>JAHSPW020000008.1:30311541-30911541 GCA_019985065.2 Arctostaphylos glauca
CGAGTCCAACCTTGGGGTCATGTCAATTGGCTTCATGCTGCCCGACCCAGATGAGGCCGTCATTTGGAGGGGCCCACGCAAGAACGGAATCATCAAGCAATTCCTTAAGGATGTTTACTGGGGAGAGCTCGATTTTCTAGTGGTTGATGCCCCACCGGGTACCTCAGATGAGCACATCTCAATCGTCCAATTCCTGCAAGAAACCGGGATCGATGGTGCAATAATAGTCACTACCCCACAACAAGTTTCTTTGATCGATGTGAGGAAAGAAGTGAGTTTCTGCAAGAAGGTTGGGCTAAACGTTCTCGGTGTGGTTGAGAACATGAGTGGATTATGCCAACCCCTATTAGATTACAAGTTCTTGAGGGTGACAGAAACTGGGGAAGACAAAAATGTGACAGAATGGGCAGTGGAGTATATGAGGGAGAAAGCACCAGAACTACTAGATTTGCTTGGTTTCACTGAAGTATTCGACAGTAGCGGTGGTGGTGCTGCGAAAATGTGTGCCGACATGGGTGTTCCCTTCCTTGGAAAAGTGCCTTTGGATCCTCGGCTGTGCAAAGCGGCTGAAGAAGGTCGATCTTGCTTCGATGACAGTAAGTGCGGGTTGAGCGCCGCCGCGCTTAAAAGGATCATTGATAAACTGGTGGCTAGTGAAATGTTTTCAAGCATTCAGAATGGTGTTTAGGTGTTATAGATTTTCTTTTTCTGGGTTTTTTTTTTAAAATTTCTTCTTGTAACTTATGGGTTTTGAAGTTTCATCTGTTTTTGGATGAAGAAAAATACAGTTTTTTTTTGGACTTGTATATTTAACTTTTTAGGTGCTATATGTATGGAGGATACAGGAATAATTTTGTTTGGTAATTAAGAATAATTATGTTTTTCAGTATTACTCAGGGGCAGTCTATATATTGCTTTGGAAGTTTCTAATTCTAATTCACGGAAATGTAGCAATTTGGTTTGAACTCTCGGGCGTTCACGTGTCATGACACGTCTTGTTTTACAAGTGACATAATATGTTGAGTTTAATTATTTTCTCTCATTCTGTTTTGACATGTTACGGCCGTGCAAGTTCTTAGGTTGTTCGTAATACATTTCACGTTGTGCATGTCCATAACTTGTGTGTCTTTGTCTTGCATTGCACATTCATGTCCATGACATCTTGTTTTGCTGGTGGCATGATGGGAGCTTAGCCATTTCCTCTCACCGTCACGTCTTGGCATGCTAATGTCATGCACGATTATAAGCCTTTGTAGGACATGTCATGTCGGGCATGCTACTTAACACCTCAGTTACAATAGTAAGCAGAAAATAGGATATTGTCCCCTTTTCGAAGACTCCTGGAGTGCTGTGGAAAAAGCTTGTGGGGAACAATTTACGAGATCCTATAAAGTAAGAGGAACTATATATATATATATATATATATATATATATATATCATGTATATTAATTATCCATGCTCTCTCTCTCTCTCTCTGTCATGTTCTTTTAACATTATCTCAATTTTTTATTTATTCCATATATACATATATTACATTAACTCATACTAATACCATTTTATGAGAATTACATGGATCCGATGTGGCTCGTGGAAAAAGTCAAGAAAATTAACGGTGATGCGGATTCTTCCGCCATAATCCCGCCATCGTTCCCGCCTTCACAACTATGTATATAACTGTATCTATCACCCTGGTTCCACACACACACACACAGTGATTGCTTTACTCTAACGGCAGATTCTGAACTGAACTCCATTAGTCTCCTCTGAATTCTTTGGTTTTGGGGATCATGGGAATGGGGAAAATCAAGATTGGTATCAACGGTATGCGATCAAACTGAGGATTATACTTGAATGTTTGATGTTCTTCTGATTTAGGATTTTTTATTTTTGTATTCGGATGTGATTTCGTGATGTTAATGTATAGGATTTGGGAGGATTGGGCGTTTGGTGGCGAGAGTTGCTCTTCAGAGCGATGATGTTGAACTTGTCGCTGTTAATGATCCGTTCATCACCACTGAATACATGGTAACATCTCCATTTCTCTTATCATTTGTGTCCCTCAATATCATGATCGGATCGACCAGACAGGATAGAAAATTGAGGATGTCAATAGCAGTTGCTGTTCCAGCCATTTTTTTTACTTTTGTGTGTGTGTGTGTGTGTGTGTTGAACTTGTCCCTGTTAATGATTCATTCATCACCGCTGAATACATGTTAACTACTCCATTTCACTTATCATTAGAGAGAGAGAGAGAGTGTGTGTCAGTGTGTGTGTGAGATGTTGAACTCGTCGCTTTTAACGATCCATTCATCGCCACTGAATACATGGTAACAACTCCATTTCACTTACCATTTTGAGTATTTTCTAATCTCCTTCCTACAATAGAACTTTTTCCAATTGGAGACCAAGCTGCAGGGCATTTACGCTGCAGTATTGTAGGTATTGAGACCTTACTATATGAACTTAGCCTTCGTTGCTTTAAGCTTCGAATACCCGAAATATCAGTTTGGTTGGCCTTTCACCCCTAGCGACAAGTCATCCCGGTATTTTACCACATACGTGGGTTCGGTACTCGTCAGCAGATTAGTGCAACCGGGCTATTTACTGTTGAGATGTGAATGATCCAAATTATGTGGAATTCCTGTTAGTTTTCATATGGCTATTACCAGCCAAAGATTTTGCATTTCCCCGTGCAAGCTACACAGTGCACAATAATTGTTGTTCCTTTACATTCTACCGTGGACAATGGGTCTCTGAACATTGATAACCTCTCTACTGTCCCCAATTTACCATCAGGCTATGAAATCAGTTTTTGGTTGTCCACTATTTGCTAAATCGGTTTTGGTATTTCGTCTTGCAGACCTACATGTTTAAGTATGATAGTGTTCATGGTGAATGGAAAAAGGACAAGCTTCATGTTAAGAATTCCAAGACTCTTCTCTTTGGTGACAAACCTGTCACTGTCTTCAATATCAGGTATGAACGATTGTCCATCTGTATATTTCATTTTCATAAAAATGGCAGCCTCCGATGCTTGGTAAAAAAGAATTTGCTTGGAAATTAGGAACCCAGAAGAGATCCCATGGGGTGAAGCTGAAGCTGACTATGTTATTGAGTCCACTGGAGTTTTTACTGACAAGGACAAAGCTGCTGCCCATTTGAAGGTTTACCTGAACTTGCTGCTCTCTGGATATTGATAATTTCACTCATGTGTGCATGCTTTCAATCATATTTGGTATCAAGTAATAGTAGTCTTGGCATTTTCTATATTCGTCCCAATACCTGCTATGCACGGACTCGTGTGCTGGTGTTAGATGTGGGTGTATATTTTAGTGTCGGACACCTAAAACTTAAAAATAAGAAATTTGTATGTATGGATATAAATTTGGATACGGGTGTGAGATCGCAAATGCATTTTAATTAATTAATTTTTTTTATAAAACTTAGTTAAAAATGTTGACCTTTAGAATTACTACATAACTCTTATGGATTAACAAATGTATATCAGATTTCAAATTATTCAAAAAATGACCCTATGAAGTCCATACAACCCATAGCCCACCTTTTATGTTTTACATTGCACTAACATTTGTCCAAGCAATCATTGTGGCTTGTGGCCCAAACACTTCCGAATATAAATAAGGGCATACATGATATTAATAATTAATGGCCGAACTAACATAATTGAAGCCGATTATAGTTTCATCTTGGAAAATGAAAAGCAAAAGCAAAGGCGTTGACTCTCTTTCTCTTTCATTTTTCTTCTTCTTAGAATGATCCATTTATTTTTAAAAGAATTCGGTACGGATTTTACACCCACACCCGTTTCGCATCGTGTCAACGCGGGTGCTTCTGAAAAATGGGAATCCGTGCAACTGCATTTCCTTCTTGGAACAACATGTTCAGTTGGACAATGTCTAGGGTCATTTTTTATACAGAATTTTCCCACTAAATGGAACTTGACTTTTGGAGAATGTCCGTGACATCAGGATCTATTGATAATATTGCTCGTGTTTTTGTGGTGGATTACCAGGGTGGTGCAAAGAAGGTTATAATTTCTGCTCCAAGTAAGGATGCTCCCATGTTTGTTGTGGGTGTGAATGAGAAGGAATACGACCCAAAAACTACTATTGTTTCCAACGCTAGTTGCACTACTAATTGTCTTGCTCCAGTGGCAAAGGTTTGCTTTTGTGATCATTTTCAGTCACTTGTGGTATTTAGAATCTAAAGTTTTATCATATGAGTAAATCTACGAACACAACTCTCATGCACAGATCTGGACACAGATGTGTTCAGAACCGTTCAATACACATGACACATCTGTGTCCGAGTTTGTGCACATAGATACGTGTTTGTAGACTTTTTCTTTGTCGTATAGCTCTCTGTCTTGCTCCATTGGCAAAAGTTTGCCTTTGTATTCGGTTTCAATCACTTGTGGTATTTAGAATCTAAAATTTTGTCCTATGAGTAAGTCTAGGAACACAATTCCTATGCACAGATCTGGACACAGATGTGTCCGGAATCGTCCGATGCACGTGACACGTCTATATCTGAGTACCTGCACATAGGTATGTGTTTGTAGACTTTTTCTTTGTCGACTAAAATGGCTGTCCTATGCTTCTTGTGTATGAACCTTGGCAGGTTATTCATGATAGATTTGGCATTGTTGAGGCCCTCATGACCACAGTACATTCAATAACTGGTATGTTCACTAATTCACGACCTTTTACTGTACAGAAGAGTGGATTTTTTGTCTTAATTATTGCATGGGTTTCAGCCACACAAAAGACTGTTGATGGTCCATCATCGAAGGACTGGAGAGGTGGAAGAGCTGCCTCTTTCAACATTATCCCCAGCAGTACCGGAGCTGCCAAGGTATTTACCTAATGAATTTATGCTTGAATGTTGGATTCATGGTCAAAAGATTGGTTGTAATTATTTATGTTTTCCTTCCGAAGGATATTGTGTAGGAAAAATATGAGAACTAGGTGGATTCCATTCCAGAAAAATAACTCCAATAAGAGAAATTACATAACATTTAGAATACAGATTTGAGAAATGAAAATACATAAATTACCATACCTAACCGAGTCATGTGAAAACATAATCTCCTTAAAATAGATTCGCTGCCTCACCGTGGGTGCCGGAGGTTGTAGCAGTGGCTGTCTCAAGTAAAACTGTTCATTCGGGCAAAGGAATACCAACATACGATCGCTTGTCAGACGAGCTGTGTTTGTCTCTTTCACACAAAGAACACGAAAGTTACAAGAACTTGTAGATGAGATTTTTTAATGTCGAAAGGTGGGTGAACCAATATATAGATATTGAGAGACCTTTGACATCCTAAACCGTTGAGACCTTTGGGCTGCGGACATCAGTAGAGGCATTACTAGAAGGCATCAATGAAAGTCTTTTCAGTTACAAAACGGCTACGACCTTCTGATTGTCTTGTGAGATACTCCGGCGTCCCAATTCTATTCACAATTCTTAGAATTTCATCATATGCAATTTGTTTATCGAGTATGATGATATATTTTTTTTTTTATCTAACATGGCTGCTATTCCATTTTACAGGCTGTGGCGAAAGTTCTGCCCTCATTAAATGGAAAGCTCACTGGAATGGCTTTCCGTGTTCCAACGGCGGATGTTTCGGTGGTTGATCTCACGGTGAGGCTCGAGAAGGAGGCATCATATGATGAGATCAAAGCTGCTATCAAGTAAGGATATAAATCTCCTAAAATTCTTCAAAAGTAACTGATAGAGACTTTTTTCTTTATCTGTATTTCGGTGTTCTTTAGATGTTACTGCGAGTTTTCATCAGAAAATAGAAGGAAAAGTAAAAAAAAACCAACGAAATGGGATGTCTCCACGGCTTTTCCTCGCTTCTTAGAGAGAAGCTGCGCTTGTAGCTGTCATCTTTATCGTACGATTATAACAAGACTATGATGTTCACGACTCAGTAGATCGAAAAGGACTTATTTTTGCCGATATACAAGAAAGATGGTTTGGTTAAACCTTGTTATTCCCAGATACTGTGAATTACCTAATTCTTGCTTCCATTTGGTTTGTGATCATTCTGTAGGGAGGAGGCTGAGGGTAATTTGAAGGGAATCCTAGGTTACACTGAGGAGGATGTTGTGTCAACCGACTTTATTGGTGATAGCAGGTAAGGAGGTTTACATTTTTCTATATATTCCATTTGCATCCGGATGTCAGTTATATCACCTTCCATTTCACGGATTCCTATTTTGAGAGAAGCACCCGTGTCGACACGACACAACACGATACGGGTGTAGGTGTGTAGTCCGCATTGGATCCTTCTCAAAATAAACGGATTCTACTAAGAAGAAAAAAAAAAAGTCTACACATTTGTTGTTGTCTTTTCTTTTTCAAGATGAAACTATAATCGGGTGGAGCTATTAGTATCATGTAAGGCCTTGTCTATATTTGGAACTGCTTGCTACAAATGCTGTTATTCTTTACTTTTCATTCTTTCATAACGTGGCAAGTTAATGAGATTCTCTGGTTCCTTTTCATATTTTTCACGAGCTACTACTAATAATTGAAAAGGCTCACGTCAAGTTCAGACAGAACGTTTCCCCACCGGAGGAGTTTGTCTTCATGGAACGAGTATTCATCGAAAAAGCCTCGTCGGCTATAACAGTGTCATCACATCAATATAGAACATTGCTCTATTGCACCCCTATATAGTCGGGGTGTATCTTTGGTTCTTTCTTCTATTTCTTGCGTGTCAAGTTCTTCTCCTACCTGTATTGAATAAAACATGCTGAGCCAAATCTTCTGCATGAAAAACCTACTTGATTTTATTCGGGAAAAACGTGTGACTTTATGAAACTATGTGCTATGGCTTGAGTCCATAGTCAATCCTATTTTCGATAGGGCCTTTTTAACTTCTGACTTACTTTCTTTTTCTTTATTCTCTACTACTGAGTTATCCCTCTTGTACATATGTTTTTTTCATTTATTTATTTTCCATAACATGGCAAGTTAATCTTTTTTGGCAGGTCAAGTATCTTTGATGCCAAGGCTGGTATTGCTTTGAATGGCAACTTTGTGAAGCTTGTCTCTTGGTATGATAACGAATGGGGTTACAGGTGAGTTTTTGTGATGAGATCTATCTCATGTCTCTGTTACAATATCAATCCGAAGTAACTTTTTTTTTTTTCACCGAGAATGAAGAATTCATAAAAGAAGAATCTTCTAGGCTAGGTTGAGTAGAAATTTCAGAACAGGAAAAGTGGTAGTACTTCAATCATAAATCTTTAATCCACTTGAATCCATAGAGAGGTGAAACTCCTCGAGCCACAGGTAATCATTAGGCACGAAGGGTTTCACCTCCAGCATATGAGGAATGCAATTACGTCCGGGAACTTATAAAAGGATTTTCCGCAGTGCAATAGTTCTTCGAAAAGTGAGAGTTGTCTTCGCTTATACCTTCTCACTCAGCTTTGCTGTTATTAGTATCTCTAATATTTTGTAACTGCATTGTCCCAAACCGATCAGTTTTCGCTTGTAAATTATTAGCTTAAAAGCTTCTTGACAACTAAACTAAAGAGGTTAAATATGTTTGTTTATGTTGCAGCAATCGCGTGGTTGACTTGGTTCGACACATTGACTCTTGTTAGGGAGAGTTGCTTTGGCATCCCGTTTGTTGATGGCTTTCCATGAACATCAATTCTGCTTCGTGGTTAGGAACTTTGATTCGGAATAATTGAGCTGTTCGAACTAGACTAGTTTTTTTGACAGATTTGCTATAAGCAGTATTTGTTTGTGCTTTTTCGGGGGGTTATTAGGATTGCCCGGTGGTTTTGTCGATGCGAATCCAGATTCTGCCATCTTTTCGTAGATGTTGGCACGAGTTTGACAGATTTGTTATAAGCAGTTTATTTATGCTTAGGATTGCCCCGTGTTCGGTTGATGCGAATTCAGATTCTGCCATATTTTCATGGACGTTGTCACGAATCCGAACATGTTTTTTCATTAATAATGAGGCTTTTCTTCTTATGGCGTTTGTGTTTTGCTTCAAATCCGTCTTCTTCGCTTTTCCTATTTTCCACCGTCTTCTTCGTTTATGTAAACAAATTTGGTTTGAAGGTTTCTGTCTAATTTGTGGCACTAAAACAAGATTTTGTGGCTCCATCCCCGCAGAACGTTCAAGTTTACCAGTCTATCAGAATGCCTTAACTGTACTTTCACTTGACACTTATGTAACGATAAATGGTTCGTCTTCTTGTGTATTACGCACGGTCGACACTTATCGAAACATCATAGTAACCCATAATCAAATAATGAGTAGCAGATGGATCACTTTGATTGCACAGCAGAATTATAAGAGAATCAAAAAATAAGGAGAGAGTATAATCATAAGAGAGACTTGCAAATTTCATTTCGAACCTGCAGTACCAAGCAAATTAATACAAGGGATTCTGGAAAAGGACTCAGATAGTATGAAATCTATTTTGAACGTGGAAGCCGATTGAAAGACTATTCCATGACCCAATCTCGTTGTTGAATCGAGATTGGCTCCTTGGGTTCATGAAGAACCGACCTACCATATTTTAAATCAAAATCTCGATCAAAGAAAAGTTCTACCAAGGCGAAAATCTAAAAGGACTACTCCATAAACAACTCTAGTTGTTGAATCGAGATTGCTTCGGCTTCTCAGGTACATGAGAAACCGGCATATCATATTTTCAATCGAAATCCCATTCAAATAAAAGTTCTACCAAGGACAAGATCTAAAAGAGAAGGTTCACTTTCCGGGGTTAGCCCAATAGCTCACAGCCATGAATGTCCTTGTTTTCTTAGGTACATGAAGAAACCAGCCTAACATATTTTCAAATGAAATCATCAAAGAAAAGTTCTGCCAAGGCCAGGATCTAAAAGAGAAGATTCACTTCCCGGGGTTAGCCAAATAGGTCACAGCCATGAATGTAATCTTGCCATTATTATCAATCAAAACACATTACACATCAGATTCACTAAAGAAGAAAAGAAGAACTAGGGACTCTGAGACTAGGAACTTGCAGTACCAAGCAAGTCAATACAAGGGATTCTGGAAGAAGACTCGGATAGTATGAATCGATTTCGAACAAGGAAGTCGAACAAAAGACTATTCCATAACCAACTCTCGTTGTCAAATCGAGATTGCCTCGGCTTCTTGCCAACTCATGGGGGAAGCGGCCACTAAGACAAGGTAGTTTCAAACGGCGTTTGGTCCCGAGGATCCCTTCCAGCAGTAACAACAAAGTGATAGCCTTTCTCACGAAGTAAAGTAAACAACTAATGTAGTTCTATGGAACCACCCTTAAGCTTTCCAGGGTTAGCTCAATAGCTCACAGCCATGAATGTATTCTTGCCATTATTACCAATCAAAACACATTACACATCAGATTCACTAACAGAAGAATAGAAGAACTAGTGATGCATTCTCACAGAATTCCAAAGAAATGTATTCCACTCAGAAATGTCTAAAAGCAGACTCATTTCTAATGTAGAGAAATCTAAGCCTTCGAGAAGAGGGTGTAATTCTGGCAAATCTTTTGAAGGTAGCAAGTGAAATTGTATAATCGCACTAGGAGAAGGTAAGAACATGCCAGACAGGAGAGATAATATGTGATTGATCAGCAAGAATCCAAAGCTGGCACACTCAACCGATGAGTCCTGCAACCAAAAGAAAATGGGAAAATCAAGACGGTGGTTACAGCATAAGCAGCACATTGAAGAAAGCATGAGAGGATACATATATATATACACACACACAGACACACACACACACATGTATATAGACGATATCAAACACACGCACATAGACGGTATCTCCCCATGTCATTTCGCCTCTGGAATTCAGCGATAATACTGCAAAGAAATAAAATGATGAGGACGACTACCAATGATAGCACCTAACAAACAAAACCGAAACCACACCCAAAACCAACACAAGGGTGGACAAAGACATTTATAACCTATTTTTTTCACATGATCTGATTTTTATCATTCTACACCATGTGGAACCTCTATGCCACATGCAGAGTGTTCGAAACTACAAGGACCAGAAAGGCCTGCCACAGTACAACTAAAATGTATGTAATAATTTAACTGCACATTTCCTTTTTCCTCACGGCATTCTCCTTCTCCCCAGTACACATAAAATGTAAATTCATGACGCAAAGAGGGGCTACATTAGATCTAAGATCAAAGCAATTATTGATTTGAACCCTAAGTCACAACCATGTTATCATTGACATAAGCTAGTGTTATCAGTCACATATCTAGACATAGACAGGGTCATTTTCACATCTCTGAACATGTTAATTGTATTATTAAACTTCAAAACAACTTCTTTGGCCTTTGAATCTCATACATAGTTTCCCCTATTTGAAGTTACCCACCCACTACAGAACAAGGTCGGCTGAGCATTGCATTTATTTGTGCAATAATTGATCTACAAACTTACCCATAAGCCAAGTTATAATGGAATATACTTCTTCAAAAACTAAATAATCAATGAAGTAATTTTCAAGATGGACCATACCAAATTCTGGGTGCCATGCAAGCTGAGAATTAATTCAAAAACTGCATCAGATCTTCAAGGAATAATTTTAGTAAAGTGAAATCTCAAATGTTGTCAAGGAATATACCATATCAACCATTTTTTTTTATCCTCTTCCCCATTACTTTCTTACAGCATTTTGAGGATGTAGCATATACCTAGACATAATGGTTTCCCCAAATATAGGAGACAAGCTTCGACCCCAATACCCATCAACACCCCACCCCCCCCCCCCCCCCCCCCCCCCCAACCAAAAAAAAAAGGATCAACCCACAATAGTGACAGACAACTACCTATATTAGCAAAACCCTCGCCATCTTCTTAGTTGTTGGATTTTGAGATTCCACCTTCACAATTAATGTCAAAGGGCAATACTGTAAAGGTCTTGAACAAATGACTTGAATGGACTTCTCAAAAACCATAATCTTTCCACATAACAGCTTCTACGACTATAGGCATAAAGGCATGATTAGTTCCGCATATCTCGCTGCACTAACCATAGTAAACTCCTCCTCGTTGTTCCGAGTCTTCCGAGAAATGGACTATTAAGTGGTTCACTAGAGGCTAGAATCAAACTAGGCTGACTTGGCGACTTGAGCAATTTGGACAGCAAGCTTTAATTTGCAAGCTCTGAGGTCTCTTTTAGCACACTTGATTTATGTTATTCTATACCACACGAATCCTAAAACCCATCTATACTAAATTACTCGGAGCCATAACACATAACATAGGAAAATTTAATGCATGGAGTTGGACAAGTACATATAACTTCAATTATAGCTAGTCGCGCCTTCAACTATAAGTATAACCACACTAACAGAATTAACATAATTTAGGAGGAACAGCCAAATAAAGAATACAATGCAGCAACTGGATAAAACCTGATAAATGTCTAGAAGTGAGAAGTGAATACAAATATAATCACAAGCTATAGTTTCAAGCATTCGTGATTGTGTAGGAAAAGGAAGAACATTAAGGTAATCAAAATCACCTAATCAGCGCCCAACCATGGATGGATTGAGTCCAAGCAACATGTTGTTCCCATTTGGCAAATAGGCCACGTTCGGAGTCTTCGCTAAAGTGGCCGCTATTTCCCTTGAAGCCTCAATCCTCCTGAGCTCAACCAACCCCATCCCAGCCGCCGCAGTTGCCTCTGAGATCAACTTCGCTGACTCGCTCTCCCCTTCCGCCCTAATCACAGCAGCTCGCCTCTCCTGCTCCGCCTTTGCCACCACAAACTTGGACCGCTCCGCCTCCTGCTGCGCCACCTGTTTCTGCTCCACCGCCTTCGAGAACTCCATTCCGTACGACAAGTGCGTGATCGCCACGTCATCGAGAACAATATTGAAGTCCTTGGCTCGACGGGTCAGGCTCTCTCGAACCAGCGCCGACACCTGAGGACGGTCCGTGAGCAGCTGATCGGCATTGAATTGCGCAACGACGGCCTTCAACACTTCGTTTCCGATCGAAGGGAGGACTTTCTCGTCGTACTCGAGCCCAAGGGTTTGGAATATCCTGGGAAGCTGGGCTTCTTCGGGTCTAGAGAGAACACGGAGGGTTAGGTTTACCATTTGGAGGTCCTTGGTGCCGGAAATGGAGGAGAAGGTGTGGGGCCGGGTTCGGATGTCGAATATGTAGGGCCTCTGGAGCCAGGGAATGAGGAAGTGGGTACCTTCGCCGACGGTCTCGTCGATGACTCCTCGGAAACGGTCGAAGAGGACGGCGCGCTGGCCTCCGTCGACGGTGAAGAGGGAGGAGTTCAGTGCTGTAGCTCCGAGCCCGAGGCCGAATGCCGCTCGAGCTAGGTTGGTCAGGAACGATACTGCAGCTTGATTGCTACCCATTGCACAGAGAGAGAGAGAGAGAGAGAGAGAGAGAGCTGTAGTGTTGATCAAGTTTTTGCAACCTGTAAAACCCTAACCCCTAAATGGATAACAGTGGCGGTTGGAGATATTTGAGTTGGGCCGACTTGCTCATTGATTGGGCTGGGCCTTGAGTAAGCCCAGCCCGAGATGTAATGGAGCTTGTTCACTTCGTCAAGGCCCGGCTCGATGTTTTTCAGCCCAAACCTAGCCCAACTTTGTTTATTGAATTTGTGCTCGCGGCAAGTTATGAATCTTGTGCCAGCAAAGGTATGGTAAGTGTCGTCGACGAAGGAACCGGCTCGAGAATTTTCAGCCAAAACCTAGCCAAATGTCATTTTAAATCCCATCTCCAGCTTTAAATTCAAATTTGAAATTTTGTCTACATTTGGCATTGCCGTAAAAAAATGACATGAATAAAGGTCATGCTAAATCTACATAAAATTTGATCTTCTAAATGATAATTTAGTAAGTTGACGTGCACTTTAGTTAAAGTTGACGTGGACTTTAAAAGTGACTATTGATCCCGTTGGAGTTGCTCTAACGTGTCTTTTGTGGGTTCCTAGTCTATTCATTTTGTGTCAAGTCTTCGCAAGGGAATTTTCTCACATGCCAAACAATAGGGAAAATTTCAAAAATTTCACGAACTTACGCTCGAATGTCACACGAACTTCTAAAATTCCTTTAAAAATCTAAGGCTGTTAGACAGGTCATTTCCAATCTTCAATTTGATGAAATGGAATGGTATGAGTCAAAAACGTCGTTTTGACGCGCAACACATCTTGCTGTGTACTGTGCAGTAGCAGGACCTCCTGGTCTATGAGAGTCTGTTTGACGAAAACATGAAAAGTTGAGAGATCGCGTTAATATTTATTAAAATTTTGGGGTTTATTAGACATTAAAGAGTAAGTTCAGGATATTTTTGAAAAATTTCCCAATAATATCAGGCGACAATTTTGGCGCGCCGCTCCGATCAGGAAAGACTACACGGACGTCGGCGACTCTCTCTCCCCTTGCCCTCCTCCTTCATCCGAAAGATCCCTCTCAGTAACCTCCTCTCTCTCAATCTTCTTCGTTTCAAAGCTAGGGCTTTTAATTCATTGTGATATGTATGTTATATTGATTGTGTTGGAAGCTGGATACTCTAATGTTAGACTTTTGATTTGGTTAATTTATGAGTTTAAT
Organism: Arctostaphylos glauca; assembly: GCA_019985065.2. Classification (NCBI taxonomy): domain Eukaryota; kingdom Viridiplantae; phylum Streptophyta; class Magnoliopsida; order Ericales; family Ericaceae; genus Arctostaphylos; species Arctostaphylos glauca. The sequence continues at coordinate 30,325,163 of JAHSPW020000008.1, forward strand.
CTGTTAATTGTGCTGTCTTCTTGGAAAATTAAGGTTTTAGTTTTAGGTTGTGAATGGGTTTGCACCAGATGGTTCTTATGTGAACAGAATTCCTCTATCCGCCACTGAAACACTGCAGGAAAACAACGAAAACAATTCATTTCGGGTACTTTTTTCCTCAGTTTCTTTTTGGTCTGTATATGTGATTATAAATGCTATATTCAGCGTTAGGATCTACAAGAAGGACTTCTGAGATGGTTTATAAGTTCAAGTTTGCTATAGCCTAATACATGTTTGATCAAATGCTTCAACTACGGAGTATGTTTGTAATATGTATTTTCTCCGGAAACCGTAATTGAAGATAGGGTTTTTCTAACTAGTGATTTGAATTGGAGGGAAATAATACATTTGGGTATGCAATTAAATCGAGAATTTCAGGAGTTGTAGTGCGGTTCGAAAGCTTTCCTTTGTAATTATACAATGTTATCAAAGAACATGGAGCTGTTTAGGTCTGTTCTAGACAAGTTTATATAGACTGCCATAGCATAATTCTTTTGTTGCTAATTTTTCTTGAGATTCTTCCAATGCCTTGGATATCATGCATACGGATTAGTTGACTTTGATTTCATGTCATATCCCCATTAGTCGATAATTTTTGCACAACTTGCCAAGTGACTGACTACTTCTTTAGAAGAATGTCTCACTCATTTGCTATTCTTCTTATACACGTCGCGAACAATAAGATTGTTTATTCTGTTGGAGAAATACAATTCGCTGTTTACCTCTCTTGCACTATAGAAAAGAATGTTATCTAATGTTTTCCAGCTCATTTAGTAATGAATTCTCGTTCTTTGTAATGTGCGGCCTATCCCTCATATTAGCCTTAACAATTACCTCTCAAAATCTTATCATTGTTGTGAAGCTATTTGCTTACTTCAGTAGAAAGTGCAGGAAAGCACTTTGGCAGTAAAAGTATCCCTTGAGCGATACCCTTGTGGAAAATGCAACATCTTATTTCATTCGAAAAAAATGTGCTCACAAGCCAATCTTGTTGTGATCGAGGAACTGTGTGCTTCCATCGTACTTATATTGTTTTGATTTCATTATTTGCCTAGGGTTGCGTCTCTTCATAAATAGCTTTAGGGAAGAAAGAGATTGAGGATGTGTTTTGCATGTTTTTGTGTGTATACTTTACTATAACATTAAGATTAGTTTTCTGAAATACGTGAGACTTTTATGTGGGCCCAGTAGGGATATTAACCTTATTTCAGGTTTTTATGATTGTCTCTATATTTAGCACTTTCCTGATTTGAGGAAGAGAATGGTAAACAAGCTTTTGAAATGCTTATACATGTGTGATTATGCCACATAGTCATCATCATTTTTGTTGCAGCCTGCACTTGCAGTGATACGGAGATGGCAATGAACCACATCAAATCTCTGAGAAGCATTATAAAGATGAAAGAGGTAATTTTGGTGGACGGGCGCAGAACGTTTGCTGTCGGGAAAAAGAAGGGATCTAAAGGCGGCGGAGCATCCGATGCTCCAAAGGCGTCAACGCTCAGCAAAGAAGTCAAGTCCACTACAGTTGTTGGTGCCAATATCCTCAAGGAGGGAGCGGACCCCAAAGTCTTGGCAGACTCTGAATATCCAGATTGGCTTTGGCACCTACTCGATAAAAAACCAGCATTGAGTGAGCTGAGGAGGAAGAACACAGAAGCTCTCCCCTACGAAGATCTCAAGCGCTTTGTTAAGTTGGACAACCGTGCCAGGATCAAGGAAAACAATTCTGTCAAGGCAAAGAATTGATAAGAATTTTCTTAAGTCATTTTCCCATGGACAAAATTCCTTTGTAAACTTCAGTGTTTTTGTCATTTCTGGAATCCTTTCTCCGCATATTGGAGCTATGATAACTTTTTCGCATTCGCATGATAAAATGGATTTCAAATTATGTCTGAAACTTGTCATTTCCTCTCCCTGTTAGTGAGTACTGGTGACCCAATTAGTTCAACTTAGTTCACCTTTGTTCAACTTTGTCATTTCTTCTCACAGCAGAAGGATTCATAGTAATATGTTGGCCAGCCAAGGGAAAAAGTTTTGAGAAAATATGGATTAGTGCTTGTGTTCCAGAATTGATCATGATTCCATTTCCACCTTATATGTCATTATCATTTGGTGTTGCAGTAATGGATAAGATGGAGAGTGATTTACCAAACTCGAGTGGTTTGCTAACTTAGTTACACGATAAGTTAGCAAGAAAGACTTGTCGGAAATCGCTGGCTGGTCCAACCAAAAGAAAGGCATGGGAGTCTTGGTGTATTCCTTGGGCCACAACGAAAGAACCCTCACTCAATACTTTATATATATATATCTGTTTTCATCCAATCAAAAACGTCTTGAGAACTAACGGGGGCTTGAACCATACTGGCTAGTCCAAAGCTGACATGGACGCTTTCTTATCTTGTTTTTCATGACTTCAACTAATTAGAAAACTTACTGAAGTCTTTTTCTTTCATCCTAAAAAATTCCTGGTTTTGAAAATAAATTGAGAATTACCTTAGGTTGAGAAATAAAACCCTAAATTACCTGGGTTCAATAAAACACTTGGATATCACTTTAAAGTGTAGATATTACGCTGTGTTCTTCGCATGATATCCCCAACAAAATGCTCGTCCAAAGTCACATCATATTGCCCCTCCTAGCACAATAGTGATATGGCATCAAAGTCTTGTCGTTTTGGAGGCTTCAATTACAAATGAGAAGTCACTACTCTCTCTCTCTCTCTCCATTGTTTGTCATCCCTTTCATCCATTGGCTCCACCTTTCACAGACCTTTCAAACCCAGAAATATTTATATTGATGGCCCTTTAAAGCTTATCCCTTCATGGGATTGTGGTGTGGTGTGCTAGACATTGTCATGCATGCTTTTCTATATGCTGGTGGTGTGACACCTCAGTTCGGTTGTGATGCTAGTTGTGAGGCCCGTCATATGGTAAGGAGTCTTGGTGGACATTTGGATGAATAGTCTAGGGTTTTAAATTGCTTGGTGTTCAGTGTTATACGTAATAGATCGGTGTCATACCTTGTATAAAACTCTTTAAAGTCGCGAGTACGTTAAAACCCAATAAAACTTAATAATTTAACATGTTCGTCCTGTGGCAACACAGGAATACTGCCGAGAAATCCATGAAATTTGGATGATCAAACCGAAAGCAGAGCAAGTCATTGCACATGTGAACTAGTCACCTAAGCAAAGAAAAGAAAAAGTGCCTTTATCAACATCCCCATTAAAGTGAGAGAGACAGTAGTGGAGGCAAAGGCTGTAACAGGATCTGCTATTTGACAAAAACACATGGCATTATTGTTGTTTAAAGCAGGCCATGAATGCAACCCCAACCTCTCTCTCTCTCTCTCCTCTCTCTCTCTCTCTGTGATATGATGGTCTTTTTAATTGATTGCTCAAAAGTTAAAGCTGCTTCTCACATGGCCTTCCTCCCTCTCAAGTATACAGTTGGTGTGGATGGAGTGGTCCTTGTCTAGTCTAGTATTATCAACCCTAGGGCTTATATTGGACCAAAAACCAGCACTAACTCTCCCAAGCTTGATCTTGGTGCTTAAAAGCATAGATAAGGCCTTATGTGTGTGATAGAAATACAAAACTAGCCCCCAACTAGCCTCATCTCCAGGAATTGCAAGATCACCCCAGGGATGCTTTCGGCATAAGGGATTACGAACTGACCATAAAACCCTTCTCGTGATAGATTTTCTTGTTTTTCGATAATGATTTAAGTTCTTCTATTTTATTCTATTTATTGAAATGGATTGAGATTAATAAGGAGTTGTTAATGATGCTGAAATACGTAGTTGTTTTGAGTGTCTATTTATTTCATAGCTCAAATTCAACCTGAGGATCTAAATCTAGATCAAGTCTTCATCACAATCGATATACGATGGCTAGGAATGCAGGAGAAGGAATTTCTGCCATATCGTAGAAAATGGAATTAAAAATTATTCTGTGCTCTAAAAATATTGCTCTACATCTCACAATAAGTGTGTGGACCATTCATATAATTGTGAGACGTTGGAGCAATATAGCAAGGAGCATAGAATAATTTGTCTATTGGGATGGAACAATTGCATGACTCAAATAAAAACAAGATGAGCAGGGTATCCCTTTTCTCGAAAACCCGTCTCTTCTATTTTCAGGCTCATTTACCATGAAAGCTATTTCATTAAACGACTAAGAAACACAATGGGACTTCCGCAATAGAAAACCATCTCAACTTTGATACAATTCTGTAGGAGCACGGAATAACCTATCTATTGGGATACAACAATTGCACGACTTGAATAAAAACAAGAAGAGAAGGGTATCCCCTATCTCGAAAACCCGTCTCTTCTTGTTTCAAGCTTTTTTAATTCGAAAGCTATTTCATTAAACAACTAAGAAAGACAACGAGGCTTTCACAGTAGAGAACCGTCTCAACACTTAAAATGACTTGTATAGTTCTAATTACTAGAAAAATCAAACACATGTTTGACTAAATGACATGACATAACTTTGGGATAAACTTATGAGAAACCAAAAGGGTCAATAAACTCAGTAATAAACTATAGCCGCCCTTAATTAACAATTACATGAATACTTAAAGGGCAAGCACCTTTGAACTACAATAGTGTAGTGCGGAAAAGCGATACAATTTTGTTTACATTTAAAATTATCTAGAGATTTTTCAAATTGATATAAACATAATTAAATTTTAAACATGTATAAACAACAGTAATATTATGTCGTTTTGCTGCACTATAGTATTTCTAAATCTCATCCTCTCACCGAAGTGGTTTCTTTTTTGAAGGTTTGATAAAAGAGCAAGTCTACGAACATACCTTATCGTGTGTAGATCCGGGTACAGATGTGTCTGGAATTATCCGATATATGTGGATTCCACATCATTTTGGAGACCCTTATATGCATCCAAAGATTTCGAATACGTCTCTCTGCATCTATGCACGAAGGGATGTGTTCGTAAACTTTATCCGAATTAAGTCCACTCTTGCCTCACAAAACTTGTACCTGCATTAATCAAGGGCCATCATCTTCATTGGACCCTACCTCTCTAATTGGTCATTATCATGCCAGTGGACTAACCGTGATCAAGAAATTAACCGAAAGAAAAACTGGTGACCTAACCAACATAGACTACATCTATGGACATCAATTGGGTTGTATCTTATTGTCCCTACATGATTATTTTTTTATAATTTAAATTGTCCGGCGTAATTTTTGATTAATTTTTGAGAGACTAATCTCATTGTTTACTTTGAAAACATAATCAAAATTATGGTAAAATCGGGTATCACCAGCTCTATAGAAATTAATAGAGTTATGCTAGGAACACAAGCCACCGGACACATATATGTTCGGAACCGTTGAATGCACGTAGAATCCTTAACACATCTGTTCCGAATACATCTGTGTTCGAATGTATCCGGATAATTTGTATTTACAGAGTTTTCCAAATTAATATTATCTAAAAAGTTTCGAACTTTTCAACCTAGTGATTAAATACCTGCCTAAGCTAGTGGTCCTAGCTAGGCTTAAACCACGAGAAGTCATATCTCGCCACCTTAACTTCAATAGCCATGCCATACTCTTTCTTTTTCTCATGTGTTTATAATAATGTGACAATGACCCTACCTATTTTGTTACTATTGTTCTCATTAATTCAATAGCATTGCTATACACAACTTCGGCGTACAGATTTAGATATATTTGTTTTTGGAATCGTTCGATACAAATAAACTCTACATACATCAGACAAGTATGAGTACATTTGTGTCTGAATTTGTACACCAACATCTATTATACAGACTTTCTCTTAATTCAAAGATATTAACGGTTGGTCAATTAGAAACATATTAGTAAGTAAAGGGCTTGTCTCGAGTTTGCAAGTTAGATTCTTACTTCAAACATTAAAAACTACCAGGTCATTGAAAATATATCTGATCGCTAAGTACTTTACGGCCTTAAATTTAATCAAAATGCACGCGAATTGGCTCGAAAACTCTATTACAAAAGAAGTAATAAATACTCGGTTGATAGGCTTAAGTTATAGTTTGTGATGAATTATTAATTGACAATTAGGACATGGTGATAAATGTTCATAATCAAGTTAGGTACTTTTTTATCTACCAATATGAGGGAATTCAAAAGAGGCAAAGTTATAGGTTGGGTAACCAACAACCATCCTATTTACAATTTTTGTTATGACAAAGAGTAAAGCTTCCAAGACTTTTTCCCCATTAAAATCTTATTATAGTTTTTTTTTTATATAAAAAAAAATTATCCAACTATTACCTATCCCTTCCCTACTCGTGTGTGAGGGATCGTGAAGGGCTTGAATGCTTATCTTATTCATTATTTGAGAAATGATTCTTGTTTTTTTTTAAAAAAAATTAATAGAGAACGTGTTATCGCCATTTTAGAACTAGCATATATCTGCTATCAAGAAATAATGAATTTTTAAAATCCCCATCTACGAGAAGACTGTTATCAATGATAGCAAATCGGAAGAGTGTTGCAGAAAAGGAAAGATTTTTGAATTCTTTTTCCGCACATAGATTTTACAGTTTAATCGAGAGAGTGTTACAGAAAGAGGATGATTTTAATATACCTTCTGTTTATCTGAGCATACAAGCAAGCCTTTACAGATCCAATCAATATGTCATAAGCATCCCAACCACTTTTTCTAACTTGCAAGTTCAGCCTTTTGGAAGTATTGTAAAGGTTTTACAAGTTCAAATTTGTAAGTATAGTCAGCCGGAAAAGTGGGTCGTTCTTGTTAACTTAATGATACAACACGGTCTTGGTAGAGAAGATTGGACCGAATCGAGATATGAGTTGGCAAGGTCAAAGGCTCTCTGTAGGCCTTAGCCCAAGACCTAGTACTGGGTCAGGTCGACAATATAGTCCAGATAAAGACTCAAATCGACGAATATGGTGTTGACAGATCTAGTAACCTTTGTAGAAATTTACACGCATATGCCACTAACAATGAATATTCATTACTCTTGTACACCCTTCTTTCGCTACCTTTGTACATTTTACATTAAGAGTCTACTAAGCGTTCTCAATTATACAAGAAAACTTGTACAAGGTTTTCTTATTGTCTATTAAAGTTATATAATTACATATAGTATCTCTTTATATATCTTTCAAATCTGTTACTATGCGAGTTCTCATCTTGTGGGTAACTAGTTTGAAGGATCCGACTTAATCAGGAGCATTACGTTCATTTTTTAGATATAAACGAGGCATGTGTAACAGTACAAGAACTAGGCAACCAACGCATATCGTGCGAGGTCAAAGAAAGCATGTTATTACCTACAAACCTGCAAGGCAAGGCAAGGCAAAACAACAATAAGAGTATGCACAATATGACATGTCGTTGACTAAAGAAAGTACACAAACGACGGCTCGCCAAAACAAGGGCTGTCATGATATATGAACGTGCAAGCCAAGTCAAAAACTAACACATGTACACCATGACATGTCACTAGCCGAAGAAAATATACCGTTGCCTACGAACGTGCATAACGAGATGGTATATTTGTATACATAAAACTATACCAGTACGAGTATACGTAAAAGTATTTTAAAACTTTTGAAATAGTAAACATTATTTGCATCTTGTCGTGACTCATGAGTTATGGTTAGCATGGCAGGCCGAGGAAAAATGATTTCTTTCTATCTTGTTTGTTTCCTGAGAAAATTAATTGTATATATCTTCTCCACCGAGTCAAACGCCGGGAAAGAGCCATTATTATTTCTTTAAATGATCTTGTTTCAGTTATTTATATGATCCTAATTAACACCAACTAAAACAATCTGTTGCTAAAATAATTATAAAAAAATTCAGCAAAAAACAGCGCTCTGGTCATTGGTTTTCCCTCTATAATTACTCCAACAGAGTCCAGCTTTGCCGCCTTTATCAGTAGTACTCAGTTCCTCTCTCTCTCTCATCGTGCATGCAGCACCTTGATATCTACATTATTACATCTTTTACAGCACTTTCAAAGTTTCAATGGGAATCTCTCCTTTCTCTATACAAAATATTCATACTTTGTTGTGCTCAAGTAACCCAAAACCCCATCAAACTATTCCTCTTGTCTGTTATGCTGTGAGGAACTGTTGAATTTTTTGCCTTGTTGGGTATCTTTCCTTTGTGATTAATGATGGCTCCATACCTCTCTCTCTCTCTCTGTCTCTCTCGAATCATCTAGCTGATACTATTAGTTATTCCACCCTGTTATTGGCATCATCGCCGATGGATCTCCTTTATTTCCCCATGTGATTCTCCTGTATATCTTCATCTACTTTTGTCGGATTTAAACGTACTGGGTATTACTACAGGTGGTTCAACTGGTCATGATTATTGTATTTTAGGGTACATGAACTTTTGTAATCTCTGACAGTTGTTCATCATTTTCCCCAACTGGGTATCCAATTTTTCCCGGTAAAATTGCATCTGAAGTCTCTAGGGTTTGGAATCTACTTTTGTTGGTAAGAATTCTTGTGCCTTACCCTTCCCCATTACAAAAGCTTCCGAGTAAAATTACCCAAATTGTTTCCTTGAGTAAGGAGATTTGTTTTATGCACTACAATCTGAAAGAGGGATTTCCAAATCAGATGAATTCTATCTCAAAAGGGATATAAGATTAGTTTTCTGGAGTTTTGGGATTCAGGAACAAGTTCAAAAGTGCTTTAGGTGCAAGTTTTGTAATTGAGTTGAAGGGTTAGAATCATAGTTTCTTGTGATTTTATTACAGTGTTCTAAGAATTTTTCACATTGGCAATGCCTCCTTCTTACTTCCCTCTCCGGTGGGAAAGCACCGGAGACCAATGGTGGTATGCTTCCCCAATTGATTGGGCAGCTGCCAATGGCCACTATGACCTGGTAAGGGAGCTCCTCCGGCTAGACGGCAACAACCTCATCAAACTCACATCTCTCAGGCGAATCCGTCGCCTGGAGACCGTGTGGGATGATGAAGAACAGTTTGATGATGTGGCCAAGTGCCGCTCACAAGTTGCCAGGGAACTCTTTTCCGAGTGCGAAACCAAGAGGGAGAAAGAGAAGAACTCCCTAATACGATCTGGGTATGGGGGTTGGCTTCTATACACTGCTGCCTCAGCTGGGGACTTGGTTTTTGTTCAAGAACTACTTGAGAAAGACCCTTTACTTGTTTTTGGGGAAGGAGAATATGGGGTGACTGATATACTGTATGCCGCCGCGAGGAGTAGGAATTGTGCGGTTTTTTGGCTTGTTTATGATTTTGCAGCCTCACCGCGGTTCATGGCAGGTGAGGGGAGAGAGGTGGAGGAGAGTATTGGGGAGATCCCTGCTGCTTATAAGTGGGAGATGATGAATAGAGCTGTTCATGCTGCTGCAAGAGGGGGGAATTTGAAGCTTTTGAAGGAACTTCTTGGGGATTATGCCTCTGATGTTTTGGCTTTTAAAGATAAGCTGGGATCTACTATCTTACATGCTGCTGCTGGAAGAGGTCAGGTTGAGGTGAGACTATATGGTTATTGATTTTTTCTTGATTTTTCTTAGTGAAGTTAGAATTTTTTGATATACTTAGTATTGATTGGACTTAGATCATATCTCTGCATTTAATCCTGTGATGACATTTGTTTCTTTGGCTTCTCTTGTGTAGTTGTTTATGTTAACACGAAAAAGCTTGGATTTCATAAACTACTTCTATTAATCATCGAAACTGAAAATACAAAATTGTTAGAGGAAAAGAAACAATCCAGAAGAGATACAAACCAAACCTGGTCATGTGAAATCACAATCTCGTTAAGATAGATTTGCCACCTCACCGTGATGTTGGAGGTTACACTGGCGTCTATTTTCCAAAATAAAATGACTAACTCAGTTGATGGAACATTAGCTACCGATTGCCTGTCGAACTGAAACTGCGTTTCTCTCTCTCACTCAAGAACACGAAAATAGAATACGCTAGTGAAAACGGAATTCTTGGTGTCTAGAAATGTGGAAAGAGTTAAACTTATATACACATAGAGGGATTGTTCAAATGCTAAACTGCAAAGACCTTTGAGCTGCAGCCATCAATCGCTGCCTTGAATGAGACGGTCCTTTCGGTTGTCTTCTCAAACTCTTCGGTGTCCCAAATTCATTCACCAGCCCTTGATGGTGATGGGATACCAACGATAGGATCTTAATTTTCATCATATTTTATGTTTTTGGTACCTCTTTCTTCTTTTAGATTTGTTAGGGTAAAGCTTTGATGTTTTGCATGTTATATGACTGTCCTCTATTATTAGTGTTACTTGAAGAAACTTGTGTAGCAATATCAAGTTATCAACCTATCTAGGTGTTTTTCTCTTAGCCAAAAGAATAAACTTCCAAAACCCGAAGGGTTTGGTCGAGTAGGAATATGACTCACTCTCCCAAGCTTGCAGGTTCCCACAGCCAACGAAAAACCCTTTGGGTCACAGGCGTTTGTCTGGTTGTTAATTTCAGGGCCTCGAAATTAGTGAAGTGCTCGTAACTTGTAAGCTTGCCTGAGGACATCTGCTTATCAAAAGAAAAATGACGAATAATAAACTTCCAAAGTTCCTTTCAGCTAATTTTATTTGGGCAACATGGGAGTATCAGGTTTCTTGTTTCATATCTGCACCCACACCACACTAATAATGTTATCTCCCTACAAGCCATGTGTGGTGATTTGGCTGTGCTGCCCACGAATCCGGCAGGAGAAGCTAAGCCTGCTGGCCAATTCGCTCCCGATCCTGAGATAGTCTCGTGAGCGTGATTCTGAGTCCCAAGCCAAATCCAGAAATCGTTCGAGAGAGCAAGTTGGAGTTAGTAAATAAGCCATGTTCTTGAAAAAATATCAAGGTCGTCATTGTTTGTTGTTCTAATAGTATCAGGATCTGTTTCATATTACATTTTAGAAGATTTGGGTTTCTTGTGGACTCAGATTATGCTCGGACTTCTATGCATATTTCCCTCGTGCAGAGACCCCTTCTTGAACATATACTCTATTGGGATATCCAGCTAGAAAATAACTCCATTTATGCCTTTTGCAAGCCCTACCCCCCTCTTCACTCACTTGATCTACGGACAATCATAGGAGAAAGCTACCTCTATATAACTTCTTAGAGGACGTAATTACTACCGACTCTAATGAGGATGTCTGAAGCCTAGTTTAAATTTGAGATCTGACTTCTGTTATGTTATGCTATGCTAACTGATTCACTGACATTTCTTAGGTGGTAAATTAATGCGTTTTGCAACACCAAACAAGGAGAAGTTGATACGATTGCTCATTTCTCCTTAAATCTTCTTAATCACAGCTGGAAAGACAAATCTTGTGTTGGAAAATCCTTAGATGCTCCACCCCAAAGACGATACACACCACATCGGCCATAGTGCTTGAAGATTCTGTGAGGTCATGCAAGTTCTTCAGCAAGTTAAACCATTTATCCTGAGGAAATAGGCCCAAATCTGAGAAGTAAATGGGCAGGTGAAGAAGAGGTGCTCGTTAGTTTTGGAGCCATCAGTGAGATACCAGGCGGGAAGAGCTAGAATTATAATCTTGTGTCAGGACCTACGGCTTATGGCCCCTCACTCATGACACAGAACATAATAGCACTTTATCCCACGGGACAGCTACATAAGGCTTCCCCAAAGCATTCCACGAGGACTTTGCCGAAAATAAAAGATTTACTGAAATTTGTTCTTGGCAAATGATTAAATACATAGGAGCTCAAGAATCACAGGTTTTCCTTTGAGAGGTATATCTTGGGTCAAGATCATCTCTGAAAGACTCGTGAACCTTCATGGTTCATGTTCATTCTAATGAGACTAGACCCCCCTTTGGCTTTCTCCACTACGAGCCACGAAGAGCGAGAGTGGTTACTGCCTTTATAGGATTAGGAGAGTGAAAATATGCGTTGTCAATTGATGTGAACTCACGTCTCTCAGAATTCTGATAGAAAGCGAGATCCCTGAAGTAGAATGGATGAAGGAAAGATTGGTCGTAATCTTCTTGCTTTAGTAGTCAGGAATCCTAATACTTCCCTAGTTGTAAACAAGGGCAAGGTTATTCTCTTGTAGGACGAAGTTTATTACATCATAATTTTCAACTTTCATAGCTTGGTATTTAGAATGTACTCAAACATTCTTGGTCTACATATATGCAGGTAGTGAAAGAGCTTATAGCATCCTTTGATATCATCAACGCGACAGACAATCACGGGAACTCAGCATTGCATGTAGCTGCTCTCAGAGGCCAGTTACCGGTGGTTGAGGCCCTAATTCAGGCGTCTCCCTCATCCGTCTACCTAACAAACAATGCCGGAGAAACTTTCCTTCATATGGTCATGTCTGGTTTCCAAACTCCCAGTTTCCACAGGTTGGATCGACAGATTGAGCTCATGAAGCAACTAGTTTCTGGAAAATTGTTCAACACGGAAGACCTTATAAATGCCAAGAACGATGTGGGTAGAACCGCTCTCCACGTAGCAGTCTTTGGAAATGTTCATTCCGATTTAGTTGAGCAGCTGATGAGTGTCCGATCAATTAATGTGAATATCCGCGATTCAAATGGCATGACCCCACTCGATCTCCTCAAGCAACGCCCCCAATCCTCCTCGTCTGATACACTAACAAGACAGTTGATTTCAGCAGGGGGGATTTTCAGTTGTCAGGATTATACTGCAAGAAAAACTATTGCTTCCCATTTGAGAATGAGAAGTGTGGGAAGCCCTGGGACTTCCTTTAGAATCTCAGACGCAGAAATATTTTTGCACACGGGGATCGAAAATGCCTACGATGCCACTTCAACCGAAGTGAGTCAACATGACTTCACAACTACAGATATCCACAATGCCTCAAGTTCAACCCACAAGAAACCGGCTTCCTCAAATTTTGCAGCACAACGTTTGAAACGTATGTTTCGTTGGTCGCGGACGAAAGAGAGGAAAAACGAAGAAAAAACTTCGGCTAGTACTAAGGAAGAAACGCCAATTCCACTCCGCCAACGATTTTCAAAACCTTCATCACTTCCTAACAACAAACGGACACTGTCCGTAAGAAGTAGTAACCTTCCAAGTCCAACCGCAAAGAAGAAACACGCTTCTGGATTAGTGCACGGTGTTATGCGGGCAATGCCACATCTTACTGTTCCACGTCAATCACGATCAAGCTCATTTTCAAGGTCATCTGTGTCCTCATCCAATTCCTTGGAGAAACAAAAAAGTGTCAGTATTGAGACTACTGATATTGCAGGACCTTCGTGGTCGAATCAAATATCAGATGGAGGAGGAACACCGAATTCGGTTAATAAGCCGCAGAGGTCTGTTAATAAGTGTTTGATAAACCAGTACCACCTCTGCTTTGGGGGACCAAGCATATCTTCGAAACACCCAGTTGGCGATCAAGATCTTTATGTTCTATCAGTGTCTTGATCAAAACACAAGGAAGAGACTGATGTGATCCCTCAAATTCTGCAGGACACTCAGTTTTATATGAAAATCACCAATAGATTCTCATCAACACACAATGTGTGTTGTCCACCCCACCTTGTCGTACATCTTTCCTCGATAGCCAAGCTCCTGGGCGGCAAGAATACTCCAACCAGCGAGCTACAAGAACAAGCCAAGTCCAGCTAATCAGGGGAAGTCAGACGTCTCCCTCCTAGTTTTTGAATAACAGGATGTCTTTTCTGCGTATTGGTTATCTTCTCTGGAGTCTCGCTGTTTTCTGACCTTCTATTAACTAGATGGGTTATTTGTTAACTGTATTTGTGAAGTTATAAGTTTATAACTGTATCTGTCTGAAGCTGAACCTTAGTATCATGTAGTAGTTCTGAACTGCAAATTTAAGCCTATATCTTGGGTTTTGTTTGGGTCCAAGTTAATTTTCTGGGATATGTATATGTAATAGATATTATGAGTTTTTTGAAGAGCTTGCCCCACCCGTTAGTAAATATTTCATAGTAGCCTCTGAGCGAGATGAGAGATAATAGACGAGATCAGAAGTTCGCAAAAGCTGACTTATTAAGGTGAGGATGATCATGAAGGTTGGTTGCAGGCGAATCATGACCGCATTTAGGAGTAACAAAATTTCAAGAATAAGCAAATTATAATGATCGATGCATTTGGGATGGTACTTATGAAATTGTTGATATCAATGAGAAGGTTATTGAGACCCGAGTGAAAATGATCTTCACTAGTGAGAAGGTTATTGAGACCCGAGTGAATGTGATCTCCACATACGTAATGCTTTAGCTAGTGGGAATATGATCTCCAAATGTGATCTCCACATACGCAACGCTTTAGATAGTGGGACATTGATTGTAGTAGCAAAGATTGCAAACAGGAGAGAGCTATCGTTGTCTGAATCAAAAGATCTACAAGGTCCAAAAACTTTTGGATTGGGATTAGATTTGGAATTCTGCTTATATTTCTTCCTAAGAAAATAATGTGACTTTTTGATAGTCGGGTCTGTTATGCCAAAAGCGAGAGAAACCCCATCCCAAACATAGTAATTGCGAAGAGTTAAATTCAAGAAAAGGAATTGAGGGTATAAGATATTGATGCATTACTAACTAAAGCTCTACCTCTACCTCTACCTCTACCTCACGCGGATAAACGGGCCGAACAAGCCAAGTGGTGTAAGCTTGGTTTGCTTAACGAGATTGAAAATATATATTTAAGATTGAGTAATTTATCAGAAAAACCGATCTAAAATGAGATTTAATTGAACCAATCTCAAGTAGTTTGAGGTTTTTACACATCATAAATTGAAAGAGCTGAATAGTAGCTTATTCAAGCTAGATTTGAAAGCTTAACAATCTTAAAAAAAGATTGAAATCTCAAACTCTCTTCACTAGGTGAACAAGAGCTCGAACTCAAGTGACTTAGTTCTGTTATGACCACGCTACCACTTTCGTTTCCATTTTTCTCTTCTTTTTGTGAAAACTTTCAAAAACAAGTATAACTAAAGAAGTTTTGGTCCAAATCGACAAAACTAAGATGTCTAAATCCGTCACTACGTGATGTCACTTATTTAAGAAGTCAAAATTATGAGCAAAGCTTGAAAGCTTTGAACTTTTGATAGCCAAAGAAGCTATACTTTAATAACAATCTTAGGTAATCAAAATCAAGATGAATCACAATTCCAAAAACAACCTTCCAATGGATGTGAAGTAGAACTCAAATATGATGTTTTTCTAGTTGACTTGAAGTGCATTAGTGTCACTTGACATTGAAGTTACGTAATAATAAAATCATTCGCTATGTGTATTTTAATTCTTACGAAAGCTCTTTCTTATGGATGAAGATATATCGAGGCTCTTCCTCTTACCGAGATTATAGTCGTCAAGCTTAGGCTCTGAAAGTGATCGATAAGTAGGCAAGCCGATCATGTTGTATCACCATTTTGCAATTGTTTGTTAGTATCCCCGCTATGCCCAATTGGGTTCCAAAGAGGTAATAACCACGTAAAATTCTCGTTGTCCCTTGGGAATTTTGTCCCTTGGGAATTTTGAGTCGTAAAATCTCTAATGGCCCCTGGAGACACTTAAAACAATGGTTTCTTAATCTAAAAGCAAAGGGTATTATTAGCTGTGTTAACTTGAATAGTAAAGTTTAGTCAATTTATTAGCACTGGACATTTTTTTTGGTAGAAAAAATAGATATGTAGATACACTACTCAAAACACCAGTCAAGAAGCATTGCCTATTGGGTCTATAGTCATCTGTAGTTTCTCTCACCGCACTTATGGCGGGGTTGAAGTTTAAAGTTACCACGTGATTGAGTGCTCAACAAGTAGGTAAAACCCTAACAAGAGGCTATAGGAATTCGAACTTAGAGTACTCTTGATATATCAAATCTAAAACTCCACCATTGTACGAAACCCTCGTTTGTACCAATGAGCTTTGAACTGGCTATAGTCTAGCCCATGAACAATCATCTGTAATAAATCTTTGGATAGAACTCACCCTCAAAAGCTAGCTATTGAAGGGAGGGTGCCCAAGTACTTATTAACCCCCCATCAAGAGCCCATACTTCCGATGTGGGACAAGTCCCATACCTTGCATTAGGATCATAACAAACCCGACCCCTTCAAAGCCGACGCCCACGGCGGCAGGTCGCCCTTTTGGCACCTCCGACAATCCCGTGGCGAGGGCATCGTCCAAGGAGGGACCTGCTCTGATACCAATGTAATAAATCTTTTGGTAGAACTCACCCTCAAAAGCTAGCTATTGAAGGGAGGATGCCCAAGTACTTATTAACCCCCCATCAAGAGCCCATACTTCCGATGTGGGACAAGTCCCATACCTTGCATTAGGATCATAACATCATCATATTATATATTGGGTGGATCTCATCATATAATAGCTGTAAGGTTAGGTGAGGGAGTTTCGATTGACGCCTAGATGACTGATTAAGGGTATACTACATGGTTGGTTGAGTGCAAAAGTTCAGTGATGTATGTAATAGACCACGATCCTATCTTGTAATAGCCCCTTTAAAGCAATGAGAATGTCAAAACTTTACAATTAAACATAATCGTCTTGCAGCAATAGAATGATGGTGAGAAAAATTCATGAAGTTTTCGTGACCAAAACGAATAATAATACAATGTAGGAACGGATCTTACATTGTATATGGATCCATACATCCGCGGGGAAAGGCATAACACTCCAATTTTTATCAAATTTATGTGTTTGTCCCTGACTATGCGGGAGGAGCTTGATCTGATTAGTTAGTTGATGAAACAATAACTTATGAAAACAATGATCAGTAATTAATCCAAAAGGATTATCCATCACACTGAGATTGAGACGCAGCCCATGGTCTTATAGAAGACAGCAGAATTGGGAAATTTTCGGCACATGGTTTCTCAAAACATATATGCATATATTTGTGTGTGATACTTGAATTAACCAATTATTTTCTAACGTCTAGTAGTGTGTGTATATATATATGTAACGTCTAGTAGTGTGTGTATATATATATGTATGTATGTATATATATACATAGGAACATATATATATATATATATATATATATATATATATATATATATTCGTCTCTTTCTCTCTCTAGTCTGAACAGGGAAAGCACAACGAGCAGGGTCAACTTTTAATGAAATGATTGATATGGAATATAGTATTTGACCATATCGATTACTAATTTGTTAGTCCAAAGTTGTTGTCTACCTTTTTTTTCTGAATCTTCCAGGAAATGTGCAGTCTTTGGTGGGCACTCTCCAATATCTTTTGTGTGTGTGTGTGTGTGAGAGAGAGAGAGAGACAGAGACAGAGACAGTCTGAGAGAGGAGGAGGAGGAGTAACAAATATAAAATTTCCAAAAAACAAATCAATTTTCTGTTCGGTCTCTGTTTTCACTAAATATTTCTGGACCGAAAAAACCGATTAGAATATTTGGTTCATGGTCGGTCCATAAACCCGTTTGATCGGTTTTAGATTTTTCCCAAAAAAAAAAATCGATTTTCAGTTCGGTTTCGGTTTTCACTAAATATCTCCAGAACGAAATAAACGATATAATATTCAATTCAACCCAAACCGAACTAATTTAGAATATCGAACCGATCTAAACCGAATTGAACTAGAACATGCAAAAAACCAAACTGATTTTGAAGTTCTGAAATTCCAACCCAAAATCCGCAAAAAAACTGAGAACCAACCCAAAATTCCTGAGAAAACCAACCGGACCAAAACAACCCGAATCAATTTCGATTTACCTACAATTTCGATCGGGATCCGACATCACTTCTTTATCCCGAACCGATTAATACGTTCCATCATGACAAAAAAAATGACCGAACCGAACCGATCGGTTTCATCCCTATATTTTATCTTTCTTGTATCCCTTCATATAGCTCTACCCAATAGTCAACATCCCACACACAACAGCCTCCCATAGTATTTCTCAACATCTAAATAATTGGTTTCTCACACTAACTTCTCAAACACATAAGACTATAAGAGCCTCCATTTGCCCACTTGCTAAAATAATGAAAAATAAATAATCTACGTGTTCAGATTTATATGTATAGATTTTAGTCAAGTTTCATCCAATACACATGAGTTTCTCATTGTTTAGTAAGATTTACGTATCTTAAACGATTTCAGACGTATTCATGTTATGTTTGTGACAAAGCATTATTAGTTTTTTCTTTCTCAAGAGGTGATTTTGAGATTCAACCAACCGACAAATCCGTAACCTGAGTGACTTAAGCTATCCAAGAGTAGGGGCGTAACTGTTCTGCTTCGGTTTGGGTTGGAGAAAAAACTCAAACCGAAACGATGTGTGTGGCTTAAAAATATAGAAATCGAAAGCGAACCGAACGAATCCCGTCCAGTTTGGTACACAAACTCGACATAACAAAAAAATGAAGCTTTTAGTACACAAATAAAGAACTGATTCATGAATGGGTCAAACCCAATATACAAAAAATATATATATTAATTAATATACAAGTGTCTATAATCTAAAAATATTCATCAAGTAGAAAATTGATGATCAATACATTAAAAAATTATAAAAAAAATACATATCGCAAGTGGTTTGGTCCGATCCAATTCAGTCTGGTATTTGAGCTCATAAAATAAAACCCGAACCGAGCGTTTCAAAAATAAATTATATTGGACCAGACCGGACAAAACCAAACCGAACCAGACTAATTGAAAGATTGGACCAAATCATAAATTCTATTCAATTTTTCAATTTCCGCTTACTACTCTAAGAAAGAGGGTTGAATAAATGTCAAGCCTTTACTCAAAGAATATACTAATAAATAAAAACAGTTAGTCTATGAATACAAATTATTCGTGCATATGTAACTACAAATGTGTCTAGAATTATCAGATACACGTGGTGTCCTCCATAATAATGTGAGTCTCATACATGAACGGTACCACGTGTAGACTGAAGAGGCATCAAAAAAAATTAAGACCTAGGTATAAATTTTATAAATTATAAAAAATTATATTTTGGCCCCTCATATTACATTCAGCACCACTTTTTTCTTAAAAGAAATCTCGGCCCCCCAAACTATAAATTCTAGTTATGTCTCTAGTCTCATGTATATAAAACGGTTCCAGATATATCTGTGTCCAAATGTACACGAATGATATGTGTTCCTATATTTTTTCAAATGAAAAAGGAAGAGGATTGAATAAATATTAAGTCTTTATACAAAGAATATACTAAGAAATAAAAAAATGAAGATTCTATGACATTTCCTAAGGTCAACCTTCTTCCCCGCAATTATAATCCAATCCACTCAACTGCCAGCAGAGACTCCAAAAAAGAGATGCCGAGGTTGTCACGGCACCAAATTTTTAAAGGGAAAAAAAAAAAGTTTTAGGGCGTGTTTGGCCGCACATATTTTATATTTATAAGTTGGAAAAATAAATTAGAGAACACATATTAATCTCATAATTATTTTCAGAGATTTTTTTTTTGTATTTTCTTACAAAATTTATTGTGCGTATTACTATGCAAACACTTTTATTAATTATTGTTGTAATCAAAAAATATATAATGTATAATCAAACTAAACCGAGGAGCCTAAACATAGTTTATAATTAGCTTCTTCATTCAATGGATTGTTTTCTTATTTATCTGGGGTCTTTTAAAAGAAATAAACAGTGGGAATGACAACAGAGAAATATCTTCATTTATAATTGCTATAGCAACTCATTTTCTTTCTTTATTGGATCGGTAGACTCCTAAAACGCATTTTCTTGGCAAAAAAAAATAAAGTATGGTAATGGCCGGGTGATGGCTTCTATAGGTGATAAGTGGAAAGAAGAGATTTCAAAGTGGGCGGTTTTTCTTCATTCAATGAATTAATGTTTTTGTATCTATTCAGGGTCTTTCGAGTGAATAAACTATGGAAAAATGGCAGAAAAATATCTTCCATTATAATCGGTATAGCAGCTCATTTTTCTTGATCGGTCAACCCCTAAAAGATAATACTATCATTACTCAAGAATTTTTTGGAGTAATGGAGTGGGTGTCAACTACCCATTAGACTCCACTACCATTGGAATGAGCCTTATTGGAGGGAAGTGGGGTGGAAATTATAGAATTGTGTACTCTTTTGTTCACACTAATTAGGGTTGGAACAATCAAGCAATTTTAGTGAGGTCAAAATAGACAAATCCCATCAAAGTAATGCTACGGCACAAAATTATCCAAGCACATATGTATTCAGAACTGTTAAATGCACGTAGAACCCTTATTAATTTGTGAACTTCACGTGCATTTCTGTGTCCGAATCTGTGCGCAGACTTTTTCATGCCATAAAACACCTTTGGGCAATCGCTACTGTTGGGATCTAATTCTGAGATTACTTTGACAATAAAACTCTTCAAGCTATTCTCTTATGTACGTAATTTCTCTAGACGTGATACAAAAACGATTTTGTAGAGTCACTTAGCCCCTTGACCTCTTCTCACAAATAAGACGTTGTGAGGGCAAGTCAGTCAAAATTAGACCATGGAGAGAATTTCTACCGTCGTTGTAGTATGACTTTTCATTTCCTATTTGGTTTTTCAATAAGTAGTCAATTGCGGGATAAGAATCATAGTAGTCTGTTTCGTTCTCCTCTTTGAATTGCCCGGAAAAAGCCTGCTCATCGACTAGTCGATTGAAACAAAAGAAAACTTGATGGGGGTGAAATACTTCAACACATCTCAATACGAGACGAGCACGAGAAATAATATTTAATAAAAATCAGGCTATCGTTCCATTCTCTATCAATTGCCTCTCCTTTATGGATGGGGGGCGTCCCTTAGCAAGTCGTTTGATCTCTCTGAGATCAAATGGTCTATATATGGGAGTAGGTCATGCGCTACTTCCTTATTTTTTTAAAGAAAAATAGGAAAATAAAAAAATCCCCACGTCCTCTCTCTCTCCCCCCATTGGTTGCATCAATTTATTTTTCTTTGTTATTATTCAAACTTTTCACACCCCCCTTCTCTCTCTCTCTCTCTCTCTCTCTCTCTCTCATGCCTCGATTTATTTCTCTTTATTACTATTCAAACTCTTCTTCCACCTATCACCTATTTAATTGTGTTTCCGTGCATAGTACGAATACGATGCTTGTGCTTACTTACTTGCCAGATGAGATAACATGTTGTAATTACAATTAAATTTAATTATTGTGTGGAAAGAGAGTATTACATCACCGAGTTGTTTATTCAGATGTAAATATATCAATTGAATTTTAATTAAGCTTCAGAATACAAATAATTACAAAGTGTCAAGTTGGGAATCGCTCGGGAGATTTTGTTGCGACTTTAAACGTGCCCATCTCAGATTTTAAAACATGGTAAAACATATTCATTGTGTTCGGTTTTGTCCACAAAAAATCATCCTAATCTAAAATCACGATGCACCTAAAATAAATAAAAAATGATAACGACCAGTTTTTGTATTTGAGATAAAACCTCGGGACAAACTGTCTCAGTTATACTGCTATTGACGTCCAATCAAAATGATATTAGAATACTCAATGAATTGACTAGCCAAACAAAATGAACTAATTAGGAAGAACATAACAATAACGAGTCGAAACTTGACAGGTTGACCAAAAAGAGAGTTGGGATTGTCATGGATATTGCAGCCTATTGTAGTTCTCAATCATCCAATAGCGTGTCATTAATTTACAAAAATTAATTTTATCATTTTTTTAATCACTCCTATGACTTTTTTTTTGTTTTTATTCATGTAGATTTACTTCATAAATATTTTATATATGTTTGAAAAAGTCAATCAACAATATGCTAATGATAAAAAGAAGTACAGAAATTATTGCTGTTAATTTAAAATAATAAAAAAAGGTGACTTCGAAACTTAGCGACTAGGTTTTAAAAATTCATTTTCGTACTTTGTTCGTCTTTTTTAATCGAGCTTTAATTGTGAATTTATCGAGTCAAAATAAAAATATGTAGATCCGTATTGTTACGTGCATCATATAAAAATCAACATAATTTATACGATGATGTACCAATAGAGATACAAATATCGTCAAAGGCTACATCAACAACGACCGTATGAAGATTTCATTTGATGCTTGCTACGGTTGAAGAAAATTAATAGTGCGGGGGAGATTGGTAGTGAGCCGAGATTGATAGAGAAGTCGGTAATTTGGCTGAAAGTAAGAAATATGTAGAGATTGGTATAACTATGTTTTGATTGGGAAACGAGAAATAGTTTGATCGTCTTTTTTGATCGATTACTGTGTGTTTCATGAGTCGAAATAAATTCACGTTGTTGCTTGCATCACATAAAAACAAACGTAATAGTCCCTTTCTAAAAAATACAACTAACGTTTTGAGAGATTCAGACTACTAATCTCTTTTTTTCAAAAATGCAACCAAACACGGAATTAAAGAGTTCACGTTCTACATAACAAATTAAATTTAAGATATTTTTTAAATATAATTAATGACCCAAATAATTATTCTAAGAAAGAAAAATATGTGCATATAAGATACTACTAATCTCTTTTATTGTTGATTTTGTTATTTTTCCCAAAAAAAATACTCTTTTAACTTCGGGAATAAATTAAAGAATCTATTTTATGTAGGAGCAGGAGGTCGGACGAAAGAAGAACAAAAATAATACATCGTTACAAAGCAAAGAACTTTACCGGGGGCTTGACATGTCGCGAATTCTCTTGAAGTAGAGGGATGCCTTCGAGAACGCGAATATTGATGGCACGTGGACGTCCTCACCTTGTGCCGTAAGCTATTGGGTTAAGTCCCGCAATATCATGTTTAGTTGAATTTAAAATCCTTAATCAAATTCAAATTTTGATACAGTCTTTGCGTAGATAAGACATGCATCACGCCATTTATATTTGACAATAACCAAAAAAAATACAAGTCATTATGTGTACCACTCACCGCATAATCTTGGTCAATTGGTTTCTAGACCAAAAGCTCTAAATAAAACCATAAACATTAAATCAAGATTATAATTATATTATGTTTGATAACTTGTTACTAATTCTTTTTTTACTTTTGATAAATCAAAAGATAATCTCGCACACTCGACTAATGAAGAAATTAAAAAAATAACAAAATAGATGAGTATGGTGTGGGGTTGCGAAGATTCTTTTACTTTTGATCTAATTCGTCTATTTGATCCAAGTTGTTCACGTATCCTGCGCCCAGAACAACGAATTAGTGTCATTCGACCATTACCAACAGGAAGGAACTCCGATGTTTAAGTTAGAATGTGTAAGATAAAAACACAATAGTAATTGTACTTATAGTTGATAGTACACTTGATTCTGCCCTCAGATCCACTATTTATGAGCCATAATGTGCCTTATTTTGATAAGTGAATAACAATGTGATCTTTCTCTGCCATACATGGTCAATATCTTGCAGTGTAAACGATTTCCTAAACAAGAATGATTCAGAATCTCGCACTCTCCTATTTAAGCTTCTGCTAATTCAAAGGATTCTAACCATTTTGCCAAATATCATATCATCTCTGCGGGACGTCAACGGTTCACACATTGAAGCCGACGACAATCGGCAATCTGACACCATGGTCCGTTCATAATACACTGACCAAAGTCCCAAGCTACCGATAAGGGCCAATGCATCTTGGGCTCAGCCCAAACTTCAGCCCATCATCTCAGATGTGGATTCCGTCCTACCGACAAGTCCCTTAACATTCGGGCCTAACCCAGCTGTCTGGCCCATCATCTCGGATATGGGTCAATCCAATAATTTGGCCCGCTACATATGGCATAATTATATATAGGGAAGGTACGGAGCCTCCCACTTGTCGAAGTTATCGAGCTGGCTAACCTAATTATAAATTTCTATCAATGTCGGGTAGTCAAAGGTCGTCTAGAAGAGTACGGTGTTAAGAGTGAGACTAGGGTACCTTAACGAAGTTAAACTGGCACAATTCCTCGCATACCCAAACGGAAACTAAGTAACCGAATGGAAACTAAGTTTCCACTCGCCACCGCGCAAGCACTGATTTTGTAACTTCTCTAGATAGAAATTAAATCATGTGCTATGTCTACTAAAACACATGCCAAGTTCAATTTAATCAACCAACTAAGCAAAATAAATAAAAAGGGTTGACCCAAACATGTGAAACGTACTTAGTTTCTAAGACCAAAAAAATAATAATACCCATGTGAAATGTTAATAATTTACTTTAAAATTAGAATTTATTATTTTTTAATTGAATTTTTATTTTAAAAAAATGTTGATTTTCTTGACCCTAATTCCTAGTCTGTCGGATTTGGATGACTTTAATGTTGCCAGTTGCCATTGTTGCAAGTTGCTCAAATCACTAACTTGCTATGAGCTGTGAGAATGTCATAACAAGTAATGCGTTGGACAATTTTATAACCATTCTTTTTATTTTTCCAAATTTTCCCTTTTTTGGGGGGGTTTTTTATGGTAAAAAATTATTTATTTCCATTATTTTTCAAAAATTATTTTCCAAAAAGAAAGGGAAAAATGAATTTCAGTTTTATCAATACGATACGAAGACTTACCTTAAATTTAAAATTGCACCCAAAAAAATTAACTCAGAAAGGTATGCGTACTTTGAGTTAAAAGTACTCTTCGAGGTTCACAAGTTGGATATAAGCGAACTCAATGCAAGTACCGTAAAATATATAGATTTCAAAATCAGGCCAAAGGATTGTGATCCCGCTAGGGTGAGCTAACTTCAAAAACCTGTCTTCCGTTTGGATTGGTGGCTACAAATAGCCTGCATGAAGCCGGAATCACTAAATTCTTTGTCGTTGAATTGGGATATTCCAGACATAAGTTGTTCCAGCTCCATACCGTCAAGAATTTTTTACTATTGTCAATACTACTCTTGTCAATTTGAAGACGTGAATAAAACTTTTACTATAACACATTTATAATGAGTTTGGACTAAATTAATTGCTATGAAATTGTCATTATAAGTAATGAGATGGACGATTTTATAACCACTATTTTATTTATTTTTGAGTTAAAATTATTCTTATAGTTGTCAATATTACTCTATCAATATGAAGACAAGAATTTCACTTTACTATGGCACATTGGTTGAGTTTAGACTAAATTATTTTCTATTAAAGAAAATCGGTATTATTTGATATTTCATAATTTTTTGTATAATTTTCCGCCAAATTCTCTATATTTTCTTATTCGGCTCAACCAGATGAATCGAAATAACATTAAAAGTATAAATCAAAATTTAAAAAAATTCAATAAAATGACGAGCAAGATACTAAAAACAGTAAAAAGTTGTATCTTTTAAACTTTTTTTGAATGAATTTTTTACTTTCTAGATTATTTTTGTCAAAACATATATTAATTTAGTTCAAAAAAAATTAACGCAACTTGATAAAGATTTTTAAGGAAAATTCGTCAAAAATACAGTGACAGTAATATCTAATGATTTATGGCAAACATACGTAGCTGGCACGAACTCATCCATGGATGTCTTTCTGCTACGCATGATGTATATCATTTTATTTTATCACGTAATTCGTCACGCATATTTATTCATAATTTTAAATGACGTATATGAGTTTATATGATAACGTTAAACTTATATTGTTGTGTTACTAAAAATTCGTGCCTCGTAAAAGTATTACGCTGTGTCAGAATAATTGAAACTCGAGGTCACGTGTATTTTTTAAATTGCAAATTATTTTTCATCATATCTTATTGTGATCTCAGAATCATCCTCAAACAAATTGGAGCCTACAAATTTTTTAGTATAAATTTTAAATTAGATATTAAGATTTGTTTAAATCATTTTTTATACGATGCCACCTGATACTCATAAAGCTCTCCTCTGGAAAAGTTGTCATGTAATATTAGTATTTAAATCATGAATCAAATCTATTTCGATCTGCATAGTTTATTAAACAAATTGTAAAAAAATTCTATTTCATCATTAGTTGATTTTTTGAGTGATTATAATTAAATTTCATTTTGGAAGAGTCCGAATTTATGAAGAAAAAATCCAATTTAATATTTCATCCTTATTTTTTATTTTCCGACTTGATGCTGGCCCTAATATTGTCTTTGCGATGGATAAGGGTGTCAATGCTTCGGGCCTAGATTTACGCTTAGGTTTATCGAAAGTTAACTCGTTACAAATTTATTGAGATGAGTTGAATCACTCTTTTTCCGTCATTTGTAAACTTCCTAACTCCGATCAAGCATATGAAAACGTAAATTATTCTAGTGAATTTGTATAATCCAGAACGTGTAGCGTGTAGCGTGTTCTCTGTGTGAGGCGAAAGAGATAGCTCAATTAAAAAAGCAAACTATTAAATTATTAATAAAATGTTTGAAAATATATCAAACTCTCCTTTTCAAAATAATTAGAAAATTCACAAAAAAATTCACATCAACACAAAAAAAAATTCTACCCTCTTTACTATTATTCTTTTTCACTCAAAAAAAAAAAAATCTTCAAACTTCCTCACTTTTTAACACTCTCTCTCTATCTATCTCTCCATATAGTTTTTGCATTTAATTTTAAATCGTAATAAAAGATTCCCGTGTTCTCGTACGAGAACCGTGCTCGTTTTAAATGAGTCCCGTGTTAATTGTTATTTCACGAATTCGAGGAATTCCACATATAAGTAAGTGAGCAAGACTACACCCACGTCGTTTTATGCGCAAATATGAACATCAATATGTTTAAAATTATTCAACGCACGTAAAATTCATATTATTTTAAAGAGTCATACATACATCGGACAGTGAAAAGTTTTGTGATATGTCTATAGACCTTCTGTTGGGTCAATGGTGGATCTCATTAAGAGAGCGCGTAATTAATGGGCAAACTTATTTTGAAATGCCGGGTAAGTTCCTTGAATATCCTCTGTGTGTGTGTGTGTGTGAGAGAGAGAGAGAGAGAGAGAGAGAGCACTTGCAAACAGCTAATGAGCAGAATCTGTGAGTATGAATAAGATCATTTGTCCGTCTTCCTTATTAGGTAGTTTTGCTATAAGTCAAACAAAAACGTCAACTTCACTTTCTCTCTCCTCTCTCTCTCTCTAAAACTAAATAGTTTATATCTTCGTTGTGTAGATAGGGGGAGCTAGAGGGATCTCTTCCATATATATATGTATACCCATTTCCTCTGGGGCTATTTGAAATCAAATTAAATTCCTTTTTTCCCGTATTGTCTTCTTCTTCCCTTGGATCCTTGCTATTCTCTGCCATGGGAACTCAAGCTCCAACTGATGATCGCTTCGATTATGCCTCCAATAACGTAATTCTCTCTCTCTCTCTCTCTCTCTCTCTCTCTCTCCTTGTTTCTGCATATATATCAATGAAGTTTTGAAGTTTGGTACCCAAATTATACATTTCATGGGGGGCTTCATGACTTTTTTTTTTCTGCAAATCTGGGTTTTTTTTTTGTACCTATAAATTTTTCTGTTTCCCTTTCTCCCCAAAATTGCTTCCAACTTTGTTAAGAATCGAAGGTAAATAGTCAAAAAAGTTTCCCGTAAAACGCAAGCGTAGAAAGTTTTCGTCGGAACAAAGAGAGAAGCCCAACGGGTGCTTTTTCTAATCGACGGGTACTTTTTTGTATGTTAACTAAGTGAAAGGTTTGCTTGAATATAAATAAATTAGTAACAAAGATATAGCATTCGTAGCCACACGGGTCAAAATAGTTTGTTTTTTTTATAATTTTTGTGTGTTCGGATAAATTTACGCATATCTCGATTAAACGTTGTAGATATATAGATACAATTCCCTTTGATCAAGGGGCAGATTTCTAGCACATGGGTTGGTCGGCGGTCAAATTTCTCACAATTCGTCTTATCTTTTTAAATTAATTTAGGGCATTAATGGCCACATGGTTGGAAACCATTTACTTGGAACCCTAACTAGTTGGACTTTTGGTGAAGAAAAGTGTTACGGTTTTAAAATTTAAACTATTTTTTTTTAATTTGAAATTAAAGGTCATAATTCATTTAGATTTGTAGTACAATTGAATCATAATTATTGATTTTGAATTAAAAAAAGATTCTTAGTTTGAATTCTAGTACCATATATTTTTCCTTTGGTGAATGCTTAGATTAGGTCATATTTTTTAAACTAATTTTTCGGGACTAATTCAGACGTGATTTTATTCTGATTTTAGTTGGGCTCTAAACTAGTGAACGGTAGAATTAATTCTGTAGAAATTAGTCGAGATGCAGGTGATTCATTGGCTTCATAATGAAGGCTTAGATTATGTCATGTGGTCGAGACTGGTCCGAATACTTTTGATTAAACTTCTCTACTTGTGAAACTGTAAAATTAGTCTCTTAAAAATTAATTAAAATGTGCATAAATTGGTCCAAATAATTTTGAGTTATTAAAAGAAATTAAACCCTTTTTAATCCTATCACCTCTGGCTATGAGTAGGCATCGTCCAAATAATTAAATTAAATTTTTGCTCACTAAATATGTATATTTTATAGTTAAATATTTTCCATGTGACTTGAGAAATTTTACTATTTTTAAGTCAACGAATACAGCATCCAATGGATGAACATTACAGCTTCCCTTATCTTTGACTTTTTATTAGATATTTATGGTTTGGACATAAGGATGTGTTTGGAAGTTGTGAAAGAGAAGAGAAAAAAAAGGAAAAGTTAAGAGAGTAACCACTTTGGCCAAAAATTTCAGGATAATTGTCACTAATTTTTGTAATTTATTTTGATATTTTATTAAAATTGCATCATATTTTTTGGATTAGTAATTCGTCCCGACACGCGCTTCTACGGTCGGGAGAGAATTACTTTGTTTTTATTTTAACTGATTTATCTATTTGTGGTTTCATTGCGTGTTGATTTGTCTGTTTTAATAATATTACTCTATCCAATTATGTAAAAATGATTTTCAGCGACTCTTTAGACTTTTGATTTTGCGTCTCTCTAAAATTGTAGTCATGGTAAAATTTGAATTGGAAGATTTTTGACTTAGTGAATTCAAAGAAAAGGGACCATCCCCTTTTCACCCCTTGGCGAGATCTAACTCTTTTATTATGAGATGACTGATGGATTGTACCATTCGAGCCGTGATAATCTACATTTAATTTTGATCCCGTACCTTTTGATTTCGTATTTTCCAAGTAGTTTAGAAAGTAAAATATTTCGCCCGAAACCCCAAAAAATTTACTATAGATGAAAGAACAATTAAAAACCTAATTATTCGGCCTCTTCGTTACTAGAGTTTTGCACTTACTTTAATTGAGTCTCTTACTAGTAAAATGGCATCTCACTAGTAAAAGCGGTGTTATCAATTCTTGTAGAGTTAATTCACACAGAGTTGTTTTGGGCCTGAGCCCCACTAATTGACGATGGTAGTCTCGAAAGATTAGTCGATGTGATGTGAGCGTAAATCGGCTCGAATACTATGAACTTTATTGGGTTTTCAAGTGTTATAAAATCTTGTAGGGTTAATTTACAGTTTTATTTTGGGCCCGGACTCAGTAGTTGACAGTGGAATTAATTCCGAAAAAATTAGTTGATCTGCAGGTAAATTAATCCGAATACTATGAGTTATAAAAAAACTATTTCTTATGAACTTTCTTCCCCATTTCTTTTTCCCAACTAGGAATCAAAAAAGGAAGAGATAGCCCTAAAGAGTTCGTATTCATCAACTATTTCGCCCGAAATTGTTCGTAATTTTGATACCTATGGATTGACTAACATTTGTTTTGGTCATCAAAATTCTGCTTTTTTTGACTAATTTTTGTGTGTAAAATCATCAATCACAGCTTGAGGTTGACACAAGGACTGAGAAGCAGAAGGCGATCGACGAGTGGCTTCCAATCACCTCTTCGAGGAATGCAAAATGGTGGTACTCTGCTTTCCACAACGTCACTGCCATGGTTGGAGCTGGTGTCCTCAGTCTCCCTTATGCTATGTCAGAGTTAGGATGGTATGCCCCATTTCATTTACCTTGAAATTTGTCAAAGTTTTTCAAAGATAATGTTGGGTTTGTGGAGCTTGATTGATTAGGTTTTGATTGTCACTCCGTTTGAACAAAATCTAGACAGGCATATTACGATAATCGATGGTGTAAACACTAGTTTCGTCGGTGAAACTTATGTGCGTCGTAAATGTATGGTCGGAGCTGGAGTCCCCTTTATGCCATGCCAGAGTTAGGATGGTATGCCTTATCATATCTATATAATCCCCATTTCACTTACCTTGAAATTTGTCAAAGTTTTTCAAAGATAATGTTGGTTTGTGGAGCCTGATTGATTCAGTTTTGGTTGTCACTCCGTTCGAACATAATCTAGACAGGCATATTACGATAATCGGTGATGTAAACACTAGTTTCTTGGGTGAAACTTGTGTGAGTTGTAAATACTGGAGTCCCCTTTTATGCCATGTCAGAGTTAGGATGGTATGCCTCATCATATCTATATAATCCCCATTTCATTTACCTTGAAAATTTTGTTAAAGTTTTTCAACGATGATGTCAAGCTTGTGAAGACTGATTCAGTTTTGATGTCATTTCGTATGATTCAGTTTTTGTTGCCACTTCTTTTTCAAAGATGGTATGATTCAGTTTTGGTGCCATTTCGCCAATCCATGATGTAAAACCTAGTTTGTTCATTTAATACATAGTGAAAGTTGTGTGCGTCATAAATGTATCAAAATTGCATCTTTGGAGAATCACGTAAAAACCTTTTTGTCGTGCTTTTTGATTGCATTTCCATCGTGGACCGAACATAGTTGCATAGGATGGGAGCCATACCATCTACCTATCATCAAGTTGTGAAGTTTCCAGGACCGAAGGGAATAGAATGTGTTTGAGGGAACCACAAAATGGTGAGAAGTTGTTTTGTGGCTTCTGTCAAGCTTTTCTTGATTATTTCGTTATTTACCTTTGAAATTTTTCAAAGTTTAAAAAAGATAGATGTTAGGTTTATGAAACCTTATTCAATTTTGGTTAACACTTCGTTCAGTTTGTGATGCCTTATTCAATCTTTCAAAGATAGATGTTCAGTTTGTGATGCCTGATTCAAACCACTTTATTCGACTGAAACCTAGACAGGCATATTATGACAATGGGTGATGTGAACCCTAGTTTCCTCATTTAATACATGGTAAAACTTGTGTGTCATAAATGTAGCAAATTGCATCTTTGGGAAACCATGTAAAAAACTTTTTGTCATGCTTTTTGATTGCATTCCTTTTTTATCATTTCTTCCTCCAGTTGGATTCTGTGTGCGTTTGGGGGATTCCACGATCAGACGAGCCATTTTTCAAAATTTACCGTTTTCATTTACTTTTCAAGCAAAAGAATGTAATGACTCTCTGTGTATTTGCAGGGGTCCTGGTGTGACTGTTCTGATAATATCATGGGTTGTGACTCTGTACACATTGTGGCAAATGGTTGAGATGCACGAGATGGTACCCGGAAAACGTTTCGACAGATACCATGAGCTGGGGCAGCATGCTTTTGGTGAGAAGCTTGGTCTGTACATTGTGGTGCCCCAACAGCTCGTTTGTGAGGTGGGTGTGGACATAGTTTATATGGTGACCGGAGGGAAATCGCTGAAGAAGTTCCATGATTTGGTGTGCAAAGATTGCAAAAATATCAAGCTTACCTACTTCATCATGATCTTTGCCTCGGTCCATTTCGTCCTCTCGCATCTTCCTAACTTCAACTCCATCTCCGGTATCTCTTTGGCTGCTGCAGTCATGTCCTTGAGGTATACTCCCTTTTCGTTCTCGGCCAGTTCACCATACTATTTTCGTGGAATATTTACGTTCGAAATCATAAAGAGCACTGCAATATGACACTTGATCCTTGATTGTCTTTGATTTTGAAAAAGAAGTTTTTTTTCAACACCATAAGGTTGAGAAAGATAAATCTGCTCTTTCCCCTAGACGACAATCCTTCGAAATTCGCGACACCTTATACCATGTGATGCAATATATCAAAAGAGGTTTTAACTTCAATATGAACAACATATGAGGATGCCCCATTCTATTAGAGATAATAGGTTTGGGAAAATGGTGTTTTGACCTACTTGTCAAGGCTTCGTAGGAAGAAGCCTTGGACGAGGCCTTTTTAGGACAGGCGAGAGTCATGAGAGAGGTTTTCCTATCATCCAGCGCTTGAAGCCATCCGTAATGAATGGAATAAGAGGAGCAGCCAAAGGAGCCACCTATTTGCATATGAAAAGCGATAGATTTAAATGTTTAGCATGTGTCCACGTAACCATACCTATCTTTTGAATGCAAATCTTTATGTCCTTATTTTATGGCTTGAGACTTTGATACACACAAATCCAATACTTGTAACTGGTCTTCCTCGTTTGAAGATATTTCACAACATATAGCCTCTCTCGGGAAGCAAGGTTTCTCGTGGGAAAGGGTTTTGCTAGTAACTATGGTTTGATTTTCTTTCCTGTGTTTGTCCTTGCAGTTACTCTACCATTGCTTGGACTACTTCTCTTCACAAGGGGGTGCAAAGTGATGTGTCATATGACTACACTAGTAAGAGCACGTCGGGGAAGGTCTTCAACTTTTTCAGTGCCTTAGGTGATGTTGCTTTTGCCTATGCTGGGCACAATGTGGTCTTAGAGATTCAAGCAACAATACCTTCTACACCCGAGAAGCCATCCAAGGTCGCGATGTGGAGGGGAGTCGTCGTTGCCTATATAGTTGTGGCCCTTTGCTACTTCCCTGTCGCTCTAATCGGTTATTGGATGTTTGGGAACAGAGTTGAAGACAATATCCTCATCTCATTGGAGAAACCCACTTGGCTCATTGCAATGGCCAACTTGTTTGTCGTCGTTCACGTTATCGGAAGCTATCAGGTGCATGCCAAATACTAAATTTTGAATGAATTTGTCCAATTGATTTTCCATGTCGATGAGTTTTGGGGGCTTTTTGTCTAATCTCTCTTTGTTTCTGTTGGCTTAGATTTATGCAATGCCGGTGTTTGACATGATAGAGACTCTTCTCGTAAAGAAACTGAATTTCACGCCCAGTTGGTTTCTTCGATTTACTTCACGAAATCTATACGTGGGTAAGTGAACTCCACTTTTTATCCGAATCACTGCATTACAGATGCAAACTTCTAATTTTGTTGAACGAGACATTACGTTTTTCTAGCGTTGATTGTTTTTTTTCTCCCCTTTGATTGCAGCTTTCACAATGTTTGTTGGCATGACCTTCCCTTTTTTCGGTGGTCTTCTTGGATTCTTCGGAGGATTCGCATTTGCACCAACAACATACTTCGTAAGCAACTATAATCTTTCTTTTAAGTTTAGAAAGCCAGAGCGAGTGCAAGTGAAAATTCGTCTAATACTCAAATCCACTTGAGAAAGTCAAGATCTTAACTTCTCTCGATTCTAGAGTCCCGAGTGAAAAACCACTTCCCCGTGCTATCTGTGGTTGAGATACAGCCAGTTGCACGAAATAATTCGAGCAACAAAATTAATACGATACCTTACTTCATGTCTTTTCTTTCGATCGATTTCTGCAGTTGCCTTGCATCATGTGGCTTGCCATCTACAAACCAAGGAGGTTCAGTTTGTCTTGGTGTACTAACTGGGTAAGCACAAGCGACTCAAAACTTAAGTCTTTGATTTCGTTCTGTTCGTTACTTGTTGAAAGTCTAATGCCAACGAATGTGGTTCTCGGATTTATAATTTCAGATCTGCATTTTCCTGGGACTATGTTTGATGATTCTGTCACCCATTGGAGGACTAAGGCAGATTATACTCAACGCAAAGACATATACATTCTACTCTTAAGCAACTCTTGCGCGCACAATAGGCAATAGTGTTGGTTCGTAAAATACCCAGATGGAGAATCGACGATCATAATGATGCAAAAAATAGCGAAATGCCTGTCGAATTCATCAGCGAACGAATACCAAAGAAATCTCCTTGGAGCTAGTTGGACTTCATTTTTTTTCATGATTTACTGCTTTTTTTCAATTAATTATTGTACCTATATGTTATCACTCTCTGTGTTTGTTTTTATATTCCTATAAGTTAGGATTTGGGTTCTGAATGTTTATGTGTTTGTGATGATCAAAGGTTGTATGAGTCTTATTTGTGTTGCTTCCACTTTCTAAGCTTTCTTTCAATATCTTAAATACTTAAGTTGATCTTAGCACATGAGGTCCATGAGAAGGGCCTCGAAAAAACCGAGCTTGTTTCTGGATGGAGAAGAAAAGGGTATATGAAGTTCATTTTATTTCTCTGTGCATCTCTTTGATGGGTAAAAAACTTGTCGTGTGACATTCAGGTGAGCTACAAGTCCTACGACACAGGAGCGAGATTCTCGGCGCTATGATGGGTCGAAACTTATGGCACCGAATTGCTTAGTTTAGACAGCGGGCCTTTCCTTTTCTGACTGGAATTCCTTCTCTTCATCGCTCGTAACAGTGTAGCCGCAAGGAATCACTTGTAACACGTGCATGACTTAAATCTTTGAGATGAGCATATGACTACTTGCAAGATCAACCAGATAGCATTCCTTTTGCGAAGTTAGCACTGCACAAGCCCATCAAGTAATAAATAGCCATAGACGGAAACAGTCGTCATACGCAACTAACAACGAATGCTTCTTGGATAAATAACAATAACGAATTGTATGCCCGCATGAGTTTCCGCATCCAAGAATACGTAGCAGATTTATATCAAGTGAGATCAGCTGGGGAGAAATATTAGTCCAAAAGAAACAAAAAGGATCGATTCATGTTATGTGATACTCATCTCAAAGCAAAATCTCTCAGAATAGGCACACGTCATGCCTTGAATAAAAAGAAGAGTAGCCAAAATCCTACATAGATTCATCCTCCTTCAATCTCTCTCTCTCTCTCTCTCTCTCACACACACACACGCGCGCGATAAAATCGTGGATAAAATATGCAGATGGTCCTTAAACTATGTGTTATTTATGTCACTTTTTTGGTTCTTACATTATCAATTTGTTCAATTTCCTCCTTAATGTTAATATTTTGTATCGTTATAGTCCTTTTTAACTGCAAATCTATCTTCTAAGTTTGTATAACTATTAACTACAGATTCTTTCTTCAAAATTTTATATAGTTATACTTGCTTCCGTTAAGTTAATATTATACAATATGCTCTACTATGAGTATTTAGTTCTTCTTGTGTTTTTGTAGTAAGTTTTTCTATTATTATTTAAGTTATTCTAGGCAAGTTTGATCTCTTAATATATTCTATTATCTATTTTTAATGTCGAATTCTTTGTAGAATTCTCGTTTATTTGGTGGATACTAAGGCATACAGAGTTTATATTCTTAATCGATATGTTACTAGGCCCATTATCTTTGAAAAATATAAATAGTATCTAAAGTTTTTTACCCTTGCGTAGTCGGTATAAGAGCATCCACATCAGCCTCCTCAAATGGGCTCCTTCCCTAATTTGAGGAGCAAATTCTCTTAATAATGCTCACATCAGCCTCTCTATCCCTTCTCCCTATTTTCCAAAATGAATAGTGACTCCCTAATTTTAAGGTGTCACTATTCACTCCTACGATTTTATTTTTATTTTATTTTTCATTTCTTTCTCCTCCTTTATAACATTTGAATTAAATATAAAAGAAAAAAATATTTTAATAAAATAGGGATAGAATAGAGAGTCTGATGCATGAGACATTATAAAGTATGACTCTCTAAAATAGAAAAATAAAATTTTCTCTCTAATTTAAAGAAAAAAATAAAGAGGCTAGTGCAGATGCTCTAAACACCTAACATAAACAAGCTTCTAATTTGCCCAGCGGCTACCCTCAACCTTATCTTCGTTAGATCAGGTACAAACGCATCTTTTTCGTTTCCTATGTCAGACCGTGAGTGTGAAGTCTATTTTATCTTGATTATATAGGTGATTTAGGATCGGAAGAGTAAGAACATAAAAAATTTCAAAACACAAACACTTTGAAATACTAGAATATATTACAAGACTCTCGCCTAAATTTTACGGTTGACTCGTAACCAACGTAAAAACAGTTCACAACTCTAAGGGATTGTCCAAGTAGAGATTGGAATGAACTGTAAATCCAAAAATCCTGAGATCAACCTTGACAACCTCATTCTTGGGGGCATTGGATGTTCGTCCGGTCGTTAACTTCAGGACCCCGAGCAATAGTCGGGAATAGGTGGGGCATGGATTCAGTGAGGCTATAGTGCACTTTTCTGTAGTGCGGGCAAAACGACATAGTTTTGCCCGCTTTGCCCTCGAAACTACATAATTTGAACTTATTATGCGAATTGTTATCAAAATGCATACAATCAAAACGATGTAGTTTCGAGAACAAAAAAAACAAAACTACGTTGTTATGTCCACACTACACGCGGTCTACATAAAAAGTGCAATAGCTCCCCCAAATCCGGTGGGGCATACCCCAGGGTCCACGCTAACCGGATAGCTCGCTTATCAAAGAAAAAGGTAAAAATAATTCACCGAAAAGGCAAAATTTCACCATCTTTAGAATCGTTTTATCTGAATAAAATTCAACTTGAACCCATTAATTATG
Source organism: Arctostaphylos glauca (assembly GCA_019985065.2). Classification (NCBI taxonomy): domain Eukaryota; kingdom Viridiplantae; phylum Streptophyta; class Magnoliopsida; order Ericales; family Ericaceae; genus Arctostaphylos; species Arctostaphylos glauca. Next base: position 30,361,748 of record JAHSPW020000008.1, read on the forward strand.
CTTGTCTAATTGTTCATGTCGAGACGAATAATAAATGCCAAAAAAATTGTCAATTCAATGATGCAGTCCCCTAACTGCTGGTCTACCATGTAACTGAACATTCCTCATAGACTATAACCCTAATGAAACAGACTATCAACATGAACTGTCGGCAGAAACTGCCAATCTGGCATAGCTGATACGGATTAAAAGCAAATAGTCTCAACCACCACATAAGAGTGAGAAGAAGGGGCCCCAAAGACATTAATGAAAACATGTGGGACGAATAGGTAAATTAAAAACAAGTACAATAACTTCCTGAATCTTGAGCCTATTACTTCCTGTGCATGAAATTATGGTGTTAGGTCAAAAGTCAGTAGAGATGGGCCAATTCAAATTCATGTGCTTTCGAATTCCTACTTTCGAACGGGTTATAGAAATCGCTTAGGACTATCGGTCACACAACAAGTGCACAATCAACTTTGCACGTTCCATCCTTCTTCGCTTCGCATGTGGACTTGGCGGGCAAGCTACCTTGATCCGTCTTTGACTTTGTTTCGTTATGCTCAAGTTGTACATTTCCTCCTAGCAAGTTACCAGATAGTAGTGAAGTAGGTTACAAGTGATTGGGAGAATTAGACCCTACTTTTTCTCTATTAGATGATCAACTAGAATCTAATTCTGCAAGGCAGACAAGCCATTGTGTATGGTAGCCTACTAAAGAAAAGATTTTAGCCAACATTAACAAATTTGGGACTCAAGAACAAGATTGCACTCAACTATATGCTGAGGTTGACCTCATTGCTTCTCTTAAGGTACAATCCTTTTCAAGGCAGACAAGCCATTGTGTATGGTAGCCTACTAAAGATAGGATTTTAGCCAAAATTAACAAATTTGAGACTCTAGAACAAGATTGCACTCAACTATATGTTGAGGTTGACCTCCTTGCTTCTCTAACGGTACAATTCTTTTCCCGTAGCTCGTTTTTCCTCTATCCATAGAGAAAATGTAGGATTCATGCCAACAGTTTAGGAGATCACTAACGAAGACTACTACTCTAATAGAAACTACTAATAGAATAGAAATTTTTTTTCTTTATACTTTTCCCGGTTCCACTGCTACCGCAGGATTTAGACAAGTGATCGGATTGTATAGATATCCTCCTCCTTCAATAAACATAGGTCATCGAAAAGATCTCGAAACCCACCAAAACACAAAAGCCGAAATCTTTCAGAAAATAGATTCCTCAAATAGTGCATAACCGGATGGATAAGCCCACACTAACCCATCAATTTGAGATCTAATTCAAGAATTTCCTTGGGAGGTATCGAGAAGGAATTGGAATGTAATAAAAAGCTCTTGTCATGATGAACGATGCGATGTATTGGCAATGCATGCACAACGCAACTTAAGTAGTAATTGTGCTATGAATGAATAAGTTGGTAAAAAGTACATACTTTGAGCTACCAAGGAAGTAATAACCCCTAAAGAAGCTAAAGCAAGGCCTAAATGAAAATGAGCATTGAATCTTTGAGGAATGTTCAACAACTATGTTTACTGAAAATATGGAACACATGATCCCTATGTTTTGTAGGACTCCAGAAATGGGAAATCTCAATTTTAACACCTCATAGTGACTCAAACTATCACACACTAGTGTCATTGTACCTTTTGATAGAAGTACACACCTTTGAAAACCAAGCTTCCAAGGTGAAGGTGTCCAAGAGCTTTCACACACACGGCTAAACCTATACATAACCGATGTGGTATATTACGTGCTCATAACATACTGTCACAGTCTGCATCCAAAGTCCGCAGCCCCTCTGTCTATGCTGAGTCGATGGCAGCACTTTCTATGGCGGCTTCACTCACCTTTCAACGTTCAATACTTTTTAACTACCATCGCCCCCTCAGCTGGTTGTATCACAAAAGCCATGCCCATCCGATCCTATATTAGGATATCCGATCCCATACTCAATGTGGTGGTTATATGCTGCTCAACTCTGTTAACAAGATTACAACTTTCGACAAAATACCTCATGAACGAGCTATTTCAGATAGCATGAGGAGCATTTAAGGGAAAACACAGCCCCTCTCGCACCAAATCGCATATCAGGTTTTTTTTTTACGTTAAAATGCACATCATCTTTATCACCTTTAACCGTAGGTGCTGGCTGAAAGTGTTGGTTTGGACTTCTAATAAGATCAAGGCTTGTGGTAGAGAAATTGGTTGACTAATCGGGCTAATAACAACTAGTGATAGAGCGAAAATAGAATCCCATTTAAGTGGTCAAACAAACTCCAACCGAACAAGTTTTAACAGAAAACCATGTTCTGAAAAACCACGTGGTGTTATGTAAATCAAAGCAATGAGAATCTTTAAACCCTATTCTTCCATGGAAATTGTAACTTTGGAGCAAATGGAAATCATGCTGATGTTGTAGGTGTGTGCAGGTTAATTTGATAGTAAGAGGTACTGTGGAATAAGTGTCACAGTTTGAACCCACTCAATAACAAACTCCCTATGGTCCACTGCTAGTACTAGACTCAGCAATGGATCTACCTACAGGTACGCAACTAAAAAGAAAACACTGTGGGGGTGGTTAGCTTATCTTTGCATGTGTAATAACTGATAAATATCGAACTGTGACCATTCATTGCTTATCTTGAGTTCAAGGCAGATATAGCTATAGAACCGCATGGATGGCCAGGATACATAATCAGGAGAGTCTGCAGTTCAAGGTCATCCTAGTACTCAGAGCAAGTCAGACATTATAGAGGCAATTTTGCGGATATTGAGTTCCAGACGGGTGCACAGGCAACTCCATCATATCAGGTTCACTCGCATAGTACTACCGACAAAAAATTCATGAAACTTTCACCTGCAACATTGTCGAGCTCTATAGAACCACTAGATGCGGATGAGCATAGTTTGGACTAGACTCTTTTAACATTCCATGAGCAAATTGGAGTAGGTAAAGATGAAACTACAAATATCAAAGTAACCATCTACCGTATGTTCGAATTAGAAAATTTAACTCAGATTAGCAGATAAGCTTTTCAAACAGATGACAAATAACATCCCACATATATTCAATTCAACACCTCCCAGGTCGATTTAGCACCGCAACAATAATGAGAAGATTAAGATTGCCATTAATTCTTCCAATGAACATACAACAGGCAGGATTACAGCCCTTATTTCATCTAAGTAATCTTCTTCTCGGATTTTCCAGTTCTTTCTCTATACAATTCAATCCAAAGATTCGAAATCCACAATATACTAACAGAAATCGCCATTACAACTACAACGACCCAAGAAACCCAAGCCCACCTAGGAATCACATCATCAGCAGTCCCACTCAAATAAAACACAATCATTTTGTACATGAATAAAGGTCCAGCCAAACCTCTCACAACAGAGTACAAGGCATAGAATGGAGGGGACAAGAACTCATACACTTTTGCCGCCAATACCGAATCATCTCTCCTAGCCCTGGCGAGAGTCCACGTGTTCTGGCAAAGGCTGGTGACCTCGGCAAGGACAAGAAGAACGAGAATGGCGAAAGCTCCATGGTACACCACGTACCGGCAGGTCACGAAGACGAACAAAGTGGCCAAATGGTGGCCTATGAAGAGCATATCACTTGGATAAAACACGAGGTAGTGAACGAGATCCATTAAGAAGTAGGCGATGCTGTAATCGAGTACGGAATTTTGAGAGTCGGTGTTGATCGAGGAGAAGCCGGGGTTGGGATCGGCGAAAATGGCGAGAGAAGCGAAGATGGCGGCGGGAGTACCGTGAGCTAGAGATATGAAGCAGCTGGCAGCTTCGGGGCGGAACTTGGGGCTCCAATTCCGGAAGACGATGAAGTAGGCTGTGATGTATATGATCAGAAACATGGTGAAGAACAGAGGGAGGTTTGGGACTGGTGCTAGGGTTTCCATTTCGGAACCCCAAATTGAATTGGAAATAGGGTTGAGAGAGAGAGAGAGAGAGATGGGGCTCGGTGAGCGTGACTGCCTGCCAGACGTGAAAGACTGGAGATATATATCATGAATTCATGAGAGCAGAGGGGGGGAGAGAGAGAGAGAGAGTGAATGTGGTTGAGTCTCAGATTTTGAGTCAATTAAGGAAAAAAATATTTAAATGGAACCTTAGCCTTTACCTCTTTATGATTTGTGCAATTTTGGGGCCAAACCAGGGGACATCAGTTAATTTCAAGACTCTAATCAAAAGTTAGTATTTTGATCACTTTATGTGTACCTCAAATAATTTTTAAAAAAAATATCACACCGTTCACCGACAAGACTTCAATTAAAGTCAAAAAAAATCATCCCCAAATCTGCTCGTGTTCTGGCGAGCGAGCATCAAGACATTGCTTTCTTTACATGGGTAGCGAGAAAATTAGGTGATTGATGATCCACTGCTACAATCGTGTCATAATCTCACTCTCCTTTCAAATGGGTAAGGAATGGGTTTTTCTCCCGATCCAAGCCACTTGGTTCAATACAGAGAGATTCTCGCTCTAATTATGACACATTATCATAATAAAGTCTGGAATGTACTGTTTTCGTAAAAATTGATAACACCCGAAATTCTTTTAACCTAAAAACTTAGAAAGAAAACTTAAAAAGGAAGCCAAGCTTTAACTACGGGAGACAACCCTTATAGAGTTTACCATACGCTCACTTTATCAACTATTGAATTAATTAAGGGTCTTGCTAACTATCGCCTACTTCGCAATAAATAATTTTCACATAAGACCAGACAAAGTCAAACATCAACGCATTTTTCACAAATATCAATACATATTCACGAATATTAATACATATTTTATAAATATCAACATATTTTGTACATATCATTTATTACTTAATAGACATAGTTAGCATTTTTCATTAATTAAAGTATAGTGATGAGGAATGAAAGAACTAATATTGTCATATTTTTCATTCTCCCTCCGTCATAAATTCACGGTTCATTTCTTGGATTCTAGCTTTTTAAGAGAACATAATAATTGCTGTAAAAAATATTTTTCTTTCTCAATATGCCATTAAGGTAAAATATCAATGGTTTTTTTTTAAAATAATTTGATTGATGTATACGGTATGAGTTTATTTTAAACAAAATGGCAAAAAAAATTAGCCAAGTTTAAATTATTATTTTTGAAAAATAAACTTCCATTTTGAAATGTTTCAAATTTAAATAATAGACTATAAACATGATACTGATAGACTAATTAGTTGTAGGATATGTTTAGAGTGAGAGTGGATAGGGAGAGAGAATGGATGTGTTTTAAAAGTACGTGAGAAAAATAACCTTTTGGGGGCTTGGGGATGACAGAACAGTCAGACTTTTTGAATGTGAAAATTCAAAGCCAAGAGGGAAACAGCTCTGATCCTTCTAAAGTTATTAATGTCGTATTGTATCAATTATTATGTATTATTTTGACATAAAAATAATATTTAAATATTTTTAATATTATATCGTTCTACGTATTGAAGGGGTACTGGTCGTGCGAACTAAGAGCATCTCCAATAAGTTAAGGGAAAAAAAAGTTAATTTTTTCGCTCTCTTTGGTTTATATAAAATATTGATAGTTGTAATAAATTAAATACGGTACTCGATATATGACTGATACTAGTACATACCATATTAATAAAAAATCAATACTCAAACCGATATGGTATTCAAAATCTTGAATTGTACACTTAGGACTTATTCCGTAGGCAGAAAATAAAAATAAACTACGAGAATATTTAAATTTTTGTATTTTTTATGTGTTCAATTAGCAAGAAAGTTACAAGACAAACGTCTCTAATTTTCTCATGATGATTATTTTCTCTCAAAACACGTTCCACAAAAAAAATACAAGATTTTGTAATAATACACTACTTTCTTACACCATTTTTCATTAATTTCCTTTACCAAACGAACACGCGGAGGAAATTTTTTTTTCTTTTTACTTTACATCACTAAAACTTTATCAGTAATAATTTTTCTACGTCAATTTATTCACAGATGAATGGATCCTAAGGTACCTAGACAATTATCACGTAATGAGAAAGACCTCGCGATTGATTTGGGGAAAAAGAGTGAAAGCGACAAAAAAATAACCTCAACCTTTACTTCTTTTTGGTATATTTACAATTTAGTAAAAATAATTTTAATAATTAAGTGATCAATCACCTTAATTAATTTTAAAAATCTTAAAATTAATGACTAAATAATTTTGTAGTGACTTTAAAAAATATTACCCGCGATGAAATTTAAGCTTACGAACTCGAAATGATAAGTCTCTTGCTTGTTATTATAAAAAAAAAAAAATTGTTAGATTGAACAAAGGAAAAAGAGGAGGAGTGAAAGAAATAGCATTGCCATATTTTTCATAATTATTTATCCATTTTTTTGTAATAATTAGTTGTGGTTTAGGTAAGAAAACAATTGAAAGGGGTGAGAAAATAAGGAGAGCAACAAATAGATTAAAGTGCATACTTTTTGTTTCATTAAAGTATAATTAATTCAGCAATCATCTAAATTTTGAGCCGTTCTTTGAACTAATCATAGACTTTATTCAAATAGACGAAACTTTCACTCCGAGAACCGAACATGATAATTTTATCCCGTATAGTTAAAGCAAAAGAAAAATCTAAATACTACGTGTAATGAATATATAATAGAAAGTTTGATGAAAAAATCGAATATAAGGATGCGTTTTGGGTGCATTAATAAAGAAATGTAAGAAAATCTTTGTGTTTCACTTATAAGAGCATATCTAATAGTTTGATAATTTTTTATAAATGCGCCGGTTGTACTAAAATTATATTTTTACTATAATTCATCACAACCCCGGAATTATTTAAATAATTTTCACATAGAATGAAAAGGTAACAACACACAATCGATGATGTGACAATTTAGGCCGGGTTTAGCCTACCTTTATTATTTGATTATTTTTTTCATGTGATTATTTTTTAAAATTTTTGGTCTTTCGTCAATTCTTTGTAGATTATTGATTCGTTTCGACTAGAAATTTTAGGAAAGTTGTAAATAATTAACCAAGTTTAAAAAATAAAGATAATAAAAAAAATGTTGTGTTCATTCGTTGTATTTAGTGATTTTTTTGACATAATTTTATATTTTTTAGATTCGTCTAATCGAGGCGGACCAGTAAACCATAAAAATTTACGGTTAAAACATCAAATTTAAATTCTTTTCAAATAAAAATAATCGAGTTAGGACAAATAGAGCAAAAGTAAATTTTAGCAAGAGAAATAACAAAGTTTGGCTTGAGAAGTGGCCAACCGTTAGCACATTTTTTTGTTTTTTTATAATATATTTTTAAAATAATTTGGCTGAACTGCTCCAATGGTGACAAATATAAGTTCTGACTGACTACCGTACAACTACTAATTTTTTTAGTCACCAACCAAAATTTATATCTACCTCGAATTTTTATTTGGCACGAGACCATTATTTTTCAAATACTACGCCAAATAATGACTTTAGCTTGAGTAGAGACGGCAATTTCACCCAATCTAATTCATTCTGTCTCGTTTTCTGTCTCGAACGAATCAGGAATTCAGAGTTTTTTTGGGAATCGAATAGGATTTGGGGTGACTCTGAAAAAATATTCGAAGAACGGGTAGGATTTGAGGATATTTTTTGTCTGTCCCCGATCCCCGCCCCAATCTCTTCCCTCGCTCCGTATTAGTTAGGGTTTTTAGGGATTGTTTATATAGCTGTTATAAAAAAATATATAATATATAGGGTCTTTAGGGTTTGTCAAATTTTACATAATTCCTCATGTATATTTTTTTTTATATTAGAAATAATAGTTTTTTTTCCTTATTTTGAGATCTCTGTTCTCCGTTCGAGGCGGGGGTAGAGGATAAAACCAATTCTCATTCGGGAATCGATTTAGGAATAAAGATTGAATATATGTTCGGAAATCGAGAACGGAGACAATAATATCCATTTTAATCCATCCCGTTGCCATCCCTAAGCTTGAGAAATGATAGAGATACTACAAGGGGTTGCATTCACAAATCACAAGAATTTGTGATTCCAAATTGAATCCATATCGTGCATCGTGAATAGTTTGAATTTATGTTACACTGGGCATCACAATGCGTGTCGATCACAAAAGGTTCTTTATCCTCAGAAAAGGAGAGGGCCAGTCACTTCGTGCAAAACTCGACTTTCAGTCGTTGGAGGTTGTAGGAGAAATGATACCTGTGGGTGCCCGATTCAATGATTATGGTCATATTCTACAATTTTTACAATGCCCTTGAATGAGGTTACGAGTTTAGGAACCATGAAAGAATCATACTCTAACAAGGCGTGATTGCTTTGTTTTTCACCGACTAGCATGTGCGAAGGGATGGAAGATAAGCCATGTTTTATAAAAAATATATAAATGAAAATTTTTTAAGAGCTCGCCCTAATAAAGTATCAAAGTGTCATTAGGTTATCGGATAACTATTATAATTTTGTAGTTTTGCAATATTGGGTTTAACGCATTCATGGTTCGCAAACCCGATAAATTAGAAAAATTGAATTGAAATTAGACAAATTGAACTAAACTGGGTAAATTAATTTTTTCAATTCTCATTCTCATTTTTAAAAATTTTTTAAATAAAAAATCTTGATTCAATCCAAGTTTTTCCTCAAAACAGAGCCGATTACACCCGAAAGTAAATGAAGGAAAATTTTAAATTTTCAGCTTCACTTTCTACTTAAAGAGAAAGGAAAATTTGAAATTCTTTTCCAGCTTTCCCTCCTGTCCTTCTTTTCCCGCCAATTTATTTTCCTACTTTCCAAACACAGTGTAAAGTTTCAACTTGAAGTCATCGTCCAATTTGATTCAATTTTGACTTCATTCGGGACTAATAATAATAATCAAAACCGTTCATATTATAGCTCTCATCAACAAGGTTATTCCTTCGATAAATTTAACTCGATCGAGCACCAATTAATATACAAATTGGACACGTTTGTGGTGTAAAAAACGAACGACACGGCTGATCGTGAAGCCTGAATTGTTCAAATTTTTGTCCTAAAAATATGTTTGGTTCGCATAGTTATCACATCTGATAAAGCTAATTTGTTTAAGGATGATTATAGGCTGTATTCTCTTTCGTAGCTATTGGGCCGTCTTCACACTAAGACCCGCGATCTAGATGAGGAACAAGTCCACAGTCACGGAATTCAACAGTAAGTTTTTATTTTTGCAGAGTGTTACGAATCAACAAAACTTACCCACAAATTTTTTCGAATTTAAAAATTAATGGTCATGATTTACTTAAATTTCTAAGACCACAAATTCAAGTGAATTATAACTATTGATTTTTGAATGCGAAAAAATTTATGGATAATTTTTCTGGAAGCCTAGATTTTTCCTTTTTATTTTTAGAGCAACGGCGTCACGAACTAGCTACGAAAGGCAAGAACGGCCCGAAGGAGAGGAGAAAAGTCTTAATTGAAGCAGGAATTTGCCTCGGGACCTCTACCCCTTTGTTTATAAAGAAAATCAATCTGCAACTTGATTCTCCGAGCTTGGAATTCTTATAGCGTCTAGATCAAAAGGCTAATGCATATGCCAAGGTCTTTATTTTAGCATTTCAACATAAAAAGAGCATACTCTCCCGAGGCCAAAACTATTGAGATGAGAATAGAAAACCGGCCGCGAAAGAGAGGATATGAACGGTTTTGATCATTGTTGTATATTCAGGATAGGGCCCAAAATGGCCCAAAACTGGACCAAACCGGAGGGATGGAGACTGTATGGGAGCGGAGAATCCCACGGGACTTCTAGTTAAGCGGCCAACTTTTTGGAGGGAAAATAAACCCCAAGCGCCTCCATCATCGATCATGGAGGCGCAATCGATGGTTCAAATTAGCCGCTTCCAGTATATTTTCGTCCAAATCTTCTCTCTCTCTCTCTCTCTCTCTCTCTCTCTCGCTCTCTCTCCTGCGAGTGAGTTGAATACCTGCTAATGGATTCAGCGGCTTGATTTGTGGAAGCCCTAATGCCGTCCGTGATTGTCAGGTACTTCCGATTAAGCTCGTATTTTCAATGATCTGATCTGTAGCCTATGTATGATCCGCCAATCCTTCAATTTACTCAATCGGATCTGAATTTGATCGTATCAGTTATAGTTTCGTATTAATATTTTCTGTTATCAATTGATATCAGTTCGGAAGCTCAAGATTGTCATGATACATGCGTGCTATTTTCCCAATTTCCAAGGCTTTGTAAGCATCCTTACACTGATTCCATTGTTATACGTTTTCTTCTACTTGGTAAATACTGGTACTGAATCTAGACAAGAAGGGGTAATTAATTTTGATGAAAAATGTGCAAGTTGAAATGATTTAAACGATTCCCAATCCCATCCATTCCTATTGACTATTGGGATCCATACGTCCAGCATACTAGGAGTCAGCTGTTTCAGTTTGGAGATTGGGAGCTTCTCTAAGTGTTCCGGTCGGGGGAGCCACTTTGGGACGAATTTTCAACCTGAGTGGAGAGCCTGTTGATAATTTAGGTCCTACAGATACTCGCATACATCTTCTATTCGTAGATTTGCGCTCGCCTTCATAGAGTTAGATAGTAGTAGCTAAATACCGAAGGGATGCATTTGATGGATGCCCAAGCCTGGACCCAAGTTTTAGCTGCTGCACATGAGGAATGAAGAGCTGTAGCTGACCTTGGAGAATAAGAAAGAGCAACTTGAAAATGGTATAAGCCATTGTTACTGCAACCGCGAAAGCGTACTAATTATTTATTCTTGTTGGAATGACCACTTCATTGGCTGAAGGACAATGGAAACGAGACAGAATTTGTCACTACCAAGCTCGTCCACACCCCAATTCCATCCCTTCCGCAGAGAATGACCATCTAAGCACCTCTGGAAGCAGACAGAAAGAGGTGGCGGTGTAAGCGCTTCGTCCTTAGAGACTTGATCTTTGAGTTGCTCTTTCTTATGAGTTATATGAGAAGTTAAAATCGAGTTCAAATTTATATCATAAGTAGAAAGTTCATATTATTCCGGCATTGATAAACAATTTGTTGGACAATACTCAACATAATTACCGCACAATATACAAATTCTGAAATCAATACTGTAATTAAGCAGCCGTTTCTTTTGAATATTAGTTTGGAAAAGGGACACGACGATCGTAATGAGAAGTAGAAGGATTTTGTATGTGTACAACTATTATTTGAATGAAGTAGGAAAAAATTGCAATATTTGTTGTCTAATAGAACCTCAATATGGTACTCTCGGTGATCTTGTGTGCGCTTAAATGAAGGTGAAAATACTCGGGTTTCGTATGTTTATGTTTCTGCAACTCGAATGAGTATTCTTGCTCAAGTCCATTTTCTTTATGCATAGTGTTAGCCAATGATAATGGAGTCAGTTTTTTTTGACAAATTGTTATTTCAGATTTCTAGAAAACTTGGGGCAGTAACATCTCATCACCGAGTGATTTGGAAATCTTCATTCAAGTGTTCTTCACAGCAAATTCCCATGGAGAACGGTCATAAAAGTGATTCAAGAGGTGCTTTAATTGTACTAGAAGGTTTGGATCGCAGTGGGAAGACCTCACAATCGAGCAGGCTGATTTCTTACTTGGAGGGACTTGGTCATTCAGTTGAATCATGGCGTTTTCCGGATAGAGATACTGGTGTGGGGCAGATGATCTCCTCTTATCTCACTAATAAGTCGCAGCTGGATGATCATGCAATCCACTTACTATTCAGCACAAATCGTTGGGAGAAGAGGTTTGTTTCAGAATCTCATGCATCAAACAGTGTTTGGCTTTGTATAAGGTCTTATGAGAACCCCAGTTTCAAATCTCATATATGGTTTTACGGTACTTCTGTTAGTAGCTTTGCACTCACGTAAATAAACATGAATTCCAATGCACAACTGAATGTTGGGTTTATTATTGATTGTCAAGTTGAGTATGGGAGTTGTTGCAACTGTTACTGACGTTGAACTAATTGCAGCAAAGCTGAGTAATTAGACATTGATATGGTCACACATTCTGCATGAATTCCCCATTGCACCACTTATGCCCCAAGTGCTTTGGTTTGTTCATTATTGTCTGACAAAGTGAAAAAAGAGCTTGGCTATGGTATTGGAAATAGAGGTAGCTTGTACTTCCTTTCGATAGGTTCTTGTTTCATTTTTTCAAAGGGGAAGTAACTGTTGTTTTGCTTCAGTACTTAATTAGTAATTCATCAGATATGTTTTAGCCTTTGTGTGAGTAATTATCTGGTACATGCAGTTTCTCTTCCACCGGTACCAGATAATTACTGGTCCTATACCTTGAGGGAGCTTTAAGGGGGAGTAAGATATGAAATGTCTATCGAAGGGTCCAGCCGTTGAGGTTATGGTTTCTCACGTCCAGTCAACTGGGACAACCCAGTTGGAAAAAGTAGTCTCCGATTTGGCATTGATACTTCTCCTGGTTCAAATTGGAAGAGCAACATCTCTCCTCCCCAATCCCCAGGATTTAGTGACAACTTGAAAATTAAAGGATTCACTTATGCTATAGTAGAACAAGACTGCAAATATCAGTCTTGAAGATGCCGCCCAAAACATTTGTGGTTGTTTCTTTACTGGTATATACTTGAAGTTCCCTTGTGACCTTGGTTGGGCTGCCTAGTACCTTCATCTGCCAGACACGACAGTGATCCAAATATTCCCATCTGGTTAATCATTTGTTTACAAGGGGGTATTCTCAACGTAATACTATCCACAGACGAGTATCCACAGTGCAGGTGATACCAGCTAGAAACTGTGTAGATGCTCACTTTGTAGAATCTCTGCGCTTTTTCCAGTTATTTTAGTGTTATATGCCTGTGGGAGCCATCAACAGAGCTTACAGCCTTTCCCGTAATAGGACATTGTAACCTTGTAGTCATTTGGCATAAAAATTATGCTCTGGCTGGCCTTATTTCGCTCACTTTGTAGAATCTCTGCGCTTTTTCCAGTTATTTTAGTGTTATATGCCTGTGGGAGCCATCAACAGAGCTTATAGCCTTTCCCGTAATAGGACATTGTAACCTTGTAGTCATTTGGCATAAAAATTATGCTCTGGCTGGCCTTATTTCCCTTTTTGTGAACAAAGTGTCCCAAATCTCATTTTTGTGGAAAGAGTTCAGCCTTTTATCATATGAATCTTCAGGACTTGACTAAAATTCGAATCTAGACTCTATTAGCTTTAGAATTCTATGTAAAAGTGGTTTAGCATATGCCACATTTTCCTACATGTTTGATTAATGTCTTGTTAGGTACAACGGTTTACCTCAACATCTGTACGTTCTTTATGTTCAATCAGTTCGCTTCTTTTTCTATTAACAGATGCATCAAAGAGAGCAAAGTTCTTTGAGTATTAGATTTACCGTTCGTTTGTGTCTTATGGAATCTTTCAGTGATCCATAGTTTTGTGTTCCAACTTCCACACTCTAATAACTTGAAATGTCACAGTTTTCCAAACGGATAATCTCACTGTATTTGCAGATCCTTAATGGAGACAAAGCTGAGAAGTGGGACCACCCTCATTGTGGACCGCTATTCGTTTTCTGGAGTAGCTTTTTCATCTGCCAAAGGACTTGATATTGAATGGTGTAAGGTGAATACATGCTTCAAACTATTATGAAAGTGAGTTACTTTCCCCTCTCTCCATTAGGTATGAAGAAACAAGTCCCTGTGCAGGCACCAGAGATGGGATTGCTGGCACCTGATTTGGTATTGTACCTTGACGTATCACCAGAGGTAATGAATGCAATCACTGAGTTTATTTGTCAAATTAGCATAGGATAACATAAAGATCTCCATAACGTTGTTGAGCTTGCGGATTAGTACTTTGTCAAGCTTGTTCTCAAAATGCCTACTTGTTTGATGGCTAGTTTAGTTAGTTCTTGAAAAAGTTCTAGTTGATATTTTCTGCAAGGAACTTAAATGCTGTTTCCAAAAAACTAGAGCATACACGCGGTCATATCCATTAAGTAGTCGGAATTAGGGAACAACTGGCTGGTAGTTTTGGGATCCCGTAGAAAAGGATCACGGGAAGGCAGAAAGAGGAGCCCCATGGGTATGTCTGACCCTTTAGGTTTCCGAAAGCACGTGCCTTAGACGATCAGAGACTGGAATCCATCTATCTCTCGTCCGGGAGTTTGCTCGCAAGAAATGGCGTACCAATGAAAGGGCAGGGGAGGGAGCACTCTAAGCAGGTTTTATTTTCACCACTCAAATGATAAAGAGGTATTGTAAAACATGAAAAACCTTCCGTTACCTTCATATACAGGGGGATACATTGATCCTTTCTTTATTTCTTGGTCATTCCTTATTCCATGTGGAGCCTCCAAGCCCCTCGTATAGTAAAGGATTGGTTCTTCAATTCTTGCTTTTGACGCTTTGACCCAGCGCTTTTCCTTTGAACTGGACTTGGTTCCCGCACTTAGCTTAAGAGCTAAACTGCCGAAAGCCCTTTTCTATATAGTCTCATCACAGCAACCGAAAAGCAGGGAAGTAAATGCTTAAAGAACGTGCCTGCTCCTAACCGAGTTAACTAAGGATTGAGATCTTTCATTTAAGACAGATTTCAGGCTTTTATCGATTCAATAAGATGCAGAGAAACCATTTTATCAGATTCTATACGTTGAAACTGCTACCAGGATAACTAAAAACAAGCCATGTTAACATATTTTGCCAGAAAGCTGCTGAAAGGGGAGGCTATGGAGGTGAGAGATATGAGCAGGTTGAGTTTCAAAAGAAAGTTGCCCACTCCTATCAGATCCTTCGTGATGCCTCATGGAAGGTAATATATTTTTGGCTAGTTAGTTGTAGTGCTTTTCTTTTCTTCCCTTTTTTCAAGGCAAAAGGAAAATAGTCTGGTGCTATTACACTCAACCAAAGAATTACTGTAATATGGCTCCTTCTGATGCCATCATGGTCTGGGTATTCCTTCACAATTTTGTCATGACTCGTCAAGTTTCTACGATAACACTCGGATTAAATTGCTTCGGGTTCGTTTGATTTGTTGCATGCAACTCCGGAACCAATCGTTTGGATAGAAATTTTCCGTACTGATCCTGACCGAATTTATGAAAAAACCGATATTGGTTCGGGCAGTATTGGTTTGGTCGAGGTAGTCGGGGCAGTTGGGTTGACTGAACTGGGCCATTACCATATTGATAGTCTACAACCCACAATCTATAAAAAATGGACTGCAATGACTTCATAAAATTAAGCCACCTCCTAGGGCCAAATTCACCAATTAATTTATTCGATTTTATATAATTTAACAGTTAAGATTTATCTTATCCTATTGAATTGATGTTTTTATGGTGTGTATTATGAATCCAGGTTCGGTTCAGGTTAGTCGATTAGAACAAGAAATAAGAAATTTGAGCCGAACTTTAAACCCAAAAAATATATACGATTAAATTGAAACTGACCGATCCCTACTCTGGACAAATTGAAATGCGGTTTTTGGGTTGGTTTTTTCAATTGGTTCGGGTTTTTTTTTTGTAATACTTTCACCCCTAAAGACACCAATTTATGATTTTGCATTATATTTGGTTTGGTTTGGTTTGGTTTTCATTTGGAATGAAGTGGGAAAGAAGAAAATTTAAGGCACTGAATGATGTTAAGCACTGATTCAAATGCCAATATTTGTCCACTTTTTTGATGAATTTTGTTTTTCTTATTAGTGTGTTAACTATTTATGTTTCATTTTCATTTCTCCGAGTTACAAACTCAAGATAGGAACAGACACAGTTTGCCTTTTTATCTTTCATAAGTCGTTTGGATTGTGAGAAAGTGAGGGAAAAGAAAGGATCAGTGTTTCTTACCAAATCTCACCAACTGATAGAGATATGATTAGACAGGCAAAAGAACCAAAAAAAAAAAAAACTCATTTTTAATTGATTTCACAACATTTTGCACTACTTCTCACGTTTTAGTAACCCAAATAAGTGATAGGCTAGGCTGCTGTTTTCTTTCCCACCGTGTGGAGCCTTGAACCCGGTGAATGTGTCTCGGGATTACCCGACTTGAACTTCTCTTTGCCTCAGCTGTAGAAAGAGCAACCAATTAGTGTTGATCGGTTGAAAGTAGTCGAAAGGTACTTTGATGTTTCAGTTGGTTCTAGTAAAAGATGAACTAATTGAAAAGCTTTTAAAGTGAATAGTTGCGCGTATTTGGTACTAAGTGTCATGCTACCTTATACACGTATCATGATGTCCAAGAATGCCGTATCATGAGCCACCTAATTTGGTGTAACCGCCCCGTGTAGGGGTGATACCGGACCGGTTTGGTCCAGTTTGGCCGAAAAACTCGGACCAAACCGGTCATTCCGGTTTGAAGGTTTCAAAACCGAAACTGAATCGAAGTGGTTTGGTATGGTTCGGTTTGGTCCGGCCGGTTTTAGTTTGGTCCGGTCCGGTTTCGGTGTAATTAGACTTGGGCCAAAAGTGAAAAAAATTGTAAATAATTAATAGGTTCATGTCAAGTAAACTCAGTCCAGACTAAATTTTATTAAAAAATTACTAAGAGCTGATAGGTGGAGGGCTTGGAAGGCTAATGGTGAGTGAGATTGTGAGAGGCAGAGCACTAAAAATGAGAAGTGGAGGTGGCGGGAGGCGGAGGGTAAATGAAAAGTGAAAGTGAGGGAAATGATTAGGTTTTTTTTTTTACATATACACAATTACACGTGGTGTACTACAACACCTATATTTTAAATTTTTAGATTTTTTTACATATACCGGTTCGGTCCGGTTTTGTTTGGGTTGGAAGGGTCTAAAACCGAAAACCGGACCGAAATTTCTCTAAATTTTCAAACCGGACCGGACCGAATGAACTAAAAAACCAAACCAAACCGTCGGTTTGGTTCGGTTTACCGGTTTATACTTTCACCCCTAGCCCCGTGCACCATGTCTGAGCATCATGGTGGTCGTGCTCCACATCCGGCAATCGTCTACCCCTCACGATCTTGGGGATAACTGTCCAGGCTGGTCATTATGCTTTGCTCGGCAAATGCCGAGTGCTACGACCCTTATGGCTGTGGTGAGCATTTGTTCTAGTAGGAAGTTTAGTAAGCTGTTACACCGTGGATGTGCGGACAAAGTGTTCGGCTTGACCAACACACTTGTTGTGTGTCTCAAGACAGGTTGGTTGCACGCCATGGGGAGTTTTTGTCAAGCCTTTGGTCTGGCCCACATTTAAGCCACTGGACCAAGAGCTATGATGATAAGCGGAAAAGACGGAGTCTTCGGTACTCCTCGGTTTGACCCATCGCTGGAGCGAAATGTGCCAAGGACTTGTAAGTGTTGTAGCCTAAGACCACAAAGGTCCCACCTACTACACACCATTTGTCGGAATTCCAAGGGACTATCAAAGTCCAGAGTGGTGAACCTTTAGCATGTTTAGTACTGACCCTCTTTTATTGGCCTGTTTTTGCAGACTATAGACGCATGCCTTCCCATTGAAGATGTGGAGAAACAGCTGAGGGAGATGGTCATAGATTGTGTGACAACATGCCAAAATGGGAAGGCCCTATCAAAGCTCTGGTCAACTTGAAACCTATCCAATTCCAAAAGAAAGCAATTTTTGCGTTAATCTGTGTGATTAGGTGAATAGTGTCTAAAATGTTGCTATCTTTATATTATGCAGACAATTTTGTGTTTTTTACTAGAAGTTAAAGTGCCTAGAACCCAATGAGTCTCATCTCTGGGTTATTTGCTTTGAACTCCTTTTTGCCTGAGCTCTAAAAGGAGCAATTAATTAGTGTCACCGGTCAAAGGTATTTGGAAGATACTTTGGTATTTAAGTTAGTTTTGGGAAGAGGTGAGCTAAGTGGAAAGTTTTTAGAGCAAATAGTTGTGCTGTATTTACATAGGATATTGTCAGGGTGCATGCATCAAGATGCCTTAGAATGTTGTGTTGTGTTGTGGGACTGTCTTGTCCGGTACAAGCACCACATGTACCATGTCTAGACATTATGGTGGTCGTAATCCATGTTTGACAATTGTTTATACCCAACAATCTTGTGGACGACAGACATGTCGGTCATCATGCTCTGTTTGGTGAATATCGGTTGCGACTCATATGGTCGTGTCAAATATCTGTCCTTGCACGAAAGATCAATGTATTGTCTTGTGGTTGTGATGACCACTGCATGTTTGGTACACCCATGCGTTGGTCTTGCTCCCAAAGAAGGGTTGGTAGCACTTTGTACAGAGTCTATCAAGCTTTTGGTCTGGCCCAATACCCAAGTTGGCAGGTGAAGATGATCGAGTCTTTAGTACTTGGTTTGACCCATAGCAGGACGAATTAAATCAAGAACCCACAAGTGTTATAGCCCAATATCACGGATGTACGGCCCAATACATGTGGAAATAAATGATAACCTTAATGCCCACGGCATGATCCTTTGTGAGATCTGATGTTATATTGTGTTGTGGGTTGTGGTTATTGTTTATTGGAAATGATCTGTCTTCGGTTTTGAAAAAAAATAAAATCGGTTCAAGTTTTGCTATTTCAAACTATCTTAGAACCACTTTGATAATTGGTACTGTCTATTTTGTATACCCGTCGAGTAGGTTACCACACCAAACAGGCTTTTATTAGGTTCCAATTAATATGATTTTGACACAATTAGTTTTTAAAATAAACAAATAGACACATTAGATTGGAACTTGCTTGTTTCAAGATAAATATGTTTGATTTTTTATTATTCATCATTTAATATTCGATAAATGTAATTTTTATTGTGATCAACTTGACATATTCTATAAAATGAATAATTTTGATATGAGAACGAATTCTGGTTGATCCAAAATAATGAAATATGAATTTTTTTTTCTAAATCTAGAAGTGCTCGTAGTCCACTCTAAGGGGTATGAGAGTGGGATTAGTTTCCCTTTGTCTTGTATCTGGAGGACACCTAGATAGTCTTCCTATTGAATATGAATAATTATTTAAGGGCATGTTTGTTAAAATAATTTAATGTTATCAATCGGAATATGACTTTCGAGTTTGTTATATTCGGGTTTGTTTATTTTTTTACATTCTAAATATCTTAGTCGATGAACTATTTTATTCTTTTGGATGGAATGAAATTATCGTACATGTTATCTTATTTGTATGTTATTTTTTTTATCTTTCTTCTATTTACATAACTATTATTAATTATGAAAATATTATTTATCAATTAAAAAAATGTCATCAATCTATTCGTATCATATTCTTTTCTTTAAATTTTTTTTGCATTTTACTATATTCTCTTTATTATTATATTTCTATTTTTATCATATCCTTTATACATTTTTCTAAAATTTTGATTGCTAAGAAACTGGTTGTAAGGTCCCGTCTCTCGATGTTATAAAATTAAGTAAAATTATACACTAGTCGTGATTTTTCTATGAATGTATGATATTAAACAACTACAAAAAATTATGTGATGGTGTCCCTAGATCACTGAATTCTTTTTTCTTTTGGTTGGAGATGGGTATCATCATTAATGCAATTAAGGTAAATAAAGTAACGAAAAGGTTCATACCCAAAAGAGGTATTGAAAATGGATTTCCACCCAACATGAACCCTACCTAGTTTTGACGTGTTCCTTCACACATCAACTACCCATTGAGAGTGATGCTTTTTCATGCCCGCCAAGATTTTTATATTAGTGGTTTGCATTGATAGTCCAAACTCCAAAGGGGTAAAGTTTACTTATTTGCATTTTATTTTGTTTTATAAAGAGGTGTGTTTGATACTTGACGAGTTCGATTGGCTTAGCAATGTATTTCTCGGCACACAAGCACTCTCTTGTTTGGTTCATGATTGTTTGATTTTAGGCACTCGAGTACAATATATTTCAAATTTTCAGTTGATACTTAGTGTTCGATACTTAATGAGCCCAATTGGCTCAACACTCTACATGTCGGCACACAAGCTCTCTGTCACTCAACATACGATTGTTCGTTTTAGCCACTCGACAATATATTCCACATTGTTAGTTGACACTCGGTCATCTAGAACACATGTCCCTCGACAAAAAGAACCCTTTACAGGAGCTGGTCAGCAACATCTCGCAAATATCCTCAATCATGACACTCGGTAATGATGGGGGGATCGATGGTCATTATGTCCCATAATATCCTTCATCATTTACCCTATAAAAAGGGCCATTGGATCAAGGCTAATGTACGTTTTAAGATATCAACTATGCATTTACTCTCACATACTTTTATATATTTTATGATCTAATTTGATTATTGAATAATCCTTGATCAAAAAATAACCCGATTTTTAGACTCTGTGTGCAAGAACCCTAGGGGGAACTTTACGGGCTACTATTCAGTTTTTAGCACCATGAATACTGTAAGTGCTAATCACCCTTGTAAAGTAACTGTTAACGTAAAAAGTTGTCAAAACATGTGGCAAAGTTGTCGTGGATGCTAAATTTGACAACTTTAACTTCATCAAATTCGTCACATCATTTAGGTTCATAAATCTGCATTAAAAAATTAAGTAGATTTAATCTAATCATCCACACACACACACACACACACACACACACACACACACACATATATATATATATATATCTTATTTTCTGATCAAATTTTGATGATCTGAACCGTTTAATTTGTTTAAATCGTGTGTTTGATCTAAGCAGTTTTTTCATAAAATTGTTCATGTCAGTATTTATTAAAAAATATGCTTAGATCAAGTCTTTCTTGATTTTTATTTTAGTCGATTTTTCACAGGTACCTTTAAAAATATGTTTTAAACAAACTGAACGGTTCGAACCATTAAAATTTGATCATGAAATGAGAAGCCTACATTTTAACAAAATGAAAAATCAAGACTCTATATGTGTGTGTGGATACATTAAAAACCATGTCCCAATCGTACCATGAGTGAAATCTTTTTAAATGCCATCATTTTCTGTACACTTAGAAGTAGGTATATACTACAATAAAAAAAAGGAAGTTGGTAATTTTTTATTAATCCTAGTACTTATCTACACATTATTTGTCTGGATTTAGTAATATCTTTTCCTTTGATTATTCGATACGTGTCCTGAAGACAAACAACAAAATCTCTTCTATTTCCATCTTCGTAATAAGCAAGCTTTCTTGATATTGACAGCATAGTTCACATCTGCATTTTTTTTCTGTCGGGTGTATTAGAAAATTGATACTGTCCTAACCCTAATTGATCTGACTCCCTTAGCATTAAGTCTTTCCATTCTCTACGAGTTGAAAATGACCTAGCCAAACTGCTATAAGTTCCACTCACAAGAGGACGAATGTACGTAGCGACAAGTGAAAGACTGAGTTGAAAAATCTTCTTAGAATAGATATACATCTTTGAATATTTTGATAAAAATTTATTCAAAAGATGGTAAACAAAATTGTACATGTTATAGATATTTGACCTTAGTACTCATAAATTTTAGATCCGTATTTGCACTCACGCGCAAGGAAAGAAACAAGATACCCTGCTTTTTCTATTGGAACTTATTGTGTTTCAAGTATGTTCTGGTGTTTCAAACGGGAGGAGAAGCAATATTGTATGACATATGTTTATGCTCGCCTTTAGTATTGATAGGTAAAATTCAAGGCATCAACTTTCTTTACATAGAAATTGAACTCAGAATCCCCCTACACCTAACTGTCATGTCACATTATTTACGTGGTACTCATAGGTGCTCTTTGAGTTGAAAACATAAAATTGAAAATTAAGTACTGAAAAAGATGAATATTAAATTTTTTTAAGCATAAAAGTGGTTTGTTATGTACTAAAATTTAAACACTTAATTAAATCAGTTGTTTGGTCTGTACAAAAAGTTAAAATTTGAGTTTATTCATTTTTCAACTTAATCCTTAATAGGGATTGCGTCACACCAAGCCTCTCTTAATGTTGTAGTCATGGTGGTGTTGGCGGTGGTAAGAGGTGGTGGAGTAGTGGTTGGTATACTGGTGGCGGGTGGCGATGACGGCCAGAGGACGGTGGTGGTTAGTGTGGTGATTAGTGGTGGTGGTTGGTGGCGGGTGGCTTTGGTGGTTAGTGGTAGTGGGCAGCAATATGACGGCGGTAGGTGTCAGTGGCGGTTAGTGTTAGTGACGGTGATCGACAATGTGATGGTTAGTTGTGGGTGGCGATTAGTGGCTGTGAGTTAGTTGCAGTGGTCGACAATGTGGTAAACAGATTTTTTTTTATAAAACTCATTTAAATGTGTTCATCGTCTTTAATTAAGTAGAGAGTAGCTACTTAATTGTTTACGCTTTATTTTTGCTGAAAACTTAAAATATTAAGTTTTTTAAAATTTCATTATCAAACTGAGTTAATATCTTTTTACTTAATCTCTTCCATTTTAAATGCTGAAAATATTAGATTATCAAACAACCCCATATCTTAACGCAACATACACTACATGGGTCACATCTTATCTTCGTACGACCCAACAAAAATGCAATAAAGAAAGATAAGAGTTGACTTGCGTAAAGTGTGTTGCGTTAAGATATCTATTAAGAGTAGCACGTAATTAATGTGACGTGACGATTATGTGTAGGGAGATTCTAAGTTCATATAAAGAGAGTTGATACCTTAATTTTTTTTACCTAATATTGAAGGGGATCAGGAACTTATGTCATACATCCCTTCTCCTCCTGATATTAAGATTCACCTCGTCATTACGCGACTCTTCTTTATATATATATATTGGCTCAAAATAATATCGAGAATGATTTGATCTAAATAATTTTTTATAAATACTGAGAGGAACAGTTTTATAAAAAAATTGAATGGATCAAGTCTTTCCGGATAATATTTTGAGTTGATTTCTCGCGGGTACCCTTAAAAATAAGTTTTAAACACATTGAATAGTTCGAATCATCAAAATTTGATAAGAAAATGGGAGGTTCGTATCGTAACAAAATAAGGGATTCCTTATATAAATCGGCTTAAAAAAATCAGAAAAGGTTTGATTTAAATGGTTTTTGATAAATACTGATAAGAACAATTTTATGAAAAATTGAATAGATTAAGCCTTTTCGATAATATTTTGAGCTGATTTCTTGTATTAACTCTTAAAAACATGTTTTAAACACATTAAACGATTCAGATCATCAAAATTTGATCCGAAAATAAGATATTTCATTGTAGCAAAATAAAAAATCCCTTATTACAAACTTTCTGTACATATATACACACATATACATATCCATATGCATAGATATGTACATGTTCATATCATGTATACATATAGATGTATGTAAAAAGAAAAAGTAGAGTGTTGACAAACTAGAGTGCCAAGATCATTTTTAAAAAAGAAACTGCTACAATTTTCAATTGTTCAATCTCTCTCAAATTGTGGTCCATTGATGTTACAGAATATTAAGTGAAATATGGGTGAGGAACCACGTGGTGAAAGGAATATGGTTTGATAACCACCACCCAACCTAGTGGTAAAGGAACTTGTACCAAGTCTCCAATAAGTGCCTCCCACCAAAAATACCCATACCCAAATCTACTCCACCTTTTAATATATATATATATATATATATATATATATATACACATAAATTATGAGGCGTACATAGTAGATCCCACTGAGTTAGAAAATCTCTTAGAATAGGTATTTTTTTGATAAATTTGCACCCGTATGATATTACGTATTGATTCTGCAATGTTATACATGTTATAAATACTTGACCACAGTGCTTATAAATATTAGATCCGTCCCTATCATATATATATATATATATATATATATTATAACTTTTTCTTTGTTTTATCATTTTTAGACTGTAAACTAGTATTTTTCACTGTCCTAGCTAGGTCTTCTCCTGTAGGTTTGCAATTTTGACTCAAATTCCTATCGCATGTACATGGTGTTGAACCTTTTTAGATAGTTAATTTATTTCGCTCCTTGCCCAAAAGTAAATTCTTCACGTTTACCTAAGTCATCTCTGAAGATTTATATTTTCTATGAATATGGTCCCACACCTAAAAAGTTTCACCTTCACTTATGAATCTGGAGACATCTCAAGACATCTGAGTAAAAAATTTCGATTTCATTTCAAATTGAGTTAACTAGATCTAACTATCGTATATTACGTTCATGTACAATATCAAATCATATTAATATTATAACTTCGATCACTTCTTCTTATGGTCTTCAAACCTTCACTTTTGAATCTCGAGACATCTGAGTTAAAAATTCTGGTTCCGTCCCTAAATATAACTACCATGTTATATTCACATATAGTATCAACTTGTATTAAGATTATAACTTCAACCAATTCTTCTTTATGGTCCTCAAACCTTTCACTTCTAGATCTCGAGATATCTGAGTCAAAAATTCTAGTTCCGTACCTAACTGAGTTAGCTAGATCTAACTATAACATTATATTCATGTATAGTATCTGCTCATATTAGGATTATATACAACTTCAGTCAGCTCTTCTTTATGTTTCTCAAACCTTTCTCTTCTTAATTAGCAACAAGAATTGAATTCTTGAACTTACCCTTAACCAAACAATAACAATCCTCGTGCTGCTAGTTCAAATCTGGTTCCGATTATTCCATGTTAGTGTCTGCAATTGTTTTACTTCTCAGACAACTTTCAAAGATCAATAGACGTGCATATTATATATATATCAAAAAAATACGTTCACATCCATCTCTGAAATTGATCATGAGATTCGTAGTTTAATCTCAAATAAAAGATCGATTGATCCTGACAGATGTAGATTATCTATTATTTATACAAACAAACTACACACATATATATATATGTATGTACATTTGAGTGCCATCATCAAGTTGAACATGAAAGGCCCCCTAACAGGATCATTAGACCACTGCCAGAGCTCTTGCCTTCAGTTCATTGAAATATGTTTGAACATATATATGTATATATAGAGATCCATATATATGTTACCTGGTACTTGTATGCAGAGAGAGAGGTCTGTTGGCCGTTGGATTAATTCATCAACGTCCCAAACTTAGAGCTGCTTTAACATCCAATCTCCATGCAAAACCTCCAAACTCCATCCTCCAAACATCACACGGAATAGTCCGCGAGCATCTCCCCTTCCGCCACGTGTACTCCACTCTTACTCGGCATGCAAACGCTGGATAGGCAACCGGCAACTCCGGCTTCACCACCAACTGCACCGCCGTCTCCGGAGGCGATGCTCCGCCTCCCTCCGCCGCGGCCACCATGTCTCTATACGCTAGGTTAGTCCACTGCACTTTATGACCACCGCCAGAAACGAAGGCAGGACAGGTGTCGACATCTAGATTTTTTACTATCTCAATGTCTGTAGCGCCTAACGCTCCTCCTTCCATGCAAGCGTCCGTCACGCATTCCACCGTCACACACGACTCCGATGTTCTCATCGGCGGCGGCATCGCAGCCGTCAGATCTGGCTCACTGAAAGCGATCAAGGCGCTCTTCGCTTCCTTACTATCGAAGTTCAACCATATCGGAGATTTCTGGATTATCGGGAGATCATGATTGCTACCCGATCCTACCGCTGTTGACAGCTGTTGGTTCAGAATCGTCCGGTCAAGCTCATCGTTTCTTATTCCCGCTTTCTGCGTCTTGCACTTGCTCTTTTTACCTCTAACGTACTTCCTCTTTGGTCTTGATTTCGAGACACAATCACTCTTCTTCTCCGGAGGAGATTCTCCGCTGCTGTTTCCTCCGGCCACCGGTTTCGGTGCAATCGGCCGATATCTAAGCATTATCGGGTTGATTATCGTCTTACTAATCCCGCCTCCGGACGTCTTCCCAGCGTAAAAACCTCTTCCGCCATACATCTCTCTAGCCGAGAGAGATTAATTTTACTCTCTCCCTATCCCTATCCCTATCCCTCTCTCTCTCTGTGTTTGTTCCGGGGGAGCTACAACCGGTAATCATCATAGAGATAGTACGGTGGGCAGGTGAGGAGGCAACACGTGTGTAGTGTTACTGTAGAACGGTAAACCCCGAAAATATCAGCGGTTAAAACCTAATATTAACCGATTAGGGTTTTTTTTTCAAGGAATAGACAAAAAAAAAAAAAATTATTTCAGCTAAAAGGTATTTTTATACAAATATATTGCCGAGTAAAAAGTTATGTTTATTAGATTTGAGAAAAATGGTTAGATTTTAACAGTAAATTAATAAATTTTAGACGTAATTAGTTCAAGACTAGACGTAGACGAACAATGATAAAAAAAATTTAGATCTATTCTACTGTAAAGTCATACTTTAGAAATAATATAAATTCTATGAGATCAGTTCATACGAGATTCTGTCATAGCTAGTAAATGGTGGAATTGGTCTCCCAGATTAGCCAAGACGCGCTTAAGTTGGCTCAAACACTCTGAGCTCTCAAAAAATAAGTTCTAGGCCCCGAATAGTTCGAGACTAGATGTAAACAGATAATGATGAGAAATTCTAAACCAATTATACTATAATGAGAAGTTAACAATTGAAATAATATTTAACAATGTAAATAGAGTCGAGACTTCAAACTTAATATCATCATTAGTGGTTGTGTGTGAGTTATTTCAAAGCAAGGGACAATTTTATTGGACATTGTTGTTTACTATGATCGAGATGAGGTGATTTTCATTTTCCAACACGTAAGTGGTATAAGTTTCTAATTCTAGCAGCCTGTTTGTTAGCGGTTTAAATTTTAAAAGGGATATAGTAAATATAAGAAGAACGAGATATAATAGAACAAGAATATACCAGACGATAAGATATGAACAGTAGGAGTGGTATGATAACTTTATCTCTCTCCAGGGAATAAAATAGTATTTCAAATATCATATTTAGGGTTCAAAGAAATAAACTAATTCCCGAAATGGCAATCAAGGTAGCCATTTTCGTGACAATAAGCAATGAAGCTTTTTATGACCCCTCACAAATAATCCCTAAGGGATCGGTCGAGCTTAGTGGTCAAGCGAGCCTAAGGGATTTGTTATTTTTTCTTAAGGTTTCAAATTCGAAATCTCTTAGGTGCTATCAATTCTTACGTAGTCAGTCCATACAGAGTTTTATCTTATCTTTAATTAGAGTCTCTATTAGTGTTCAGAGTCCAAAGAAGTAAAAAAATTACGAATATAACAACAACCAAGGTTAGCCATTTTTGGTCTAGTTGTGAAGGCAAGCTTAAGGGATTTATTGTTTCCTCTCAGGTGGTATCAATTCTTATGAAGTCAGATTACATAGAATTAATTTTATCTTGTCTTTAATTAGAGTCTCTATTAATAAATTTTTACCAAAAATTAATCGAAATGCAAATAAACTTTTACTCCGAGCACTTGAATTTATATACATAAAAAGAAAAGGTGACCTAAGTTCCTCAAAATAAAAAATGAAAAAATAAGATAAGAATTTAGACAGTGAAAGAGATTTTGATTGGGTGGAAAAGATGAGGTGGGTCCCTTGCTTAAAGCAGCAAGATCCACGAATTTCAGACCCCAATTGGTCGATACGGCCAACCAATCAGCGGGTGGCCACGTATCTGGCACTTTGGGAAAAAGACGGGACACGTATTTGGCCTCGGATGATGTGATGTTTTTGGTGGTGGCTTTTTGGTGGGACGTTCCAGAAACAGGACGCGTGGCCTTTGAGTTTTGGCAGTTGACACCCTTTATAAGTCCCACGCGACTGTATCTCGCGTGGTTACCACGGTGGTTTTTGATTGGTTGGCATCGAAGCTTTTTGCCTGTTGGCTTTTGTACGGGGTGATTGGTCCGTCGGTGAGATACGGAGAACTTATCAGAATTCCTAACCAATCAATTTTAAAAGTTTATTTAAATTATTTGTAAGAATAATTAAATTATTTGTGAGAATAATTTAACTCTTCAAATGAAATCGGTAGAAAGTTCGGGTTGCTGTTCATTGCTTATGATAGTATTTTGGAGATTTTATTGTGCATAATGTACAACAGAATATATTGCGTGTCAAAAATAGTGCAGTTTTGATTTTTAAAAAAATGACTGAATACTGCTCGATCGTTTGGACAATTTCTTTTTTAATAGCCGAGATGGTATTGTTTTGATGCGTAATACATCATACTGTGCAAAACGCATAATAGGATCTCCAGGTCGAGATTATTTTCTTTGTACGAGTGTTTGGATGAAGTTGCTGCGGTTTGATTGGTTAAGAAGAAGTTTGAAAACACATTATTCGTGCACAAATACAAATATAAATAGGTTCGAAATGATATATTTTTAGACTTTTTCAATGGCTAACCGAGCTTTGAGGCGGTTTGGTTGGCATCATAATGAGGGAATGGATGATTTTGATTGGAGTTGTACAAAGGAACCACTAACCAACCCATTGAATAACCCTAAAAACTATTCAATGTTTTAGGGGTATTTGTCGTCACCTTTAAAAAAAGGTCCTAATAGCCAATTATTAAACGATAAATAATATGCATATTTTGTTAAAAGGGAATATCGTTCAAAGACTCTTTTTTGACGATCAAGCTCTCCATTTTTATAAAGATCGTTGTGGAACTACTATTGTTGTATAGAATAACATCTCGAAGATAGAACTATCAAAGAACTCTTTTCACTATAGAAAGGACCCCATTGCAAGCCAAAGACTCTTGCAGTCAAACTCTCTATTTTTTTTAGGACCAAATTGAAGTCGTCGTCGTCGTATATCACAGTATTCTTAAATTCAGAACACCCTTTTGTCGGATGAAGCTCTCAAAGAACTCCCTCTAGTTTAGAAATGACTCCCATTGCAGGCTAAAGTCAAAAAGGTATTCGCTCGTCTATATCATGGAATAATGCATGTCGTCTTATAGTTTGTGAAGATTCTAAATCCCATTCAAAGATATGAATATTTGGTTTACTATTAATACATTTCTTATATTTTATTCAAAGAGAAAGTCTAGGAAAATAATTTTGGTGTATAGACTCGGATGCATTTATGTTTAAAATCGTTCAATAATATAAAGCTCACTAAACAATAAAGATTCTACCAATGTTCTAAATACCGGATTGGTTTGGGTACCGGTTTTCTTACTGGTACGGCATGTACTGGTACCGGTCATGTACCGGGTACTGTATCGGATTTATCGCAACTATCAATATATATATAAATTATAGAGAGAAAGTCCAAAAAAATTAATTTTTTCCGCAATTCTTAAAAAAAAAAAAAATCCGGTACCGACCGATATGGCCGGTACGGCCGGTACCTACCGGTATTGAAGGCGGTACGATACTAGGAGTACTTGGTACCGTTTTTATGTCAAAACGGTACGTACCGGCCGATACGGTACGGTAATAACAACCTTGGATTCTACGGCCCACGAATATCTGATAGTTTCGGATTCCGAGCATCATGTGCAATGGTCTCTCTCCCATTTAACAAACGAGGTAATGATGAAAACTATAACAAAGAGAAACAATTTTCACTTTTTTCATGCTTAGAACAAAAGCTTAAAAAGTGAAATTTCTCGTACAATTCTGTGAGTCTTTTTTATCATTAGCTTATCTTTTTTCCTCATTGTTTCTTTGATCCAATGATGAAAAATTGTTGCTCATTTTTATAATTGTTTCTTCACTATTTAGCCTCTTCCCTTTGTGTTTTTTTTATTAGTGTTAGGAGTGTTATGATATGATTGATCTTCGTCGTTAAGAAATGTATAATTTATTTTCATGTTGAAAAAATTTATCACACATTGATCGAGTCGCGATAAATACGATATGCATTACAAAAAAATAATAAAAATAGCTGGTAATATGAAATGTAATAAATATATTTTAGTCCTTATAGTTTGTTTATTTACAAGAATAAGTCGCTGGAACATCATCTATAAATAGGAATTTTATAAATAGAAAGAAATCCAACTGTAAACAAGGAGAAGAAATAGATAGTTAGAAACATATCGGTAATTGAGTTTGCGCTATACAAAGGCCCATCACAGGAAGAGAAGGGGTCTCTTTCTCAGGCGAGCAAAAAGATTGTTTTGAATAATTCTCTCTCATTTCACGACTCTTTAGCTGAAGAAAAAGGAGAGAGGACGAAGCCACTTTGTGAGCTTTTTAACATATTATTTGGTACACTTAAAATGGCAAGACTAGTCTGGTTGGACTATAAAATCTTCCAAAGGGTATTAGCAACCGCATGGGGAAAATACTAGAGTTATTCAGGTCCAGAGTCCATAGTGTGCATTGTCTAAACAGTCCATCTGATACAAAGACCTAGGTTTGTGGCTATCCTTGCTTGACAAGGACAAAATTGTAACTTTATTGAACTAATCTCATTCTATTCGCAAAACAAATACGTTGTTATCAATTCCATTATTTCATTTAGTACAACCAATCCCATTATTTCATTTAGTACAAAATTAAGATTTTTCGCACGTACAACTATTAAACCAGAGACCAAAACAAGAGTTGACAAAACAAAAAGTATCATAATACGTCGCCGTTCTTCCTTGCAATGAAACTTTCATGCTAATTCTTGCTCCATCATGGAAATCCCCATAACAACAACCAGCACGATTTCCTCCATTTATTTTGGAGGTGCTGACCCAAACGGAGGTAGAGATGATAAGTGATATGGAATATGACAACATCATCAACATGTCGTAGAAGGAGATAACATCGCGGTTGGGCATTCTTAGACAAAAGAATGGTTTCTCTTTTCGGATATGAAATCGCTTAGATTGCAAAACAAGCTCCTGAATTAGATAACTAATATACATTGGGTCAATATTACTTTCAAATTATAGCTATTACTACTAAAAAAGGAGGCCATCATCGAAAATTCACATCCAACCACAAGACTAACAAGTTTGTAGATAGTTGGAGTAACAAATAACTTGTACAGATCTCTTTATTTCTTCCCCGTATTGAAAACTCAACTCTCGGGTCACCCGCGTTTTTGCAGATGCGTTGACACAATTAGTCAGAACAAAGAAATGATCGTTCGATCGATAAATAAATTGTCAATTCTAGGCCTACCAAAATGGTATTAAGAGGAAATAAAGGAGATTTTAGTTGACAACATCAAGCACCAGCTTACGAGACTTGAGAAGAGACCACTTCATGCGCCTGTAATAACCAGCTTGAAGCAATGCCAATGACAATACAAATATCCATTTGAATCCCATCTGTGCGTTAGGCAAAAGAACATTATGAGATAAATTACCTCCAATGTGGTGTAGGTCATTTTGGGTAATTAAGTGTAGTAAGCCGAGTAGGCATCAAATTTGGGCCATTAACTAGGCAAGGCCTAGTGACCAAGCAAGCCCAATGGGTTGGACGGAAGCCCAACATGGTCCACATGGTCTTGTGCAACCAGTTTGCTTAGTGGACGGGAGTGTGTGGACCAAGCCGAAGCGGTACCCGACCCGAAAGACTTAGTTGACGTGGCTACGCTTGTTTTCACATGTCCTCGATGTGACTCAGCCCTAATACGTGACATCTAACTTGGCATCTGATGCATCATGCATGACGTCAGGAGTAGTGATGGTTAGTTCTGATGTTGTGGGGAGCGTGCTCTGCATATACTAGCTTGGAGCCAAAGTTAAGTCCGACTATAAAGGGTGATTGGAGACAAAAAGTATGGTACATGTTTTTTCTCTCTCAAACAATACTTTCGGATTATTCTCTAGTTCACGGACTAACTTAAGCATCAGGGTATTTTTCGACTGACACTACTTTGACAACACTAACTAGTTCTTGCTTTTGCAATTTTAGAGAGAATCAGGAAAGTTTTGAATCAAGTCTGGGTCAGACAACAATTCAGTTAAGGACTCCACATTAAATTTGCAGTCCTTTTGTTCGTGTTTTTGTCGTTCGTCGTTCATCGTTCCTTGTCAGTTGTATGTTTCCTCCTATTTTTCTTCCGTTCTATCAACGCAGTTCTTACATATCCTCAAGGAGTATATCTATATGTAATATGGTGTAATGTTTTGAAGCCAGCATACCAGTTTTCTTTCTTCCATTTCTGGTTCTGCAGCCCAAGATAGAAATGCGACGACATCTTTCCCCATCTGCACCAATGTTATCGGAGACCATGAGTATGATAATAAGATTTAGAAACAAGCACGACAGATGTAGAAGCAAAGAGGGAAAACAACCTGAGCTTCGGTTGCGGGTGTACCATCTTCGTACTCAACAGCCCCATCATTAAGCATTTTAGGCATAGCAATAGCGCCCCCGGGAAAGTAAGGATTATAATGCAACCCTTCTCTGATCTACGATAACATCACAACTTAGTTGATTAAGCAACGAATGAGGGCATTAGGCAGGAGTACGTGTGGAAATAGGTGAGTCGGGAAGGACAGTTAAGAATTTATAGTGCTGATCTAGGTCAATGAACCAACATCCCGCGTACACTTGCCCATATGGCTTATGGGGTAATTACCCTTTTCGCTTACACCTTTGAGACTCACTAAATAGTAAATACCGATATTACAAAAGCAGTCTCTAAGTCACCATATACTTGTGGTGGTTAACCATTTGAAGTATAATATTGCCTTCATAATAACGGATACACACACGCAGGCATCAGCTTCATAGAATCACCCAAATCTAACTTGAATAAAGGGGAGAACCAGTATGGGCCTACACAAGCAGTTGTCTTCTCTTTGGAGTTGCCAAATTTGAAGGTTCAATAATCAGAAATGTACTTTCACAAGAAATACAAAGTTTCAATTCAAGCTTCGCAAAACATATATAGGCAGTAAAGTAAATATTTTCAATACACAAACCGATCACCTATAAAATATAACTTGACGTTCTTTCAAGTTGTGGAAATAATCTCTGATCAAGTATACTAATTTATTCCGACTTATTTGGTTAAGACCAATTTCTGCCAATATACTAAAAACTTGTTGCATTTAGAGGGGTCCATACAAAATATGGGATGATATTAGCAAGAGCAGGGGGTCCCAGGGCACCAATCCAAAGCTTTGTGTCTGCCACTTCTGATCATCGGAGTCCACATTACTTCACGTGAATAACATGTACTACACCAACTATAGCATAATGATGTCAACCTAAAGAAATACATCTAATAGCTGGCAGAAGCTGATGCCCCGAAGCACGCCTCTTTAAAGGAAATAAGAAGAAGAACAAAGTGTCTCTTCTGCAAATTTTGCTGCCATAGCAGCCACTGGAGCTGTGAGAATAGCTGCATTCCTTTCCCTTTTTAATTATTTCAATACCTAATATACCTCTCCTTTGGTGTGATTAACCAATTTGATTATCACTGGGTACGATCCACAATACCATTGTGAAATATTTCATCATACACAGGCGAATAAAGAAAAGTTCAAAACCATTATACCACAAGTTCAAGGAGACAGTTCCAAAGGGACGGTCTAAGTAGAACTTACTGAAACACCAGCTGGGGGATCACGGTAACCGGTTAGAAGAGCGAACACATAGTTCTGGCCATTGTGACGAGCCTGAAATGCCAAACAGTATGAAATCATCGGGATAGATAATTAAAGTCCCTCAAAAAAATTAGAAAAAGAAGAAAGGTATTGCCTTGGTGATAAGACTTAAATCTGGAGGATATGCCCCCCCATTGGCAAACCTAGCAGCTTGTTCATTTGAATATGGCTGAGGAAAGCGATCACTCAGTTTACCCGGGCGAGTAAACATTTCACCCTCGTCATTTGGCCCATCAACCACCTCAATCTCAGCTGCCATAGCCTTTGTTTCCTCCTCTGTATATGCAACACCCACCAGGTCACGAAATGAAATTAGGCCCATCGAATGACAGGAAGCACAGACTTGCTGGTAAACCTGGTGACCACGACGAATCCTGCTCGTGGAACATTGGATTTAGTGGAAATATAAAATGGTCAAATACTTGCAAGCAAGTGAATCAAGACATTATGCTGCTCATATTGTAATAAGCAATCCAATTGAAGATAACAAGTGGTGAAATAAGTCTCTGTCACCCAGCTACTAGAGGTTACAGAAAGTCATGCTTGTAAAAATAAAATAAAAACAAAGGCAGATTGATAGATAATAGGGTACGCTAGTGGTGAGGGAAGAGATGCCGTTATGCAGGACATCAAATCGTGTCACTGCTATCAGATTCACAAGGAGACTGAAGAAAGATATGAAAAAATTAGACTGAATTATAAAGATAGAGACCCACTTTCCCAATTAAAAGGTTTACCCTAAATCAGCCAACCAGGAACAAGTTGCATGCCTAGGAAGAATGGATTAAAATGCAGTTCAGAGGTGGCCTACTTCCGGAATAAATCTATGTACAATCAACCGGAACTAAAAAGGAACATGTTACAACTGTCAATGAGTTCAAGTTCAACAGGTACTACAACCATCAATGAGTTCAAGTTCAAAAGGTACTCACGAAGCATGGTCATATGAACTGAGAATGCCACTGTGAGGCCAAGGATAATCCGGACATGCTAAACCATGCTCAGCTTCATCAGCGGATGCTATTACTGAAAAACTCAAGAGCCCCGTCACACCTGCTCCAATAAGTGCAAATGCTCTTAGGGTCTTCATTCCAGCAGATCCAACATCATCTTTATCTTTCTTTGAAAGAAGTGATGACAAAACTGGAGCCTGCACGGTGATTAACACCACCAAGTAAGTTAACAATTACGAAACGGAAATGCTAACGACCGCCCTTACTCCTTAACGCAATGGTTTCTCTGCAGATAGTGCATTAGTATCAGTACAAATGTATAGAAATCTGCCAACGTGTATTGATATTTGTAAATGTAACATATGTATTGGAGTTATAATCTGCATGGCATCATGTGGGTATCATCCAATGCATATTAGGCGGTGGCAAGTGTCGTGCAAATTGCGCCCGAAAGTCGGTGTAAACAGTTAGCAGGACTGGTAATGAAAGGTAAAAAGGTACCAATAACATTATCAACCCTGTTATGACTCATTTCATCCAATAACACCCAACAAAATACCAACACTTAGCAGTCAGCACCAAATCTTTTATAAGCAGTTGCAAGTATGGCCGCTCGTTCAAAAATGGAGAGGGCTACAGATTTCTCCTTTCTTAAGTTTGCCTCTTGTGATTGGAAAACACACATAAACCCTACTAACTACAGAGCTTTTGGACATACTAGAGAGGGCTACTTATTTGAACACTTCACGAGGAAGAAGTAAGAATAAAATTTCATTAGTCATTCTAATTAAGGAAAATGTTAAAGACAACCCGAGAATAGGTCATAGCCTTGATTGATGCAAGAAAAGTGCTCGGAAATGAGCCAAAAGTGTGTGGAGACATATGACAGTGCTCTTGATTTTTTGGATAGTGTCACAGAACACTGCCTAAATTGAGTTTTCCTTTCTTACTCTAAATAATAGCCCAATGGGCAATGGCCTATCCTTAGCAAGACCCCTAGTTAAATTCAGCTGACAAGATGAGACATAAATTTCTAGTGGTATTTCTTTTGTGGTAAGTTTCTATTGCTAATAATAGGAATCTTGAGCAAATACTGATCTCATATATTCGAACTACGGCAATACCACTTTTTTGGTACTCAATCGTGTGATACTATTTTCTTTTCCATTTGTTAAATAGAAGAGGTATTAGTATTGGATATGTCCGCCCATGATATGTGGGCTCCATAGGTAATTCAGATTTTACTTTTAAGAATGTTATGATTTTGGACACTCCAATTGTACTGATTCCATTACCATCTTCAACTGGTACACACTTTTCCACAACAAAATAACATAGAGACTGTTAACAAAAGCTCAGAGGCACCAAACAAGCCCAAAGAATCATCTGAATCTCTCATCCTATACCCCTGATACAGAAAATTCAATCGAGTTCACAAGCTAAAGAGTGTATAACTAAGATACCTATATAGATCAAGGCAAACAAAGAGAAAGATTCTTACAGATTGAGACTGAAGTCTCCGCGTCAGCAATTGATGGATTGCTCTACCAGCCATTTCAGTCAACCTGTTCATTTGTTTGCCAAAAGAAACAAATTTTCATTAAAAGAAATGTGGGACCTGGAAGAGCTTAGTTTGGCTACAGCACCACATTTAAGGCGGCACTGAGAAAGATCGATGACAACACCATGAGCCATAAAAAAGGAAAGCGTAGCGACTGGTTACTAAACCTAACTTTACAAGTCCACTCTGCCCTCACTGGCATTTCTGCCTTCCTGGATCGACTTCTTGATCTATTGCTTAAACGACTGTCATTGAGGTGCCGGATTGAGCACGCACATAACTTGCTACAGGCAGGGCGGTGAAGAAGGCTCAACAGTTAGAGGCAGACAAAGAAGAATGGCTGATCAACAGAGAGAGATAGGAGCAGCAAGAAGAAAAGAATGTCCATCTGCTTTAAGTGGGCTAGCTAGAATCTTTATGTCAGGTTGGTATGTTGTGGGCCTAGGAACTTTATATGCATCTATAACTGGCTATAGGTCTCGAACTGGCCTTTGAAACCTCAACATTTGGTTCCGCTATTATGCCCCCTAAATGGTAGAGAGAGAGAGAGAGAGAGAGAGAGAGAGAGAGCTCAAGGTTGTCTGCTTAAAAAAGATTCTCAACCTTGTAACTTTCTTCCTTTTCTAAAGTTTGTGTTTGGGGTTGTAGTTATTAACAAAAACCAACTAAAAACTCAACGAAAGCCGAATCCACAAGTTTAGCCATGAGTCGAATCCATAAGTCGTTCTTCTAAAACTTCTTCCATTGTTAGCCATGATTAATACTAGTGCAACAAACATATGACGAGCCTCATGATGATATTGTCATGTAATCCCAGATTTCTAAGCCAAACTATACTTGGCTAATTCAGCAGTTGGGAGGACAAACCGTAGGAAACAGAAGACTAAAGAGGATGCTCCTAGACCTGCCCTTACTACAGGAACACGGTTAGATAGTTATTACAACGAAACTTAAACAGCAGCACTTCAATGGACCCTAATACCAATGCTGATATTTTGCTCTACATCAGTTTAGGCAATGAATCAGAGCTTTCAGGGCCGGCCATGAATTGAAGCCGACTTTCCACTGCTTCAAGCCCCCACCCAAAAATGCTAACAAGAAAGGCCCCCTAAGTGTATGCTACTCCTGCATATGCGTCAAATAGATTCACTCCATGGAATGTGGATCGGAGCTCCTATACTCCTCCTAGGCGTGTTTGTTTTACTAGAC
Organism: Arctostaphylos glauca; assembly: GCA_019985065.2. Classification (NCBI taxonomy): domain Eukaryota; kingdom Viridiplantae; phylum Streptophyta; class Magnoliopsida; order Ericales; family Ericaceae; genus Arctostaphylos; species Arctostaphylos glauca. Next base: position 30,398,911 of record JAHSPW020000008.1, read on the forward strand.
CCAAACATTTCACGTTAACCATCTAAATTATCCATGAAAAACAGTAAACAGATAGAGAGAGAGAGAGGAGACGAACAAAAAACAGAAAACTGACCTGCTCGATTGAAGATTGTGGCCTGGTGGATAGTGATGATAGCAGTTCGACGTACAGGTTCAGCTCAGGGGAAATGGCATCAATGGAGGCTTGAAGGCGGATTGAGGCGGAGAGAGAAAAGCAGCTGGATATATCTTGCAACAATTACAAATAAGTTCCTATAATTTGATCCCTCACACAATTTACTTCTACTAATTGCAGGTTTTTCAATTCAAACCCCTAACTTAATTTAACAACAAGGTTAACTACTAATTAGACGAATCTTAAAAGTTAATTTCTTCATTAATTATTGCATCAAGGTCTCCTCAATGCGAAGCGTTCAGATTCAGTTCACTCCCTATCCTCCTTTGTTGGGATATGTCTGACAAAAAAAAATTTATGTAAAAACTAATTATAACCATAAATGCGATAAATCAGTCTTGATAAATTTGATACTAAAGAAGGGAAGAGACCCAACTAAGCTGTCAAACCATTCGGATTATTGAAAGCCTCGGGACATATGGTAGCAAATCGTTGCCATGAGAGTCATCTTTTGAATTACTTTTGTTTTTATTTTTAAAAAAATGTTTTCGTTAGTTTACATCAATTTTTGGTGAATTCTTTAATTTGTCTTAACAAGACAAATTTAAAATAAAAAAGTTCTGAACACAAGTTTAAAAAATTTATTAAAAACAAAAATAGTTCAAAACACACGTTTTTAACAAATTTCTAACCGTCTTATTTGATTTTTTTTTTAAATTTTGACCCACATTTTCATACTTCTCCAATTTCTCTCGTTGAAATAAATACAAAAATGCAAAAAAAAAAAATGACGAAAAACTATAAAAAAAAATACAAAACATCAAATAATACCTCCTATTTTTAACAAAAATAATTTAGTCCAAACTATCCAACTCTGCAAAACACGTAGAAAAGATGAAAAAAGGTAAACAAAAACAAGTCATGCTCCTGCATATGAACACTGAGATGATGAAAACAGATTGAATTACAATTGGCAACACAACCACCTGAGCATTTACAAAGAACAGCCAAGTTTCCGTGAGGCCGAGCACCTCTACAAAGCTATAATATCACATTGCGACTCAACATTATAGCTGGAAGAATACAAAACGAATGTGAAGATGGGAAATGCACAAAATTCTGCAAAGACGAGGGGGAGTCTATTGCAGAGATACGAATAGTGGAATGACACGTTCTCTCGAGTCTCGACTCCAAACTTCCACCCACAGGTATATCATCTCGTAGATGGCTACCATGTTGGCAACTGATGAACGATGAACGCTATTTCTTTGGTCATCTAAATAGTTTTTGTCCTGCTAGATTGACCTGCAAAACATCTAATATGTTAAAACACAAGTGGAAGAAGTTCTGCTTGACTAGGCTAGACCTGTATGTATGTAAAGGCACGCGAATAAACTTCGATACACGAGATGGAGTTTGACGAGTACAATGGATACATCTGTGTTTGCACACATGCTCAATGCAACGGCCCTAAGATCAAGACTTTCCATACACAGAACTCATTTCAAATGCATAGTGCACACACATGTACACTACCATGTACCAACTACCATTTGCACAGGAACAACCATCAACAGTAGAAAGGTCCAACGGTGTTAATCCGTGGTCCAAGGCCACCATGTCATTGCTCGTGTAATCGTATTGGACAATGATCTAACCCCGGAAAACAAAGTAGATGAAAATTCTTGTTGATTACTAAACAACATGGAGCCATAGTATAAAAGCAAGGTTGCACCATAGGAGTCCAACATTGTCATATCCCAAGCATTTATAATAGACAGACATTGGTCAAAGTTTCATGATTACCTTATCCCATGTCAATTGTTTCCCTATAACTATCCAATATCCTTATGAAGAATTGATCACATCCGAATGATTCTGGGATTGAAACCACTGTGAAGTATGTGTTTGCATACATGCTATAGATCTACCCATTGTTGATTGGAAATTGGAAACTGATATCCTAAAGAAACAGTTGCTTAATAACGTATTGATTTCGGAATCTGTATATTATGGAAACTGAAACATCTGGTGCAACAATAATTTGCCTGTGGCCCGTGTGGACATCTTAATGATCACTGTGCTCTGATTCTCTATTGCATGCAGTTTGAAATGAGTTTATTAAGAATCGATGAGGTGGACCAGTATTCTTTCATGTCGTGCATGACTGATTTAACTCCCCTTTTGCACTCTCACGAGAACAAGCCCTCCCATACAGCCTGCCTCTTGGTGGCCCCCTTTCCCGTCCTTCGCTTCAGAGCTTGTCCCTGCGGTGGGGTTTAGGCTGCTGTGCCATGCAGGCCCCATGGGCTGCCTTAGCCCGACCCTGGGAACTCAGTGGGCTTGTTGCTAACACACAAAACCAAAGTTATCAATCTCGTACTAGCGAACGTACCGGGTTTGTTAATGGTACTGTACGTTTTGGCATCGGTGTGTACCAACGTACCATTTCGAATTTATCGCTAAAATTAATACAGAAGTCTCAAATAATATTTTTTAATAAAAAATCACATTATATATATAAAATAAATACTCACAACTTAAAAATAAATCACCATACATAAAAGAGAGTGATTTTAGTCTTGATTTATGTCTAATTACTCAAAAAAATCATTAATTAAAAATTTTAAATTAAAAAAAATAGACTGGTAGTACTGGCCAGTACGGACCGGAACAAGCCAGAACATGCTGGGATGGTACGCCGATGGTCCGGTACCGTTACGAGACCGGTACGGGATGCACCGCCCGTATGGTACGGGATTAATAACTTTGCACAAAACCACATCATGTGCACTTTCATGACTAATTTAGGAGATGGCGCTTATCCTTTTCATGCTTATGTCCATCTTTCTAATTGCGCCTTACAATGCCAAGGGATGATTACATTTTCCAAAGGACTTGCAAGTTCAGTAAAGAGGAATTCAACATCTAGGTCAAAGTTTTCAATACAATCAAACTAGGCAGGAAATAGGACTATTCAGCAAGTGGGTGCAGTTCTCGCTCTTTCACATCTTTGTTACGAGTCATACAAGGCCTTGCATCTTGTGAAAACTAATGGACTTAGAGATTTAAACAAGGATCCAAACAATTAAATGGGTTGAAGAAAACTTCGACAAAGTGTATTAATGTCACAAAAGGATACAATTGACTTACCTCCTGTATGTTCTCCACTTGAACTGAATATATCCAATAAAAGAGTGCTTGAAGGTTCATCAACGAGATAGGCAATTTCTGCAGAAAACTACATTACAGCAAGTTTAGTATCAATGGGATGATCAGGTATGAATCTAAGACTGCGTTATGTGAAAGATTATAGACCCACACGCATGCACAAAGAGAGAGGGAGAGGGAGAGGGAGAGGAAGAGAGACCTTTCATCTTAACATAGGGGCATAAGGAGCTGGGCATGGAGATACAGTGGTATCAGGTAACTGGTTTATAAAATCAACAGTTGCCTTCAAACATGCACTTAGCATTTTCTTTTCCAACCTGACAAGCTGAGTAGCAACTCGTTTCTTTGGCTCCAAATTCAAATCTGCCAACTAAGTAGTCACAGGTATACGTTAAACCTCGAGAAGGATAAATACGATCCAACAGTCTGCAAAATTAAGGTCCAAAATTACCATGGAGTCATCTTCACTCAAAGTAGTAGGGTAACCAGCTAGCCTTGTTTCAAAATAATCGGCAACTTGACCCAGAACTGCTCGTTCCATACAAGGGCTCACCTAGTACATGAAATGTCACCCAGCCATAAGAAACACTCAATGTTACTGTCAGTAGTAGTTCAGTCAGCGAGAAGAAGGTGCTATTTTTTGGCTTCCTTCTCGAATTCAATAGTGAGGCCTTGGCAGACAATCAACTACAAGCTAAGAAAACCACACCCATCGAAAAATATGGCAAGGCAGAAAAATTAAAGCACAAGAAAAACTGAGAACAATTACATTTTTTCAATTTCTACCAACGCCATAACACAACTCCTGACACCTCAAAATTTTATTCCTATTCCTCATCTAAACTTCATCCAATGCATCAAAGAAGTGGTTGAACCAGAAAAAGCATTACCGGACAAATTGGACCTTGAGAAGAAATCACTGATTGCATCTCTGAAGGATCTGAAACATATCCCAACCGTAGATAAGGAAGCATATCTGAGACAGCTTCTTTCTCCTTTCCAACTTTTACCTGAGATACGAATATTTTGAATGAACTGGGGCAGTGGTAACTAACTGTATAAATGAAGTTTGTTTCATGATTAGATATCTTTGTACGTGGAAAACTTGAACTGATAGCTTTCCATTCCTTTGAGCAACCATTCTCTTGTCCTGATACTGTGGATCCTCAGTATTCAAAGCTCCCTGAATAAAGTCGAGGAATAAAAATACAATAAACAGCAGTAAAACATACAAAACCAATAACTGCTTGAACCAAAAATATTGCTGCTAAACAACAAGTTAATTAAAATCTCACCACAACCACTAAACGGTCATATGCATTATCGTCATCAACAAATCCATAGTTCAGAAGCAATTTTGAATTTGGTTGTGGCCCACACCTAGAATATTTATCCTTTTATAAACCACGAAATACAAAATAAAGCATACGAATAAGCAGGAATTGACAAGGTGAGATCCTCATTGCATAGGAATTACAAGGGCAACTTAAACATCGTAGCAAAGTTGCATGATATCAAGGAAAGAAAATGCAATACCAGACAACAAGAGGTTCCCCAGCCTTGTATGGGCGATCCACAACCAACTGAACAGCACCATCGACAGCTGTTAACATTGCCTTGCAATTGCTTCTATAGGCTAACAATGGAGGCCCAAGTGGAACTAATGCAAATCTACGAGCCAAACTGACGTTCTGAATTACAAGGTGGTGACAAAAAATTTAGGAAAGCATCTACATGAAAGAGAACAAGAAAAAGTAAATAAACATCTCATATATATTCGCGAAACAATCTACCTGCATGATTCAGTTTGTTGTTATTTATGGTAATTACTTCTTCCATTTAATCGGTAAATCAACCCACAGGCCACACTAATGAAGCAACAGTGATGCTAATGAACATCCATAACACGTAATTTTGAGTATAATGCATGCAAGACTAAACTATCATCAAGCATTCAAGCCCGTGTAAGAGCAGAAATCTTACTCCTAAGAACTAGCCATACCTTCACGGCTTCCACCAATAAAGGTAAAGAATCAACGTTATTTCTATGATGCATATCATCATGATTTACAATGACCTAAAATATGTGGGGTGCTTGTCCTCACATAAAGCATGTTTATATGCTACCAATAGACAGTATCGTCCATTTCAAACTTAGTGTGCAGAGAGCAAGACAACCAAAAGACAGGACACCTGGTACAATACAGGGAATTTGCATAAGTTTCTTAGTCTAAGAAAGCTGAGAGAATATAAGCCTTCATAAACAATTTTATAAATAAAAAAAGTAACAAGACACAAGGCTAATGAATATCTCATTCGCAGCCCTACTCTACTAAGTACTCATTTCAGACGGAAAAGTTTTACCTGCAAATGGACAACACAGGATTGAACTGCAACAAAAGCTTGCTTGAAAATCTCAAAAGGAAAGGCCTCTGTTGGGATATCATATGGGTATTGCTGCAAAAATGCAACAGACAAAACAATTCCAGTGACAAACATTGAATGTCATAGGGAGAAATTGTAGCCAATTCGAGTTTACAACAGATTATCGTATGCAGAAGAATTTGCTATAATACAGCAGACCACTGACCTGAAACAGAGACCCAGCCATAAACCATACAGTGTCAAGCTCATTATACTCTCTCTTGATCCCTTCAGCCCTCTCCATAACTTCATCCTAAAATATTACCAAAACAATGTCAGGTTAGTGCTTATGAACCAATATGCGTTTTGTTAACTTGCAATTTTTGAAGTAGGCATTAGCACAGTATGGCCCTTGCATTGAGTTTACATTAGGTAAGACCTTAAGAGTGGGAATTGCATTAAAAACCTTGGTGGGGCTACCAGTCAGGTAAGCAAGTTCTGTTTCAGTCCATAGAAGAGGCGATTCCACTGCTAGCTGGCCCCTTCCTCTTTGACGATCAAGCTCCCTGATGTATGGATACCAGAAAGATTTCTTTCCTTGCTTCTTTTCATACATTAGATAGAGAGCCAAGCAGGCCAATTCTGACAATTTGTTTGTTGTTAAGAGTTCCGCTGCAAGAAGACCCAGACAACAATATAAGTTAAAGTGTGCATTTCATCGATTTCAACCAGCTCATACAACAGCCAAAAGAGAAGAAAGAATATAATACTCATAAGTGGCATTTAATCCCCAGGCATTTCAAGGTAACTTGCATGCCCCTATGATATGTGGAGGCAGATCCTAAAATCAGACTGTAAGATAATGTAATACAGCCATTCTATACTGAGTGATATGTATATTTGCATATTCTCTGATGATATTGCTAGTGCAGTGTTTTCCGGTTGTGGAAGCTAGAGTGACCACGGCCTCACTTGGTAGGGATTGATGCAGTTTACATACTTTAGTTCCACGTGTTCTTGATAGATGCAAATCGTAGCAAGCTAAATGTTGTAATGTCTCGGGTCTGGCCATCTGGTCCATGGCAGTGACATGTGGCTTTTTTAGCAGTTCACCCGGTGATGAATCTGGCTGCGTGTAATTTTCCTCTCCGTGAACTACGGTTTTGGTTTGGCCCGTTTCACCTCTATTTGAGACAGTGGGCCCTTGCTTTTGGACATGATGATGCCTTTTGTCTTAGCCTCACAGATTCACATTTACGCAAAGATGATTTAACTTTAATGCTGACATTTAGGATAGGTTGTGTGCTATCCATTTTGAAATGTCAGCACCTAAGGATGCATATCTTGAGCCTCATGTCAAACCTGCCTTTTGTTATATATTTCAAACTCACCCAGAAAAAATAACAAGTTTACCAGATATCAGTTCCACCAAAAAGTCGGCAAACACGTTAAGTGGGAAAATAAGAAATGCAGACATGTTAGGCGCACTGGTAGCTGTTAACTGCCAAATGCCCTAAACTATGGATCCAATTTGAAATAGATAACCACTTGTTCTATCCATCATCAGCATTGTCATTAAAATAACACCTCCCCTCCATTGCACTTTTAGTGACCAAAAGTCGAAATGAGAATACCAAGGAAAATGAACCAATCAGTTCCAGCTTCATTTCAACAAATTAAACAATGCCTAAATTCTTTCAAAGTTGAACTACATATTGTACTCAACGAACCCATTGCACTTTCAGTGAACCAAAAGTCGAAATGAGAATTCCAAGGAAATGACCAATCAGTTCCAGCAAACTAAACGCTGCCTAAATTCGGTCAAATTTCAACTACATATTATACTCTACAACCAGTGATCAACAACTACAAAGTTTGGACTGCACCTTACCAATATTCTCGTTCCCCAGAACCCTCTCAAGTGTTACGACCAACGAATTCGGAACAGAAAATGCAATATCTCCAGCCTACAGAGAAAACAACAAAAATTATGAGTAACAAAATTCTATAATAAAGAAAGCAAGAACCAAGATCACTAGGGCAACTATAACCTGAAGATCTTCACTAGCAGCAACGTAATGTATAGCCCGATGATTCTTATCATACGAAGGTCTTTCATTAAGGACAACCTTGCAAGGAGGTAGACCGTTAATGTGCATCCAAGACTTCAAGTCTCCGAACTCATCTTCTTCTTCCTTCTTAAGTGACTTCACCTCCGATTTCCGATTCCCGGCGACTAAGGTATCAGAAGTAGAAGCCGAGCAGCAGGTGCTCCTACTGCGCCGAAACGAGTAGTAGGCAGCATTTCTAGGACTTGTGCGAAGTGAAATCGAAACCCTGGCGGCGAGAACGGAGAGAGGAGGACGGATTATTGGAGACGGAATTTGTGTGGGTTGGGGAAGATAAGCTACGTCCATGGCGGGTGGAAGATTTAGGTTAGCTTTGGGAGATATTTTTCTGGTTATTTCCCGGCTTTTATGGAGTGATGATGTAAACAATAAGAGATAGATAAGGGAAGGTTGTGACAGAGGAGACTAGTAGGGGGAGCCGGGGCCCTGCTGTGTGCAGTGCACAGCAGGGTGCTGCGCGTCAAAACGGTGTCGTTTTAGCGCACAAAACACTACCTAAATAGCAAAAAACTAACCGAATAATTTTTGGACAATATTTTATGTGTCAAAACGATGCTATTTTGGCGCACAACACACCTTGCTGTGCACTGTGCACAGCAAGGCCCCCATTTCCTTAGTAGGGTGTGTTTGGCTGGAAAATGGGGAGATTATTGCGCTGCACGTTAAAACAACGTCGTTTTAACGTGCAAAATACGATTCGAAAATTAATCGATCAGTATACAAATACTTGGACACTATTTTGTGTGTCAAAACTCCGTTTTAACACATAACACGTCATGCTTCCGTCTAGCTTGAGATTAACAAAAGTGGAAAAAGCAAAGTATGTAAACACGGTTCACACGTGTATTCAAAATTATGCATGTATTGGATGATTCTTAATATATATATTGTCTAAATCTGTAAATGAGACGATTCTAAATACATTTGTATTTGAAATCCGTGCACAATTTTTGTGTTTCCAGGCTTGCTAAGTAAGAAATATTCTACTCTCTTCCTTCTTTGTGGGTGAGGAGAGATTGTACTCATGTGTTCTAATCCTATGGGCTACGAATCTCGTCCTCTGTTTTCGAAAGTAACCTCAATTTTTTTACTTGCTCATGTTTTACCAGATTAAAAACGGCTCCATGCTATTATTTATTCTACATTTTCAAAAACTTTAAATATTATTCATATTTTTTAATCTTATAATATGTTTTCTTCAAATAGTTATACCATACAAAGTCTTTCAAATTATAAAGAAATTATAACTGGTGCATCATTTATCGGTCCGAATCTTTCAGAGTGACGATTTAAATATTTTTATTTTAGCTGAATTACCTAAAGTTAGTCAACTTGACAAATAATATCTCAAGCAGTTACGACAATCTGCTCTTTAAAGTTATAAAAATGGTTGTTATTTTTTTCTTTTTCCAAGCCTATAAAACCAACTAAGAGACATTTTCATTGAGACGGTACGACTATTCATAATTTGGATATTCTTTATTGGAACTATGATGAGAAGACTCAATATCACCTGAGAATCATAAGAAATAGTATTGGTTGAAGGATCAGTAGATATCTGCATGTATATGCGTTGAGAAGTTTCTTTATTCATATAAAAAAACTCATCCCACCGGTGTCTTATTTATGAGTGTTCCACCGGTGCCTTATTTGTGAGTGTTAGTCACCTACCACCCTTAATGTAAATCAGTCTCATGTGCTCCCGTAAGAAGTCCTTTCTATACTTGCTATAATTTTTATCCTTTCGAGTTAATACAAAAACCCCAATTTGCTCGAGCTGAAGTGGCTTTCGATCTAGGCCAAATTACACCGTAGGAACCCATAGTCTCGAGAGTGTTACTCTGCAAACTATCTTAGAGGTACAAACATTAAAGTTATATTTAAAAGAATGAATAATTGAAGTTCAGAAAAATATTTAGAAATAAAATGATAAAGTGCAACTCGCATAGTTGAGCCTACCTCCCATTACTTCATAATTTGAGGCACTTCTTTCTATTTGAATAGGACAACACCCTTCGTTCAATTGAAACAACCACAACTATTATGGTAGTCTGTTTAAACAAATAAACCTAACACACTTGTAGCTATTTTTCTCAAAATGACTAAGTTTAACGATTTGATCAGCCACTCGCCCACGTATTAACATATTATGATCTCCAGCGAGATGTTCAAAAACAAAATTTGTATTTTAAATGAACTATGAAAACCAAGTTCAAGGGACTGACATAATAATTGAGGCCTTCTTTTATCAGGCATGATATAGAGATTCAAACTTTTATCACCATATGGCCGCAACTCTCCCTCCTTTGTCCCTTGCCTTCATTTGTGAAAATTTTCATTGTATGGTTGGCTTAACACGCAACATATAGCAATCGAACTTAATGTTGTATGATTTGAGAAACCACAGAGACATTTTATTTTCTCCTTGTAATCAATATTTATCTTTTGCACCAATTTCTGCTTCTGGTTGGTGCGCGGAGAGGGAAGAGGGTGCCACCCACGAATCCAAGAGAAGCTGGCTCCGCCGGCCAATTCACTCCCAATCCTTATCCCTTTCATCGGCTGTCGCTTTCCTACTCAACTACAGGTACCTTACCTGAGAGTACAGAAGCAAACAGCTTGTGCTGACAACACTATAGACAAAACATAGATATAGTCCATGTGTATATCCAAGGGGGGAAAGTTGTGAGCAAGAGAACCCTCATAGCCTTACTTTGGATGCACAAGAGGAGAGTATACCTTGGGGCCTCGAAAGGGAAAGAGCCTCTTCTCTACAAAATGGGGGTACCATATGAAGAGACGACGAGTCGCAGAACGCATAGCATAAAAGAGAGTAGCCAATATAATGAACAAGAAGCCTCGCCCCAGTGACCGAATGGTACAAGCAGCGTCTTACTTCAAACTCTGAACAAAACCCCCCAACATACATATTTCTTCGAAGCAACCAGCTTTTGCTTCTGAATCAACCGTGGGGGGGGGGAGACGGATGGGGAGAAGAAAGGGATGCAGAAATCATAATTAGAAACTGCATTGGAACATGTTCACAACTATTTCACAGCTAAACAAGATTTTGACAGCATACATCCCTCATGTTGGGATCAAAATGACAGGAAACTCGGCCTTTGATGAAAAAACTTTGCTCTACCAAACAATTCCCATAACCATTTACCATCTCGAGTCAGGTCCTGCTTGTTGTTTCATATGGTGAATTTTTGAGGTACGGAATCAAAGTCGTCAAAGTCAAATCTTTGGCGCTCTTTCCCGGCCTACATTTAATAGCATACACCATCATTTAGCCACAAGTGCTAAAGATTAATTAACAAAACATCTTCGGAAAATTTTAATGGCAGACTCACCTTTGCCAAGTACTGAGGGTCACAAGAGATGTGTTCATCAATAGCAGTCAGCTTCTTTGATAGTGTCATTATCCTGGAATGACAATAAGGGAAAATTTAAGTTCCGCTGCTTTTAGTGATAGTGTAAGTAGCCATGGAGAATGACCTCCAAATGACTTCACTAGATTATAGGTACGCAGGTGATAATCATTATTTTCCATATCTCATTGCAGGGGTTGATTTAGGATTAAGACACTGGGCTCAAGTATGTATGACACGTATAATTTTGTGAGACAAGACATACGATCTGTGGAGCAAGGCACAGTATTCCACGGGACAAATTTACCAAAATACCAAAATATATACCTAACCCTAGAGTTGACCACACATGCCACTACGTATTTCCGCCCTTGTCTTATTGTTAACAGTAATCATTCAACCAGCCAACCACAAAGAACTAGAGGTTCAAAACAAATTATTAGCCGCAGAAGTGAACAATAGGCAAATAAATCCAATGGAAAACCCATTCTATTGAATTTATCAATTGCTCTCAAAAAGTTTGATCTAGTCAAAAAAACTTTGTGATTAGAAGTTTCAAAGGTGAAATCTAGATTGCGCTCTTTCATAGTTCAGTTACAAATTAGCAGCCCCCACGAGGTTCTCAAGCTTGTTACAGATAGCATGAGCTCTTTATTCTTTCTAAAAAGTTGCAAATTTCCCCGGTCTCCAAATAGCATCTATTAGCATACCTCTGGATTGATGAGTCGATTCGCTCAATCATCTCGCAGGTTTTGTATTGCTCAGGATCCTCTAGGAATCTAACCATTCCATCCTTTTGATTAATTGTTGCATATATCTCACCATCTTGGATCTAAAATACCCATTAAACATGAAAAATAATTAGAATACTCAAGGCGCCAACAGAAAGTGCAGTATTAAAAAGCAAGAGTAACAGGTAACAACTACCATTTGAAGTACATGCATTTCTGCCTCCTTAGGGCTATTCAGCTGCACCGTGTTGGCTATATCTTGGAGGGAGAGAGTCAAGTATGTCTGAGTCAATCTCTGGATGTTCCGCTTGTACATGGATGATACAGCCTGCTTTACCAATCCAAGATTGTGGTCCTTGGAAAAGAAAGGATACGAAAACCATTCAGATGACTAAATTAATTGGGAAAAGATTCATTATATCGATTGCGATATAATGAACGAAATAACATCAAACTGCACACCCTTTCTAAAGATTCTTTCTTGAAACTACTTTTATGAAGGAAAAAAAAATCTAAGTAGACCATAGAGCACTCACAGATTCAAACTTATCATTGTTCTCCGCAACATATACCTCAAGTTCTGAAACGTTTCCAGTGCCATAACAATTGACCAGGTCAATATAGGGCTGCCCAAGAGAGAACACAAGCCATTGTGACTTATTTATTAGTTCACCAAGTTTAAGATGAACATACATGACATTAGCAAACTACATGCAAGAAAACAAGCAGCCACACTTCTTAAGGGAAGACAAATTAAATGGGAGGATGATTAGTTTTAAAATCTACATAATAAATTGCCAGGGACTACAAAAGCATCAGAGAAGAACCGTCAAGTCTGGACCGCACATTAGATGAGTTGGACATAAAATAATTGTATAGAGCAAACAACCTTGACATCCAATTGCTAAGAACATAAATGGTCCCATATTCTACCATAACTGGAAAAGATATAAGTTGTTTACTACGAAGTGGACTGGAGGCTAGTTGAGAGGGTCAAAGTTGGGCTGCAGAGAATTGTTTTCCTACTTGTTCTGCAGTTTAGTATTTTGTTTATTTGAAATTACTGGGAAAGGGATCTAAATTACTACACTAATATTGAGCATCTGCTGAAGAATGTTAATTGTCTACTAACTGGTTCCTGAAACTTTCAAAGACCCTGAGCTTGGATGGGCCTGAATCAGGGCATCACAAAGGAAGAATTTCAAAGAAGAGTAGTTTCACGAATTCCTCTCCATGCATTGCTTATTTTAGCGCACAGCTTCTGAGAAAATGCAAATTGAGTCCATTCTAGTAAAGAATCCTCTGGTTTGGTCACATTTTCCTTAAATGGTGAAGTTTTCCAGGTGAGGAAGTCATTCAACTAATGAAACTCATATAGACATTAAGTATTACCTGAGAAAAGTTCTTAAAACTCCTTTGAGCTACTGAAGAAGTGTACTTAGGGAAGCTGGTTGAGAACTGCCGTCAGAAAAGAAACAAGTTAAATTAAAAACTCAAAAAACCAGTAATTGAAGGTTTGAATATACAAGATTTGGACAAAGTAGGTCCGGACAAACATTTTCCAAGTAATAGAGAGTGAAAGCACAAGAAGTGACACTCATGCATTTTTTTTTTTTACTGGAACAATGGAAGTTTCTGAACCAGTGCAAGTGGGTGGAATCCAGTGATGTGAATCAACACTCGGTCAGTGACGCTCCAGAGGTCAAAACAACTAGCAACTTCCTTTTACCAAATAGATTTCAGCACAACAAACAATTTTTATTCTTGGAAGAAGCACAATACTGCTGGACAGAATTCACCTAGAACAACATAACACAACAACAATCATGCCTAACTAATTTAGCCACTTTTCTGTAAATCTTCTTCTGGTCCTTGTATTCTACAAGCTCAATAAATATCAAATACTAAGGATTATGGAGAAATTAAAGCGAACCTGCCCAAGGTGAATGAGTGACACAAGTATGTACTTCTTGTATGCTTCTACAGCTATGGCATTTACAGAAGACATTGGAGCAGTTACAACCTGATGGCAGCAAGGCAAAGATAATCTAACAAGTCGTTCTCTAGAAATTTGAATCTCTTTTTCTTTTTCTTTTTTTTTATAATTGAGGAAAGTTCACATACATTGTGCAGTAGCTCCAACGCTTTGCGGTAACGCTTCTGTCCTATGCATATCATTCCCCTGTCAAGATGCCAAAAGTAAATAGTTGTCAGTCAAATTTTCTTGTTGGTCCCGAAGCAATTATAAACCCATCATAAGGCACCCACTCCAAATAGTCGATCCAATCGAACTAACAAGCAAATATATGTAGATTTTATCAAGCTGATAATTCAATCGAGACATAACAACTCAATAGCTTGTTACTCATACATTGGAAGGCTTTAGGGAACTAAGACGCTCAAAGAGAATTTTTTTTCCATGCTCTCTTCTAGTGGAACTTATCGAATTCAGGCGATTAGAAAACCAAAGCGTTGATCTTTGTGTCTGAACAAGCAGGGTGAGCAAAGTCATTACTTACTGGAGTAGCATTACCCTGGATACCTCTACTTCAGCCCAGAGTAATTTCCATATAGATAATCTACCTGCTCATGAACACAAACATCCAAACATCTGGTTCCTTTCCTACAACAGTTGGTTCACCTAGTAAGACTCAAATTAGGCGACCCAAGTGTTTTCGATTTAAAATTCTCTACTCAAATACAATATAAATTTAAAACCTAAAAGATGCTTCAGAATGCGGTCATGTTTTTTTTCTTTGGAAACCTAAGCTCAAAAACTTCTCTTTGCTGATAATATTTCTATAATCACACTCCAATATGGGTTCTTTCACTACTCTTCAACATTGACACGCCAAATGCGCCATGTTTCCTGGCTTGACAAGCAGCCTCAGAGAGAAGAAGAAAGTACAAACAGAACCAAGCTTCCAAGAAATTACTACGTCACTTCTACACAAAAACAAGCATCAAAAGAAATGAAGACACAACTCACCCATAATAACAATAAAGGAAAAAATCCTTTGGCTGATCAACCTCGTATACATCATCGTCCAAAATGCCTAAGCCAGTTTTATAGCATTTTGCCAATAAACAAAGAAGAAGAAAATCTGGATGCAAAGTAGTCAACTGTTCAGACGAGGATTGAAGTTTTCTAACAGCCGTCAGAAGAGGAGCTACTCCCCGCATAGGAGCTTCAAGTTGCATGACTTGGTCCTTGAACCTTTTACAAACAGATATGACTGCAAATTCAACACATCAACAACAAGTGATAAAGATATATAGGTGATATCAAACTCATCAAAAACAAAGATCAATACATTTTTCAGGTGCCAAGCGGATCTGAACTGCGTCACAGTCGCATATAAATCTGGCAATGGATATAACCGATTCATTGACTAGCTCTTTTGAGATTGTTCCAGCCGTGCATGCCTCCCTGCATTCATGAGCCACAGATTCTAAATCTTAGTTTTTACTCCTGCTATATGCAATACCCATAGTAGGCTATCAATTGAATCTGTAACACAGCATTGTATTGGTGGACTGTGGTTTAACAGTCTGAACTTCCATATTACACGCTTCTTATACTTTAAACTCTTCTTATAATTTAAACCTTAGACCTATACATGAATTGGCATGACGAGCAGATGGCAACTATTTTCCCATGTCATGGATTTCCTTTTTCTCCCATTTTCAAGTGAGTTGCGACATTATGGTAACCTCTGCTCCTTGGTGAATTAGTGCAACTATGTTGAAAATTTTGCATATTACCAAGCAAAGTCATGATATCAAGTCTTATAAAGTTTATTTGTAATTATAATGTCATCAGACATGTATTATGATAAATCTTAAGCCATGATCAATCAAATCTAATCAAATCATCAAAGCCTTCAACATACTTATCTCTGCAATTCTGCAACCCACCTCGACAGTTAACTCATCAAGTAAGTTAACTTACACTTGAACGCATTGCCAAGCAAATAGTATAAGAATAAACACATAAAGAAAATGATAAATGTGCATACTCAATACTCCAACATACAGTGCAATATAGTGCAAAAGGATTCAAATACCACTGCACCCCTAAACACCCACTTAGATCACAAACATGCAATAGAACTCTATGCACCCAAGCCGTAACCCTAAAACAAAACCCATGCCTTCGGATAAATCAATCGTGGCTACGATAGGCATGATAGCAGCAGCTCTCTTTCAAAAAATCATCTAGTTCACTTGTTCTGCATCCAGGACTCAAAGGTTAGCCCAACCTATAAAAGATGTAAATGCGTAGGTTCGATTCCTACCTGGATGCACTTGGAACTGAAGGTTCAATCGATGGAGTCTAGCCAAATTATCAGAACTCCAACAATTAAACACAACACAAACAAAAATATGCATAACAAATATATTTTCTAATACATATACATTATGATTTTTTCAGTTCTACGTTTTGCCCAATCTCTGAAGCTTGCCGCTTCTTTGTGTCCAGGATGGCTCTCGTAACCTCGCAGGGTGTCTGTTTTCCTCCAATTTCTTCGTTGTTAGCTTTGCTCCCCTCGAACAAGAAGGCTCTGGTGTTTTGGATTGTTAGAATTTATTTTTCGTTGCCATAAACTAACAACAATAGGAAGTACACAAACGGATATGCACGCAAACCCTAACCCCAAAACAACCCCGCATGCAATCAACCGGAAGAATTTCCGAGCAACCTCAACTAAACTAGCACGCGTGAAAACACATACATGCGAATTGCTAAAGCATATATACAGGCTGTGTAGATACAGACAATGGGAAACGGAGGCTCACAGGATGTAGAGGTAACCGAGAGAATGCTTGAAAGGGTCAAGTTCGGCAAGAGAAGAAGCAAAACGAGTCGACTCGGACCGAAGAAGTTCCTCTGATTGCTTGAGGAGGTTGTGAAGATGATTGAGGTCGTCGGCACTGCCCGATAGCCTTTGGGTTTGAAGCACCAGAGACTCCACATAGTTCATGTTCAGATTCATCGTCTTCGTTTCTCCGGGTAAGCAGATTGAAGAGCCCTGGAGGGATCTGTGCGGGTTGTATAAATTGCATAGGGGAGTGACAACTCGGGACTAACTCGGTTTCTGAGTTGTTTGATCCGGAGATTCGATCAGGAATGGGCTGAGTATTTTTAAGGCCCGTTCTCCAGGCCCATGACCCTCTTCCTCCCACCCTGAAAAATAACTTCATACCTCTCATTGAGATGGCAATTGGGCTCGGAATCAAAGTTATTGATCTCGTAACGTATTAATTTCGTGGTGGTCTTGTTTATCTTTATACCTTTTTGGCTATAGCATCGGAATGTTTCGGATTGTACCAGTACCGTGCTGTACGATTTTTGAGGATAATTACACATAAATTGAGATTTAAAAATCATCCTATTTTATATATGTTTGGTAATTTTGAAATTTTATTTTATGTCAAATGTAATTTTTTATTAAAAGTATTATTTGAGAAAATATCATACTAATAACAAAAATGGTATTTGAGAAATATATATTAGTGGTCAAAATCCGAGCCCAACCCAATGCATTAGCCCAAATATATAGGTGAAGCCCAAAAGGGGTACATCATACGATGCACTTCTAGTTCAGTGCGGCCCAGATCGAGTGTTGTACCACATTACAGTGGTCCGCCCCACACCATATCAACATTTCCCCTCTTCCTTTCTCCCTCCATATTAGCGCTGCTTCGGATTATCACAATAGTAATCGGAGAACACCAGTGGACCTCGAGATAAGAAAATGGCTTCCGCTGACAACGAAGGTAAGTAAAGTCTCTCTCTCTCTCTCTCTCTCTCTCTCTAACGAAGATAATTGTCCCTAAGAGAACAATTATGGTATGTTGCTGTTTCAGGTTCTACTAAAAGAGTTGCCGTTATTGGTGCTGGTGTTAGGTACGTTGTTCGAGCTTGTGGTTGTTAAGGTTAACGTCCTCGAATTATCATGTTTGTTTTGTTCATCACTGTTGCATATGGAATTGTTTAGATTAGCTTAATTGTGTTTCCATCTATCTCCTGTTTAAGTTCTGTATGAGCTCAATGCGGGTTTAATGGAAGCTGCGAAAGCGAAATTGATAGGTAAATACGATTAGACTCTAATACGAAGATTCAACGTGGTAAATTCCAAACGAATTCATATAGACAACTCGACTGAACTTTTTGCTATTTTTTTTGTTACAGTTATCGATACAATTGTGGAGATGTTAAGTTCCTTTTTGTGTTTAATTTTGTATTTATCAGGATTCCATGCAAATAATGCAAAATGTTGTGAAAAATTAAAATAATAGTTGTTTGCATTTGAAGCAATAAGTTTTTTTTTCCGTTTGATTAGTCATCAGGTTTTTGTAGCTAAGCATACAATATCTCATCTAATTGTGTAGAATTGCTGTAATTTTGTTTCTGTCTTCTATATGTGTTCTTGGTTCTTAAATTGTTTATGTTTGTAGAATTTTTGTTTTGTTATGAATATGTCATTTTGTAGTTGAAGAAGTTTGGTGTTTCTAATAATTGATATTGGCTTTACAATATGATTTTTCAAGTGGCCTTGCAGCAGCATACAAGTTGAAATTACATGGTCTGAATGTCACTGTATTTGAAGCCGAAGGAAGAGCTGGGGGGAAGCTGAGAAGCATTTCACAAGATGGTCTAGTATGGGATGAGGGAGCGAACACTATGGTAATAATAAGTTCATTTTAATTTGTAAATTTTTTTTTATCGCGCGCATTTTTGCACCAAAAATTCAGTACAATTGTACATTAGTTTTTAAATTTATTATGTTAATTTGTAAATTTCCAACCAATCTAATGACACTTAAAATACTACATGAGTTGTCGTTGAAATTGTGCAGACAGAAAGTGAGACGGAGGTCAGATATTTGCTCGATAATCTTCGGCTTCGTGACAAACAGCAATTTGTGAGGGTTTCTGCCTTGGTTTTGAGCTGCTACTTTTTTATGACTTGCAAATTCTTTTTTATTTCACCCCTCAACCATCCATTGCTTATTAGTTACAACAAATGAGTAAGCTCTATTTACTTGGCCTAATATTCCCAGTGACTGAATGGATAGGTAAACTTTGCACCATCGGGTATGCTAGTTACATGTTCATGCTAGGATGAGGTGCTAAAAATTAATTCCGACCTCCATCCTATTCATGGTCTTAGTTTTTGCGGGCTCCTTGCAGTAACTCTTGATCATGCCGTGATTTTCAGATGGGAATTACCAAAAACAGCATCGTTAATAACTATCATCCCTGCAAGCCAACTAAATGCTCTTTTGTTTGTTTCTCCTTGTTTGATTTTCGTACTTCTATTTGTACAGACGTTTGGTTATAATACACGGCTACGACACCATCAGAGAAAATTTTCCCTTTATCAATGAGAATAAAATCAGAATTGTTAGATAATGTTTGTGGCTGTGACAAGTTCAGAATTTATAGCGGCGACAGTTTTTGAGAAAAGCTCTATGCACGTTTTCACAGCTACTTTTAGGACGCAACAATCTTAAAAGTACTTGTAGATGCCCAAAGAGTGATAGACAAGTAAATCAAGCAAAGTATCTCATGCATTAGTTACTTATATTGGTAAACAGAAAATAGCATCTAGGCATATAATGTATTTGAAATCAAATTAAATACTCAAGATAACTGCTAATGACTTTGAAATTTACCATTGGCTTCTGTAGTTTGAGGTGAAAAATTTTTTGGTCACTAAAATGGGTTTCATACCATTCAAATTGCAGCCAATTTCCCAGAACAAGCGCTACATTGTGAGAGATGGAGCACCTCTACTGGTACGTTCTGCTTGTTTCAGCTGTACCGCTGTTTAGGTGTCGAATAGTGGTACACACGGGTGTACTTTTTATTTTTTTCCCTCAGAGGTTTCTGCCTTTCACCATTTCGTTACATATAATATCAGATACCCTCAAATCCCGTTGCGTTGATCAGAAGCAATTTTCTCTCAGCACAATCGAAGGTAGGTGTTAGCGTATAGTATCTTGGTTGATTGTAATTGATTGTGATTGATTTGATTCTGATTATGTATATCTTAGATTGTAATTAGGTTGATTTATTTCCGTAATTAGGTACCTAATTTATTTCCGTAATTAGGTCTCCTCTCCCTGTATAAATTGAGGAACCAGTGTACAGTTGAGAGATAATACAAATTGATCCTGTTTACATGGTATCAGAGCGTAACAGCCTCTTCCGCTGGTTTTTCCGACTACCTAGGGTTTACCCGTAGTCGTGTTTTTTCCCCCTTCCGACCCTTTCATTACCATTGCCGAAGTGACAGGGTTTACCCGTCGTCCTGCTGTTATTCACCATCTCCGTTCCGGTTGTTGTTCGCCTGCGCTTGATTCCGATCGCCAGACGACCAGGTTGCCGACCAGACGCTGTCCGCCTGGTCTTCCTTCACCAGACGCCATTCCGACGCCGATCAGACCTTCTCTCTGGTTTGCCGATTCCACCGACAGTACAGCACAGGGTCCATCGACAGGGTTTACCCGTCGTCTGAGACTTCTCTTCGTTGATTCACCGCCGACCAGGGTTTACCCATCAACGTGACTTCTCCGACTGGCCTTCCATTGCCGTCGGCGTCGTTTGGCCTTCCGCATCTCACGCCTGATCCTTGATCTCCGCATCTCACGCCTGATCCTAGATCCTTGATAGGGCCAGTGGTTGTTGGGTTTCCTCAAGCCCAGTGGTCGTGTGTTTTGTTCACTCAAGCCCAGTGGTCGTTTGGTCTTTGGATCCTGGATCCTTGGTCTCTGGATCTCAAGTCCAGTAGTCGTTTGGGTTCCTCAAGCCCGGTTTATTTCCTCAAGCCAGGTTTATTTGTTCCTCTCTGATCTCTGTTTTTTATACCTGATCCTTTGTTTTTTTTTTTTTTGGGTCCCACGGATTATTCGGTTGGTATTATGTCTGAGGAAAAAGTTGATGAGCAAAAATCAGGACTGAATGAAGCATCAGGTACACCGTACACTTCTGGCCAGTTTAGTAAGGCCTTAGATAGTGCTCCTGTGGATATTTGTCCAATTAAATTGGATGGAACAAATTATATGCTTTGGTCACGATCTTTTACATTGGCTATTGAGTCCAAAGGAGTGTCAGAGTTTATTGAGGGTCCTGTTAACCCACCTACAGATGCATTGGAACTTAAAAAGTTTAAAGCTCAGCGATCCCTGGTTATGACATGGTTGTTCAATTCTATGAAACCTGATATCCGTAATCCTTTTCTGTTACTTGAGAATCCATACAAGGTGTGGACAACTATTTCTAATATGTACTCTCAGCAGGGTAACGATGCTCAGTGTTTTGACCTGAGAAAGAGACTTCGTTCTATGGAGCAAAATAATCGTCCAGTTGCTACATATTATGCTGAGTTGTGTGGAACATGGCAGGAATTTGATTTTTATCAGGGATTTCAAGCTGCGTGTGAAGCTGATGCTGCTAAGTGGCTTAAACGGATTGATAAAGAGCGTGTTTATGACTTCCTGGCTGGCCTTGATAGAGAGTATGATCAGATTAGAGTGCAGGTATTGGGCCGTGTTCCATTTCCTTCCCTGGCGGATGCATATGCCATTGTTCAGCAGGAGGAGAGTAGGCGAAGTGCTATGTTGACTCCACCTACTTCTGAGCGTTCTGCTTTAGCTGCTATACCCTATCCTAGTGTTGGGCAAGGATTCGGATCTCCACAGAGTGGAAAGGTACAGGTTGGAAATCATGGTGGATCTAGTGGAATGCGTAAATGTGATTATTGTGATGGGACCAATCACACCAGAGACACCTGTTAGAAACTACATGGGCGTCCTCCTCGTAACACAGGAGGTGGACGTCGTGGTGGTGGTGGTCGTGGCCGCAGTTATGGACGCTCTCATGGCCAGGCTCACTTCACAAAGTCTGCAGCTGTTACTGTGACTGATCCAGGACCGATTATTGGGGTTCAGCCACGTGATGAGTCTCATGGGGGTCTTTCTCAGGGGGAGTTGCAGGCTATCAGGCGTCTTCTGTCAGCGAGGGCTGATTCTTCATCTACTGTAGCCCCTACTTCCACACTCTCTACACCAGCTCCTGCTTCATCATATTTTGCTAATTCAGGTATACTGTCCAGTGCTTTTACAGCTTCTTCTTCCACTCCTTGGATTATAGACTCTGGTGCTTCAGATCATATGACAGGTTGTTCCTCTGTTTTTGATTCCTACTTCCCTTGTTCTGGTAAGGATAAAGTTAGAATTGCAGATGGATCATTCTCTGCCATTTCAGGGAAAGGTTCTGTTCGTTATTCTCCCTCCATTTCCCTATCCTCTGTCCTACATATTCCAAATTTTGCCACCAATCTACTATCTGTTAGTAGTTTTACACGGTCTGCCAATTGCTCTATAACTTTCTTTCCTACTCATTGTGTATTTCAGGAACTGAAAACGGGGAAGGTGATTGGCAGTGGTAAAGCACATGGTGGCATCTACTATCTGGAGAATGCTCCTTGTCCTCAACCATCAGTATCATGTGGTCAAGCTTTACAAGCCGATACGGGTTCATCTATATCCTTATTGCACCAGTGGCATCGTAGATTGGGTCATCCCTCTTTCGGGATTTTAGAGAAACTTTTTCCTGCTTTAATTAAGTCTTGTCCTAGGAGTCAATTTTTTTGTGAAGCATGTGAACTTGCTAAACATAAACGCTCATTCTATGCTCCTATTAATAAAAGAAGTGATTCTCCTTTCACGATTATTCATTCTGATGTTTGGGGTCCTTCCCCCGTTACTTCCTTGAAGGGTTATAGATGGTTTGTCACTTTTATTGATTGTCATTCTCGTGTTACTTGGGTGTATTTACTTAAGACTAAAAACGAAGTTTTTTCGTGTTTTAACTCATTTCATAAAATGGTCTACACCCAATTTGACACAAAAATTAAGATTCTACATAGTGACAACGGTACTGAATACATTGATAAAATTTTTCGTGCATATCTTGATGAACATGGCATTCTTTTCCAAACAACATGCGTTGATACCCCATCCCAGAATGGTGTTGCCGAACGGAAAAATCGCCATCTGGCTGAGGTAGCACGCTCTCTTATGTTTACCATGAAAGTTCCTAAATATTTTTGGGGCGAGGCTATTTTAACTGCTGCATATCTCATTAATCGCATGCCATCGAGTGTGCTCCAGTTCAAAACACCCATTGAATGTTTGCCTAGCACTTGTCACGCCACATCTATTCCTCCACGTGTTTTTGGCTGTGTATGTTTTGTTCATGCTCCTCATCCTTCTGGGGGGAAGCTTGGACATAAGGCACACAAATGTGTTTTTGTTGGGTATTCTCCTACCCAAAAAGGCTACAAATGTTATGAGCCCCGGTCTAGGAAGTTTTTTGTGTCAATGGATGTTACTTTTTGGGAGACAGAGTCTTTGTATATCCCTTCATCTCTTCAGGGGGAGAGTGTTAGTCCGGAAGAGATGAGAGAGGAAAGGGGGGTGCTCCAATCTCTGGAGTCATCATGGTCTTTGTTGCCTTCCTCTTTTCGTAGTGAGGGGGAGAATAAGGAAAAAGACAAATTGGTATCTGCTGAGAATGTTCAACCACATGGTGTTGATGGACGAGTAGATGAGAACATGCATAGATTGCCAAGAGAGTGGCCTACCACCTTGGCAACATATCAAAGGAAAGCCAAAGCTCCATGTGCTCCACCACCTTGCCAATCAGCTGAACCTACTTCGGTTCCAGAATCATCTTCAGTTTCAAACTCGTCACCTAACTCATCTGGTAATGAATCTTCTCCAAGTGAATTGCCTCATTTTGATTCTGTTAGTGCAACTAACTCCATTGAGTTTGATGACCGTCCTATTGCTATTCGAAAAGGTGTCAGATCATGTACTCAGCATCCAATTTCACATTATGTCTCTTATAATCATTTATTTCCTTCGTACCGTGCCTTTGTTGCTTCTCTTTCTGCTATAACTGTCCCACAGAATTGGAGGGATGCACTTGTGATACCTGAGTGGAAAGGGGCTATGGTGGAGGAGATGAAAGCTTTAGCGAAGAATGGCACCTGGGAACTTGTAAAGCTTCCTGAAGGAAAGAAACCTGTAGGCTGTAAGTGGCTTTTCACTGTTAAGCATAATGCTGATGGTTCAGTTGAGAGATATAAAGCGAGATTGGTGGCCAGGGGTTTTACGCAAACGTATGGCATTGATTATGAGGAGACATTCGCACCAGTTGCGAAGATGAATTCGGTGCGTACATTACTTTCATGTGCTGCAATCTTGAATTGGTCACTTCAGCAGTTTGATGTGAAGAATGCGTTTCTTCATGGTGATTTGGAGGAGGAAGTGTATATGGAGGTTCCTCCAGGTTTTTCTTCCCCAACTAGTGCAGGGAAAGTGTGTAGGTTAAAGAAGGCTCTTTATGGTTTGAAGCAGTCGCCTCGAGCCTAGTTTGGCAGATTTTCAAAGGCTATGGTTAGCTTTGGGTACAGGCAGAGCCATGCAGATCACACGATGTTCATAAAGAAAGGTACTGATAAGATTGCTGTCCTTATTGTCTATGTTGATGATATAATAATGACAGGCAATGATGTGGAAGAGATCCAGATCCTTAAATCTCGTTTAGCTCAAGAATTCGAGATCAAGGATCTAGGATCAATGCGGTACTTCCTTGGCATGGAAGTGGCACGGTCTGATAGAGGGATTTTTATCTCCCAACGGAAATACATTCTTGATCTATTAGAGGAAACAGGTATGTTAGGTTGCAAGCCTGCAGATTCACCTATTGAGGTGAATCATCACCTGAAAGGAGATATGGGAGAGCGTACTGATAGAGAGAGGTACCAGCGACTTGTGGGTAGATTGATCTACCTAGCTCACACTAGGCCAGATGTTTCCTATGCAGTGGGGGTTGTTAGTCAGTTTATGCATGATCCTTGCATTGCCCATCTTGATGCGGTTTACCGCATCCTGAGGTATCTCAAGTCAACTCCTGGAAAAGGTATCCTGTTCTCTAATCATGGTCATTTGCGTTTGGAAGCATTCACTGATGCTGACTGGGCTGGGTCTGTGGATGATAGACGATCAACTTCGGGCTATTGTGCTTTTCTTGGAGGAAATTTGATTACATGGCGAAGTAAAAAACAATCTGTGGTTGCTAGGTCCAGTGCAGAAGCCGAATACAGAGCCATGGCTCATGGTGTTTGTGAGCTTCTTTGGCTCCAAACTTTGCTGCGTGATTTGGGTTTTAGCAATGGTGGTCCAATGAAACTCTACTGTGATAATAAAGCGGCCATAAACATTGCTCATAATCCTGTCCAACACGATAGAACGAAGCATATAGAGATTGACAGACACTTCATTAAGGAGAAACTCAATGAGGGTTCGATATGTATGCCTTTTGTGCGATCTGGGGATCAACTGGCTGATATTTTCACAAAAGGACTCGGCAGCAAGAGTTTCCACACTATTGCATCCAAGTTGGGCTTGATTAATATCTTCGCACCAACTTGAGGGGGAGTGTTAGCGTATAGTATCTTGGTTGATTGTAATTGATTGTGATTGATTTGATTCTGATTATGTATATCTTAGATTGTAATTAGGTTGATTTATTTCCGTAATTAGGTACCTAATTTATTTCCGTAATTAGGTCTCCTCTCCCTGTATAAATTGAGGAACCAGTGTACAGTTGAGAGATAATACAAATTGATCCTGTTTACAGTAGGTTTCTCATTTACATGCTCAGCACATCTAATAGACTGTACATTGAGGAATTTTATCTGAATGCATTTTTCATGTCCCTTACCAATTCTAACATATGGATATGGTCATGAAAGTGGGATGCAGATGTATCATGATGCGGGCATGCCGTTATGCTAATGATGACAAATAGTAAAGAAGAAAAACAACGAGGACATTGGTCCATGAAAGTTTTCACAAAGTCATAATCCTTAGCAACTTTTCACTCCACTTATATTTGTATTAATTGCTCCTAATGTTTTGGCAATACTTCGTGTTTCTATGAGAGAAGTTGTGTGCACTATTTTCTATGTATCTCTGAGTAAGAGTGGCTGTTGGACTGCAGCCATGCTGAAGAAACTCGATCATTTTTCATAATGCAAACTAATAAACAACTTCTCTCAGAAGCTCTGGGATTAACATCTGTTAATGAATTTCTCAAATACTGCAGAATTGACAGTGAATTGCAATGGCCTACAAATGTGTTTGTTACATCCATATCCTTTAATCAATGTGAGTGAGCATAAGAATGGCATCCAGGGACTGGGACAACGGAAGTCTCACTTGTTATTTTCTATTTGGAATGTTTGCTAGAGTTGTGCAGGTAGCGTGACCGTGACTAACCATTGTTTAATATTCCTAACGCCGAATTTCAAATACAAATTCAACATTCAGAAGTGAACACAATTTTGGGCTGAAGTGTAGTTCTGCTCAAAGAGAAAACACAGTAATTTGAGTGGGCATGCGCTTATTGAGTTTATCTATTTGCAGTTGCGGATATTGTTGGAACCATTTATGTGGAAGAAAAGTACCTTTGCAAAGGTGTCTGATTCTGATGAAAGGTGATTGATCAAATTTCCGCACGACTCATGAGATGAAACTTCTTTGCCTTTCACGTGCTACTTCGCTCCAAGTCCACTGTATCACTTAACGCACCCTGTGGGTCAATCGGCTGGTCAGTTATTGCTTGTTGGTGCTTCAGGAATAGTCAGTCATTTGTCTTCGTATATTGCTTCTCAAATGTTGGAATGCATGCCCAAAGACACATCATCTTTGTTTTGGCATGGATAAATAATGAACATCAAACAAGTACCATTCGAACGTATCCAATACCAATTTTATGAACATTTAGAAGGCACGGGAAGGCCATATGCTCCTCCATATAAATCCAAGTTATTTATTCACTGAACCATATGATTATAAAGGGGTGATTGGTTCTCCCTGATCTCAAACTCTATAAAAGCTCAAAATTTACTTATAGAGTGGAGTATAGTGGGTACAGAGGTTCTCTTTAGACTGGGTTTTAGGCTTCTTGATGTATAGGACCTTTTTGTCCTTGACCTTGTTTTGTATTTGGGTGGCATCCTCTTGATGCCTTTTCCCATAAACTTTGTTAATTATCATAAGAAAAAGATTAAAAGCTCAAAACTTACTCTTCATTCCGTACCAGCACATAAGTCCGTCAACATTTTCAAAACATCTCCTATTTCTTTCCGACTTATTCAAAACATCTTCAAGATACCAAAATTGTTATAGAGGGACAGTTTGCCACACCTTTCCCACTCTATCCCAACTCCCCACCAGAATTCTGGAAGCATATTTCCATTTTCAGAGAGCCAGCTATCAAGAGCTCTTTAACCAAGAATATTTTGCAGCTCTAAATCCATTTCTGCCCTCTTACTCCTAGAAATTTGCTTCTGTTGTCTCTTTCTCTTGCATCAACAAAAAATAATTTGAACTTTTCAATTGTTTTTTCCCCTATTTCTCGGCTTTATAAACAGCAGGGATTTTATTCTTCTCCAGGTAGGGAGCTCTCCTATGTTTTCCATTTATTACAGTTTATCTTCATTTACTGTAATTTTGTTCTCCTGTTTGCATTCCGTTGTGCGTAAATGGAATTATTAGGCAGTTCCTCTAGTACGTATTTTCCTCTTCTCCTTTCTCCTGGATTTTGATGAAGCAATTGTCCTGTAGCTTTATTTCTAAATTCTGACATTTTTGGCTACGTTTTCGCTGCAGCGTGGGAGGATTCTTTCAGCGTCATTTCGGGGAAGAGGTATGTGCTACCCAGGGTTATCCTTTGTCGCTTATCTCTCTGTCTCTTTATATGGTGCATGGGAAGATAGATAAGTAGAGACGTATGATATGTAACATGGGTCCAACTGCTAGCTGTGGCAGCACAATTCGAGGGCATACAGGAACTTCTTTAGTTCAATGAATTGAATCTGCATGTAGTCAAGCCAATGCTTATTGATAATTACCTGTGATATTTAAATAGCTTTTCTGCTTTTCTCTGTTTAAGGCCGTTGACTATCTGATTGACCCTTTTGTTGCGGGCACAAGTGCTGCGGATCCTGAGTCACTTTCTGTGAGTACATCCGATTGCTTTGGATTATCATGAATTATAGACAATCTAGGCCCCTCATTGTAGCGGGAAGCAAGGAGAACAAAAAAAGAAGAAGATCTAGTGAACCATACTTGACATCTAGATCATGACGTGTTAAGTAGAAATTAAAAGAAACACTAGCAACTTCTGTATTGTGCAACTTTTGTTGGCATGCTGGATCATGCATCTGTTTATATCGATAGATAGATCGACCATCATTTGTTAAATTTCTTATGGGCTATCCCTCTTGTGTACTGATCTATCACTTTATGTCATCTGTTCCTTAACATTGTACGTTTCTTGTCCAAACAGATGCAACATACATTTCCGGAGTTATGGAACCTACAGAAAAAGTATGCCACATGCAGATTCTTCTTCCTTTTAGTATTTTCTTATTTGTTTCAGTCTTAACTGTTCTTTGTTCACTAGCATGTTTTTCTATCCTAGATATTCTGGTAAATTGCAGGACTATTGCTAATTCTTGTCCATATAACTTAAAATCTCTCAGATCTTGTTTGAACTGGCATGAGCACTTTTTGTACCTCAAAAGTTTTTAAAAAGAATAAACAAAAGACATCAGAAGATAATATCAACTAGCCACTCAATTATTTGGGCTTTCTTATTACCCTTGGATATGCTAACGCCTAACGGGCATGGCTAGGTTCAGTGGTAAAATCTTGAGTTGCCTTACTGAAACCCAACAATGGCAATACATTTGTGATAATTTGTGGACAGAAAGAAAAACGAATAACATATACCATATAAAGCCCTGCAGGATGCACTCGCTTTTTTGGAGGCCGTGATTCATGACTTTGGGACGCTAGGTCCATATGTTCCAAAAATGTGTGCCCTGTGATTATTGTTTTTGTTGTGATGAACCTTGAGCTCGATTTCAGCAGCAAATTTATGCCATATCTATATTTCTACATTCCTTATAATGTTTGCAGATTCGATGGGTATCTTAAATTTAATATATTTGGGTATGGTAGATACTGATAAAGTCACCAAGCAAAGCCCCCTTCTCTTTTGCTGAAAGCAGGTTTTATGTTAGGTGATCAATAACAACTCTGCTGTACTACTAGGTTTGGTTCAGTCATATTTGGGGCAATTCAATCTAAATTTTCTGCCAAAAAGGAAAAGGGCAAGCTGAACAGTTCTTCAGCAAATAAAAAGCATCAGCGCGGTTCTTTTTCATTTTTGGGTGGAATGCAGGTAAAATACCTCTGCTACTTTCAAGAAAATCATGTGGTTTTCATTTTGTTTACCTCTTATTGTTCCATAAAGGAAATGCCTTCTCCTTGATTCCTTATGCAAAATGAAATTGACAATCAATCGTAAAATGGTATGCTATGGTATGTTAAGCATGTGGTCCACATTTTGTTGTTTCGAACTTGCAGAACCAATCCTATGTGAAGAAGGCTTCTAGATTTTTTTTTTCTTTTGTGGAAATGGCCAAACAAAGAGGAAGCAGCTTTGATTTCAACTTTTTAGGGTCACCCCGCGTTCCACTTTCTCTACTTCGCCTGGCTATATTGACACTTGTAGATTCCACTCATGCTTTCTCAGAAGGTTACATTAGATTGGACCACTCCTCGTTCTAAGCATAAGTTTATTTATGTTGCAGAAAATGGCTGCACATATAAAACCACACCTCTTGTTATCGCAATTACTTCTATTCCCAAAGTTTCCACGAATTCGTTTGTTTCTTATGCCATAGTTTCTTATATATGTCCTCACCCATCTCAAGATCATCTACTGGGCAGCGCTCATTCAGTGAGGCGTTTCTTACTCAACAATATGTTCTGCAAATAAGTTGGACTCTCGAGTAATGATTTTTGTTGTGAAGACAAAAGTATGTTCTGCAAATAAGTTGGACTCTCGAGTAATGATTTTTGTTGTGAAGACAAAAGAGAATTTACCTGTAGCTGTAAACTCTTAATTTGTAGGGATCAAAATCACAGAATGCTTTTGTCACTGTACTGGAAATCAGTTTTTGGTGATGTTTTCAGCAATATTAATTGCCTTTATGCCAAATGGGTGTTCTTACTACCTGATCCGACTCCTTCCCGTTTTGCAGACCCTTACTGATTCACTGTGCAAAGAGCTTGGCAGTGATGAACTTAAACTCCAATCAAAGGTGCTTGAATTATCTTATAGCTGCAATGAGAATTCTCCATCAGAGAATTGGTCAGTTTCTTCTTCTCCAATTCATAAGAAGCAGTCAGAAAAACAGTCTTTTGATGCGGTAATCATGACGGTGAGTATAGTCCTTGTTTCACAAATGAAAGTACTGGATGGAGTTATGGTGTTGTAAGAACTGATTATAGAAACTGGAGTTTTAGGTTTGAACAACTGGAAGGACATTTTTTTCCCTGTGATGCAAGTATGCAACTGCATCACTTGACCTTTTGATGAAGGAAAGACTATTGCAATGACATAGATACTTTGACACGTTACCGGTTTCATGTCCTTAGATTTTGGATATTCGCTATATGAGTAGCACAAAACGCACAGCCTGCTGACATGCAGACTTCAGTATAGAAGTTGAATGGTATTAGATTGTTGACCACCTACTCATCTAAACTTAAGCTTTTAGAGAGAGGCGTAACTTTATTGTTTATATTCTCAAAACGCTCCCCCACGTGTAGCCAGACTCACCTCTATAAGCAGGCTAAATACGTGTAAATATTTAATGACTAAGTAGAAGGTAAGGTTCAAACACAGGATTTATTGCCTACTCTAATACCATATTAGGTTGTTAACCACCTACTTATCTAAAAGCTTAAGCTGTTAGAGAGAGACGTAATTTTGTTCTCAACAAATGGGTTTGATTTCATGCTCTTTGTTCCCATAGACGTACGATAGTTCCATAGGTCACACAAATACGGAAGCATAAATATTCAGACATCCCTTTTCAAACTCAAACCTTTTCCCCCCTTCATTTGAACTAATTGATTACTAATGAAGAGCCTATGCATGTTAGGCCCCTCTGTGCAATGTTAAAGAGATGAAGATTACAGCGAAAGGAAGTCCATTTCAGCTCGACTTTCTCCCTGAGGTAAATGTTCATGTACCTTGACTATGGACATGGTATGCACATCTTACCACTGAGTTTAAAGGTTCCATCTATTTTCACGGCAAGTAAAAATGTTGATGTCATTTTCCTGTATTATTTAATTAGGAAACACACTTGAATGGAATGTAAGAATACATGCATCCATGCCTGCCTACATTTACAGAAGAAGAAGCATGTACGGGCTTGAAGCCTTCTATAATCTGTGGACCAAAATAAGATTGACAACTTATGTAACAAGCCTTTTGCGACCTACAATGTTCAATGTTCACTATGTTACTTTTATGGTCGAAGATGTCACAAACACTTACTGTTTCGCGTCTTTCAGCTTGGCAATATTATTAATGGAGCTTCGTTGTTGATAATGCAGGTGAGTTACCTTCCACTCTCTGTTATAATCACCACATTCAAAAAGGAGAATGTCAGGAGGCCCCTCGAGGGGTTTGGTGTTCTTGTTCCTGCAAAAGAGCAGCAAAATGGATTCAAAACCCTGGGTAATTATGGGCTGTAACTGCATGAGCTTGCATATTTGATAATGTCATCCTTATACTAGTCACTATCGATTTCCTGTACTACAGGTACTCTCTTCTCTTCGATGATGTTTCCAGATCGTGCCCCCAGTGACTTGCATCTGTACACTACCTTTGTTGGGGGAAGTCGAAACAAAGACCTGGCAAAAGCTTCAACGTATGGTATCCGAAATGCGTTTGCTTTTGTCAACTATATCCTTCACTTTTGAGTTGCGCCCGATCGTATTGTTGCTAATTCACGTGTTATGAAGTAATCAATTCCTTCATACATTGGTTCTAGGGACGACTTGAAGCAGATTGTAACTTCGGACCTTAGAAAGTTGTTGGGTGCTGAAGGAGAGCCAACATTTGTGAAGTACAGTAG
Organism: Arctostaphylos glauca; assembly: GCA_019985065.2. Taxonomy (NCBI): domain Eukaryota; kingdom Viridiplantae; phylum Streptophyta; class Magnoliopsida; order Ericales; family Ericaceae; genus Arctostaphylos; species Arctostaphylos glauca. The sequence continues at coordinate 30,430,884 of JAHSPW020000008.1, forward strand.
CCCTTAACACTCTGTGATTAGGTGTTCTTGGTCACTGATTTATTCCCTTTCTTGTCGTGTTAAGATCAGGAAACGATTTATTGTCTTTGAAATTGCATCATTAATTGCAGTCACTTCTACTGGAGTAAAGCGTTTCCACTTTATGGGCATAATTATGATGCGGTTTTACAAGCAATTGAGAAGATGGAAGCAAACCTTCCAGGATTTTTCTATGCAGGTAAATTTCTTCCTTCTCAGAAAATAACTATTTATATTTTCTCGGAAAAGTTTTCCGGACCACCACACAACCACCAATACCAATCAGAACCACCACCCTGCCACCACACGACCGTTATCACCACCATACCACCATCACTCTCATAGCCACTAGCTCCATCATTTTCAGGGTTTCAAACACAAGAAACTATTTTCATCTTAAAACCTTCCTCCCTTGCACCGAGTTAATGCAAGATGGGATAAAGTCAAGATGTGACTACATTGGCAGTTAAAGGCATTATTACAGTTCTAAATGCATGGATGATACAGCTGATTACTTTTGTGGGAGCTGCTCCGTGCATTGACATGTAGGATACGAGGTTGTTATTTTGTGTTCTTTTCCTTATGTAACCAATGACCATCGACTTGTTAGGTAACCATAGAGGAGGATTGGCTGTTGGAAAGGCAATAACCTCTGGGTGCAGAGCAGCTGATCTTCTGATCTCATATTTGGAGTCTTCTTCCCATGACAAGATGTCCAACACGAAACCTTGTTGAAGACAGAAGAGAGGTATATTAATGTTTTCTACATAGAGTCGTAGACTTTGTCCAAGCGAAACCGGGAGAGCTTTTTTTTTGGATGGCAACTCGGCTTGTTACTCTTTAATTTGGCTGTGTTTTCTGATATCTGCATGGAATGGATCTAGTTTTCTTGATTCAGATTACTGCCTGTGGAAATTAAGCAATATATTCATTTTGTCGTGAAGCAGAGATCAAAGTGCAGTAGCTTACCAGATCACTAGCATGGCTCGTTGGATCCCGGATGTGCCTATTTCCTGTTTACTGGTAATTTTTGGTAGCTTTGATATTTCGGAGGCTTATACTCGTGCAAAGAAAAAATGTTAACTTGCAATAAGTTGGCTTATGACCCATTATTTGTCACTTAATTTCTTACTATTGAACCTTCAATTCTGGTTGTATCAATAGGATACGTGTATGAGATTATTCAATTTCGTGCCGTCGAGTGAACTCCGTGCCCGTTTGATTGGTCGGTCTAATAATGATGTGTAAACAGTATATAACAAATGCGGAAGCGGGTGATTCAGGGTACCTCTCGAAAGCTTTGATGATTTACGAATTCCAAATTTTAATCTTTGAACCGCCACAACCTCCTAACGAATGCCTATCACCAATGATTTCATGGTGCAAAAAGATCTCTCAATAATGGTAGGGAGATACCTTTGTCGTATAATTTTCTGTGTATATATCTCTGCATATGCCGGAATTAAATTGAGGAGCATATCGGATGCATACGAATTCTAATCTCCGTAGGAGATAGAGTTTGTTTTGTACTCCTCCATCTTATCTCCTAAATAAGATAGAATTTCATTTAATGGGTCACCAAGTCAATGCCCACATGGGTGACCCGATTTGATCCCATACCTGGCCCAGCATTCCAACATGATGTACGTATAATCCTATGGTTTGAGTAATTTCACCTTGTTAACAGTTGAGATGATTATCAGTATCATACTGTCTAGGTATTACACACACCATGTTTTTTGGCATTGATTTTTTGACAGATGTGAAATTCCATATACATACAAACTGTTGCACCCCACTACCATAAATGCGATTCTCATGACGTTTGTAATTTAATCCTATTCTCTATTTCGTTATCAAACAAGCCCTTAGGGTTTCTGAAGTCCCCTTCCTTTCAATAGCGATGGGATTAAGGATCTGTCTGTTTGACGTGATTTATTGTGAAGGAATATTCAATCTCGTAGGATATGTACTCACATCCTACCATAAATGCGATTCTTGGGACCTTTGTAATTTAGTCGTATTCTCTATTTCGTTATCAAACAAGCTCTTATAGTTTCTTGAAGTCCTCCTCCTTTTACTAGTGATGGGATTAAGGATCCGTTTGTTTCACAAGATTAATTGTGAAGAAATATTCAATTTCATAGAATACCTACTCCCATCGAATTAATGAATGTTGTACACTTTGTGGAATTATAAATCTGATAGGATTCTATCCAAGCTGTGATAATCTCTAACCAAACACGAAATATGTAGTTCTTGTCTTATATAGTTCAATTCGATATTCATATTCCATCAAATAAACGATTCTTTTTTTTTGCTAAACAAATAAACGATTCTTGTGACTGCAATTAAGTTGAAGTTTATCCAGCGGCACCTTAACACACGCACACACTGCAGATTTCAATCTAGAGACGGCACTTTTAACTACACTGTTGATGCTGCCCTTTGGGTACGTTTCCTATGCTTCTCACACCTATGCTCTTACAGCATGACTCGTCGGGCAATACAGCTTTTGTAATACGTGAAATAGTTGAGCAATCGCTATATTCTTGCGATAGCATGCATACCTGTTACCTGTACTTATCCTTGAAATTTTGGCGGGTTGATACCGCACCTTAACACTCTCTCTCTCTCTCCTCCCTGGTGGGTGATGTGTTTAATGCTGGTAGGTTGCAATAGATGCATTATGGATAGCGAAAAAGGTTAGGTTTTTTGGCCACTTTTGTTCTGTTTTGTTTGGCACCTCAACTCTCAGCCTCTCAATGGTGGTCCACTCCCTTAGCCTATACATTTCTATATGAGTGTCAGTACTTTCAAGACATTAAGAATCGAAGGGCCACCATCATTTTCACCTTTCCCCACAAAAACTTGTCTTTGTCTTTTCATATGCTGGAAGGAATATAACAGTTACGAACTTTCAATCATTGTGTTTGTCTCTTCTGCATTTGTAGAATCAAAGGCCAAGTTAATTTCAATGCTTAATATAGGGTGATTTGATTATCATGAAAGCCATTCTTGTGGTGGGACATATAATATGCTTTAGCAAAGCTGATAATTATACTCATCATGTCAACCCTAAGGGATTGGCTTACTGGTTAAGACTTGTACTTGGGGGTTTGCTCTTTTTTAAGGTCGCATCTTCGAAATTTTTCGATTGTAATCAACTCTTATAGGATTGGTCCATACAGTGTTTGTGTCCGGATCTGTATACGAAGGGTATGTATGTATGTATGTAGACTTCTTGTTTGATGATTGTGAAGCCATTTTTGTGGTGGGACATATAATAAGCTTTAGCAAAGTTGAGCTAGTGACTTGAGTGTTTGTTCATTTTTAACGTCAGTTTGAAATTTTTTGGGTGCCGTTAACTGGGTATCTTTTGGCTTTAATTCCCTCCGTGAGTGAACGATGAAATTGATTTTTAAATATTAGTCGAAATGAGCGTAAATTGACTCATCTGAATTACTAAAAAATAGTTAATTTCAACAGTTATGTATGGTCATTTGATAACCATGAAGCCTTTTTCTGTGGGGGACATATAGTAATATGCTTTAGAAAAGCTGATGATATGTACTAATCAACCCATTCCAGTTGGTCTAATGTACTTCTTTCTAGTAAGATAAAGCTAACTACTACATCACTTTAATCATGTGAATTTATTCTTTTACTTTATTGGGAATAGGCACCAAGTTAATGCTCATGGACTTGTAAATGTGGTGAGACAGTCTTGTGCTTGAAATTAGTGAATTGTTTATTCACCCCACTTATGACTTTACTATCAAATGTGTTGTTGGAGGGTAATTAATTATGAAACAATATAGAAACACTAACCTTTTATACAGAGATTCGGTTATAGATTCATTCGGAATTATTCGATGTACATAGTACATGCATTGTTTTGAAGAACTTTACGTGTACCGGGAAGGTTCTGAATGACTGTGTATGAATCTTGTATGTAAATTGTGTTTCTAGACTCGCTCATTAATTATTCATTACTTCTCGGGCACGTTTACTTGGTGTCGTAACTCTTTCAATACATATGCTTGTGTGTGTATCTATAAACTCGTGAATCCTACGTGAAGGTATGGTTGGGGAGGGGTTAAAACAATATGTGGCAATGTGCTAGAAACATTCAATAACTTTTCATGTTTTGAAGTGTCCATGACTGCAAATGAACTGAGTTGTTTGCGAGCAACTCGAGATTTGACTCGTTAAGAGTTCAACTCAGTTCAACTAGTAAGCCAATTAAGCTCAAATAATTTTTTGGCTCATTTAGTAAACCAGCTTGAATTGGTCATAGCTCGCATTCTTTTGATAAGCTCGCTCTTATGCATGTGTTTGTCTCGTCTTTATATAGGCTTTTTAGTACTCAATTCGGGGAGCTCAAGCTTGAACATTTGTGCTTGAGCTGCTGAAATAATTTTTTTGACTTGTTTAGTAAACCAATTCGAATTAGCCATGTATAGCTCAACTCGTTTAGATAAGCTCGCCGGTATGTGCTTTTTTCATTTTATAGAGGCTTGTTTAGTACTCTATTTGAGCTCAAGCTCGAATATTTCGACTAGTGCTCAAGTTGCTAGGCTTAATGAATGTTAAATTGTTTGAATTTGAACACCCTAAAACTCGACTCGTTTGCATTTCTAAAAGTATCCAAATAAAAAGAAGTAATAAACCCTAACAGTTGAAATATTCTCCACTTCTTTTCCCCAAAAAAACACATTATAAAAGATTTTCCACCTGTGAATGTGGGCCCTTGTTTGCATGTGTTTTTGAAATTTGATTGACTTTAACTGATGAGATTCCCAAATTAAAATAAAAAATAAAATAAATATTATACTAATAGCTTAATTTGGACCCACAAACATCCCTCATTGTCTGGTACAGGGACATCGCTCCAATTTAATCGGCCGAAGTTTGGCCTTCTTTTTATGCGCGTGAACCATAAACATGGTAAGCATTTATAAAATTCAAAATGGATTCGATCCTAGATATTTCGAATTCAATCAGTTTATTGACATGTAACTTTAAAATCAATCAATTTCGAACAATTATATCCTGTATCAATCCCAATCAAATTTATAAAGGAATATTTGTTCGATCGGAATAGTTAGGTTGACCGAAAATAAATATACATTAGCAAGAACCCACGTTAGTAGCTCATAACTCAAATTCATCGAAAATACACTAAAATAACTTCATAAATAATCGGTATCTCTCCTTCGAAAAGGTTCCCATCAAGTTCAGCCTATAGCGAGGGAGCATTTTCAGCAAAAGAGTTTGTCTCCGCGGGATGGGTGTTTTGTATAATATTTTTAGCTAAATTAATTAATTATTTTATTTCATTTAAAAAATTGAATGTTAAAATTTATTTCATCTTACAAAATCAATTTCTTATGTTGTATATTATAAATTCAGTTCGATATGATTGATTAAAACAAAAAATAGAAGATTCAATATCAATTGACCGACTGACCAAACTGTATTTTTTTGTCAGTTTGATTTTTTGAATAATACTTTCACCCGTAAATAAGATCATGCAAATGGGAAAAAGGTATTGTGGGAAATTATTTTCACGCGAGATAGCGAGCGTGGGTGTATTTTCGCGTATTCCATTTGTCATAGGATGCTAAAACTAGGTGTACACTTCCCCATGCAAACGTCCAACCTCTTATGGCTGTGCAGTGGCCAATGGGCCCGATTTTGATAACCTAATTTCCCACACCATTCTAGCATCCAAATATCATGAGTATTTAAAAAACATATAAACAAAATTATTAAGAAATATATTTTACATGCCCAATAGATATGTGTCTTTTTTTTTTTTTTCACGCAGATACATTATCCCGTTAGTTAGAGCATATTTAAATTGCTTGTTGTATTACTTGTCGAGAACTCCATATTTTTTCATCAATTGCTCATTGATGTAATCGTGTGACTATGTTCTTCTAATTATCATCCCCAACCTAGGATTCTATATTCGTCCTTGATCTGTCTCTAGTAAGTATTTTATGTAAAATTTATATTGTTTATGAGTATGACTAAATTTTCTTGTATTAATACAACTTGGGGTTACTCTTTGCTTTTAATGTTTCCATTCATCTTCTACTGCTTTTCTTTTTCTATTTCACTACAGTAACATAGACTCAACACAAATTTATGCGTATCTTGATAAGTTATCTGTTTTTATCTAAGCGAAAGAAGATCATTCATGGTAGAAATAAGAAATTCACATGATAAATCTCGTGAGACATGACCCAAATAAGCCAAACTAGAAACTTGTCTTTTTAAAGCACTTATGTACCACTTTTTCTCACCCCTTTGTAGTCTAGATACTATTTCCCTTCTTCCCTTTTGTAGTAGGCTTTATGTGAAGCTGGAGTTAGAAAAGAGTTTCGATAAACATCCAGATTAGATAGTCAAGAGTTTCATATTGTTTAGTGAATACAAACTACAGTGATATATGTAATAGATCATAATTATATCTCGTATAATGTTTTTTAAAATTGTAAAGTGTCAAAATCAAATGAAACTTCACAATTAAATGTGATCGTTCAACAATAATTCAGAGGTAAGTGACCTATATGGAAATTCATGGAGTTTAGATGGCCAAATTTATTTTCATTTAGTAAGTAATCTAAGTTTTTTGTTGTTTTTGTTGATTTAAAATCCATTTTTTTGAATAAATATTTGTAGCTTTAGATCAACATTTGAAGAGTTGTAGATAGTTTCTCGTGGCAAAAAGAAAAGATCAGGGGCTTGTTGGAAAGTGCGCACAGTATGAGGTACTGCATGTTAAAACGACATCGTTTTAGAACGTAAAAAATTGTTCAAATAATTAAACATTATCTGAATATTTTTTTTGTGCCAAAACGTGTTGTGCGCACTGCACGATAGGTCCTTATTCCAGAAAAATATCACATTAATTTCAGTTCCAGTTTTGCTTCTCTTCATGGGCAAAAGCACTCCACTCTATTTGTCCTTTGTGCGTGACCTCAGACGAGCCAAACCCCATTAATGTCAGCAACTATTATCTTCTTCTTCTTCCTCTTCTTCTTCTGCAATGATAGTAGCAGTAAATGCTTCCCTCTTTAATACGTCTGTTACTGCTTTTCAACTACCTCCCTCTTCTTTGATTCTTCACTTCTTTTAAACACATTCATAGTTCCATAGTTCACCCCAAATTCATCACACAAATCAGTACAAATTCTCATCTCATGCTTCTTCGTGGTTTGTTCAATTCTCACCTCATGCTTCTTCGTGGATTGTTCTCAATTTTCCAGGAAAATATGGATATATCGAACCAGACATTCTCCACTTGAGGACACTGGACATAGTTTGTTTATATATATAGCTCGTACTTCTTGAGTGTGGTTTTTACCATATTGTTTCAGTACCAATGTTCGTTTTCTCATGTGGGTTTTCTCATTTCTGCCTTTGTGTAGCATTCCCTTAGATTTCGGCTTCAAATGCTTTGTGGTTTTCGTAAATTTTGCAAAATTTTGCAGTGATTTCCTTCGTCTCAGATAATTCTTTCTTGGGTTTTGTCCTAATTCTTTGGAAACAGTCGGATGTTATTTTTCTCTTGTTTTTTTCTGAGCTCAATAGAGTCGCTGTCTTTCTAGGGTTCTTTCAGCATTGTGAAATCTATAAATCTGAGGTCCTGAACTTGGAGTTTGTTTCATGGGTTATCCAAACTGGTTTGCTGTAGTAATTCTTTCATGGGTTTTCTTTATTTCAAAAACCCATCAAATACAATCCTCTGAAACTGGAGTTCTTCTCCAGATAAGGAGGCATTTGGAGTACCCTTGGATTTTGGAAACTTGGGACAATTACTATGGAGATTTTTGTAATTTGGCTCCAACCCAACACATGAGCATCACATGCGAGAACAGTTCTGTTACTGAACTTAAAATTATGGGAGATAAGCTTGCCAAGGTAAGTGAATTCAATGGATTTGCCATTCCAAATCAGACATTATCTCAGAGTTTCTCCATTGATTCATTTGTGGTTACACTAACAAGGTTGACTACTTTAAGAGTTCTTAGTTTAGTGTCTTTGGGTATTTGGGGACCACTTCCTGACAAGATTCATAGGTTATCTTCACTCGAGCTTTTGGACATAAGTTCAAATTTTATGTTTGGTGCTGTTCCACAGCAATTATCTAGACTGGTGAATCTTCAAAGTTTGACATTGGATAGCAATTTCTTTAATGATACCGTGCCTAATTGGCTGGATTCACTATCAAAACTTCAAATTCTGAGCTTGAGGAACAATAGGTTGAAGGGTCAATTTCCTTCTTCCATATGCAGAATTCAGACTCTCACCGATATCGCTTTCTCCCACAATGAGCTTTTTGGTAGATTGCCTGACTTGAGTACCTTAACTAGTCTACATTTGTTGGATTTAAGAGACAACCATTTGGATTCTGAACTACCTCCCATGCCCAAAGGATTGTCTACAGTCCTACTGAACAATAACTCATTCTCCGATGAGATTCTTGAACAATTTGGCAAACTAAATCAGCTTCAACATCTTGATCTGTCATTCAATCATTTGCGTGGAGCACCACCTTCTGCTTTGTTTTCTTTGCCAAACATTAGTTATCTGAATTTAGCATCAAATATGCTGAGTGGGGAGCTTCCCGATCATCTGAGTTGCGGGGGGAAGCTCGGGTTTGTGGATATTTCTGGTAACAGGTTGATTGGTTCACTTCCTTATTGCTTGGGCACTACTTCAGAGGGTAGAGTTGTTAAATTTGGTGGAAACTGCTTGTCTATCGATATTCAACATCAACATCCAGAATCATACTGCAAAGCAGCCAACAAGGAGGGGAAAAGTCCTATGGGGAAAGAAATATGGTTATTAATTGGTATAATTGGAGGAGCTATTGTTATAGTACTTTTGGTTGTAGGGATTCTCATTTTGTGCAGAAGATACCGTTCACGGCGGACATTGGACCAGCATACATATCCGAAGGTTGTGCAGGAAACTACACCAGCAGGGATTTCCCCTGAGCTCCTTGCAAATGCCAGTAAGCTTTATATTGGGTAGAATCTACTTTCATTTTTTTGATCATCTTCCGATATTCATGAATTTGTTTATGGTGTACAGAATTAGTTGATAAGTACATTTTACTTACCCAGAAGGCTGAATTTTTCACTATTTTTTTGCTTCAGGGTTAATTTCTCAAGCGGCGAAACTTGGAACACAGGTTGCTCCAGTATACAAAGTGTTTGCATTGGGAGAGTTAGAAGAAGCCACAAACAATTTCGATAAGTCAATGTTTTTGGGTGAAGGTTCTCTGGGTAAGGTACCTCTTCATTACCCTCTCAAACTTGAATTTTACTGGATACGAATTGCATCCGGGATGGTAACTCTATTTGTTTTAACATGAATGATTACTCTTTGGTTAACAAATCCTCGCATGATCGTAATATTAACAACTTGAAAAGAGTTTAAGGGATATCAGAACAGCAGAGAAAGACTACATACAGTATCTGGAATAAGTTTGTCAAACAATATTACCAATAAACATTCTTATGATCCCCCTAGGTGATACATGTCATAATTGATTGATTAGACTGTTTGATAAAATAAGAATTTTCTGAAATTGTAGTTGTCTTTGTCTCAGATTTATAGAGGAAGACTGGAGAATGGCACTTCCGTTGCCATACGATTTCTAGCTCTCCACAGAAAGTACTCTATTCGGAACCTTAAACTTCGCTTGGATTTGCTTTCGAAGCTTCGACACCCACATCTGGTTGGTCTTTTGGGTCATTGCATTGATGATGGTGGACAGGATGATTCTACTGTTAGTAGGGTCTTCCTAATTTACGAATATGTACCCAATGGGGATTTTCGTACTCATCTCTCAGGTCAGTGTCACATAACAAACTTATGCATGATTTTAGCTGTCACATACATTTAGATGCAAGGCATAGAGAGCCAAGTAGCAAGATTTATCAAATCCTGTAATAGTTGCACCAAAAGTTTGCTCGGGGTTTGTTTAATGAGCAAACTTTGGGGAGCAGGGAGTAATCATTGGAGTTGGAATCCTGAACCTTCTCTCTCGTTTAGCTAGCAAAGAGAGGAAAAAGATAAAGGAATAAGAGGCAATTTTATTTTGATCATCTTAGTTCTGGAGCCTACATACCACTCCTTGATGGTAAAACGAACTGCTTATCGTTGAAAAGGATATGGATAAGGTGACTGTAATTTCGTGTTCTTGTTCTAGTTTGTTATCAAATAACAACAACCTTCTTCTAGTTGTCATGATCTGATCTTCAGACTGCTTCGAGTTCTGACCAGGTGTACCCATTTAGCAGTCAAGGTAATGTACTGAAGTAAGATGCATAGACTTTTGGCATAGATAGTAAGAGAGATGAGAGGTTAGGATGAGTGATAGTAAGATGGATGAAACTTCTAGAGTATGAGTGATATAAGGTAGTATCGGGACATCGATGCGGATCAATAGTCAATAAGTCCCTGTCTATAACACAAAGCTCGACGGTGTGACGACAGTCACATGGGGGGAGCGGCATCGTATTTGAGACCATAAGTTGGTAGATAAGAGAGGTCAATTGATGAAGCAAAACGAGTTTCATGAACTTTGGAACTGGTTAGGAATGGGCCCCTGAGTTCATGACTTCAGAAGTAAAGTAAGTGTATTTAGGTGGGGGGGGGGGGGGGGGGGAGGACACTAACAGACATTATACTGCTCATCTGCTCATATCTCTAGGATTTTACTATCTTCTAGGCACAGTAACTTCCTATTTTTAAAGCTGTGGGGCTCTAACGACCATTATATGTGCAGAAAGTTGTCCAGAGACGGTTCTTACGTGGTCAGATAGATTGGCAGTTTTAATCGGCATTGCCAAGGCAGTGCACTTCCTGCATACTGGGGTAATGCCTGCTTCCTTCGGTAACAGATTAAAGACAAACAATATATTGCTCGATGAGCATCGGATAGCAAAGCTGAGTGACTATGGAATGTCCATCATCACAGAAGACTTTGAATCGCTCGAGGTATCTTTCCCTTAATACATAGACGATTTCACAGTCATTTGTTGGTTCGTGATGCATCTCTGATGTGATTATTCCTTTGTTCTTCCAGGTAAAGGGAGATGGCCATAAATCATGGTACGAATCTTTCTTAATGAACTCTTCTTCTTGGGGAGAATGTTCTCAATAGGATCAATAATGTTTATCCTAACTTTACTTTTCATATATATGTAAGGGAATTTTGTCTACCGGGGTTATGCATCTTATGATATTACCTACACGGATCGTTCATGATAGCTTTGGATATTAGAAATATGGTATATTGCAACCAAATGTGTGATTTCGATTAAATCTTATCTTCTTGGACAATTCGGATGCACTGATTGATGATATGTCGCTATTGATCTTGTGGCTTTTACGCTAACATAAGGAATTTTCTATCTTTCGATAATAATACTACTCCAACCCCTTTACTTTCTTGTGGAACGGGTGGCATAGGATCTATGTTTTCCATGGTATTACGTCGAAGCTCTGAATACGTGATTGAACAATTTTTACTTCCGCTTTCTAGTTTACAAAACGAGGTTTCCTTTGTTGCCATTTTCCAACATTAATTTGAAAGGATTGACTGTGGTGTGTTCTTTTGTTCCAGGCATATGACAGGTTTAGAGGATGACGTCTACAAATTCGGATTCATACTACTCGAATCATTAGTTGGGCCGATCGTTAGTGGAAAAGGAGAAGCATTTTTGCTAAATGAAATGGTATGCTGCTACCATATAACCCAATTCAATTCTGTTGAACACTTTAAATAAAACACCGAGTAAGATCAAAGAAACTTGCAGACGACTAATCACATGAAGCTGGCTGACTATGCTCAAGCAGAGCTCAGTGTCGGCATGGCGTCAAAGGGGGCCATTTTGTGCTCTTCTTGATTATTACTACTACCTCAACTTCTTTATGTTAGGATTTTCCCACATCTATCCATGCCAGCGGTAGCATACGTAAACAAATAATACACGCATACACGAAAGAGAATCACCAAATTTACGTGGTTCTCAAATTGCCAGTTTATTTTGGACAAAAGTTTCTTGGAACATCTGTAATTTTTCTCCCTATAAAATACTCTATGGTCATGGCTGAGGGGGACCAAAGGTAGTTCTCCGTGCACAGGACACATAGCTTACTGAATCAGTTGCGATTTGAACAGGAATGCATGCTATGAAAGCTAGGCCGAGTCTGATACATCAACCCTCTACTCAATATCCTTGTATAAGTCCACAATCACTACACGAGATGAACCTTGGCTTAATGGATAGTGAGCCTTAAAACCCAAATATGTAGACAGCGAATTTGAGCTTGACAACAGGCAAAATGACCAAGCTCTTACAGATTTCCTTGACATAAACCTTGCTTCAAACGGTAGATTACTAAGTGTTTTTCCCCTCCTTTTGTTGGCAAATGACAGGCATCCTTTGGCAGTCAGGATGGTCGTCGACGAATTGTGGATCCAATTGTTTTAACTACCTCCACCCAGGAATCTTTGTCAATTGTGATATCCATCACCAACAAGTGCATATCTCCCGAATCATCGATCCGTCCTTCTTTCGAGGACGTCCTTTGGAACTTGCAGTATGCAGCTCAAGTCCACGCCACTGCAGATTCTGATCAGAAATCAGATGCTGCCTCATCACACTCGTGACTTGGTACGAACACAACTGCATTCATTCATATTTCAAAGTTCTGACTTCATTCTAGACTTGAGTCTGGTTATTCGAGCGATTAGGCTTTCCCCCAAGTGAAGTCCTGCCCCTCTGGAAAATTGTAAAAATCATGGGTGAGGGGTGAGGCAATGCTTAGATAGTTAGTAAATTCATATGCTTTTGGAATTAGTTACATGGAGTTGCTTGTGCTTATTTGTAGAGCTCTTTTATATAAATTCAGTAGCTGTTTCAGGAATCAGTTAGTTCTTTTCTTCTTTTTCATATAGCACCAATGTGTACAAAAATACTTTGTATGACACTGTGTACTTTGATATACCGTACGCGATACATATGTGGTTGGTTCAATGTGTAACTACTTTGGATTTTCTTGTTCAATACTTGGATTCAAATCTAAGTAGCTGTTTGATGGGGCTAAATTTTCTCTTTAGCACTCAGAGCATGCGGTGGAACCTAAGCTTTTGACCCGACGTAAGTGTCGCAGGATCCCCTGCTGATCTTTGTGTGGTGCTAAGAGCAATGCTTCTTAGCTGGTATTTTTTGATAGTTGTATAGTGCTGAGAACAATGCTTCTAAGCGGGTGTTTGGACTAGCTTACTTGTATACATATTCATACATGTGGTGATGGGGCGAAAAATCATTTGTGGGGATAAGACTGTGTACATCTAACCATCTTTTAAACCCAATTCGAGAAACTGTTGCAGTTAGTAGTCCTTTGAGTATGCATGTGGTTGGGGGCTGCTGTGGATGTTGAGAGATGTGAGAGAACTTAGGGCTCGTTTCATTCGCGGATTAGGCGCGCGAGATTAGACTATTTGTGCCTAATCTCATGCAATTCTATGTTTAGTTCTTCAAAATTGAACCAGGACAAATAATTATGGAATTATTATACTACCTTTATGTGGGGTACTATTTAATCCTAAGGAGAGGGGTGAGACTTATTTAATTCAGTTTGTACCAACTATTGCTCCACCATCTCCAACCACCACCACCACTGCCGCCGCCGCCACCATCATGCCACCACCACCACCACCTCCTCTAACCGCCGCCACTGCCACCGCTGCCGCCACCACCGTCACATACGTATATCCACATAATTTTAGCAAAATATCTCTGTTCAAAATTCTAGATATCTGAGTGGGATATCCTGAAAATAATCTAGTTCAAATTAAACATGGATTAAGTTTGACTGGTATTAAAACAGTATCAAGACAAATACTCTCAGAATTATTAGTCTCAGGACTATTAATTTCATCAATTTTAATTTGGAAATCAAACAGAGGCCTTTCGGTATAGTATGAAGTATGCAGAGAATTTGCTTTGAAAATACACCAACAATGGCTATATCTTTGGTTTTGATCAAACTTGAAGTGGACTTGCCAACTTCCTCTCTTATCTCCTTGTGTACAAGTTAAAACGATTGTTTGTCAAGTGATTAACGCCTTTGTTTTATACAAATAAAATTGCTTTACGTTTTCTTTTTGAGAAAGTTTATGAACACAAAGGACAAATTTAATTATAAAAGTTGTGTTCGAAATCGTTCGATGTATACAAGAGTCGTACATGCATCAGAAACTGCAATACGTTTCTGGTTTTGGTCTGACATGATTATTTGATTATTTTTTCGTCTTTATGTAAATTGTTTTTTGCTAATTTTTGTCTTTCATCAATTTTTTGTGGATTATTGGTTCGTCTCAGCGAGATGTTTCAGAAAAGTTATAAATAATTAACTAAATTTGAAAAAAATTCAAAAACGATGAAGAAGTATTTTTGTGTTTATTCGTCGTTTTTAATGATTTTTTTGGAACCTTTGGACATAAATTTATACTTTTTAGATTACTCTTATTAAGACGGACTAATGATTCACAAAAAATTGAGGCCATAACAAAAATGCGAAAAAATTTTGAATATAAGCAAAACGTGCTTAAAAATAAATAAGTTAAGGCAAACTTTTAGAGTTGAAAAGTCATAATCATGCAAAAAAAAAAAAAAAACACCTACACAACACATTGTTCGAAATCCTCCGGGCTCCGACGTATGCATGAGTCATGCGTGCATCAGACAGTACAATACATCCTTAGAGTTGAAAAGTCATAATCATGCAAACCAAAAAAAAAAAACGACCCTAGCGAACAAATTGTATTAAATTATTGGATTTTGATATACACTCTTTTTTTGTCCATTTGTACTTTTTTTTTTCTCTATTATATAAAATTACTAAAATATCTTTCTATTTAAGCACAAGATAATTCTTATTGTGTTTAAATAGAAGGGTATTTTAGTGATTTATATAATAAAGACAAAAAAAGTACAAATTGACCAAAAAAGAGAGTGAATATTATTTCCCTAAATTATTGGAATTCCACATCAACCGGGTCGGTGGCAGTGCACGCATAGTTATTTAGGTCAAAGCTCTCACGACCTAAATTATTTGATATTCACAAAATTGGATACCTTAAAAGGCTCAAACCATTAACCAAACTTAAGTCTTACGTGTCACTTAAAATTCTTTCAACCATTCGATGTAGGAGTAACATCATTTTCAACAAATTGTTTTACTTTGGATTCAAATTTTAATTCATTTATAAATAGTTTTGCTTAATGGAGTACATAATCTTAATATCTACACGAAAGTCAAGACATTGTCACTTAAATCCACTCATTAAGATAGGCGAAATTTACTTTTATGTTAACCCAAATATTATCAAAATTATATTTTTCAAAATTATTTTTTAGTAAAGGTCTTACTAATCACCGTTTAGTTGGTGATGATAATATTCACATAATACCAAACAAATACATATTTTATGAATATCAATGTATATTTACGAATATCAACATATATGTTATACATTATTCACTGTCTTTTAGGTGGTGGTTAGTATTTTTTCTCTAATAAAATAAGAACAATGTAGTAATTTTATATAAGTAAAAAAAAAAAGTACAACAACAAATTAGGAGACTATAAAAATCACTATCGAAACAGGTGCAAGAAAATATGTTTAGGCCTCGATAAAAGGAATAAACGGTGAAACAGAGATTCCACTGCAAAGTGAAAACAAAGCAAAATCCTGTCTTATTACACGTGCTATGTCAGTTGTTTTACGAGGCTTTTGTGTATTGTGCATTTTAATCCGTGTTATGTGCTAAAATAATATTATAATCTAATTGGCCTATGGTATTTATTTTAATTTATTTTTATCTTTATTTTTTTCGTTTGTTATTTTGACCTTAATGTTTTGTGGTTTATTGATCTGTCTTGATGAAAGAAATCTAAAAGATATGAAATTATGTTCAAAAGTTTAAAAAAATCACTAAAGACGACGAATAAACTAAAAAAAACTCTATTTTTTATTGTTTTTATCTTTTCTGAACTGTTTTCAAATTTGGTCCATTATTTATAATTTTTTTCAAAACTCTTATCGAGATAAATCAATAAACCAGAAAAAATTGACAAACGACAAAAAATTACAAAAAAATTCACATAAAAATAAAAAAATTTTAATAAATACCACAGTCCAAATTGACATTATTTTAACGTGTAAAATACTGTTTGACCAGTTAGATGCTGACCGAATAATTTTTGGTCAGTTTTTTACGCGCCAAAATAATATATCCCTAATTGACGGGTTAGTGTGAGTTTATCCATGCGGTTATGCACTCTTCGAATAGGAATCTATTTTCTAAAAGATTCTGACTTTCGTGCTTTGGTGGGTTTCCGAGATCCTTTCGATGACCTATGCTTGTTGAAGGGCTATTTATATAATCCGATCGATTGCATAAAGCCTGTAGTAGCTACGGAACCGGGAAAAGTATACAGAAAAGACATTTCAATTCTATTAGTATTTTTTATTAGATTTGTCTTCGTTAATGATTCCGATTTAGTGAGTCATTTCTTCTGTGATGAATTGTTGGCATCAGTCCTACACTTTGTCTCCGTGGACGGAGGAAAAAGGAGGCTCAATGGGAAGAGGATTGTACCATGAGAATCCAACTCCATTGCATTGTCAGAATTCATGTTGTATATTTGAAAAAGGTTGATAATATTATTTTGGCGTGTAACACGAGTTGTTGTACACAATGCACAATATTTTCCCCAATTTCTACTTTACTAGTACAATTAAGAATTAAGAACAATCCCATTTTCAAGTTAAAAGTCGCTTAGTGCTTGCATATGTCTCGATTACGTTTAAAAAAGTAAACGAAATGCTCCTGGTCATGTCGAGTTCTTTCGAAATACTTGCCATCAAGTCGATTAGCATCGTTTTGGCTCGAGTACCCTCAAATGGCAAACGTCAATCAAGCGAAAGGCTCCATGTCAGGTTGTTACGTTGTTCCTTTAGAAATACTTGCACACAAGCTAGTTCGTAGAGCTTCAGTTTGCGCACCCCTAGAGAACACACATTGGTCACCTAGTATTTGCACATGCCTCGACTATGTCAAAAAAAAAAAAAACAAAAAAAACAAGAGTAGTGCTCCAGTTAATTCAGGTCATTTCGGAATGCTTGTCCGCAAGTCGATTGATATTGTTTCAGTTTGGACACCTCCAATCGGTACATGTTGGTCGCCTAGTGTTTACACATGCATCAACCACATATGAAAAAACAAGCATAATGTTTTCGGTCAAAACTAAATGAGTCTCTCAGACTAATATTAGATGAAAATCTCAAAATTCCGAAAAACCCCAAAAAGAAAAAAAATGCTCTATTGGTAGGTAACAGTTGGTGATTTAATTTCAATTACGCTTCTAGATCTCATTTTTTAAAGTATTTTCTCTAGCTAAAATTTGTTAAATTATGATTAGGCTAAAAGATTTATAATTTATTATAAATTGAGAACTAAAATATACCATAAAGAATTAAAATATGCATATTTAAGATTTATTATAAAGTTTTATAGTTTTGATGTTACCCCAATTTTGAAGAAATATTATTTACTTATCTTTTTTGGCCCATTTATTATGATATTTTATAGCATATTAGTTAGGTAATATTTTTTACGTATCATTTGACCAGTTACAAAAATATTTAATTTAATATTTATTATGAGTTACTTTATTTAATTAAAAAATATTAGTTGAAAAATATGCATCACCCAATATAAAGGGAAATCACAATCAACGTGCTTGCACACGACGCCAAAATATATAATTACGAAATTGGTACGAAAACATTCTTGGTCACTTCTACTCATTCTCTCTCTCTCTCTCTCTCTCTCTCTCTCTCTCTCTCTCACGTTCATTCTCTCTCTCTGCGAGTCTATAGTCTACTGTCTACCAATCGTTTCCATATCTCACATTCTGTCGATTTTTCTGGCACTGATAATCTCAGTAAGTGGTTCCATGTTCCGTTTTGAAGTTTTTTTTTCAAGCAACAGGTCTGATGATTAACTGTATTCTGCTTCCCGATTTGGTGTCAATATCAGTATTTGTGTATGTATGAATGTAGATGGAGCTGTTTATGTATCGTTTTAATGCTAGCATAGGAGAATCTGTTCGGTTCTTATGGTTGGAGCTTGTGATTTACTGCTTTTTGGTACAGTGTTTTGGTTCCGCTTACGGTGTGGTTTCAATATCAGTATTCATGTATGTATGAGAGTAGATTATGTATTGTTTTTTATGCTAGCATGGGAGAATCTGTGCGGGTTTTACGGTTGAACCTTGTGATTTACTGCTTTTTGGTACATTGTTTTGGTTCTGCTTACGGTGTGGTTTCAATATCAGTATTTATGTATGTATGAATGTAGATTATGTATCGTTTTTTATGCATTGGGAGAATCTGTTCGGTTTCTGACGGTTGGACCTTGTGAGTTATTGCTTTTTTGTACATTGTTTCGGTTCTGCTTACGGTGTGGTTTCAATATCAGTATTTATGTATGTATGAATGTAGATGCAAGCTGTTTATGTATCGTTTTGATGCTAGCATTGGGAGAATCTGTTCGGTTTCTGGTGGTTTGGAGCTTGTGATTTACTGCTTTTTGTACATTGTTTTGGTAATTACCGGATCTGATGGATTGAAAAACCAGCCTCTGGTAATTTGTCTGCAGTTTTCCGTCACAGTTTCTCCTTTATATGTCAATTTCAGCCTTAGAAGCACGGAGATTTAAGTTCCTTCCAACTGAACTCTGATGACATCTCTCTCTACGTGCGCGTGTGTGTGAATTTGAGCTTTATATGTCAATTTGAGCTTTATAAGCATAGAGATTTAAGTTCCTTCCAACTGAACACTGACATCTCCCTCTCTCTCTACATGTGTGTGTGTGTAAATGTTGAGTTCATTTATTGCTGAGTTTCATTTTTTTTCTTTTTTAATGAAAAATAAATGTTGTTTATTTGCCGTATTTAATGAACTGAGCAATGTGTCAGAGGATTATTTGAGCTTTAGAATCATATAGATTTGATTCCTTTCAACTGAATTTCACCGAGTCTCTCTATATGTGATATAGACTGCATAATCCTTTAAAATGTGTCTTAGAGTGTTAATGAACTGAGCATTGTGTGAGAGGAAGTACTTAAATTTATACTATTATCTATCTGGTGACTTCAGTTTTAACTATTTTCCAATATCTTGGTTCTTACATGCTTCGAATTTGTGGGTTTTAGGGTATCGTGATCATAGTTTTGGACGCACTGGCACCACACTGTACCTCTCATTCCTGTGGTACCAACTTTTTCTGCAATCATGGTTCTGGGATTGAGGACAAAAAACAGGAAAAGTCCTACTGTTCAACTTGATTATTTGATTCATGTTCAGGAGGTTAAGCCTTGGCCCCCATCTCAGTCACTAAAAACCCTTCGTTCCGTTCTAATTCAATGGGAACATGGTGAGCGGAACTCTGGTTGCACTAACCCTGTAGTCCCCTTGCTTGGGTCTGGTATTGGTGATGGAAAAATTGAATTCAAGGAGTCTTTTAAGCTTCCTCTGACACTGTCAAGGGAAATGCATTCTAAAGGTGAAGATGGCGATGCTTTTCATAAGAATTTGTTAGAGTTGAATTTGTATGAACTGAGGAGGGACAAGACGACCAAAGGCCAGTTGTTAGGGACTGCCATTGTGGATTTGGCAGATTATGGTGTTGTTAAAGAGACCCTTAGCATAAGTGTCCCATTGAGTTGCAAGAGGAGCTTTAGGAACACAGCTCAACCGGTGCTGTTTATTACTATCCAGGGAATTGAAAAAGGTCGCACCAACCTGTCGAAAGAAACCTCTATGGAGAGGAACAGCGGTGAATCAGTTTCGGCCTTGATGAGTGAAGAATATGCTGCTGAGGAAGCAGAGATTACATCAATTACTGATGACGATGTTGCTTCTCACTCGTCTTCGGTTTTTGAGACTAATGGCCGCTTGTCCTCTAATAGTGAAGAGGTACGCCAAGGTGCTACAGCATTCATTTTTGTTATGCTGTTAAAAACGATGTGTTGTGTATTTGTTACCACAACTTGTCCAGATACAAGTAAAAAACCAACCTAATAAACAGCTGGGAAACAAATAACTACCGTATGTATAAACTTGTGTTTTGGCTAATATCTCCTGCTGAGTGATCTTAGCTTTTCACAATTTCATTTCGTTTGATAGCTAGTTGGTGTTCCAATTGCAGTGTTCACAGGCAATGAAGGACACCCCAGAAGAGGCCCATGACCAATATCACTTTACTTCAAAAAATAGTATTGTCAGACCAGATGCGAAGGCTGTGAAAGAACTACATGAAAATTTGACGGTTAGTTCATCTTACTCATCAACAAATTTATCAACTCAGTGCATTTTGCTTTATACAAGCATAAAATCGAGACCAAAGAAAATCACAATGCATACTGTTCAATCTTCATCCTAGGTATAGTGAAATCTCCAAGCCAACATGAGAAGTAAAGATAATGACATTTTAGTGCAGGATTTAGATGGTGGAAGTGAAATTATTAGCAGTACTGCTCTCCAAGGATCTGAAGCAAGCAAACTGAATGGCTCTTTAGAAAGCCCTGTTGAATCTCAAGTCATCTGTGAGGATAGTGATGAAGCTTGGCGTCCTAGTGCAGAAAAATTCCATGAAGGTTCAGCTGCTGATGTTATCCATAATGGTCCTGCAAATGAGAGGGACAGAAAGGAACATCAAGAAAATGGACAAGGGGGAGAAATGCTGCAAGAGGGCCAGCATGGTGTGGAAGATGAGGCACGGAATGGATTTCCACAAGATGATACCAGAAAGCAAGTCTCATCGGGAAGTGAAGCACTTTCATTTTGTATGGATGATATTGGACTTATGCGTAATACCCTAAATAGTGATAGACTGAAGCATGTGAAATCTGTGAGGTCACTTGGGGACTCAGCTAAGAGCAATGGATCAGTCAAGAGTGGTAAGTTCGGAGATGCTCAAAATGGCCATCAAAGCGATGTCAATCATCAAAGAAAAGACACCAAAATTTACCCGATGGAGACAAGAAAAATTACTTCGGATGGTAGAATTCAGCGACTAGAACATCGAATAAAGATGCTTGAAGGAGAATTGAGAGAAGCTGCTGCTATTGAGGTTGGTCTTTACTCGGTTATTGCAGAGCATGGAAGTTCCATAAATAAGGTCCATGCTCCTGCTCGTCGCCTTTTTAGGTTCTATCTTCATGCATGCAGAGAGAGTTCCCCATCAAAGAGAGCAAGAGCAGCCAGAAGTGCTGTCTCAGGATTAGTACTGGTTGCAAAAGCATGTGGAAATGATGTTCCAAGGTACTTCTACATCATTGTTCAAATCTATGAAAACATCCTTGACATCCACATCATTCAAACTCATAGATATCCATTGGATTTTTCTAGATTAATTGCTCGGTTGGTTGCAGAGATAAGTCCTTGAGATAGTTTTAGTCCTTCAATTTTTTTATCTTGCGCGTCTGTCAGTTCAATATGCCTCGAGGATTCCAAATATTTCATGTTGCTGCACTTGATGCTCTTCCGGCATGAGCTTGAAATAAATTTACCGTTGAAGATATTTGTAGTCTTCATCTTAAGAGCTTATTTACTGTTTGATACTCCCAAAACCAGGTTGACTTTTTGGTTGTCGAATTGCGTTGTATTGAGAGCCATCATAAGCCGAGCTTTTGCAGAACATCAGCTACCAATTCCTGCTAGAGCTTCCCTTGAAATGCCTGTTAGCAAGAAGGACAACCACAAGAAATTATCACCACTTAAATGGAAGGAGTCCTCTGCAAGCAAGGAGACAAACAATGACTTGGATGACCCTCGTAAATTTGCATCTGCATTGGAAAAGATAGAATCTTGGATCTTCTCAAGAATTGTCGAGTCTGTCTGGTGGCAGGTCATACCATTACATATCCTGTCTTTTTCCATATTTTTAAAAATTACTTTGAACAGATCATTTATGCTGTCCACCTCTCCCAACACTCATTGTGACATCTGGTAATGGCTCTTTTTCTACTCCTATTGGACTCCTGCTCAAGTCTCTTTAGGAACATGAAGGTTGTCTCCAGTGGATGTGGTAGGATCTGGGCCATCTGTTATCCAGATAATAAGTACAAAATACTAGGTTGAACCATGAATGATTGCTGGTAGTTGAGCTAACTTTGTCCCTCTGTTTTCAGACTCTGACACCACATATGCAACCTGCCCCTACAGAGGCAATAAATTCAGGTTTGGCTTCCTGCGCTAGTCAAACATATCAAAGGGAATCTAGTTCAGGTGATCATGATCAGGTAAACACCTCATTAGACCTCTGGAACAAGGCTTTCAAGGATGCCTATGAACGGCTTTGCCCTGTTCGTGCTGGGGGACACAAATGTGGTTGCTTACCTGTGCTGCCTAGACTGGTAAAATCTGTGCTCTTTTATCTGTTATTCATACTGGAGGTCTACCATTTGACAACCCTACCTTTGTTACTATATTCTTACATGACCTCCAATCTTATGCATTTCTCGTTTTGGGGGACACTCTCGTCAAATACCGTAAAATTATATGGAAAAATACAAGTAAAGGACTTAAGTAGATTACAATACTGTCATTAGAGATACAGCTACCTGAGTGGGTCATCTCATTTTGAATTTAATGACCAACACAAGCTCTCAAATGAAGGCGGTGCACTATTTTGGAGCAAAAGAGAGATCTTTTACTTTGACACTTACAAGAGATCTTTTACTTTGACACTTACACTGTGTGGTCTTATGCAAATTCTAGGCTGTAACTGATATGTGATTACTCCTTTAGCATATGAACTAGTAAAAAATAGCAGAACAGAAGTGGTGACTTGCTGAGCTTGCTGCTACCTTGGAAAGACTACACTATACAAAAGCACCAGAACTGCAGCCTTTCGTGTTTTATACATGCTATGTTGGAACCCATTTTTCGTACGGATTAGTTGTTAAGCAGAATACACGGAAGAGTATACAGTGTTGGCATGCTTAAATGTTATTCCTCCCAAAATTTAGCAGAGCACGGTCTTTTGCCCCTTCAAAATGCGTAGAGATCTCATGTCTTTTTATGCTGAACTATTAGGGGAATTTGTCTGGTGCTTGGGACAAAGAAGTCTTTTTCTCTACTTTTTAGAGACATTCGTTTCTGATGAAGTTACAAATCCCATTATATTACTTATTGGTATGGCTTTTGAAGAAATGAAAAAAGAAATGAAATATCACTTGCATGTTGGAAGCGGGATTTGATTATGAAATGCTGTCAGCCCAACTCCATAGAAACATGATTTGAATGCATCTCTCGTTTGTGGCTAGATAATGGAGCAATGCATGTCTAGATTGGATGTGGCAATGTTCAATGCTATTCTACGTGAATCTGACGATGAAATTCCAACTGATCCTGTCTCTGACCCCATTAGTGAAGCCAAGGTTCTCCCTATTCCAGCGGGTATAGCAAGTTTTGGGGCTGGTGCACAACTTAAAAACGCGGTGAGGATTATGATCTGTCCATATTGGTATATTATTTGTCCAAGTACACCTCGACTAGCAAGTGTTGAATCCAATATCATATTCTATTCTCATTATTGATGTTGGCTCCATATGTTCTCAAGCTTCCCGCCTTAAGTCACTTTTTGTTGTTGTTGGTCCCTGATACTTTATCCTTCTTTTAAACTGATAAAGTGATACCGAGCCTATGTATTTTAAGTTTATCGATTCAAGAACTGTTAATCTTATTGTTAAGACACCTCAGGTTCCTCAAGAAGTGATATTTCTGATGGCACTTGAATAAAGAGTCCCTTCTTGTGTATTCTGGATGACAGATCGGGAACTGGTCTAGGTGGCTTACGGACCTGGTTGGCATTGACGACGGTGATTCATTTCAGGACACGAACACTGACAGTAATGACGATGGGAGAAAAGAGTATGATACATCTTTCAAGTTTTTCCATCTTCTAAATGCTTTGAGTGACCTCATGATGCTTCCAAAGGACATGCTCTTAAGCCAGTCAATCAGAAAAGAGGTGCAACTCAGGAACTCAAAATCCTTCCGTTTCTCCTGTCCACATATTGTCCATTTTTTCACTAATTACTTGATCCCATGCAATATATTTGCTTTTGAAGGTATGTCCGACATTTGCGGCACCACTGATCAAGAGGGTAGTTGACAACTTTGCCCCGGATGAATTTTGTCCAGACCCAATTCCTGAGGCTGTGCTTGAAGCTCTGGATATTGAGGTTTGTCCCTTGTGAATGCATTCTTTCCTTCCTTGCTCAGTTATCCAAAGCAAGAGTCGCACATTTTTTTGGAAAACTGAAAGTAAGAAAAAATAACATATGCATGCGTGATAGTTATAACAGATATGCTAATAAAAAAGTAAGGCTCTGCTTGGGTAGATATTGATTTGAAACCATAAGCTTTGACGTTTCATTTGGGTAAAAAATACAAGAGGTTATTAGCTATAAATGGTTTGTAAAACCATAGTGGAAGGTGGATTAGCGATAGAAGAGATGCACATTTCATTTGAATCCTTGTATACTATCATTCATAACATGAACGATTTCAAATAACTCCAATCAAATAGTAATGTTTCGAACCCAACACAACAGTACTCAAAGTTGAGAGCCATGTGTAACTATCAGTTCTAAATTCAAGCTAGTCTCATTGAGTAACAATGTGAAATCCATTCGTTTGAAATCCACATCTATCATGCTTTTCCATATTTGCTATGAGAGTCAAACATTTACAGAGCTAACCCCTGTCTAGTGCCTGGCAGAGCTAGGGGGGCTTCAATCCTTACTCCTTATCCCCATCTTCTCCCCGGCTAATGGGGCCTTGTACAGGGATGAGAGTGGAGCTTCGAGAAGCACTTAATGGCCTTTTGATGATGATAAGAGCAATTTTTTCTGTTCTATTTTGATCCAGGATCCTCTGGAGGCTGATGAAGGTTCCCTCACAAACGTCCCATGCAGTGCGTCTCCAATAGTCTATTTGCCACCTCCAGCAGCTTCAGTTGCCGGTATTATCGGAGAGATAGGAAGCCAATCTCAGCTGATGAGAAGAAGTGGATCCTCAGTCCTCAAGAAATCACACACTAGTGACGACGAGCTCGATGAATTGGATTCACCCTTATCGGCAATCATCGACAACCTCCAGAGTTCAAGATCACCTACTCCAACACCAAAACCCAGTTGGGTATCGCCAGAGAATGGCAGCCAGAATTCTATGAGGTATCAGCTTCTTCGAGAGGTATGGATGAACAGTGAGTAGGAAACACTGGACTAGACTAAGCTAATATTTGGTTCACTACATGGTTTAAACATTAGATACAGCTTCTGGGTGTAGGTTGGAAATGGGTACATACATGAATAAGAAGCTGGTACATTTATATAATCTACGAGTGTATATATTTTTGCATGGGGGTGGAGGGGTTGAGTAGTCCTATCGATTTGTAGAGCTGTGGGAGTAGTGTCTCTGTAAATAACAAAACTGATGGTTTGAAGAGGATAGTTTCAGCATATTTGTGACTCTCAATTCCTTCTAGGACAATTTTGTCCCACGGGACTGAGTTAGTTGTCAAGTCGTTTTGGAGATAATTGACACCCGTCACAGTAGTTTCAGTTCATATGTTACCGTTCATATTTCACAGTGAAGTGGCCCTTGGAAAACGATATTTGCCCTCTATTTTAGCCTCCCAAACTACTTTAGGAATCACTTAGGAAAATACTGAGGAACTGCTGACTTACATCTCAGTTGGGTTCGGAGAGAATAAGCACGAACTGTGACCCTCTCTGCACAAGTTTACTTGAAAAACTATATCCTACCCAATTTGACAATAGAAGATTGAATAATTCTTAAGGGTTTGCTTATTACTTTCTTGAGGAGGAAATAATAGATAATATGAGTAGTTACATGTTACTCTCATAATTAATTATGATATTTGCATAAATAAAAACAGATATAGAAGGAAATAAAATATGAATAAAAAGAGTGGTAGGATAATTTTATCTCCTAAATAAAATAATTTCTCAAATATTATATTTAGAATGTGAAGAAGTAAACAAACTCTGATATGATAATTAGAATAGTCATATTCAAAATAATAAGTGATACTCTTTTATGATTCTTAGCAAACACAAATTTAGACACAATATGTTCAAAACTGTTAAATGCACGTGGATCCTTCCATTGTTCCTGGACTTACTTGTCCGCATGTGGAGTTAAAAGAACAAGTACATAAATTTGACGAGTACTAGTATTCCAAGACACTGAATATTACTCTTGTAGCTTCTATTCACATTGAGAAATATTTTAGTTCTATAAATATCATTTCTTCTCAGACTTAAGGATCCAGAAAACCTTTTTTTTGTTTCATGAAGATTCATTGCCAGAGGAAAGAGAGAGGAGCCAAGACAAAAGTTTATGAGACAGGAAAAACATGATTTTATATGGTAAACAACTGAAAATGACCAAGAAGACATACAAACCAAAAAATATTCCTCTCCAGTTCAGCTTCTTGCTGAAACTAGGGTTTAGAACCAAACATCGCCAAAAACACGTTGCACTCGGGGAAACAAAGAACAGAGAAGATAAGTCTTCAAAAATAAGCTAGAGCTATTCGCCATGGCAAAACTCTAGCTAATCTACGCTACACTCACGCGATGTGTATATACTACAAAGGTGAATAAGAATGGAGCTATTCGAGAGATTAAACTGTGTGAGACAAAATCATGCAGTCAGCTTCTGTGAAGAAGAGATGGCATTCATATGTTGAAGATGTAATGCTGCCAAGAGACCTTGCCAGGTTTCTCCAGGTGCACCGGCCGCTTGAAAGTCGAGGAGCTTCTTTTGTCGTCGATAATAATCTTCTAAAGGCTTGCTCTGGGAAAAAATCGAAGACAATGCTGTCAGTGAAAACTCTCTCACAAAAAGGCCTTATTTGGACTGTAGTTCTACTCATATTATTTGCTACTACAAGGGCTGATAATCCAACTAATTTGGACTAAATTATTCTTCCTCATGGCATGCAACTTAATTGCCCCTGGGCCACCGAATGTATTTCCAAATTCAGGTTCGGAATTATCTTTTTCATTATGTTTCCTTCATTAGTTGCTTGTCAATAGCCTCCTCAAATAATTTGTTCAACCGAACAAGTCTAAATTAAGTTTATAATTTAATAATGCAATCAGGCCAAGTTCTTGATCTGAAACTGAAACTGACAATGTGCAAACGCAAAATCACCACAGCACGGATTAACATTGAGAAATTACTGAAGTAGACCCAAAGCATGTCAGGTCAAGCAATGGGGGGTTTCTGAGATACTAATAAGGATGCAATTCTCTCTTCGGACACGACTACAAGACTCATACAAAATAAAGCATCTGACACAAACAAGAACCGTAGAAGTATATCGTCCTAAAAACAGCAACCTTCGTGCCAAAGTTGTTTCGAAATCAACATAAAATCTGCTCGTGCTGCTTCCGGATTTTCTTTCCTAGAAGGTTTTCAATCCTGGTTCTAGTACATCCCAAAGGCGTCTGTCTGGTTAGGATTTCTATATCATCTCTGCCCACCTTCCTGTACTGGCAGGTGACATAAAAGGCCACCCCCGAAACTCTTTCTGGGAACCTGATACCTTTGCAAAGGCCTCAACTCAACCCTATCGGCAGCTCCATGCAGAAAGAGATCATAACACTGGAATGGATGGCTTGCTACATGGGAGTCTCTCTCTCTCTAGGTAAATCAATAGTTGGCTACAAGTGGGTCCATAAAGTCATAACAAGGGTTGGGCTCTTTAATCACTCAGATGTGTAAAAATGCATTTATACCAGCGATCTTTAGAAAATTTATGCGAAGAAAAATAATTATCAAAGATCAAAACTAGTTGCTTTACCTAATAGTACTCTCTAACACAACAATGACAGGAAACTTCTCGGAAATGGAAACCCAACGCGACAAGGGATGGTGTGATAAAATAAGGAAACAATATATGTGGAACTAAATAGTACGACTATGAATATTCTGGGAATGCAACAATTAGGAACCATCTCAAATTTGCAAAGTTCCATTATTTGTTTCTGATTCAATAGCAAAATGAAGCGTACCTGCTCAGTGAACATACTGAGTTTCTCTTTCCAGGCACCTTCCGTGTCAGAACTTGAAGAACTTGGGTTAGCCTGTGAGTGAAAATTTAGATTTAACCCAGACTTGCTCATGCTGAGATAATCCTTGCCTGGAGAACAAATTCCAGTTCTCATACGGTGGTTCAATACCCAATCTTCAGTGCATTTGAAATTCACAACCAAATCAATATCAGCAATTTGGTCAAGGATCTCCTGCATCATGTCAACATCTCAGTGTTTCTTAATGACCATGGCTTTGACAGGAACGTACCATAAACTAAGACTCAGTGGAACTACAACAGGAGTATTTCCTTCAATCCATTACACATTTAATTTTCTAGGACCAACCAAGGTATTGCTCAAATTACTTAGAAAGAAAATATAATAACTGTCCTGTAGGACCTAAACACTCCAGTGGAGGTTTGCTCTATTGGACCCGGTCGTTCTATTGAAGCATGCCAAAAGCGTTGTGACAAATCAACTGACTAAATAGATTTCAAAAATATAATCTGGTTGCTCATGCGGTGACTACTATTAAAGGGTATGTATAGCTTCCAATGAAAGCGTAAATGCTTCAGAGAGCAACTTTCAACTTACAGCTTGGATCCTTGTACGCGGAATTCCATCTAGAATAAATCCGGTTTCACCCCTGGAGTAACCTTCTTCCAACCTCTTTGACAACAGACCAAAAATTATGTCTTCTGGAACAAGCTTCCCTTGGTTCACAGCATTCGCAATCTAAATTCAAAACAATGATCGAGTCATAAATTGACAGGGAAAAACGAAACAATAAATAACAAAGACTAGCTAAAACATGTAGCCACACTATCACTGGAGCACACTGGACAGTGAAACAGGTATCCTATAAATTATGCATACATACATCCTCAGAAAAATAATAATGTCTATTACACACAGTTTGCTTTATATGAGCTCAAAACTTGAGGTACGGACAAACACGAACATATTAAACTACACACCTTTCTCCAGGTGCCTACATTTCTAGGTTTAGGACAAGACGTCACTTCCAGGAGCAGATGGTGTTAGAGCATTTGGTACTGGTCTCACAAATGATGTGAACTCCGCATTGACTGCCTAGTATACTCGACTTGGAAGAAGACTCGCTGTGCTTTCATCGTGATGACAGAGTGTGGTCTCGTAGAGTCGGAGAGGAAGCATAAATCAGTGCAAAGAGAATCCGGTGATGGAAAGAGTGCTCAACATGCAGACCTAGTCTACACTGACATGTCCTTCTCCCTGTTCCTTCGATCGCATTTTTTATGTTTTCAACCATCAGACTGCTTGAATTCACTCCAAAATCATGAAAACTGATGGCAAGGTATACAAAATTCAACGTGCACGTTGATTTTGTTTCGTTAAGGAGACACTTTGACTTCATACAACTCCAAATTGTCAGTTTATTATCAAATCAAAACTTGACGCACTTACAAACACGAATGTATTAAACTTTCGATTCTGTTTTCTATGTTTTCAACCAGCAGACCAGAAGCTCGAATTCGCTCCAAAATCATAAAAATGGATGATTAGGTATGGAAAATTCAAGCGTGCACGTTGATTTTGTTTTCGTTAAGGAGACACTTTGACTTCATACAACTCCAAATTGTCAGTTTATTATCAAATCAAAACTTGATGTACTTACAAACATGAACGAACGTATTAAACTTTCGATTCTATTTTCTATATTTTCAACCAGCAGACCATAAGCTAGATTTCGCTCCAAAATCATGAAAATGGATGATCAGGTATACAAAATTCATGCTCGCACGTTGATTTTGTTTTTGTTAAGTAGACACTTTGACATCATCAACTAGAAAAAGAAGAATCCGGATGCAATATATTCTCGTAGAAACTCAAAAACGACATAAAACACCAGCTCTAGAAAACGTAATTTACATTTCCATAATTTCTGTTGCTTACTCCCGGAAAACAAACAGAGGAAGGAAATAATTGAACCTGTTTGTAGAGAGAGGAGAGAGGGTGGAGCTCTTGACGAACGAGAGTGCCCATGGAAATGTGAGGAACCTGGAGAAGCTTCGAGAGCCTCTCGGCGTACACGTGCTTCTTCGCGAGTGGATCCCCCATTATCACCCACTGCACTCCCCTTCCCGTCACCGATCCCTCCGTATCCTCGATCGTCCCGTTCCGATTACGCCACAATTCGCTCTCGAACTCCTCTTCTTCCTCGTCGTCGTAGTCGTACTGGACCTGAGCCGCCGCCGCGGATCCGTAACCTCTGTTCGCGGTGATTCCAAGCCGCCGTTGAAACGCCGGTCGCGCCGCTAGTATCGAGCGGCAGAGCGAGGACATTTCGGCGGTGCACGGATGAGAGAGAGAGAGAGAGGTTAAAGCTCGAGAGCGGCGGGAGAGAGAGAGAGAAAGGGTTTGAGGTTTTAGTTATTTATAGTTGGAATTTTTATAAAAATAGGTGATATGCGAAACGTAATAACGGAATTAGGGTAGTCCTCAAACTATTCATAAAAATAGAGCAAAACGCCATCAGTGATGGCGTCCTCAGGGTGACATGGCAATTTGGTTCCAGCGTGGCACAGGTATTGGCGTGTCATCTGTACGTCAAGATAAGAGGCGTACAATGCACATTGTGCGCCTAAATAGATGGCGTGTTTGGACGTTGTGCGCCTAGGTAAGTGGCGTTTTTGTTGTTCCCCAGGAGCCTTGTAGGTAAGTGGCGTTTTTGTTGTTCCCCAGGACCATTGTACGCCTAGGTAAGTGGCGTTTTTGTTGTTCCCCAGGACCCTTGTACGCCAACATGGTAGGCGTTCTTGGGTTGTTGGGTAAACCCAAACGTTTCACAGAGGCGTAAAACGTATTGGGCCAGTACGTTTTTACTTCCGTCGACGTCGTCTATGAGCACCGGCGAGAGCTCCCTTACGGAATTTCCGGCGGTCGTCATCTCCTACCTCCTCTCTCTTCTCTCGGTCGACGACATCACAAGGTGCATGTATTTTATTGGTTTGATTTCCGATTTTCAACATTTTGGCCGTATTTGTTTGATGTGAAACAGTATTATATGTATATCGTATATATGGTATTGCTGTAGTGTACGTATATCGGGTATTGCTGTAGTGTACGTATATATGTGTACGATATATCAGTGTGTGTGTATATACGTATATCAGTGTACGATATATACAATATATACGTATATATTGCTGTTGTGTTAGTGTGTGTACGTATATATCAGTGTACGATATATATCAGTGTGTGTATATACGTATATTACACTGATGATATATACAATACGTATATATTGCTGTATTGTTAGTGTGTGTACGTATATATCAGTGTACGTATATCGTACACTACAGCTGTTAGTGTGTATATATATCAGTGTTAGTGTGTTAGTGTGTGTATATAGACACTATATATATCAGTGTTAGTGTGTTAGTGTGTGTATATAGACACTAAATTAGTTATTTATGTTAACACTTATTAACTAAATTAAATTAGGTAAGAAAAAAAGTTTAAAAACTAATGGATAATTAAATTAGTTATTTATGTTAAAATTTGTTATGTTTAAAAATTAGTCGATCCTTAAAAAGTTTAAAAGTTTAGAAATAGATGCCGATTGAGATGGAAAATTTAAAAATATACATATTGTATGGAAAACTCCGTAAAATTTATACTTGATTAGAATTTCTGTCTGTCTTGACACAAATCAAATTTATGAAAATAAATGACTAAGAAATTTTGCAATTTGAAATAGGCATATGGATCCTGGTCCTTCGACGCCGGAGTTGCTTACGTTACAGCGGCAGCACCGTTCAGAGGACATTTGGGCTGCCGGGGTAAGAAATAAATATGTACTAGATGCATTAATTTTTATTATATGAAAGATTGAGTTGAATATTACATTTGTTTAAGAAATTTATTTATATTTCGGGGACATGGCCCAGTGGACTCTTTTGTACTCCGATTTAGGCGCTGTGAGGCAGTTTTGCGTCGTCAAGCTGCTGTTTCACCTGCAGTTTTAGGGCTGATTAGACAGGCTGGTTTGCAAGGGTTGCATGAGGTCCCATTCCGTGCGTTGGACTGTGGCCTGGTCACAGCATTGGTGGAGCGGTGGAGGCCTGAGACGCACACATTTCACCTCCGCTGGGGAGAGGCTACTGTTACCCTTCAGGATGTCGAGCTAATTTTGGGATTGCCGGTTCATGGTAGGCCGGTGAGCGGATCAGTGGACCAGAAATGGGAAATTTTGTGCGAGGACCTCTTAGGGGTACGGCCACCGCTAGCTGCTATTAGGGGGGGTAGGATTAAGATGAAATGGCTTCGTGAAAATTTTGATGGTGTGGTCGCTGAAGATGCTGCACCGGAGGTGGTCGCACGACAGGCACGGGGGTACTTGCTGCAGCTTTTAGGGGGCACGATTTTTGCTGACCATTCTGCTACTTTCGTGCACCTTTGTTACTTGCCGCTGCTACGCGACTTTCAGGAGGCCGGTACTTACAGTTGGGGTTTCGCTGCCCTAGCGGTCCTCTACAATCAATTATGTCACGGTGCCACTATTCAAGCGAAGGATGTTGGGGGATCCTTTATCTTGCTTCAGATTTGGGCATGGGATCGACTCCCACACTTGTCTCCACGTCGAAGAGGGAGGGTGCCGCTACCTGCTGACCGTCCCCTGCTATGCAGGTTAGTATTTAATTATGCGTAACGAGTTGTTCCTAAATGTTTACGGTAATTGTTAATAATTACTTTCCTAATTTGTTGTCATCGATTACATAAATGTTCTGTGGGTGCAGGTGGCGGGATGACTTCCAAGCAAGAGATTTTGCGATGCACGTGGTGAGTGCCTACCGGTACACGTTGGATATCGGGCTTGACAACGAGGTACTATCGAATAAAATTTAAAATCAATTTCGAATTGTTTTGATACATGAGCTGTTGTTTTATGTTTTTAAAAGATGTCCCCTGTTTTGTTGTATTTCTGCAGTTTGTGTGGCAGCCATACAGCACTGAGCTTATCGAGAGGTTGCCGGAGTTTTGTCGGGCGGGCCACGCTGTTTGGACAGCGTGTGTTCCGCTCATTCGGTTTGCGACAGTGGAGATGCACCAGCCGGATCGGGTGTTGCGGCAGTTTGGCTATAGACAGGGAGTGCCTGGTCCGTCTCGAGCGCTTCTTCCCCCCCACAGCCAGGACATGCGCTCGACCACGAAGGATTGGATTAGGGCCCGGGCGAATGAGATAGGGGAGTGGGACCAGCGCCTCCAGCGTGTCGTGCTAGTCGGTGTTCCTGATGATGGGGTCTACCCGTTGGACGACCCATATCGATCATGGTATGAAGAAAGGACACGACGGTACATAAGTCGGTTGGGTGCTTGTACTGGTTCTATGGTAAGATAATTGCATTAATTCTTTTTTGGATTTGAATAATTTTAGGTTGCTCGTTGTGTCTAATAGTTGTTGTATTTTTGAATTGTAGGAACGAATTTTTCAGCGCATGCTTGGGTCTGAGCCAGCTCCCGACTGGGTTAGGGCGCTTGGTGTCGAAGGCCTTCAGTCCGTTAGTGTGTTCCGTAGTCTGCAGCGGCAGCCTCCGTCCCCTCCTCCAGTAGCTGGACCAAACGAAGATTTTGACGACGAGGGTCCCCCCGTAGCTGCAGCAGAGCCGGCCCCCATGGACGAGGGTGTGCCCGTTTCTCCATTTGTTGTTCCTGATTTTGTTGACCACCCTGGTCCTTCCACAGCAGCTGTGGGTGGTCCGTCGACATCGTCCGCCGCACCCTTTTGCACTGAAGATTTTAGCCCCGTTGACCCCGATTTGGACTGGGGTTTTTTGGGCCGTTTAGGTGGTACTGATGCGGTCGAAGTGGACCCCCTCGACGCATGTCACACGCCGTTTGACGATCAGCCACCGAAGAGGCGTAGGACCTCCACAGTTGACGGTGCGGATGATGATAGTGGGTCAGACGACGATGGAGTAGGACAAGATGAGGAGGGAGGGGTCGTGACACAGGTTGACGCCGAGGTGGGTGGAAGTTCGGCTACCCCCGATCCACGTCCACGGCCGCAGAGAGAGAGGAGGGCCCCTATGTGTGGTACTGGTGGGCACAGGATTCGTCCAGGTTCTACGAGAGAGTAGTCAAAATGGGGGCAATATGATGGGTCACGTCCGTTGTATTTTTGTAGACATTGGTTGTATTTTATTGCATCGTACTAATATTTGTATTTACTCCGCAATTATCGTCAAACAAAAGTCGGCAATGAATTATAGATTAAGATAAGTAAAAACTAATATTTATTAAGATAAGTAAAAGCAATTTACGTAAAACTAAATGGCGTACAATTTGTCTTGAACTATTTTT
This sequence comes from Arctostaphylos glauca, assembly GCA_019985065.2. Classification (NCBI taxonomy): domain Eukaryota; kingdom Viridiplantae; phylum Streptophyta; class Magnoliopsida; order Ericales; family Ericaceae; genus Arctostaphylos; species Arctostaphylos glauca. The sequence continues at coordinate 30,465,495 of JAHSPW020000008.1, forward strand.
TTCAAACTCAAAACGATAAAAAGAAGTCTAAAATGACTCGAATGTCTTATTTTTTTCAAATTACCTGTTATTTTTTTGGTTAAATTGAACAAATAATTTAAGAATAATTTGTAACATTCTAAAATGAAATGGTGAATCAGCAAAATGAAATTATAAATAAAAATTTATCCAAACAAACTTAGCGATAACAAGAGTTGAAAATCAGAGGCTGGTTTTAAGACCTCATACTGATACCAAATACGCCACATATAGTGGCGTCCTCCTTGTACGCCACAAAGAGTGGCGTTTTACTTGTACGCCACTCTATTTGGCGTTCTCCTTGTTCTCCAAACAAACTTAGCAAATAGAGTTGGCTGGTTTAGACCTCATATTGATACCAAATACGCCACATAGAGTGGCGTTCTCCTTGTACGCCACGTAGAGTGGCGTTCTCCTTGTACGCCACTATCTATGGCGTTTTACAATGTGGCCGACAAAGTCTGCTGCTTGTACGCCAGCATATGTAGCGTTATATATTAAAACGTCATTTTAAATGGCGTACAATCAGTATTATAAATAAAGATAATGTTATCACACTCCTCCACATGAATCGTACATCCTACCCATCGTCATAGTTGGCCTATGTCCATATATATGGGCGTCGGAAAATATCGGAAAATGGCTATATTGGGTTTTCCTCCTGATTTGGGTCTTCCTCCTGAATTGGGTTCACAGTTCGCAATCTTCAATTGTTTCAATGGCTATATCGGAAAATGTGTCATCTACATACCAGATCTCCAACGCTCACTTTGTGCGGGTATTTTGTACACTACATCCCACGATGTACGCAATGCTTTGATGTCTACAGATCGACGTGCATGGACTACTAATGGCGCAGAGTACAAGACGTTTCTTGCACAAGAACCGTCGAACACATTGCGCTATCTAATATTTTAAAGATTATGCAATCATGATGCTATCATTACATGGAATGGAAGGCCTACTGTAACCACAATTCTACCACAATTAGACATTACCGGTCACGTTTCTGCACTGGTGGTAGAATATTGTATGTTGCATACGCCCCCCCTCCCCCCTCCGCCCCTTTACTCAGGCATTTTATTTGTTAATCAGCTTGTACACATATAGTGATTTGTAATTTGCGCAAGATGGACATGTGATTTGTAATCAGCTTGTACACAATAATTATGTTATATTACCTGTAATCAGCTTGGAAAGAAACTTTCAAGTTTCTTCGACAAGAAAAAATGGCCCAAATTCTAGTTCATAAGTCTCTGTAGTTTCACCAACCCAAATTCTATTTATTGATCAAATCAATAATAAGCAAAAGAATTAACATTAAAAAAATAATACAAACAACTTGATAAACAAGACCGAGTAACATATGGGGGAGGGGGACCACTAAGATATGACCAGTCAGTATTTTCTCACTGGTAGAATCTCTTATATCCAAGAATTGATGCTTAATATCCAAGAATTGATGCTTTGATACAGCACTTAGTCTTCGAAATAGATGAATTGCATCGACTTTCGGACCATTACAACCCGTAGAAATCGAGCTACGAAAGTTACCCGTAAAGTTGAAGTAAACTGACTTTTCCCAGATTTTTTCCCAGATTTTTTGTCAACTTCGGGCCCTTGGATCTTCATTTTCGGGTGGTCAAAATCCGTTTCTTAAAACACGAAAGTCGTAGAAAAACATTAAATCTTGGACCTAGATAGATTGGATCGTCATCAAGACCTACATAGCTCACAGAAAATGACCCCAAAGTCAGCCCGAAAAACAGTCCAATTTAGGGGTTTTCTCTATCTAGAAACTCTATCCACGCACCCACTTAAATCGCCACACCCGTTAGCCGAATCACGTGACTTAACCTTTATGGGATGGGTCGTGACATTTATGTGGTAATGTAAAGCGAAAACAAATAAAAAATAATACGCCATTACAATAATAAGCAAAAGAATTTACATTAAAAAAATAATACACCATTAAAATACTTTCTCTCTCTTCTTCCTTTCTCTTTCACCTGCTAGACCCGGGTCCCAATCGCCTAGCAGGGCAAGTTCGTCTGTTGTGTCCTGGTTGGCCACATATCTTGCAAGTTTGGACCTCTGACGGGCGTGATTCTTGCCAATCCATTTCATTTCTGAAGCGTCGTGTTTTTGACCTTCCTTTCCTTCTCACACAATGCGGTGGGGGCAATATGATATCTCCGGTGTAGGGTGGCCAGTACGCCATATCTCTTAATGGATAAAATATTTGACTACAGTATGTCTCAACATTTCTGGCAACAGTCCACATGGGATGCACGTAACCGAGATGGTTCATGGACATTTTGTTGCAACAAGCAATCGCGTGGGAGCAGGGAATTTTCCATTGATCCCATTTTTGGCATGTGCATGTTTGCTGACGTAGACGCACGGTTTGTTTTCGGCTGCCTTTGTTCGGATTGGTCCTACTTGGTGCCGAAATAACCTCGAACACTCCATCTGCCCGGCTATATTCAACCACTGTATGGAACCTTGCCTTGTCACACCACTTTCTTAGGATGTTAACCGCAAAGTCGCTGTAAACTTGTCCCTGAGCCTGCTTCTTCGTAGCGATTTCTCCATTTTGGGAAAAGTATTCCACGCATTTGTAGAAAGTAACGGTGACAGCTGCTGTTACGGGAAGATGTCTGGCATCTTTCATGACACCGTTGAAACACTCCGCAATGTTGGTTGTCATCGACCCATATCGTCTCCCACCATCAAAGGCTAATGCCCATTTCTCCCTATCCATCTCGTCAATTGCTTTCCCAACAGCTCCTTTCTCTAGACAGCGAATTCTTTCTACCAACCTGTTGAACTTGGACACTTGAAGTTGCTTCGCGCACATCTTAACTTGGTTCCCAACTCTCTGGTTGAAATTTTTTGTAAAGTTTGCCCCTACGTGGCGGGAGCAGAACCGATGGTAAGCTCGTGGAGGTCTCCAATCAGGGTCGGTTTTTAAGTATGCCACTAGGCCAGGGTGTCTGTCTGAAATGACGCAGAGACCCGACATGTCTGTAACATATGCTCTGATTTGTTGAAAAAACCACCCCCAATTCTCAGTATCCTCCTTCGGCACAATGGCGAAGCAAACAGGAATGATCATGTTATCCGCGTCTTGTGTGATAGCAATCATGAGCGTGTGCTTGTATTTGCCACTCATGAAAGTACCATCTACACACAAAACCGGCCGACAATGTCTAAAGGCCTCCAAGCACGGTCTGAATGCCCAAAACACCCGATCGAACGACATTCCTCCTCCTCCCCCATATGGTTCTGTTTGTAACCTCCACACAGTGCCTGGATTCATTATGGTCGTCTCTATGAAAAATTGTCCCAACCTGTTATATGATTCGTCCCAGTCTCCAAAGACTTCTGCGATGGCTTTTTGTTTGGCTGCCCAACATTTTGCGTACGATGGCTCAAAACCCACGCACTCTTTCTTGATGGTTTCCATCAGGGATTTGATTTTAACTGCAGGATCTGCGTGCACCTCGGGTCGTATACAACTCAAGATGAAAGATGCATCGAGCATGGGGTGGTCAGAGGTCATACTTCCTGACATACATGTATGAGGTCCATGGTATTTTGAAATGATCCATATGCCTCCCTCCTTGGGCTTTGAGTGGGCACGCAATCGCCATGAACATGGGTCTTGGTTGTTGCACGCGTAAGAAATCGTGGTGGTATTTGACTCTAATACCTTCGCTGTGTGATTACGGCTCATGTTATACATTTTCACGGCACGTTGTACGGCACCTTTTGAATGAAAAATAATTCCCTTGCCCAACTCTGATACAGCATCCCAACCGACCACGTCCATATCCAGTTCTGTTGGGGAAGGGTCGACAATGTTTGTCCATGTGTCTTGCGTGAAAATGTGGGATGGAGGCACATACAACGGTTCCGGAGTTTCATCGTCACTTGCATCAGCCTCCATACCCGCATCTACGTCCTCTTCAGATGTAAATGCTTCTGTATCATTTCCTTCAATGTCTGTACCTAAATGAATGACAATGAAATATTAAATAATGTATAGACAAAAAGTATAATTTTTCGCTTGTTGTACAAAGTCGATAGTATGACGCTTACCCTCGGGGCACATGGGAAACTCATCCACGTTTGGTGGCGATGTTGGAGACGATGTTGGGTCGTCTTGATTGTAAGCCGAACCTCCTTCCATTGACCCCCAAAAGATGTCACCTGGCTCAGTGTCAACATGTGCATGGCTTGTGGAAATGTCTGCTGTGCTTGTAGTCATTTCTCTATCAATAATTGGCCTTCGTCGACGACCATTTTTCGCAACGACAAAAATCTCGGGAGTGTAACCTGAGATACTCTGCGAAACATCGAACATAATATCCACTGTTGCATCGTCCACGAGGTCCAAAGCTGCATATGTGTAATGGGTGTGAGGATAACTCAACACTGGATATCGAAACGTCATTTTCATGTGTTCTCCTTCGACATTAGCTGCGCATCGTATTCTATTTCTTAATTCATCGACGCTTATTCCCCTTTGTAGTGGGAGAATTATCGTTGATCCACCCTCATAGCTTGGCCCGTTTGGTTCATTCAATACCTTCCCGCCACTGTGAATCAATATGCGACTATAATTTGAAGTCATACTGACACGCTCTATAACTGAAGAATGTTTTGAAGTATAATATATGTTTTGAAGCCATTCAGGGGTTGTAGAATCCATTATATCCTACCCTTTGTACGCCACTACGCCGGGCGTTTTCCCGGTATGTAACCCGCTTTTTACCAGCGTACCTGTACGGCATCAGTGTCCTGTACGTACGGGACGACCTTGTGCGCCACTATGCCGGGCGTACAAGTACAATACGCCTTCCGTGTTGGCGTACAGTGACTTTTCCAGATGGCGTACAATGACTTTTCCAAACCCCTTTTCCAGACCCTGCACCGTGTGTACGTCGACTACCATGTACGCCTCTATCGATGGCGTACGGTTCGGTACGCCTCTATTGATGGCGTACATACGTGCGCCTCGAAGAATGGCGTATTATGTCCTACGTGTCGTAATTACATCCCACCTGTACAAACCCGTGCCATATCATACATGTACGCCGACTGATATGGCGTTTTGCGCTATTTTTATGAATAGTTTCAGAAGTACCCTATTTCCGTGGTTTGTTTCCGGAAAATACACAGTTTAATAAAAAATTCGAGGTTAAAGCTCGAGAGCGGCGGGAGAGAGAGAGAGAGAAAGGGTTTGAGGTTTTAGTTATTTATAGTTGGAATTTGGAAACGACGCCATCAAGGCCCTTCTGTCTAAATTAATGAATATGAATGTAATTGTTTTTAATTATTTTTTAAATTTCATTAAGTTGACTTTAGATTTTTTACTTAATAATTCGTAAAATAATATGAATAAAATTCACAAAAAATTTACTAAAAATAAAAAAATTCAACAAATTTTTTTTCTTACTGTCTCATTGTTTTTAATGTCGTTTTAAAGTTTTTGTAATTTTGAAATATAATCTTATATTTTTTGATTTCTTTCCTCGAGATGAATGAAATAACGCACAAAATTTACCAAGAAATAATACAAAAAAATTAAAATACCGAGTAGAATTTTCTAAAAATGATTGAGTGGTTTGTGGCCATTAAATTATTTCTCATGCATAGTAAAAGCCGTGATTTGGATGGATGACACATGCCGGCCTCTAAGATTATCTTATATGCAGAAATTGTACATTATAATTTTATACTTGTTTGTATATATAATTGTAGTTGTATACTACGTATATATATCAATACACGAACACGCTTAACTATAAAATTTTACTATATTTTGACACTTTTTCGATTTTAAAAAGCCTTTGTATCTAGTGTTTTTTTTCTATGCACCCAACACTTTCAATTTTCATCAATGACTTGCCAAAGGGTTGCGCTTTATTAAGAGATTCTAAAAAGTAAATCCAATGATTTGCAATTGTTTTCCTTTACTCTTTCAAATCCGAAGAGACTTCTGAGGACGACTTCGGAACTAATAACTCCGATTTCTTAACTATAGAAATTGAAAAATAGAAACCAAATGACTTAACTCGAGACCAAGTATTTTCTTCTATCGTGCTTATATCCCGGCTACTTCAATTTCTTCTCGTCTCTCTCTAGTCATAAAATATGACTTTTGTCATTTTACAAATATGTGTAGCCTTTTGGAGGGCCTCTATGTGCATGGCCTCTATGTATATGTGACTTGAATAAACTATCTTAAGATTTGGGTAAATTGATTTATTCAAGTTTTGTCATCCCTATACTTGATTCTTGGCTTCCTCTCTTGCCGCTACAAAATTTTAAAGAAAAAGAGCGAAATGGAGAAGCCCTTAAATTGTTCGCTCCTCGTAGTGGATATGTATTATAAGATATTTAAAAAATAGAAGAATTGCTCGAGGCTCTGGCAACTTTATTATTCTCAGAATTGTTTTTACCAATGTCATTATTCAATTTTTGTGAGCATATTAGTTGGCCATTTTAGCATTTGTAGCAGGACAAATGACTTATCGTTGTTGGAAAAAAATGGTTTTAAAACATATATTTAGTTTGTTCAAAATCATTAAAGAATGAATAAAAATTTGACTCTAATTAATATTGATCGAAAAAAGTTAAATAAAATTTGTTTTTTTAAATTTTATATAATTTTAATGGGTTGATTATTAGTGTAAAATTGTGTCTAGTCATTTAAATCTATTCAGATGAATAATTATCTCACTTAATTTTGCGAATATTCGGAATAACTACGAATTCTTCTATAAATAAGTGTGTTTCCTTCATTTGAAGCATGGTTTTTGGGGAACACATGTTAGAATATTTTTGAATTTATTTTTTATTTATTTTTTTTTGAGTATTAAGTTATCATATGAAAAAGTACAAGATCATTATTTGGTTTGCTAAGCTCATCGATTGGAGTGCTACTTCTGTGATGTCCCGTTCCACATCGAAAGTTTACATGGGCGATGTTGGATATATAAGGAACTATGTAAACTACTACTCACAACTTGGACTTAAGCATTTTGGGCCACGTACTTAAACTCCAACAAGTTGTTGGGTCAGTAGTTTACATAAGCGTTACAAAAGGTATCAGAGCGACCCGTGAGTATGGGGTTGTGACTTTATTTGGTCTAGAGAACAAATCCAGGGCCTAGGCTGTGGTGACTTTAGTGTTCAACCCCTTGCAAGGGCGCAAAGTCTTAAATGTGAGAAGATTATGATGTCTCATTTCACATCAAAAATCTACATGGGCGATCTTGGGTGTATAAGGAATCATATAAACTACTACTAACAACTTAGGGTTAAGCATTTTGAATCGCGTAGTTGAGTTCCAACAAATTGTTCAGTCAGTAATTTACATGAGACGTTGCAATTACTAACAATCGCAATATCCGCAGGCTAATTTGGTATGTCTCCATTGACAACTTCTATCAAACGGATCTGAGAATGCAGTGCACCTCACACACTACAAATATAGGGCACGAAAACAACGTGAGATACACTACAACCCCTCGAGTCCCTGTCAAACAGGCTACGAGAATAGTTTAAAGTATTTTTCGACCTCAATTCCAAAGTCTTCGGAGTCTCTTTTTGATAGGACCACGAAACAAAATTGGGCCAGAAACACGTGTGAAGCAAATCTTCCTGGGTTAGGTACAGTTGAAGGTGAAAGCCAACAAAATTCCAGGAGCAAAAAGTTGGGTGGACAAACGAACGCCCACCGTGGGGCTCGAACCCACGACCACAAGGTTAAGAGCCTTGCGCTCTACCAACTGAGCTAGACGGGCTTGCTGGTAACAAACTCATGTCAAGTAATTTATTCTAATTCAGCCTCTATTAATTATAGGAGAACAACTTTATAGATGCACAAAATTACATCAACTAAACATACATGATGGCTTCGCTTGTTACCAGACTTGACCCAATGCCTTACAGCATGAGTTGACGACAATCATGTACCACTTGCGTCCACGTTTCTGAGTAGGGCCGGCCCTGGAGTAAGCCCCTGAGCTCAGACAACTATCGGCACGGGACAATCCAAATGTTAGAGCCAGCACCGTTTTCGAGCATCCCTCTTTTAAGAGAATTCACGACATATCAAGTCCTAATAAAAATTTTCGCTTTGCATCAAATTAAACACACATGCTTCACTGCTTGTAAAATGAGATTTAGCTACTTCTTAGTTAGCTTTGAGGTCAATACATAATGTGAAAGGAAACGAGAGTGAACCTCCTCAGTCCTCATTTGTGTCGTAGGCAACTAAAGCAAAAGGCAGCAAGAATATTGGTAGTCGAAAATGACTGTAGAGGCATGGAAAGCATTGTCTTTAAGTACTTTGTTGACTATCATATGTGCCAGCACTTATTCCGATTAGAATAAAAAAATGTGTGCCTTATTCGAATACAGAAAGAGAGCCCATGAAAGACTCGTTTTATCTTCAACCTCCGAAACATAGTGGAATTCCTTTGGTGGAATGGTTGTATTGCGCGTGTAGTGTATGTAAAACGACGTGGTTTTGTTTTTAAAATTATATCGTTTTAAACTTATCACGCGAATTTATATCAAAATTCATTGAATCAAAACGATATAGTTTCGAGTACAAAACAAGTAAAACTATGTTGTTTTGTCCGCACTACAGGAAAGTACACTACAGCTCTCTCAAATCCAGCCCAGTGGATGTGTTCTCATTCCTTCCAATTCTATAGCTATAGGTAGACACAAAGACAATAAATTCGATGTGCTGATGCTGATCTCATATAATATATATATATATATATATATATATATATATATATATATATATATCATAATAATAGGGAAGCAACAATGGATTTCTTTTACCTTTTTGTGGTTTCTTTCTATGCCAACTATAGGAGGCAGGAGAAAACCATGCCTCAAAGCAAGAACAAAGCGACTTACACAGTTATATAATCGTTCAATTAACATCGTCAAGTTTTTTTATTGCACGCCACATTAGTATAAATGACAACGAGTAGTGTATGAAAAAAAAAACTCTATTTAATTTTGATTCATAATTGAAAGATTCTTTACCTTAAATATCCAAATCATCATTGAAAATATTAGACTAGACAAGCCACCAAATTTGCCCCCAAGTGAAAATTAAAGTTTTCTCAAATATACCCACCCATATTATAAAGATAAAATAAAAGAGTAAAATTAAGTTACTAGCCAAACAAATAAATTTGCAAGTCAGCATGTGCCGCAAATATAGTCCTCTATATATAAGTTAATTAAATCATTTTACGTGACGTACGTTCTGTCGCATTACTCTTCAATGTTTTTTAGTTAGAACCATCTATTTTAAAAATTAATTTAAGCATCGGAGCGTCCTCCGATTGTCTTTGGCCGAATGACACTGATTAATTACTCTCATTTATTTTTTGGTTAGAACCATCTATTTTAGAAATTAGTTTAAGCATTAATTAGGATATTCTTTAACTACTTTCGGCCGAACAACACCAACTAATTATTCTTCTTGCAATTCAGAACATGAATTTAATGCGAATAATTCAGAAAAGACTCAACAAATAATTATTAGGGTTGAGTTTAAATATGAATGATGTAAGTTTCCGATCAACTTCTTCTTCCTAATTCTCATCTAGAAGCCGTGTATCTAAATTGAAATCTGCTCCATCCTCGTAACAACAGAAAAATCCCTTCATATTATCCACACGCATATTTCTATACCCCCACTTCTGGGTTGATTCCTTTTCCTCTCGTGTTTGACGAGTCACCCCTTACGTACCTATCACAACTCAGCGAGTCAGCGTTAGGAAGTTTTATTAACAAAACACCCTTCATCTTCCCTAAAGTCTCATCGATTTGGTCAACCACGCGGATTCCTGATCTATTCCATATATATATATATATATATATACTACAAGCAAACCTCCACTCCAATTTCCAACAGATCTTTAGTTTATCTATCTATATCTATCTATCTACATATATATACATATATATTGTGATCTAGGTTTTACGAAATTCAGTTAGAAGGAATCAGAGTGTGAATGGACAAAAACAAGCAATACGAACGAGTATTTAACCGCTTCGACGAAAACGGAGACGGGAAAATCTCACCGGCGGAGCTGCGGCTGTGTTTGGGATCAATAGGCGGCGAGATTTCGGAATCGGAGGCGGAGGCGGTGGTTTTGTTAATGGATTCAGACTGTGACGGACTGCTGGGGCTGGAGGACTTTATAAGGTTAGTGGAAGGAACAGAGGAGGAAGAGAAATTGAAGGATTTGAGGGAGGCGTTTAAGATGTACGAAATGGATGATTCTGGGAGCATTACGCCTAGGAGCTTGAAGAGGATGCTTAGTAAGCTTGGGGAGAAGAAAAGCATTGGGGAGTGTGAGTTTATGATATCGCAGTTTGATTTGAATGGAGATGGAGTTTTGAATTTTGATGAGTTTAGGAGTATGATGGATTGATTAGGAGATTGTAGTGTTATATATATACACACACACATACATATGTATGTATTCATTGCTGTATATCATTGATTCATTGATTCTTTATTCGTAATAAAGTTTCGCGCCATTTGGAGGCCACGCCTTGTTCTCTCTCTCTCTCTCTCTCTCTCTCTATTCTTGTTCGTATTTGCGCGGGTGAAAATATTAGCCACCAACTGAAAAAAATTGATCAAAAATTTTGGAGTTCGGACGATTTGAGCATCGGTTTAATCGATTTCAAGTTTTGGGATTGTTTTTTTCTTGTTCGGTCTCAGTTACTGAAGATTCCACATGTTCTCGAGAAATCCAAATGAAATACTATAAAATTCAAACCGAATTAGACCGAATAAGGGTTAGATTTTTTCTGGTCTTAAACCAATGTCATTTTCTGCCCAAAGATAGAGAGGAGTTTTGGAATTTAGAATAGTAAAATTGGTTTATGTACATGTAATATAACTTTTTTTTTCCTTGCAAGCGACATAAATTTTTTTGTTCAAATGGTGCAATCTATTCAAAATTGAAAAAATTAAAATATTCCCGACCAGACAACTAGATTTTGGTCCCATGATTAATTCGGTCAAGATCGGTATTCAACATGTTCATCTTGAGTCTATAGGTTCAATCCAACGCGTCCAAAATCCCAACTAACTTGACTTGAACTGATTTCACCCCTATTTATTTGTATCTTCTTCGTATTCTCGCCGTTAACGTTGATATTAGGCTATGCGAAGGTTAGATTGGGGGATATAAGTTTTAGTGACTGATAATCCAACGAATATTTAATAAGTAAGAATGATGGAACGATTTTTTAATCATCTTTTCGCCTGACCTACAAAAGAATTCGACACTGGTGTAATATTTCACCAACAACCCTCCAATAACTAAGTTAACTTTAGGATGGAGAAAAAATATGTAAAAAATAAATAGATTCTATATTGAATTAAACAGAATATTTGTACCTTGTACCATAGAAAATCCTTTGGTTATATAGGAGTGATCCTATATATATTTTAGCATTTTGGCGAGGTTATGAAAGGTGGTTAACCTTATCCTCCTAGAAAATAGGTCAACTGATCCTTTTATGTATATCTCTATCTCAAACGTATATATCTATTGTGCAATGTTTGGCTTATCTTTTGCTTAGATAGGAGTATATTTGGAGAATACTTCCCATATGCGCAGTAGACATGTATAAAGAAGCTCATCAATTCCATTTTACTTTGTTTAGTTTTCCGGGGAACAAGAACTGATCAAGTAGAATGTTAGGCTAGCTGAAAAGAGTGTATGATCAGCTCAGCTCGTCGATTATTTTGCTCATCAAAGAAAGTTTTAGAATCTCGCCCGTGTAATATTAAGTTACACAAATGTTAGATTGTGGGCTATAAGTTTTAGACACATAAATCTAATAAATATTTGATAAGTGAAAGTCTTTGAATCTTGCCGTTAACGTCTCATGCTAACCAGCCTCAAGTAATTCTTTTATCAGGATGAATTAGATTGCAAGAACGGACCTCTTTGAGCGAAATCGTATCTGACTTCACTCCCAAAAAAAAGCCTAATTGCTCGGATAAGCAGCCTCAAGTCCTATTACTAGGTTGAATTAGATTGCAAAAACAGATTTCTCTCCAATTCAAAATTTAACTCGACTAATGAGTTATATTCGAAAGCTGAGCTGACCACGCGCTCTGCTCAGACAAACGTGCTCGGTAGCTGACAGCATGCTCTGCTCGGTCAATATGGCTCTCCTCAGTTTAACACGCTCAGTCGGCGGAGGGCGATAGAAGATAAACTAAGATCCTTCTAGCCCTCCATTATATGCAAAAATGCTCAACTAATCCTCCTTTTTACGCGGAGGATAATGCCTAAGATATATGCGTATGTAGTGTGGACAAGCACGGACGATCCGCTCAATCTTATCTTTTGAAAGGATAAGCACGATCACTTCCTACAAATTTGCCATGGTAATCTCTATATAATTCAGGGACCCTTATGGTAAAAGGTACGAATATTCTGTTGCATTCAAGAATGTACAGTTTATTTATCCTCTTTATATATTTTCCTCCACCCAAAAACTAACTTAAGCATCGGAGGGGTGTTGGTAAGATACCGCACTAGTGTCAAGTTCTTTTCTGCAGGTCAAACGAGCAGGTGATCAAATTCGTTTCATCACCAACTTTTCAAGATGTAGGACTTTTGTAACGCCCCATGTATACCACTTGCCCAATAACTTGTTGAACCTAACTACATAATCCAAAATGCTTAAACTCAATTTATTAGTAATAGCATACATAGCTCATTATATGACCAAGATCACTAATGTAGACTTTCAATGTAGAACAGAATATCTCAACTTTCACTCGGAGAGAAAGCCTCGCTTGGGTAACCAAACTCAAGTTCTACTAATAGGGACGAATTAAATTGCAAAAACGCCATCAAAGTCAATAGTAGGGTGCTAGTCCAGAATGTTCTAAACAAATATTCTGAAAGAAGTATTATTTATAGAAAGGTTTGAGTGCTGGGTTTCCAGAACCTCCCATGCAAACCTCCAGCAATTTGTTCTTTCTTGTGGGAGAATACTAGGGGCCCACGATATCACTACCACCTACCAATTTGATGACGTCCTCGTCGCCGTAATTATTTCACTATTACCTCCAGTGATTCTTCTAAGAAAAATTAGACAACGCGGGATTGGTGAGCACATGAATTACACGAGATGTCGTTGGTTGAAGAAAACACGTGGTTGGTTGTTACCTTCAAACGTACAAAGCAACGATGAAAATATGCACAATATGACATGTTTTCAGTTAAAATAACTATGTCGTTACGTTTGAACATGCAAATAAGGGTGAGGGCATGCACGACATGGGTCGTCGCCAATTTTGTTGACTACGAAAAGGCAAGAGGGGTGCATGTTGGCCGACGAAATCACGTTGTTGCCTGCGAACTTGAAAAGGACCGATGAGCTCATGAGAGACGGAGTTAGGAATTTCACTACGTATGGGCGAATATGTATTCGAGACAAAAAAATATATACTAAAATATTTAACAAGAACGAGCTTATATACTTCATAAAAAAAAATCTATATAATATAGATTTTTTTTTCTTACAGGGGTAATCATTCCTAGCTACCAGCCCCCTGACTCTATTCCTGCATGACATAGCATGTTGCCGACCAAATAAAGCATGTCGACACATCATTACCTACAAAATGAAAATGCGACGGTAAAAGTAGTATGAAACTAGTCGAAGTAACCATGTCCTTGTCTATGAACATACTATTATATGAAGACTGCCTTTGAAACACGCGTTCAGACAGGAGCCACCCGCATCCAAACAAGCGGCCCAAAGTTTTTTTTCCCGAAGACTTGATTTTTTGGCATCCGGAAGAGACATGTACGCCTAGACGGAGCGCGGTGTCAGAAATTTATTTTTACACGTTTTCCGGACTCTTCTAATTTGATCCTTTAATTATGTAGTTATAAGTATATAAAACTACAAGGCACTCGAACTGTAATCCTAATTTTTCTCATCATTGTGATTAAGCAGACCTATGATTAACCGGTTTGCTAACCACATAAACAGAAAATTTGTGTGTCATATCTTTTTAAGAATCTCGCTAACATCGCCTAATAGGCATTAGATAATATACAAATAAAGATAAACAAATACGGATATCAATATATATTTTACGAATATCTATGCGTATTCACGGATATTAATATATTTTTTACATATTATTCACCATTTAATAGACGGTGGTTAACATTTTATTTTTTTTAATTATGAAATTATTTATTATTCTTTGCTTTCGTTTCGTTTCGTTACGTCATAGCACACACAAGACACGGGTGAGGAAATGGACGACGTGGGTATTTTATTCTCAGCCGATGGCATGAAGAGATTATTCCTAAACCCAGGCTTCTCGGCTGATTCCTTTTTCTCTTGTGTTTGACGAGTCACCCATTACGTACGTATCCATTATAAAAAACTCAGCCAGAGGGGGGGGGGGGGGGGGGGAGGGGGGAAAAGAAAGACCAACACTAGTATTTTACCAAAATACCCTCCAAGGTCAACCTGCTCAAAAACACGCGGATAGTCCCATTCCATATATATACACACTTCAAGCACACTCAATTCCAACTACCAACTGATCTCTTTCTACATATATATATACACACACATACTGTCATCTAGGTTTTACGAAATCCTGTTAGAAGGAATCGAGTGAGAATGGACAAAAACAAGCAATACGAACGAGTATTCAACCGCTTCGACGAGAACGGAGACGGAAAAATCTCACCGGCGGAGCTGCGGCAGTGTTTGGGATCAATAGGCAGCGAGATATCGGAATCGGAGGCGGAGGCGATGGTTTTGTTGATGGATTCGGACGGGGACGGATTGCTGGGGCTGGAGGAGTTCTTAAGGTTAGTGGAAGGAACAGAGGAGGAAGAAAAATTGAAGGATTTGAAGGAGGCGTTCAAGATGTACGAAATGGATGATTCTGGGAGCATTACACCGACGAGCTTGAAGAGGATGCTTAGTAAGCTTGGGGAGAAGAAAAGCATTGGTGAGTGTGAGTTTATGATATCGCAGTTCGATTTGGATGGAGATGGAGTTTTGAATTTCGATGAGTTCAGGAAAATGATGGATTGAATACGAGATTGTAGTGATATATCATATATATATAGTCTATAGATAGATACATTTATCTTACTGTATATCATTGGATGTATAGATTCATTGATTCTTATTCGTAATAAAGTTTCGCGCCTATTCGTAATAAACTCCGATGACGGCGAACGAGTATTCAATCACTTCTGAATTGCTATTAATGTTTGATTAATTTGTTTTTTTATATTAAATAATTTATTAGTTGAAATTCAAAGAATAAAAGAGAAGGATTATCAAAATAAATTGTGAAAATCACGTTATTAGATAATGTATTTTAGAAGTGTGTTTGAGAAGTATAAATAGCAAAAATTTCCTCCCGATCGATCGAGAGCCTTACCCAACTTTCAAGAGATGATCGACTCCAGTTACGGAGAAAGTCTAACCTCTCGAATAATCAACTTCAAGTTGTACTACTATGACGAATTAAATTACAAAAACAAACCTTCCCAAGCAAAAACCCTACTTTAAAGAAGTGGAGTTTTACTTGGTGGGAAAAACCTAATTGCTAAAATAACTATCTTGAAGTTCTATTACTAAGACAATTTAGATTAAAAAAATAGACCTCCACGGGTGAGAACCTTACTCAACTTTTAAAAGGTATTTCATTTGGAGAGAAAAATCTAAGAGTAATCTTAGAAATACAATCTCTATATACAGATTCGAATACAGATGTATTTGGATTTGTCGAATGCACATAAAATTTAATTATTTTAATTAGCATTCGACAATTTTGAACACGTCCGTATCTGAATTTGTGTATGACAAGTTTTGTTTGTAAATTTTATCAAAGCCTAATCGCTAACTAACCTCAAGTCTACTACTAGGATGAATTTGATTGCGAAAATGTCATTAAAGTCAACAGTAGTGGCAGCCCAGAATGTTCTAAGTCAACAGTAGTAGTGGCAGCCCAGAATGCTCCAAGTCAACAGTAGTAGTGGCAGCCCAGAATGTTCTAAACAAATATCCTGATTGAACTATTTATTTACAAAAAGGCTCCGAGTGCTGGGTTTCCACTTTCCAGAACTTTCCATGCACCTCCAGCAGTTTTTTTTTCTTTCTTGTGGGAGAATTCTAGGGGCCACAATTTGAATTAAACGGTCTTCTTTTAGCATCGCATTTTTAAAAGATTAATTTTATCATTTATTAGTAGGAGATCCAACTTAAATTAGAACAAAGTTTTGTATAGACTACTTCTATAAAATTTAATAACACTTAAGAAGTTTCGAACTTGAGATCTTAAAAGAGTGTAAACGCGTAAATTCCAATTTTTGACCATTAGCCAAATCTCTCAGAGCTGATCGGAATGGCTCCTTTAGATACATCTTCCTTCTAGTAGTTTGCAAGAGCAATAACTCATAAACACTGAGGTTTTAGCACTTTTGGTGGAGCGTACTTTTTAGGGCTTAGTATTGTCTTTTTATAGTTAGTCCTGACTTGAGCCCGACATCATGCTCGTGTTGAACACATGCCACGGTATTGTTCTAGTAACTGTCTATCATGACTTCGGCCCCTATCCCTCCAAGATTTTCAAGAACTATAATTAGTTGCCTAGTTTGCAAGAAGCATTTTGCTAGACAATCATGCAAAATTTACTTCTTAACTTTAAAATTGAATGTAGCGGAATTAAATTTTAAAATTAAATAGTTATCGATATTCAGTTGAATTAAATTTTACATTGTATTTTAATGAAACTTATTATTATAAAATGAACAATTCTGATCATCAAAAAGATCTTCATTATACTCCACTATACACAGTTAGACAAACATTTCCTTCTTGTGTTTCCATCGCCTTAGAATCATGGTGTCGTAAAATGCATTTTAAGAGCATTCCACAACCACCTTCAAACATGAAATAAGTTTTAGAAATGCCTTTTTGGATTGCAGGAAACAATTTATTTGAAACAACATAAATTTGTCTAGTGTTCTCTTAATTGTGAGATTATTTCTTATTCCGGCTTAAGTTGTGCCCAACATGGGTGAGGACATGAACATGAATGAATGGTTATTTCAACCGACGATATGGAGAGATTATTTCTAAGAATAATGCTAAGAACATAGACATATCAAGACATAGATGTGTCCAAAATTGTTGAATGCACGTAAAGTCCTTACTAACTTAAAGATTTTACGTAATAATTTTAAACACATCTATATCCGAATGCGTCCGGATATATGTGTTGTTAGACTTTTTGTATTTCTAAACCCCCACTTCTCGGGTGATTACTTTTCCTTTTGTCTTAGACGAGTCACCCCTTACGTACGTATCCATCGTCAAAAGTCAGCCTTTAGAAGGGAAAAAAAAAAGAGGATGACCAAACTATCAAAATATACTCCACGGTCAACACTCTCAAAACACGCGGATAGTCCCATTCCATATGTGTATATATATACACACACACACACTTCAAGCACACTCCACTCCAACTACCAACAGATTTCTCTCTACATATATATACACATACGTACTGTCATCTAGGTTTTACGAAATCCTGTTTGAAGGAATCGAGTGCGAATGGACAAAAACAAGCAATACGAGCGAGTATTCAACCGCTTCGACGAAAACGGAGACGGAAAAATCTCACCGGCGGAGCTGCGGCTGTGTTTGGGATCACTAGGCGGCGAGATTTCGGAATCGGAGGCGGATGCGGTGGTTTTGTTGATGGATTCGGACTGTGACGGACTGCTGTGTCTGGAGGACTTCATAAGGTTAGTGGAAGGAACAGAGGAGGAAGAGAAATTGAAGGATTTGAAGGAGGCGTTTAAGATGTACGAAATGGATGATTCTGGGAGCATTACGTCGAGGAGCTTGAAGAGGATGCTTAGTAAGCTTGGGGAGAAGAAAAGCATCCGTGAGTGTGAGGTTATGATATCGCAGTTCGATTTGGATGGAGATGGAGTTTTGAATTTTGATGAATTCAGGAGTATGATGGATTGATTAGGAGATTACAATCATAGATTTACTGATTCTTGTTTTTAGTAAAGTTTCGCGCCTATTCAGCGCCTTGTTCTCTCTCTCTCTCTCTATTTTTTTCCACGTGTCAAAAGTAAAGTTTTTGACTTGCTATTAATGTTCAATTAACTTCATTTTCTATGTGAATAATTTAATCTTGGAGATCCAAAAAACAAAATAGCTGAATTGGTAAAATAAATTGTGAAACCTCACATTATTAGATTATGTAATTTAGAAGTGTGTTTAAAAGAAGCATAAGTAGCAAAAACGAATGTCTGAACATTACCCTCACCTTTTAAGAGATGGGACTTCGGGGAGAAAGTCTAATTGCTCGAATAACCAACTTCAAGTTCTATTACCAGGGCAAATTAGATTACAAAACAGACCTCCACGAGTAAGAACTTTACTCAACTTTAAAAGGCGAGGGCTTCACTCGGAGAGAAAGCTTAAGAGCAACTTTAAAAATACAACTTTTATGCACAGAACCGGACATATATGTGTCCATAACTGTCTAATTATTTTAAAGAGCTTAATGTACGTACATTTAACAATTTCGAACATATTTATATATGTACACAAAAATTTGTATTCGTAAAGCCTTTCAAAGGCTAATCTAAAAACCTCAAGTCTACTGCTAGGACGAATTTGATTGCAAAATGTCATTGAAGTCAACAGTAGTGGTAGCCCAGAATGTTCTAAGTCAACAGAAGTGGCTGCCCAGAATATTCTAAACAAATATCCTGATTGAACTATTTATTTCCATGCACCTCCAGCAGTTTTTTTTTCTTTCTTGTGGGAGAATTCTAGGGGCCACAATTTGAATTAAACGGTCTTCTTTTAGCATCGCAAGGGCATCTTGAATAATTTTTGAAAGATTAATTTTATCATTTATTAGTAGGAGATCCAACTTAAATCAAAACAAAGTTTTGTATGGACTAATTCTATAAAATTTAATAATACTTGAGAAATTTTGAATTTGAGATCTTAAAAGAGAGTAAACACGTAAATTCCAATTTTTGACCATTAGCCAAATCCCTCATAGCTGATCCGAATGGCTCCTTTAGATCCATCTTCCTTCTAGTAGTTTGCAAGAGTAATAACTCATGAACACTGAGGTTTTAGCACTTTAGGTGGAGCATACCTTCTAGGGCTTAGTATTGTCTTTTTATAGTTATCCTGACTTGAGCCTGACGTCATACTCGTGTCGAACACGTGCCACGGTAACGTTATTGTTCTAGTAACTGTCTATCATGACTTTAGCCCCAATCCCTCCAATATTTTCAAGAACTAGAATTGTTCGGTTTGCAAGAAGCATTTTGCTAGACAATCATGCAAAAATTTACTTCTTAACTTTAAAATTGAATGTACCAGAATTAGATTTTAAAATTAAATAGTTATCGATCTTCAGTTGAGTTGAATTTTACATAGTATTTTAATGAAACTTATTATTATAAAATGAACAATTCTAATCATCAAAAAGATCTTCATTGTATCCCACCATACGCAGTTAGACAAACATTTCCTTCCTGTGTTTCCATCGTCTTAGAATCATGGTGTCGTAAAATGCATTTTAAGAGCGAATGCTACTATAACGCCACAACCACCTTCAAACATGAAATAAGTTTTAGAAATGCCTTTTTGGATTGCAGGAAACAATTTATTTGAAACAACATAAATTTGTCTAGTGTTCTCTTAATTGTGAGATTATTTCTTATTCCGGCTTAAGTTGTGCCCAACATGGGTGAGGACATGAACATGAATGAATGGTTATTTCAACCGATGATATGGAGAGATTATTTCTAAGAATAATGCTAAGAATATGAACATATCGAGACATAGATGTGTCCAGAATTATTAAATGCATGTAAAGTTCTTAATAATTTGAAAACTCTACGTATATTCAATAATTTCGAACACATCTATGTTCAGATATATTTGGTGTTCGACTTTTTGTATTTGTAAACCCCCACTTCTTGGCTGATTCCTTTTCCTTTTGTCAGTCAAAACTCAGCCTTTATAAGAGGGAAAAAAAAGGATGACCAATCTACCAAAACATCCTCCACGGTCAACACTCTCAAAACACGCGGATAGTCCCATTCCATATATATACACACACACACTTCAAGCACACTCCATTCCAACTACCAACAGATTTCTCTCTACATATATATACACAAACGTACTATCATCTAGGTTTTACGAAATCCTGTTTGAAGGAATCGAGTGTGAATGGACAAAAACAAGCAATATGAACGAGTATTCAACCGCTTCGACGAAAACGGAGACGGAAAAATCTCACCGGCGGAGCTGCGGCTGTGTTTGGGATCACTAGGCGGTGAGATTTCGGAATCGGAGGCGGATGCGGTGGTTTTGTTAATGGATTCAGATTGTGACGGACTGCTGGGCCTGGAGGACTTCATAAGGTTAGTGGAAGGAACAGAGGAGGAAGAGAAATTGAAGGATTTGAGGGAGGCGTTTAAGATGTACGAAATGGATGATTCTGGGAGCATTACGTCGAGGAGCTTGAAGTGGATGCTTAGTAAGCTTGGGGAGAAGAAAAGCATCCGTGAGTGTGAGCTTATGATATCGCAGTTCGATTTGGATGGAGATGGAGTTTTGAATTTTGATGAATTCAGGAGTATGATGGATTGATTAGGAGATTACGATCTCATTGGATATATAGATTAACTGATTCTTGTTTCAAGAGTGCGCACGTACATCACTTTTACACATTATTTTTGGATATTACTCAAAACTACGTCGTTTTGTGTTGAGAAAAATTCAAATATGTTTTGAGCGATATTCTTGTTTTTAGTAAAGTTTTGCGTCTATTCAGAGGCCACGCCTTGTTCTTTCTCTCGATTATTATTTTTTTTCCCACGTGTCAAAAGTAAAGTTTTTGATTTGCTATTAATGTTTAATTAACTTCATTTTCTATGTGAATAATTTAATCTTGGAGATCCAAAAAATAAAAGAGCTGAATTGGTAAAATAAATTGTGAAACCTCACGTTATTAGATTATGTAATTTAGAAATGTGTTTAAAAGAAGCATAAGTAGCAAAAACGAATGTCTGAACCTTACCCTCACCTTTTAAGAGATGGGACTTCGGGGAGAAAATCTAATTGCTCGAATAACCAACTTCAAGTTCTATTACTAGGACAAATTAGATTACAAAACAGACCTCCACGAGTAAGAACCTTACTCAATTTTAAAAGGCGAGGGCTTCACTCGGAGAGAAAGCCTAAGAGCAAGTTTAGAAATACAGCTTTTATGCATAGAACTAGACACATATGTGTTCAAAACCGTTTAATTATTTTAAAGAGCTTAATGTACGTACATTTAACAATTTCGAACATATTTATATATGAACACAAAAATTTGTATTCGTAAAGTCTTTCAAAGGCTAATCTAAAAACCTCAAGTCTACTGCTAGGACGAATTTGATTGCAAAATGTCATTGAAGTCAACAGTAGTGGTAGCCCAGAATGTTCTAAGTCAACAGAAGTGGCTGCCCAGAATATTCTAAACAAATATCCTGATTGAACTATTTATTTACAAAAAGATTTGAATATTCTGGGCTTCCAGAACCTTCCATGCACCGCCAGCAGTCTTTTTTTTCTTCTTGTGGGACAATTCTAGGGGCCGCAATTTGAATTATATGGTCTTCTTTTAGCATAAGAACAAAACTTTGTATGAATTAGTTTCAAGTAAATACTTAAATTTTAATTTTTGATCATCACGCAAACCAATTGGACTTCATTCGAATGGGTCATTCAGATCTGTCTTCTTTTTTTGGTAAATAGATGCGTCTTCCTTCTAGTAGTATACAAGAGTAACAACTCATGTGTGTCGTCCGACCACTATGTACCACCCGGAGAGAACTTCAATGTCTAAGTCAAAATTTGAAGTTCGATGAAAGGAAAGTACAATGAAGTTTTAGCACTTTAGTTAGGGCATATCTTGTTAGGGTTTAGTATTGTCTTTTTATAGCCAGTCCCGACTTGAGCGTTACATCATGCTCGTGTCGAATGCGTGCCACGGTGACGTTATCGTTCCAGTAGCTGTTTAGCATGACTTTAGCCCCGATCCCTCCAAAATTTTCAAGAATTAGAATTGTTCTGTTTACGAGAAGCAATTGTTAGACGATCACGCAAGAAATTCAGTTCAATCAAATATTAGTAACTATTGATTCTAAAAATTCACTTCTTAAGTCTAAAATTGAATAAAGCAGGATTAGAATTTAATATTAAATAGTTATTGGTACATTGAGTTGAATTTTACGCAATATTTTAATAAAACTAATTATTATATAATGGACGATTTTGATCATAAAAAAGATCTACACTATTCCTTGCCATACGCAGTTACACAACCGTTTTCTTCCTGTGTTTTCATTGACTTAGAATCATGGTGTTTGAAATGCATTTTAAGCCCCAATGTTACTATAACGGCACAAGCACCTTCAAACACGAAATAAGTTTTAAAAATTCCTTTTTGGATTGCAGGAAATAATTTATCATACTGTCGTATGTCAAAAAGTAATTAAAAATAATTTCATCGATTTAAGTATAATTTTATGTGTGATAGCATCTACTATACTAGAAATATCAATGAACTAGATTATTGCAATTGCGTAGCATACCATTCTTTAGCTTCTAGGGTGTATTTTTTAGGTCATGCTTCTTAATAACTCGAATAAAAAAATAGTAGATTTGTTCCGTCCAAAACGGGAATTGACTAGGGTTATGAGCTTATAATTTAGAATTTGATGATCGAGTCGATTACATATTATAAGTTCATTTCATATTGGACAAGACCGAAATACAAAAATACATTCTCATTATGTAAAGTCATGTTATTCGAGGGTATCGAAATAGGTACTATGTTTTCATATGTGTATGGATTCCTACATTTCTTTTAGAATTAGGAACAGGCGTAATCAAACTTGATAAATCTTTAACAATTTTAAATTATTAATTATCAAGATGAACGATCGAGATCGAAGTTGATAAATCTTTAACAATTTTAAATTATTAATTATCAGGATGAACGATCAAGATTAAGCGTCTATTTGGCCAAAAAAAAAAAATTTTGGCTTATTTTTTGTCTTTATTTAAAATTTTTTTGTATTGTTATTTTTATGTCATTTTTTCGTAGATTATTGGTTTGTATCGACGAAAGGAATTTAAAAAGTATAAAATTATGTCCAAAAGTTAAAAAAAAGTCACTAAAGACGAAAATAAGCCAACACGGACGCTGTTTTTGACTTATTTTTTGTCTTTTCTGAACTTTTTTCAAATTAAGCCGATGATTGATAACTTTTCTGAAAGTTCTTGTTGAGACGAACCAACAATCATAAAAAAATTGATGAAAAACAAAAAATTAAAAAAAAAATTCAAATAAGGATAAAAAACTAAACAGTGAATAATCCAATAATAACCACATGCCAAATGGACTTTAAGTTACTTTTCATCATCTGCACATAGACGGCGGAGAAGTCAGATTCATAGTTTTTCTTGGCTTCAGTGTCACGTTTAAGAGGAGTCGTCCTTGGCTAAAAGTTGTTGGCTACAATTATGCTTAAAAAAGTTTCCCGCGGTGGCTGTGGTTGTTGAGAAATTTAAGACCCAAGCAAACTTCACTAGATGGGTTAGTTGGAGGAAAAAAGTATTAAAAATAATTGTAGAAAAAGGACAAGTCAAGTTTAGGAAACACAAAAATAATAACTTTGAATGGATAATTTTTTTTATAAATTATTGAGTCGTCTTGATAAAAAAAATATTAATCCATTTGAAAAAAATTAATTTATTTTTGTCTTTAGTAGATAAATTTATTATTATTTTTTATATTTTTCTCGTCGAGATTAAGAATATGACAAAACTTTGATCCAATATTGGACAAGTCAAGTTAGGCCGGAATCCAGAAGGGTCGGCTTGATGGTTAAGGCTCGGGACTTACGAATTTGGTTTTTTCTAAGGTTTCGGGGGTCGGATTGATAGTTAGGCTTGGGAGTTATGAGTTTGTTTTTTTCTAAAGTCTCAAGTTCGAAATCTCTTGGGTTAATTCATACAGAATTTTGCTCTAACTTTAATTGGAGTGAATGGTGAATTGGTCTTTCAGAAATTAATCAAGGCATGCGTGAACTAATCGGACACTCTGAGTTATCAAAAAAAAAAGTCAAGTTAGGCCGGGCTAAGTGGGATTTAAATTTAAAATTTAACCCCATGGGATTGATCACATATTAGTTAAGGCTTGAGACTTAAAAGGTTTGTTCCCTTCTAAGTTCTCAGTTCGAAATTTTTTAGGTGTTATTAATTCTTATAGAATTAGTCCGTACAGAATTTTGCTCTGACTTTCATTGAGCTCTCCGTTAATGAACAGTGACATTAATCTTTTGGAAATCAATCGATGAGCGTTTAAACTATGCCGAACACTCTGACTTGTTAAAAAAATAAAGTGAGATTCAAATTTGCAAGTAAACAAGGGGCTCAATCACTAATATAGGATCCATATATATGTATATATATGTGTGTGTGTGTGTGTGTATAATCAACAAGTAATGATCCACCAACCATTTTAGTGGTGCCTTTTGGTTAACTCTTTTCCACTCCATTGGAACACAAGTTAGTTCATCAAACTTTAAGAAAAGTTGCCTTTTTTAAGAGAAAAAAAATGAAGGATAGTTGAGATGGTCACCTGTGTCTCTTGACAAAGAACATTAAAATCTCCATTACCATTATTTAGAAGAAAATCATTGCCACATTGTCCCTACATGGACTGGGTAGTGGCGCCAATATACGGATTTGAATTCCGATCAGTTTAAAATATTGATCAGGTCAATTTACACACATCTCATTTACTTTATTATAGATGAATTTCACCATCTACTGATAGAGACTCGGTTAACATCAGGATAAAAGTCTTGTATGAACTAACCCTATAAAATTGTAGCAAAAGTTTATGTGAATAGTACTCGAATTCCAGAGACATACTTCTATTCATTCATCAAACTGGAAATACAAAAAAACAAAATTGGAAAACAGTGTCCATTGTAAACTGTAAAGGAAAAATAGATCATAAACAATATGATACCGAACCAACCGTCCTCTTGGACTGCATAAATGATGAGACATTTCGGTTGCCATATATAAAACCTTCCGGTGTCTTAATTTATTTACAACTCTTCGAATTTTCAATAGGAATTTAATTACAACTGATATGTTTCAAAACAGAAACCTACGAGAAAGCAAACTCGCGAGGCTCTTCATAATTATCATTCTTTCAAAAGAAAATGATTGCTATACTGACCCTACATTAACTCGGTAATGGAGCCAATGTGGATTCAAATTTCTAGTGAGTGTTCGGATGGGGAATTATTTTTGAAATGATGATAGTGCTCTTATCTTTAAACTAAAGCCTTATTTGCTATAGGCCCTCCATTTGTTTTGGTGTACATGCATGCCATTGTATGGACCACTAAGCAAATAAAAAAAAAAAAAAAGGAGCTGATGTCCCAAATTTGAATATAGGAAGGTTACAAAAGGGATAGTCTCGGAGTTTTTTATTCGGTTATTCGTTTGATTTTAACCCGATCGAAGAATTTTTGTGCAGATCTGTTTTTAAGTGCAAAATGAAGAACTGATTAGTGTTGTTCGACATGTATCTGTCGAAAAGTATTCTGATATGCAAGTCAGTTCGTAAACAAAAAGAGATAATTGATCTGAAAGTATTTTTAGAGGGATAAAGAGCATGTACAATACTTTTCACCTTCAATTATCTTATATGGTCGAACATAACTTACGCTCCAAGCTAGCATGTGCAGAGCATAAAAAATAATCAATGTTACTACTGACGTTATGCATGACGCGTCGAATGTCAGACCAAGCATCTCGTGTTAGGGCCAATCCACTTGGAGAACACATGAAAGACGAACGTAGCCACGTTAGTCAGATCATTCGGGTCAGGTATTGTTTGATCTAGTTCACAGGACATGTGCCCACCATACGGGCTTGTTGCACAAGACTATGCAGACCACCTTAAACTTCGGTCCGACCCTTTAGATTTATTCGCTCACTAAACCTCGTCTAATTATAATAGCTCAATTTAATACCAACTCGATCCACTAGAGTTTCAATGAGGAAGACACATGGGGTCCTGCAATCTAATTAGATATTTGCATCAGGACTTTATTAAACGGTTGATAAGGGTTTAAATGTTCACATTAAAGCCTACTAACTTACCTTTGTTAGATTCATTACTAAGTTACTTGAATCTTAATTAGTGAATTTTATGATTATAGGTACTCGTACCCAGTTGCACGAAATTGGAAGTTAAGCCCGTTCAGAGGAGTCAATCGATGAAAAAAAAAGGAAGAAAAATAGTTTTGAGAAAGTTGGAAGATAAGAAATCTCGCACTCAATCAAAGAAATTAAAGTTCAAGCAAAATTGGAAACAAAAACATACAATCCCGTATTAGGGATGTATATGGACAGCATTCAGTATTTTGGTCATATCTCTCAGCTCGGATGTCCGATTGATGCAAGGTTTGCGGCGATAGAAAGGGAATTCAATTATCTACAACTTTCTAGTTCATGACTTTTCCAGATTATGCTGTTTCGGATGTCAAAAGTGGGCTGCAATACTAAAAACGGGAATTTTATAATATTTAGTTTGATTCCTTTGTCCCACATCGGAAAAAAGACAAATACTGACTCAACGAGGAGCACTATATAAAGCCCTCACCTCTTTACTTTAAGGGAGGAGAAAGTAGCTCGAGTACAAGCTAAAGGAAGTGATTTTATTCCTTGGCTAGGACTCAAGCAAGTTTAATATTTTCATGGCGGTCATCGTTGGAGAGTTGGAGCTTCCTACATCCATGGGCGGCTAAACACTTCAGCTCGGGTAACGAGGATACCTTCTCCAAGTAATGTAATTGTTTAATTCTTAGGGTTTTCATTCAATTTTAATTGTATGATTTTGGATGCTTCATATTATTATGAAAGAGCATATTCTCCCTATTAATCTGTGTGTTTGTATTCATGATATCAAACACGTTCATGCAATAGTTTTTAATTGTTTCGTGACAGTCTCTGAGATAGACTATACGACATAAGACGGATCGTGCCGTTGGTCTCGTTCAGTGAGACGATCCGTGCTGTGTTGAGATAGTCTATACGGAGTACGAGTCATGAGAATATTTTTAGGGATTACTAATAGGAATTGCTACCCTATTGGTGGTCTGGATTACAAGTTGAATGAAACCCTAATGTTTGCTTCAGTTACATTATAAGGGGAAGGTAGAATCGAAACCCTAGTCCCTTCTCTCACTTGTTTCTAAAACCCTTGTTTAGTTCTTTAATTTTTATTCTAGTTTTCAATTTTAGTTATAGTTCACCAAACAAATCTTTCAACATATCCATTAAATTAGAAATAAATCTTTAAAAATATCGTAACTTAGCTTTTCCATCCCCGTGGACGATCCTGGTCTTTCCACTATCCTTCGGGTTAGTTTTAAGCCTTGACTTTATAAATATATTTTTGGTGCGTTAACGACAACATCAACGGTACTTAAAAGTAACGATTAGGGACAGTAGCAGGCACAACTATGGTCCTACAATTTTAGCAAATTATCAAATTGCCCTAAAAAAGTTATCATTTTAGTCCCTCCGAGGTCTTTTATGTTTTTTACCTTAAAAAGGAAATGAATTTTTGCCCTCTCCGTTTTACCGTCTGTAGCCCTTTTTATGCATTTATCGATGTGGATTTACCATACAATTCTTTCATCAATTCAACTTTATTTCGATTTTAATTGGACCACCACCAATAAATAGTATAAATAAATTCTCTAAAAGTCAATTAAACGTAGAATTAATTCTTTAAAAAAACTGCTAAACTGGTTCAGTCATTTTGAATTACAAAACGAAGAAATATCAATTTTACAATCAGTGATAACGTGACTAAGATCAATATCAAAGGAATTGGCAATCATTATAGGTAAGCCAATTCTTTGAGAAAAAGGATACTCCCACCACCCACACTATAAGATGGGGTGGGCCATTTTCCCGACAATGAGTATATCTATATATCCATGACCAAAAGAGAAGTACGTACACATCTAAACGATGTTGTTTTGGCCATCAAAATAATACCTAAACGGTTGGACTGTATTTGGGTAATCAAAACGGCGTTATTTTGGTAAACAACACATTATTTTATGCATTTTGATATATATATATATATATATATATATAGAGAGAGAGAGAGAGAGAGAGAGAGAGAGAGATAGAGAGAGAGAGAGAGAAGAGTCTTTTTCTAATGAAGGGATCTTTTATTTTGCTAACGAGGACCTCCTTTTTTTGATCAAATTTTAATAATTCAAACAGTTTAATGTGTTTGAAACATATCATTAAAGGTACTCACGAGAAATCGGCTCAAAAAATATCATGAAGGGCTTGATCTAAGTAGTTTTTAATAAATACTTATAGGAACAATTTTGTAAAAAACTGTTTGGATCAAATCATTTCCGATAATATTTTGAACTGATTTCTCACGGTTACCCTTAAAAATATGTTGTAAACACATTGAACGGTTCGGATCATCAAAATTTGATATAAAAAAAATCTTATTTTAACAAAATAATTTTCCATTAGAAGGAATCTCTATCTCAAGAGATCAAGAGAGAGAGAGAGAGAGAGATCTCACAATCAGGACATTCGGAGGAATTGACGAGGTAAAGAGGGCATGTTCTAAGTTTGAGTAAGTGACAAAAGGGCCATTAAGAGCCTCACGTGAAGAGGGTGTGGCACCAAAGTATGCTCCTCTCGTCCTATGTATTATAAAATCCTTAGTACATGTCACAAACAGATTTTGTTTTGGGGACAGGATTTCACCTCCCATGATTTGTTTCTCTCCTCTTTTTCAATTCCTTCAAAATGATACATTAGGCAAAAAACTATACATATAGCCTCTATTTGGCCTCTTGTTCTTATTTTCTCGAAGGGCATAGATTATAAATTTCTGTAACTGCAATTATAAGTGCAGTAATCCCGATGTAATTGAGCACATAAATATTAATTTTTCAAG
This sequence comes from Arctostaphylos glauca, assembly GCA_019985065.2. Lineage (NCBI taxonomy): Eukaryota > Viridiplantae > Streptophyta > Magnoliopsida > Ericales > Ericaceae > Arctostaphylos > Arctostaphylos glauca. The sequence continues at coordinate 30,494,725 of JAHSPW020000008.1, forward strand.
GTGAAGACAAAAATATCGATGTTTGTTAAAAATAGTGGTGTGTTTGTTGCAATTTGGTATTATCACTTGTGACTTTGAATTGTTCGGAAGTTGTAATATTATAAGTGTGGTAATTAACCCTAATTTTATCAACCTCGTTACACTTTAGTGAAGCTGTATAATCACTGAACCAACTCACCCTAGTTAACTTGATACAAAAATTGATTACATATTGTAGTCTGTCGAAACGTTGGGTTATTTCCATTAACCTGACAACATATATAGCGCATGGCCTGGCTGAGTGAGGTTGGGTGAAATCGAGATATGGGCTGGCATGCCAAGAAGCCCAACAACTTGCAGGCCTAAGCCTAAGACAATATATCTGGTCGGGTTGACGATGGTTGTCGAAGGAAGATTCAAGCCAACAAGGCTTCTATAATGTCCTGAGAAGATCTTGGATGCGTATGGAAAGAGTATTAGGGAAATCTCTAGAGATTCTAGAGGGATCTCAGCGGGGGATCCGATAATGATATAAAAAGAATTTTGAAGAGATCTCGACGACAATTTTAACTAAGAACCAACAATAAAAAGGACACATAAACTTGTGTAATTCAAATACAAATATTTTTGTACTTTTATTTTTGAGGTATAACTTAAACATTAGAGTGTCCTTCGAAGATTCGGGGAGGTTGTAGTGCACTTTCTTGTAATGTAGTTGTAGTGCGAGCAAAATTGCATAATTTTGTTTGTTTTTCCCTCAAAACTATATCATTTTAATTTATCACGCGAATTGTTATCAAACTGCATGAAATCAAAATGATATAGTCTTGAGGGCAAAGCGAACAAAATTACGTCATTTTACCTGCACTATAAGAAAATGCACGATAGCTCCTCCAACTCTGTCCCTCAAATGGTACAACCGAATAACACTAACACTAATGAATCTAGCAATCTCACACATATCACTTTATAAACCACCCCCCCAAAAATAAAAAAAACGTATACACTGAAACATTACCCTTTTAGCTTCGGTCGGTGCTCTTTCTATGTTAAAACTTCCAACTATTTTAGTTCATTACTCATTAGTGGAATGATCTCTTTGACTTAAAGCAAAGATTTAGGACCATATAGGGATACTCTTTTTTATCTTTAGGACCACAGCATAGCTCATTATCCGGCCAGCATCACGTGACCTTGATTTCCCACGTGGCAGCAACAGAATAGATTCTTTGATCCTGTGCTCCTCTGCCTTGTGGAAGCGCATGACTAGGTCATCGGTTCCGGTGCTGCCCAATTTGCATGCCCCACTACCTTTCGCATCCGGAAAATTATTGGGTGAACTTGAGATTAAACACACATTTTCACTACAAGAGTAGTTGTGAATTGCATGCCTGAACAGTCAGACGATGACCGAATAATTTTTTATTAGTATTTTATGCGACAAAACGATGTCGTTTTGACGCGCAGCATGAACTACCGTGCATAATACATAACAGCATTTCCAATCCCAGCTAACACCATATAGCATTTTGGTAGAACAGAAGCACACCTAAGGCGGCAGGACGATATTGACATTATTCGAAACATTCTCATCACTTTAGTTGCCAATTCCCTCTTTGATGCTCAGTGAATCTTTTTTCATCTAGTACCAGTCGTAATAGATTGACTTTAAACTTTTCATTATGGCTCGTTCCAATCATTACGTTGAAAATAATAGCTCTTTGGAGGATTGGATTCGTCTCAGACGCTTATAGTGACAGCAAAGTCTCTGCTCACTCTGTTAATCAATAGCTAAACCTGAAACAAACCTGAAGCAGTGTAGCAGTAATTCATACGAAGTCTATGAATTATGTATAAATTTTGGTAAAAAAATGCGTTCGAACACAATGCGACGGTGCTTCAAGACCAATAAATAATAACTCGTGCTATCTTTATTATTCCCAAAGAAAGAAAGCAAAAGGGTCACTTCTTGTTGTCAACTTTGTGATAAATAAACTTTTGATCATAGGCAGCTTCTTGCTTCTCGATCGAGAATTCATATACTAAGGGACATCGATGCAATCAACTTACTCCATTAAAAATTACATTTTCATTATGGTCTTAACCGACCTAGGACCATCCTATTCCATCCTCGCTATTAACCCAATTCTTGAAATTTGTGTGAATTCTTGTCTTGCTCGAATTAATAGATTTATAATCCAAAATTGAATTGTTGTAACCATGTGATTCTCTGATGCATTTTTTAAGCTGAAACCATTCCCTAGTGTTTTTAAAAATCACTAGATCTAGGTATATTCTAAAGATGCATTTAGTGACTAAATTGGCCTTAGTTACTATTCGGGACCATTAACTCAATTTTTGAAATTCGTGCATAATAAATAATATTTTGCATATGTATGTGCACCGATGTTTTTCATTTTTCGTTATTTTTTGTTAGATTTTTGTCACACTTTTCTAATTAAATATTTTTTGAGCAAAATCTAAAAAGTAAAATCATGACAAGAAATAGACGTAGTGCAGGTTATCACAGATAATGTGCTGTCTCTGAAAGCCTACCATCTATTCCGAGTGTGCTGATCGATATGTCTTTTTCTGGTAGATTTAGTATAACGGATAGTAAATCTTGACAAATTCTCCAACGAGAGAAATGAGAGTCAATCATGCAATTCCAACGAGCGAGCTAGCGAAATAGGAGTTGACCAGTCCAAAAGAATTTATGCGCACATCGTTGGATTTCCGAGGGGTTAATTTCATTGTCTATCAAAAATTTTAATTAAAATCAATTTAAAATTCACGTAATATTAATAATAGTACCTAAACAATAATCCATCGAGATTATTGACAATAATCTTTAGTAATTAATTTTATCCGAGTCAAAAAGATTGACTGCAAGAGTCTCAGGATACTGATGAGTGAGGTTGCTTGTCGAATACTCGTATTGACTACAGTCTATGTACAGCAAATATTCGAACAAACTTTTTCCTTTACCGTGTGTAGAGATCGAAAGGGAAAGGGTAAGTAGCAGTAGTATTAGTAATAAACATATATATCTGCAACGTATCTGACACCATCTACTCCTGTACATTATCATTATATGTTCTTCTTGTATGTAACTATGATTCTGGCCCCCCTCTCTCTGTCTCTCTCTCTCTCTCTCGTTCTGCATGGAACCCCGTGAATTTCATGCTGTGATCTGTCTTTCAACGAGTAGGCAATTGTACTATTTAATAGTACCTGTTATCATTTGTTTGATACTAAAAATGAGATATAATTAATATAATAAAAAGAAATTCGGTTGTGTTCTTCTCACACGATTTTTTTGAAAAAAAACTCTGAGATGTTGTTTAGTGTAAATATTTCAGAAAAAATTTGAGAGTTAAATTTTCTCGGCATTTTCGAGGTGCTCTCTCTCTCTCTCTCTCATTTTATAGAGAAATGAATATTGTTTGAGAAAAAAAGAAAAAAATTTGGAAAAAAAATTTCCAAACAAATTTCTAAAAATTTTCAATTTTTTTTTGAAAAATTCTCAACCAAACACAGCCTATTAGGCTCTGTTCGTTTGAGTGTTTCTGAACTAATTTTTAGAAAAAAATACTTTCAAATGTGTTTTGGCGTAAATGTTAAATAGAAAAAAATTCAGAGATAGATTTTTTGGGTATTTTTAAGGCACGCTATTTCTCTCTCTTCTTTTTGAGTTTTGTGCACATGTTCTGTTAATAAAAAAATTTTATTTTAGAATTTTGTGCTTATAGTTAATCACGAAGTATTATTTTAAATCAACAGTGAATTTTGAAATTTCTTTTGAAAATAAAATTTATAGAACACGATCAAAAGGGATCAAATAAACGGTGTTGGACACAACTAAAAATGAATCAAATGTGACTATGTAATACATTAATCATTGGCAAACATGATTATATAATGATTGTTAATAATTGAGAAACAAACCAAACAAAATGTTTGTAAAACTGTTTCCAAAAAAATTCAAAAACACTACTCTAAAAAAATTCAAAAAACACCAAAACAAACACACTCTAATTTGTCTAAATGAGTTTAATTACCTAACGGTTATTATTGTGTTATTGAGTTATTAAATTATATTACCATATGTAAATAATTCATTCAAATCCATTTGGAGTAAGTTATTTTTTATTCGTTTTTATTGTATTTAATGCATGAATTTATTTGATTCTAGAGATACAATAATGAAAATGTCCATGAATGTCACTCCATTAGGAGTAAATGTCTTGTTACTGGCGGCATTTTGGTCTTCGCCTTTCACTTAAGGAGTGGCCATGCCTAACTTGCAAAGTGCTAGAAACGTTTGCTTTTGGACAAAGAACTTAGTTTAAATGAGCAGTTGATATTGGCTTCAAATAGGTCAATAAGTAAAGAATTACCATAGCCAAAATAGAGCCTTTGTTTTGAATATTTTGTTTGGAAGATATAGTAGATATAAATATGTGAATGATATTTTTATAATAGACAGTGATATTCTTGTAATTAATAATAATATTTTTATATATAAAATGAAAATATATAAACGAGATAAGACATAGATAAGAGAGGGGATGAAAATGGGATAAGATAATAGATAAGGGAGGGAATGAAATATTTTATCCTTTCCGAACGTGTAGAATAGTATCTCAAATATCATATCCAAAGTGCAACTAAATAAACAAATACCATAGATGATAAATCCGTATAATCATACTAACAGTGATAGCATTATACGATTTTTATGACTTCTATCAAATAAGACTTTAAATTACTAACATCAACCAAAAGCAATTGCTTAATCAGGAAGCCCAAACTACAAGGCAATAGCAAGAAGAGACATCATTTTGTATAAAAAGGGAATAGCAATTTTTTTTTTGCTAAGTAAGGGAATAGCAATTGCGTCAACGATTAAAGAATAACGACAAAAATAGTGATTGAAATTACGTGTCGTCAGATTTTACCGTACGTGTCGTCAGACTTTACCGTAATTTAGTGCAATTTCTTTCGTCAAGTAAATAAAGTGAACCTATGAACCACTTTTGTAGTGTCTTAGACTCTATTGGAACAAAACAAAGGAGGAGGCGAAATGGAGAAAAGGAAGAGATAATAACAATCTTGTTTGGCACGGGGGTTGTTGGTTCGGAGTAGAGTACATTGCTAAAGGTCCTCGGACTTCTAGGTGGTGGTGTTGCGAGAAGCAGGAGAGAGAATCTTCACTGTGGTAAAAAGAAGAAACCTTAATATTGCATATGGTGTATGGGGTGCAGAGAGATGAAGGGGTAATGAGATAAGTAGGGGTGGGAATAGAGTTACCCCGGAATAATCCTTATCTCTGACGTCACAGTACAAATTACCATATTTTAACCGTGGTAAAAAAAATAAAAACAAACCAAATCCCCATAAATGCCCCCCCTCACTCCTTTCCCTCCAGTTGTCCCTGGCGCTCACTTCTTTCAAGTTTCTCCCCCTCTCGAGTCTCGTGCCTATATAGAGTGAGAAACAATAATATTTTAGAGAGAGAGTAATAACATATACGTATAGAGAGGGAGGGAGGGAGAGAGAGAGAGGGAGCAGAGCAGTCTAGTGAGTGACCTACTTGCAACTACCACTAGCTACGCCGGAAATGACGGTCTTCGGCCACTCAGGCGGAGGAGGTTTCCTCGCTGGTAAACAAGTTTTCCCGGTGGACTGCGAGGCGGAGGTCTCGCAGCGGCTCCTCGAAGCTTCGCAGGGAGAGGATCTGAGATCGGCTCTCGAGTGCATCGCCGATCCATTTGTCGACGTAAACTTCGTAGGCGCGGTGTGCGTTAAGGTTCGTAAGGCGGAGGTTTCGTGTCGCGACGAATCGGCGAATGAAGTTCGATTCGAGTATGAGGAGTTCAAGACAGACGTCACGGCTTTGTTCCTTGCCGTTCATACCGGGAATGTCATGCTTGTTAGGAAACTACTGGTAATGCGACTTGGATTTGATTTAGATAGCTTGTATCTTTTCTGATAAATGTTGTATGTGGTTCTTACTCTGTTCCGTATGATACTTTGATTTCGTTCCGCTGATTTTGAAATGCTTGACCTTATGACTAAAGTTGAACTTCTCAATCTGTTTGTTTACTAGTTTTTTTATCTTCATTTCATTGATCTTTGTTTGAGTCGTGGAATCTTTGTTTTTTCGTTTTCGTCATCCCTCTGTTTTGTAAAGTAAGATTCAAAATTTCAAACCAGGTGCAGTATTGGGTTTGCGTTTGCATCCCTTAAATCAAAATAACCGCCTGATAACAGTGTCAATGTGTCATCCTGTGCATCCTTTTGTAAACGTGCGATTCAGTTTGTGATTTTATGCCTATCGATGTCTTTTACCACGAACTTGCTTTAATCACGAGGAAGAAGATTTTAAAGCTTGAAACTGAGTTTTGCTTCTGTGATTACCTTTTATTTTTTCGACTGTTGTTTTTGAGAATATAGATATTTCGGTCCCTGCTGTATCACTCAGATTAGTGAATCAGGGCCTCGTTAGTGGTCACCCTCTTAAGCGCAGTTTTTTCTCCAACCAGAACAGGGAAGAACATTCGAATTGGGCTAGGCAGATCGTTTGTTTAGCACTTATTTCCCTTTACGCTATCCTTGACTTTGCATTTTGACTTTAGGTTCCGCTTTTTTCCCCCTCCTAAGCTGCTTACTCAGTGAAAATTGCTGGATCAGCACATAGTTATGCTCGCTTAGACTTGATTTAGTAGTTGCTTTAAGACATTATGATTTGAAGCTTGATAACTGAAGGTCTTGACTCTCAAGTACAGGGGGTATAAGTTCTCTATCCCTTCCATCTCTTTGATTGTGTTATTTGAGTGCATCTTTAACTGCTGGGATCGATGATTTTAGTTTGAAGTGAAAGAAAACACCTGAGACATGTGTAGCTTTTAGACATGCTTAGGATTATTTTCAGTTTCATGATAAATTTATCTTTGTGAACTTGAGTTCAATCTAGTTAGTTGTTGTTTGACTCATCTATGTACATCAAAAAAAAAGTTATTGACTTCCTTTGGCCTAAATTTTTTAGTATTAAAATCAGTCTTTTATGCCATTTTTTCTTGGTTATTATCATACACGTGTTAAAATTTGTAGATTAATTATTCGTCTTGACGTAAAGAATTTATAAAGTAAAACAATAGGATCACTAGTGTTAAAAAGTTCACTAAAGACAAAAAATATGTAAAAATGACAGTTTTTAATGTTGTCTTATCTAGACTTTTTTAAATTTCATTTTATATTTTCATATTTTTCTAATTCCTCTCGTCGAGGCGATTGAGAGATCGCAAAAATGTTGACGAAAAACCATACAAAACTCACGAAACATCAAATCATACCGACTGTTTTAACACAATAATTTAGTCCCAATTCAGCCTTATTCCTGAAGGAAAATACAAAAAGTAACCTTGTCTACAGGATAAGCTTTTTAATTTCCTATTTTGGGTTAGCAGGGCCCATTTTAGGTTGCCTCTAACCCTTGACCAGAGTTTTGAAGGACTAGTATGGGGCCTGCGTACATGATACATTCCCCCTCTTCTTCGTATTAATGACTTCCAAGGTTTGCTTGGTATAATGTTCCATGCCCCATTGTGTGTCACATCTATCATGTTGTCTAATTTGTCTGCGACTGCCCATGACCACCTGTACTCAATGAAAAGTCCAAAATACTTACCATCCTGCTAGCTTTGTTTGTTTGTTTCTTAATATTTTGGGCAGAGTATTCGTGTAATTTGGCATACAAGTCATTGTATTCGTGTAATTTGGCATACTGAGAGTTGGCATTTATTGATATGACAGGGTATTGGAGCTGATGTGAACCAGAAACTCTTCAGGGGCTTCGCGACAACAGCGGCAGTGAGAGAGGGCCACCGTGAGATTTTGGAGATCTTACTTAAAGCTGGTGCTTCTCAGCCAGCTTGTGAGGAGGCCTTGTTTGAGGCTAGCTATCATGGCTGTGCAAGGATTGCAGAACTGCTCATGGGATCCGATCTTATTCGGCCCCACATCGCCGTGCATGCCCTTGTCACTGCAAGCTGCAGAGGATTCGCCGATGTGGTAGATGCACTCATCAAGGTAAAACATACTATTCACTAACCCAAATGGGCCAGTTCAGCAGCAAGATTCTTGTTGTATGATATAACCTAAAGACAGACGTGTACATAAAATACTGTAAAATTGCGTTTATACTTTGTTTGCAATAGCTTTACCTTTGTCATTCGAGTCTTTTCTATCTTCGTTGTTACTGACATAGTTTTAGTATAACACTACAGTTTCAGCTTTTGTACTCTGTAATTTTTTTATGGACAATATTTTCATGGACCTACTTACCATGAATTTCTGTAGCTAGTTGTTTTAGTTTAAACCTAATTGATCATTCTTATAAACAATACAAAACTTCGGCATGTTGACAATATTGGAAAAACATGTCGCTATCTGTCAGTTTGCTGGAGTTTAAGATTGCTTGAATTATACAGATAGTCCCATGTTTTGCACAAATAGAATGTTAACTTCATGGCCACGTGCACAAAGCTTGTTGCTAAGTTGAATAGTTACTCCTGTGTGTTTAATGGGGACTTCGACTCTCTTGAATTCTCTCTTTTTATGCATTACATTTCTGCTTATTTAGCATAACAATCTGACACAAAGCTCTTTCCCATTGGCAGTGTGGAGTAGATGCAAATGCAACCGATCGAGTGTTACTCCAATCATACAGACCTTCTCTGCACACAAGCGTTGACTGTACTGCACTTGTGGCTGCTGTCGTGAGTAGGCAGATCTCTTGTGTCCGTCTGTTGCTAAAGGTGAGGTTCTAATCTTTATTTGGATTATTGGTTCAAAAAAATCCTGATTTGGGTAAAAAATAGTAGGATATAGAACAATAAGTGCAGATCTCCAAAGTTTATACTCCTATGTTTGAAACTTCTATGCTTTTGTAGGATTTGTTATCCAACAGATCCTTGATTCCCCCATCAATTACTACATTAAACGTCTGTGTGAAGTCCTTTAATCGGATGTCGTTTGATCCTAGCTTGAGTCAGAAAGTTTCTGTAGATCTCTCAAGTACTGTAAAAGCAATAACCAGTTAGTGCTTGTCCGGCCAGTGTGAGCCCAAAAACACTCCGATGTTTAAGTCCGTCCGTAAATCGAAAAGATAACCTGAAAGTATTGTTTAGATAGGGGATAGCATGTACTTTATTTTTCGTCTAAAGTTACCTTTTGCGCACAGACCAAGCTTGAGTTCCAAGCCAGCATGTATGGAGCACGTTTTCTCATGACTTCAGAAATACTGTCGCTACCCTGATGTCATGTATAAGGAATGCTAGGTCGAATGTCATGTGTCAGTGTCAAATAACCTGGAGGCCATGTAGAAACGGGCTAGGCCACCTCAATCGGGTCTCATTGTCGGGTTCTGGCTAGGCCCTCTCCACACGGCGCACGCTCGTCAGGCAGGCTTGTTGCATGGGGTCATGTGAGCTACGTTGGGCTTTGGTCCAGTCCATTGAGCTTACCAGACAATGAGCCTTATTCAGGCCACAATTCATACCCGGTGCTGACCCAACCCACTAGAGTCTGAAATGACATCCATGTAGATTTGTAATTCCATCCCATGCCTTATTGAACGGCCTTAACATGTATTTGAGAAGCAATAGATTCAATGCATTCAGGAAGGAGATTTGGCAGTGGTCCCCTCTAAATTGTCTTTTTAACAACTGTGAAATAGCTGGGATTTGTCCTCTGTATCTCAATTCCATTACCATGGTTGTGCGGTACTACATCAGAAATATAGAATCTCAACAGAAACGTACCACATCTCCATGGTACACTAATTGTACTACGGTATAACTTAGAAAATGACAATTCGCAGAAATACTCATTTTTTCCTGTTTCTTTTTTTCTCTCTCACTATCTTTGGGACATGACCTATGAAGCAAAGATACGGACACATATATGGATATAAGATATGAGATACGTAGATAATGACATGACCAATGAAGCAAAGATACGGATAAAAATACGGATACGAGATACGGATACGAATACAGATACAGATATGAATACGACACAATATGAAAATGGTGATACATCAAAACTCAAAATTATAGGATACGCATACGTCGAGGATACATCTATAAACATAAAATGTTTTTATAATAATAGTCTTCTGCTATCCTAACAGAGAAAAAAAAGTATACTATATGTACAATATAACAAATCAAAAGTGTATTTCGATTTGCAATATGTAACTATAATAATATAGTGTCAATGTTTTGTGATTCGAATGTAAGTTTATTTACAACAGTAGTAGAGAGAACTTGGAACGACCGAAGATAGGATTTATTTTCTTTTCTGTCTCCAGTGCAATCAGTAGTCGATCTATTTTGAATACACTATTTATTTGCTGTATCCGATACGAATCGGGGCGTATAGGACACGTATTGACGTCCGATATGTATTTCGTATCCATACGCGGACATGACTAACTTGCTTTCTGCAAATGTAAAACAGGCTGGCGTTAAAACAGACATCAAAGTGCAACTAGGGGCATGGTCATGGGACACAGCTTCAGGGGAAGAGTTCAGAGTGGGTGCAGGATTAGCAGAGCCCTATGCGATCACTTGGTGCGCAGTGGAATATTTCGAACATAGTGGCGCTATCTTGCGCATGCTCCTCCAATCGGTCTCCCCCGATACCATCCCACACTACGGTAGAACCCTCCTGCACCATGCCATTCTTTGTGGTAATACCGGAGCCACCAACGTGCTTTTAAGTTGTGGTGCAAATGTCGAAGCCCCTGTTAGAACCACCCAAAAAGCTGAATTTCGTCCGATACACATGGCTGCCCGTCTCGGATCCTCAGAAATACTGCAATGCCTAGTTGATAATGGCTGTGATATGAACTCAAAGACCGAAAGTGGAGAGACAGCTCTTATGATCAGTGCGAAATACAACAGGGAAGAGTGCCTAAAAGTTTTGGCCTCAGCTGGTGCTGATTTCGGCTTAGTCAATCTGGCTGGTGATTCTGCATTGTCCATTGCAGGGTCGAGCCGGTGGTCCCTTGGTTTTAAACAAGCTGTGATTGATGTTGTTAGGTCTGGAAAAGTTCCCAAGTCGAGTAATACATCCGTATTTTCTCCTCTTATGTTTGTTGCTCGTTCAGGTGATGTTCAAGCCTTGAAAGCTCTAATTGGACGCCGAGAAATTGATCTTGACTACCAAGACGATAAGGGTTTCTCTGCGGTCATGGTTACTGCAATGGAAGGTTACGTTGAAGCTTTCCGATTACTTGTATATGCCGGGGCTGATGTGAAGCTGTGCAACAAATCTGGCGATACTGCGCTTACCCTATCTGAAGTAAATCACGAGCGTGATCTGTTTGAGAAGGTCATGCTAGAATTTGCTCTAGAGAAGGGTAATCGCAACGGTGGAGGTTTTTATGCCCTACATTGCGCAGCTCGACGTGGAGACTTGGAAGCAGTGAGATTGTTGATGCACAAGGGATACGATGTTAATGTCCCTGATGGGGATGGATACACCCCACTCATGTTGGCAGCAAGAGAAGGCCATGGAAGAATGTGTGAGCTCTTGATTTCATTCGCAGCACGTTGCGACCTGAAAAACGTAAAGGGTGAAACTGCGCTATCACTCGCCAGGAAGAATGGTGGGGCCGAAAACGATTCTGTAAGGGTTATTCTCGATGAGCTTGCTCGGAAGCTGGTGTTAAGTGGTGCTATTTTGTCAAAACACACCAAGGGGGGGAAAGGATCGCCGCATAGTAAGGTAGTGAAGATGGTGGAGGCTACGGGGGTTCTTCGATGGGGGAATTCGAGTAGAAGAAACGTGATGTGTCGAGAGGTTGAGGCTGGACCGAGCTCGAGTTTCAAGAGGTCTAGGAGGGGGAAGGGCGATGCCGACGAGCTCGGGGTGTTTCGGGTGGTGACAACGAAGAAGAAGGAAGTGCATTTCGTGTGTGGTGGTGGAGCTGAGGATGCAGAGCTGTGGGTGAGGGGGATAAAGCTTGTGACAAAGGAAGCTATATTTGGTAGAAAGCAGATGGAAACATGATGCAAGGAAGGAGGTTGGTTAGAGTCTTGTGAGCAGGTAAGTATGTATATATAGATGTTTGTGAATTTGGGAGTACTTTTTCTCGAAGTACTGAACCTTATGTCCGATGTAAAAGTTTTGATTGATGTAGAAATATATTCTTCAAATCAGAATCTTAGGATTTGTTTTTTATCAATCTGTATAGTCTTTCCGTTCAGTCGTAAAGCCGTAAAGCCATAAAATCGAAAGGGAGATGAGTTTATCCCTTTGATGCATGAATGTGTATCGAGGTATGTCCTGTTCGATTGACCTGGTGTATCTCTTTGATGAATGTGGTATCAAGGTAAGTCCCATCCCAATGAGCTATTTTTATTAGCGTGATGACATCGAATTCTTATTGCAGCTCATGTTACTGAATTCGCTATTCTCTTTTTGGTACCAACGATTAAGAATTGGTTTTTTCCTACCAGTTGCATCAAAAATCAAATCTAAAAAATTCTCGTAAAAAAATGAGTAGTTTGATGAGTCGTAATAAAGTGGCTAAGCTGACCATGTCTGCTCAGCTTAGCCTTATGTGCTCTGCTCGGTCGAATGTGACATGCTCAGCTCAGCCTCATGTGATTTGTTCAGCATAAATGTGTTCAGGCACAGTCATGCATTCTACTCAGTCGAGACCTTCTCCTCTAAGCTAGTCACCTCCTCTTAAGTAGGGAAAAAGCCTGTTGTGACTCCTAAAGCCTCTCCACTGTATACGGAGAAGTTCCATCAGATCCCCCAATCTAGAATAAAAATAACGATTGAGATATACACTGACAGAAACAGAGATAAGCACCAGCTATTCGCTCCACTTATTCAGGGAAGGAGATAAGCATGACCCCTACCTACAAATTCACCAAAGAAATCTCTATATAATTGAGAAACTCCTACAGTACAACGTACGAACATTCTGCTAAGATAATTCTCCTTACTTTCCATACGTTTCCTCCTCCCTAGAGCTAACTTAGGTATCGGAGGAGTGTTGGTGAGATACTACACCGGTGTCAAGTCCTCTTTTGCAGGTCAGACGGGAAGGCGATCAAATCCGTTTCATCATAGTTCTAGTAAGATTTGTAATATGCATATTTTTACGCTTTGTTGAGATACAAGGTAAAAGAGTAAGAATGAGGGATATTAAACTTTTCAATTTTTTTTCCATATTGAAAAAAGAACAAGAACGAGAGATGTTAAGCTTTTTATAATCTTGACCTTGAGCTATTTTTTTCACAAGACCTCTTGTAAAGTATTGTTGCTGCAGTATAGTTTAACCATCAAATTTGGAAATGGTGTGGTTCCTCTGCGTTTCCTACGGCAAGCTTCACTTTATATCTCAAAAGGACTTCCCCACCACTCTCATTGGGGTCGATACTTATAATTTTTCGGTGCTTGATAATATGGTAGAAAGTGTAGTGTAACATAGTTTAATTGAAGCGGTGAGATTCCCCCGTACCCTATGGGTTGGTATAGGAATTTTTAAGCCACCAAATCCTCTTAAATCGTTCTCGCATTTGTACTACTAGTTGTGTATGACGATTTCAGAGTACGGCGATTCGTAATATCGAACCATTTGAAAGATCGCTTTGGGTCTCATCGTAAGCGAATTCATATGTTGCAATTGCAAAAGGGCTGATTGGAATGGAACCACTGGATTCTTGAGCCTTGAGTGAAAGATGTACCTCCTACTACTTACTTTGTACTACGCATGTTGCTTCTTCATGCCTCCTTTTTTGTGTTCCCCTTTCAATTCATTGGAGGGAAAGTATCTACTTATGCGATAAGGAATTTCGCTACTTTGGGACAATTAGAGTTACTATCACTGTTTATCGGGGTTTCCATTCCAAACTTACAACACTTCTTTGTACGATCTTCTAGCACCGAGCAGGTGTTAGACTCTACATATCGGTAGGGGTGAAACCGGTCCGGTTTAGTCTGGTTTGCCCCAAAAACTCGGACTAAATCGATAATTTCGGTTTGAGTTTTTGTAAATCGAAATCGAACCGAACTATTTCAGTTTGGTTCGGTTTGGTTTCTCCGGTTTCGGTTTGGTTAGATTTAGATCCAAAATTAAAAAAACTTCTGAAAAACTAAGAGGGCCGTGTCTAATGGATAAAGTCCGGATTAGTTTTTATTTTAAAATAGATTTTTAATTTGATTAGGCCTAAGTCCAAGTTAAAAAAACTTCTAAAAAATTAAAGCCCAATAAAATTAATATACAAAATTCTAAATCATAGTAAAATTAATACCTCATAAAAAATTAAAGTAAAAAAAAACTAGTTTAAGACTTAAAAAATCATGTATGAAACTAATTTTTTATTTTTTAGGATTTAGTATAGGAACCGGTTCGGTCCGGTTTGGTTTGGTTCCTAGATGACTAAAATCGAAAACCGGACCGAATTTTTTTAAAAATCTCAAACCGGACTGAACCGAACTTATTAGATTGAAAAACCGGACCAAACCGTAGGTCGAAGATTAGTAAGTTGGAATTGGACAAGAAAAACAAGCAGCGTATATTAGAGTTACGTATTTGCAGTTTGATGGCTTGGAGTCCTATAATCGATCGAAGGTCCTATGCGGCGGTTGTGCCACTTGTACTTAAATATATCTTATCCTCAATGCATCCTTGTCTAGTCAACTCATAACAAAATGTTAGATCAATCCCAAGACATGCTCTCTTGCAGATAACACTTAGAATCTTGACACGGGTTATGTGAGCAAAAAGATAGTAATTTTTATTCCGTTTAAGGTTCTTATTTACACATGCATCATCCATGATTATAACTCACAATCCAAATCAAGAAACCGGATGTAGGTGCAGATACTCAAATATCAAGATAATAATAAAAATCTAAAAAACTATTTATCTTCCTAATTACCACAAGAAACGAAGCCATTGGTCCACGGCAGAGAACTCCCCGCAGTGAATCAACAAGTGGATCGGGCTACGGCCGAACAAGCACTGAGTGATCAGCCATCGAAACGATTGACCGATACAACAACCAGTGCAAAAAGCGTTAACGACTGAATTCCAAAACCAGACAAGATAAGAGTGTTATAATTTTCTCTCTTTCACATGCTTAATTTCCAGCTGCTGCCTTGACTAGAGGTTTAGAAGAGCTTTCACAGATTGATCTGCTGATGATAAATTCCTCTCTTCCTTCTGGTAATCCTTCAACCAACTTTGATAACTTCTTCACAATCTCCCCGGCACTCGGTCTCGAACTCGGATCCCTTTCGACACAACCTCGGGCAATATTAGCCAGTGTGACGACTTCGTCAAACGAGTAATTCTCTCCCAATGCATTGTCCATCCACCCCCTCAATTCGTCTTCTGAGTTCTCCGACTCTAAAATGGATTTGACCATCTCCGCCAGCCAAACATCCCCTTGCCCTTTCTCCTTCCCCCTCGTGATTGGTTTCTCTCCGGATAATACCTCAAGCAAAACCACACCATATGCGAAAATATCGACTCCTGGAGAGATGATCCCCTCTTGGATATACTCTGGGGCTAAGTACCCTTTACTCCAAAATGGTTGTTCCTCCTCATTGTCATCTTCACCGTAAGCGAAATTCGCAACTTTCGCATTGAATTCTTCGTCTAGAAAGATGTTCTTGCTGTTTATGTGTTTGTGAACGTAAGTTGGGATCATCGTGTGGTGCATATACTGCAACACGTTGGCAACGTCGAGGCAGATTCTCAGCCGTTGATTCCAGTTCAAGAAACAATAGCAGGAGGCGATGAAGTGACTCTTCATCGCCAACCCGCCGTGGAGCCAGTCTTTCAAAGACCCATTCTTTGCATACTCGAAAACCAAGTATGAATCCGGACTATCCATTGATGAACATGTCCCCATCAACCCAATTATATTGGGATGATGGAAGAGCCCAAACTCGATTCCTGAGGGGCCGGTCTGCGTTTTTACGCGCTTGATCGCCATATTTTTCCCGTTGAGACGACCATGAAACACAGATTTTTCGATGTGGTTACATGAACTGAAGTCTTCGGTTGCTTTTCGCAGCTCCTCAATTGTATATCTCTCCACAAAAACCTTATTCGGTGTGATATCGATGATATGATCATCAAGAGTCCCTTGGGAAACCTGATCAAATGAGACCTTTTTCTTGCTGGTGTTTCTGCTACTTAGTCTGAGCTTTTGCAGCTCCAAATCTTCTGCTATTTTGCTTGGAATCTCCTCTTCCTGTTTCTTCTTCTTCTTCAACTGAATCATCCAAATGGCTGCTGCAATTGCAATGCCAATGGATACAACGGCGATAACAGTAACACAAATCGCAATCTTCCACATTCTTGACCTTTTCTTGCCTGGACTAACTACTGAAATGCTACTAGTTTGAGGCTTTTCTTTGAGTGGAATCAGAAGGGTAGTAGAAACCGGTAACGGGTTTCCCGGTTTCAAACTCCCCCCTGATCCACCGTTCGCAGAAACGATGCTCTCTGAAGTGACATTGAACTTCAAGGCCAAGCTTGAAATGGTGTCACCTTCAGTTGCAGGATACGAGATCAGAAACTTTATTCCTTGACCGAGTTCTGATGAGCCCGGACAGGCGCAGCGCAATGGGATCAGTAACTGAATCTTATCTTTGAGATTCCAAGGTGAAACAACACTTGGGTTCTTCTCACGAATCGATTCGCAAGTCGTTAAGCCCTCCAACGACTCAGCGATACCACAAAAGCTATCGCCTTCGATGGTAGTTTTCGTTACCACAGCTTGATAGCTAGCACCACTGCATTGGCATTCAACTGGGATCAACAAAGGCAGGTGCAGGGGAAGAAAGTCTGCGTCGGCCGAGAACCCATTGGCTCGTGCCAGAATCAACCGGTTGATCCCCAAGTAAGAGCTCAGATTCGTAAGAGACCGGTAGTAAGGATTCGTGCGAAGAAAAACAAACGTGTCGCACCCGTTCGGAAGTCCCCCATTGCAGGAGTAGCCAGAAACAGCATCTGGAGAGTTAGTAGAATGACAGGCTAGCAAGTTGTGTGCAAGTGCAGCAGCAGAGACAATGCCCCATGTGAAAACCAAAGCTCCTAGGTGGTGTTTGGGTATCATTTTTGGTATGTCCATGACCAACCACTTGATCCACATGGATTTATGCCTAGTAGAATAAAAAGGGTTCTCAGTTTTTTAAAGGGTATATGTTTTGGATCTATACAAAATGCTGTAAAGGGTGTAGGGATATTAAAAGATAGGGTTCTTGGGAGTGACTCCTGTTGGGTGTCTTTATCTCTGATTGTAGTAGTTGTTTAAGGCGATTCACAGGAGTCCTGGAGCATCAAAACCCCAGTTTTTTAATTAATGCATTTAAAATTTGATAGATATTGATTTCATTAAGCTAGGCCGGTGCTTGGATTAGACACTTTGATGTATTCTTTATCTAGTAAGATTTCACCAAGAATATGATGAATGTATTGACATAGGAGTGTGTGTGTCTGTTGATGAGTACAGATTGGCTCAGCTTAGCGTTCGGACTTTCAGTGCTTAGTTGCTTAGTACTTGGTCATTCAGTACTCTTCCGCTCAACACTCATTTGCTCGGCACATGACCGCTCAGGTTTTGTGTACTAGGCATTACATTGTTAGGTGGTGCTCAGCCTTTCGAGAAATCATATCGCTTGTCCAAAATGAACCAACTAGGGGATCGGTTCGGCAAAATCTCGTAAATGAACCCAAAGAGCAATCAAAATCTCGAAAAAGAGCACTCAATAATAATGACCCGTTTTTCCCAACAAGAAAATAAGAGTTGTTTGGCAGCCATCAAGCCTCAAAATCTTTTACCCAATAAAAAGGACGGCTGGGCCAATATTAAGATACGTTATCATGCTCACTATTCGTATACCATCACACTCTCGCTATGATATTTAACTTGATCGTCAGAGATTTTTCGGTTAGAAAACACTCACGTCTAAGGACTTGTGTGCAGGAAACACCATAGGAATACGACGAGTCACCATCCAATTTACGACAGGAACTGTTTTATGAACCAATATTTGGATCAAGCCCTTTCCGGAAATATTTTGAGTTGATTTCTTGCAGGTACCCTTAAAAACATGTTTTAAACACATTGAACGGTTCGGATCATTAAAATGTAATCGGAAACGAAGAGTTTAGACGTTGGTCTAATATTGGTCTAAAAAAGTGTTGGTTCATATAGATATATATATATATATATATATATATATATATATATATATATATATATATATATCACCTCATAAAAAGAAGAACATGAATGCACAATAGTCATGTGAGCAACCATAATAGCATGCATGCATTGATAGTGAGCAGGCAGAGTGAGGACAAAGGGGACAACATAAGTGGGAATGTGAAAAAAAATGAAGGGGAAATATGTTCGTAAACGTCGTCGATAACAAGATAAGCACACTAGCCAACAAAAAAGCAATAGATGTTGACATGGATATGATGTTGGTGCACAAAATAGGGTACAAGATTGGATGATCGATGGACAGATTTACAACTCCTATAGCCCCATTTTTCCTTTTTCCTTGTTAGAATTCGGAATGAGTATGTGAATGAATTCAGGACGTCGAGGATTTCAATTATCAGAACACTAGTCTTTTTTAAAGCAACTATTAATGATTGCGGCTCAAATTAATGCCTTTGCAGTTTGGCTTTTGAAGAGTCCTCTATGTGTATATATGTTCAATTCCTTTCACGTTTCACAAGGCAATCGGAAGAACTATTTCATTTAAAACAACTATTGATGGTTATAGTTCAAAGGACTCTGCAGTTTGACTTTTAAAGAGTTTATCCATGTGTATATATGTTCAACTCATTCAACGTTTCTAGACACTGAGAAATTTATTTTCACTTGCATATTTCACAATTTTTTAATTGAGTTAGAGAGAGAGAGAGAGAGAGAGAGAGAGAGAGAGAGAGAGAGGAGAGGGAGAGGGAGAGGAAGAGGAAGAGGGAGAGAGGGGCAAGCCGGTGATTAATGTTTCATTGACTGAATTAGCTATTTTGCTCTAGGAGACAAATACCAACATAACTAAAACATTCACGATGAGGTGAAGAATCTGTTGTAAAGGAACAACAATTTCACATGACTCGATTTAGCTTGTATTTCTCTGTATATTTTCCTATTACAGTTTGTAATTTTAATTTTGATAATTAATATAAAAGTTATTCTCTACGATCGGAGTTTTTTGATTTTTTTTTTGGGATTGATTAAGCCCATGAGAATTGATGTAGCTTTGAAGTGTAGATAAAAATGATGAACATAGTGGAAAATATGCTATTAGATATAGTTATCTGTTTGGATTGATGAGACATCCATGCATGATAAAGTTAGAGAAAATCAAAACGACGTTGGACGGTGTTTTTAGGTCAAATTTGCCATGAATATCCTCAGAGACAAGCCCCAATAACACAAAAGTAAAAAGAACAGCCTACAACCTAAGGCCATCAAGTATTGAGAAAGGAAAGAAAAATAAATCAGGTAAGTTCGCTCTTCAAATCTGCATTTAATTCTGTTGCTTTAAAGTAATCAAATTAAAACAAAGGAATGACGGGTCAATCTGCACCTTGAAAGCGATACAAAATAAAAGAATCCTTTCTATACGATTAACCACTCGGAGATTTCAATTGATGCCAGGCCGTTTGTAGAATTCTTGGTCAGCCTGGTTGTAAAAGCCAACGTTGATGGTGCTGTTATCGTCGAGAACACGACCTTTGGCGTTGGGAACAAGTTTCCCCTCTCCCATATGAAAGTGACTATATCTTCTCATACCTGAGCCCGTAGGCTTGCAGGACATCCTCGGAGACAAGCCCCAATAACACAAAAGTAAAAAGAACAACCTACAACCTACGAAAAATAAATCGAGTAAGTTCGCTCTTCAAATCTGCATCTAATTTTGTTGCTTTAAAGTAATCAAATTAAAATAAAAGAATCAAAGGGCAATCTGCTCCAAGAAAGCGATACAAAATTAAAGAATCTTTTTTCGTACGATTGATTAACCACTCGGAGATTCCAATTGATGCCAGATTGTTTGTAGAATTCTTTGTTGGCCTGGTTGTAAAAGTCGACGTTGATGGTGTTGTTATCGTCGAGAACACGACCTTTGGCGTTGGGAACAAGAAGTTTCTCTTCTCCTATATGTAAGTGATTATACCCTCTCGTAAATGGTCTGTTTCTCGCCGATGGTACTTAGTACTCTCCATGTTATGTAAACATTTTTAGGTGAAAATGTGACTAGAAATAATTTGGCATCACTACTTTGGTAGAAACAAAGAAGGGTATGCATAAAGTTATGGGATTGAAATAGTCCAAAATATAAATGTGTCAAAAAACGTCACATATATGTGAAATTTTCCATAATCATATGAGCTTCACGTGCATTGATAGTTCTAAATACATTTGTGTCCGATTGTGCGCCAATAATTTGTGTTCCTAGACTTATTCTATGGGGTCTGTGCTTCCCACTTGCTAGAGATTCTATGTTGGATGTACCATATTATGCAGCCGTTAGTCCGAACACCAATGTTTTTGAGGTACTCCGCTTGTCCTCCTTATTCCTCAAATCATTCTATCAACCTTTCTCGAACGAGTATCAAATCACACATGATATGTATTTTTTATTATGGAAACGTCCAAATCTAGACGCGGTCTCACGAACAAATAACAAGCAAAATAATACAAACAAAAATGGCACAAGAGATTTTATGTCCAAACATGCAATCGAGTACATACACGATTCACACCAGTACGTACAGAACATATATGACAACTGTACTTAGTATATCTATTATCTATACATCACCAATTATCGTGCGTTATCTCCTAAACCTCCTGTAATAATCAACAAAGTGACAACCAACCGAATAAACATTTATAAACCTAATGTTTTCGAATATGTCCAGACACACATTTAAATCTATACATATGGACATTTTAGACAGTGGTCAGTGTAATGACTGCACGTGATGGCTACAAAAGTTTGATGTTTACACGTGATGGCACGTGATTACAAGCCACCATACATCACCCATTACGTTAGAGGAAGAATAAGTAATTATTCTTAAAAAAAGTTTGCCACAATATAGAAGAACAGAATCAGGTTGAATACACTGGAATGTCTCCAATCTAAGGACAAAATAGTCATCAACTACCAAAATTTTCCACCTAATCCCTATAAATACTACTGTTGCTTTGACTTTGACTTTTATCACGTCAATGACATATTTCTATGCCGGTCTTAGCAAAACAAGCTTGGAAAATACATTCGACCATTATACATTAATCATAGAAGTAGCAGATCGAAACGAGAGTGGCAAGGAAAAGATCAAGCAAAACGCATTCCGTTCTATACTTGTGAGAATCTTTATTCCGCATTTTTATACAAGACAAAGAGCAGATTGAGCGAACAAAGAAAAGGAGGGGTCTCGGAGTGTTGAAAAGAATGCGGAGAAGTAGCTGACGAAGTCTTTAAGGGTCCGTAGAAGCAAAAGGTTCACGAATGAAAGTCAAATAGCTTGTAGTTCAATTAGACATATGTAGGTTATATTCATGCTGGTTTCTCCTGCGGAAGCTGAGAAGAAAGTTAATCACTATTAATTGGTATCTTTATGTATGCATCAATGAGGATAGATGCATTCGCTATAGTTTCAGCATTACGACAAATCAATGTCAATATTATCGGATAATACGATATGGTGATGATGCAATCCAATAGGATTAGAATATATATCAGCTTAGTCTCTCCCACTACTATCTGTACAAAATCACAAATAAGAACATACCATGAGGGTAGGCCCTCAAAAACCACAAAAGCTTACTAAAAAATGCACAAAACCTAATAATCCAATGGCTGGACCACTGGTTTAGGAGTTGAACACAAGACCTCCATTATGGGGTAATTCTGAGAGCTTTCATGTTCGATTCTCACTGAAATACAAAAACACTCAGCTTAATTGATCCACGTTTTTTCGAGTCATTGCATATGTCCCAGAGTTTAGTGACAGGGTTGGCCAATGTCACCAAATATTTTTAGTTATATGCTATCGGGGAGGGTTGTCATCATAGATTTTACATAGCTCATCGTACCTACCCTAAGATTGTTTGTAACTAACATCATAACTATCTTAACTTTTAATATGCCAGGGTGGGCGGGTGGGTGGGGGGTTGCAGTGTGGACTATAGAGTCCTTCGATGATGGAGGGTCGTCTAGACTCTCTTGATATCTTCAAGACTTGAAAGTTTATAGCAAAGAAAAAGCACTAGAAAATCCACAAAACGTAAGAGGAAAGACTTCCCCCAATCACAATGAGGTGATAAGGTGATAGCGTAACGTTTAGAAAACATGTACCACCTGGTTACAATTTATTTTCATAATCATGATCATAATAAATCAAAGAGCTTAATAGCACACACAATAAACAATATCCAATCCCGGGAGTTCATCCTCTCGTCATTTTCAAAGTCGAGTAGCATAATCCTGCTGTAAACAACTAACCTTCTTGGCTAGTTTCGACCCCAAAACCTCATTCCTTTTAACTTGCCTGTATCAATGTAAATCAAATTACTGGGCCACCTCCACACTCTTTCTCAAAAGTGATATAACTTGAGCTGGTTCTGGAGCTCCAAACACTGAACTTCCTGCAACAATGCAGTTTGCTCCAGCTGAAGCTGCAGCATCAATAGTTGAAGGCCCTAAGCCGCCATCCACCTGCATTACAAAGTCAAACATTTAAGGAAGTGATCCCTAATCCTTTCCTCCATCGAGCCTTCAAGGCCGACTGCAATTCAAGGTGGTACAAGCAATTGTGAACTAACATCTTGAATCCCCACCCCAACTGTCCCCCTTTCCTGGCCATCAATCAAAGCATTCCAATCCACCTAGCACTGACTGATCCCATTCTAGCGGAGAATAACCTCCATCCATTGTTTGTATATTTTATTTTCAGCAGCAAAAAGGGGCGGAAGAGGGAACTCGACGTTTGGTTAAACTATTCACAGCCTGACCCAGCGCCACCACGGGTATTAATGGGAAGAAGTCAGTGGTCATAGAAATTAAATATCTCTCTTAAAATAGAGTCATAACTACTTGCTCTGGATTCACAAGCAATTCTTGGAAAAACAAAATGCATTTAGTGTTTCCAAAAGATCTTTAAGAAGTTGCAATAATGCTTCCCAAGAATACCTTTGCTTCGGGATCCTATCTATATGACCTCGGGTGGTACAAATTGCACATCTTCCGTATAAGCAGGTAAACCTAAGCTTTAAGAGTATTCAAGGGGGGAGCTGTCTTATCTACCAATGGGAAAGTCCCATGTAGAGTGTGATAAGGGATCTTAAAAAAGATCGATTGAGCCTCCCTCCACGGTCTCACAAAGATCTTTACGTACTTGTCCTGGACTGGACAAGTGAGATCTTCTAGAAAAGGAGGTTCAGCCGTTCAGGTAATTTTGGTGATTAGCAGAGCGACAACACTAATCTTGTGTATCAAAGCATGGTCTTGAAATCTTGAACAAGATTAAAGCATCATCTCTAGAGATGGACTTACCTCTATATCGAGTGATGGGTACTTCTTTCTCAGATCCCGTACCTGAAAATTCAAATGATAAGGTTATGACGACAAGGAAATGAAAGAGGACATGAATAAATCTTCAACTTGTGCACCTTGTCCATCGTTTCCGGCATGAACTTCTGCCCACCAAATCCAGGTTCCACTGTCATTACAAGAACCATTTCCACAGGATTTTCGCCATCAAGCTGTGAAATAGAAGGAAGGAAGTAATAACATTAGTAGCAAGCTATCTTAAAAATCTTCTTTCATAGAATCGCTTCTTCCTCCTGTCTCCTATCTAATAGGGGAATTTATTCCTTCATCTCATTGATCTAACTTCGTTACCCTACTCCATTCAATGGCTTAGTTTCCTAGACCTCTATCTATCCCAATATTGGTATTGAGTCAACCCAGCTAACCGCCCCTGTCTTACTATGGATTCCCACGAGAAACAATTTTAGACCTAATTAATAACACAAGTACCAATCCACCCTTTTACTATTTACCTTGGTCAGCATCATGGTTCCTCTATACAGGAAAAGTCCGCTAAGCAGTTAGACGTAACAACTCGAAATATCAAGATCAAGAAAAGGAGCTACTGCTTACCAGTGGATAAACCTCTTCAACAGGCGTTCCAGGCTTCAAAGCAACACCAGGCTTCATGCCCTTTGATTTGATCTGCCGAACAAGTTCTTGCCAATTATCTGTGAACGGTACCATTTGATTCTTCCATCATAAAAACAAAAAAACTAAGAAGGAATATACAAAACAAAAGCAAAAGAGTTAAAAGCCAGATTTACTGAAAAACAGTGAAAACCAAAGTCGAGAAAACCACCAGTTTGCCCTGTCGCTGACCTTTGGACACCTCAACGTGAAATGTAAAACCAGAAGCACCGGCTTTTCCTAATGGTTCCACATAGTCAAGAGGATTGGTGACCATAAGATGACAATCCAAATACGCCCTGCAAGAAAGAATTACAATACTTCGTGTTTGAGCTGAAGACATTCCAACTTCCAAGTTCCAACACCCATGAAGTTGAGAGTTAAAATATGAGGCAGAGTGGCAGTATGTTACTTTGAGTGCTTTCTAAGGCTTTGAATGACAGGAGCACCAATGGTCAGATTCGGGACAAAGTGTCTGAAAAATTAACCGAATGCTTCAGCAGACCCATTTGTTATAAATACAATAATCAGAAACAACAGGGGCATGTATTATGTTTTGTGCTGAGAGTCAACCTACCCATCCTGCAGAGGAAACAGGACAAGAACCCATTAAGATTTTTCAGAAAGTTATTTAGCCAAAGGGGAAAAAAGAAATAGCAAAAAGAACACAAGTCATCTGCAAATCATATCAAGATTAAAATGGCTCTCAAAACAACGAAGGCACCCAAAGTGCCTCTTATCTCCCGCTGTCTCTTTGGAACCAAAATGAATAAAAGAGGAGTATGCTACCCTATATCTTGTTAAGTCTGAGATGTTATGTTCTATGGTTTGAAAGCCGAATCCGGGAAGAGCAGTAAATGAGTTAAAGGCGTCCCGAGAAGTACGGATATGCACAACTAGGAGTTGTCATATGACAATGCCTTTGTAAATCACTTTCGGTATCGATTTAAGTTTTTGGTTGCCTGTTGAAGTGGATATAGGGCGTCATACGACAATGCTTAGGTTCGAAAGTACTCTGCAATATAAAAGTGTAAGGGTACCCTCACCTCAATAGTTAGCATTTGCAATTGAGTTCCTACCCAGGGCTAAATAACAAAATGTTAGAGCTGGAGTACGAATGAATGGGTAGGCTGTGTGTCCCTATGTAGTACGTGATAGGTGTTGCCAAGCAAGCATGATGCACATGGCAGGGTGTGAAGCAAGTCCCACGTTTTGGGTACGGACGTAGAGTGCAACATTAAAAGCGAGGGCCGCCGTCAACTCAAATAGCTAGCTTTTGAGGTTGAGTCCTACCCAAAAACGTCGT
The DNA here is from genome assembly GCA_019985065.2 of Arctostaphylos glauca. NCBI lineage: Eukaryota > Viridiplantae > Streptophyta > Magnoliopsida > Ericales > Ericaceae > Arctostaphylos > Arctostaphylos glauca. The sequence continues at coordinate 30,520,310 of JAHSPW020000008.1, forward strand.
TTATGTTGTTGAACCTATTCTAGTTATGTAGCTTTTATGGTTCTACTTTTGGGTTATCTATAAATTTTAGATCCAATCTCATGAACTTCGCATCATAGCACAATAAATTCATACTAATGTAGGGACTGAAAAATTGATAGATTGCTTAAAATTATTCGATCTCAAGAGGTAGGCGAAAAGAGCTTCGGTACTAGAAGGCAACAGCGAGTTCCAAGACGCAGACAACGTGACAAGTAAAACCAGCCCTCAGCAAAAAGCCAGTTTCGGGATGGAGTGTGGATTAATTCCCGGAGCGAGAATCACGAGTTTTTCTCCATTCCTTTCGTATATCCTCGTAACGCCTTCAAACCCATAATCATTGAATGAAAGGACTGAGTCAGCAATCTGGAAATGACTATCACTTGCTAAAGCAAAATCACTCCAAACACCTTGATAAGTAAATTTACTCCCAAATATGTGCGTACAATAATAACATGAGATAAAACTACCGAAATTGGTAAGCAATTAATATATTTCATGCTCATGAGATTATTTGCAGAGCAAATTAATTTCCAAGTTATTAGCAGCTAAGGAGGAAGCAGAGAACTCGATTCAGGTATATCAACAGAACCTAAACCCACAACCTACCATTCAAGAAGCAAATTAAAACAAAATCCCACATAATTTGTAGCTTAGGTCATCAAAATCCAGGGCTTTATTGAAAAACGAGCTAGCTAAGCCGTCGTTTCCAATTTTCTCATCAAACCAACATCAAGAAACTAGTGTATGATTGCTCCCGAAGAAGTGAAAACGCCAAAGAGAGAGAGAGAGACAAAGAGGTACCATGATGTCCATGTGGAGCCAATCGGCGCCGAATTGAAGCATGCGATCAGCTTCCGATGCCAAATTGGCGAAGTCCGATGAGAGCATCGACGGTGCGATCTTCGGTTTCGGCATCTTACTGTGTGTCTCTTGCTTTGAGCTCAGACTCTCTGCTGCAGCCGCCTGGTTGTTGGGTCTCGGACGTCGAAAACAAGGTTCGGTGAGACAAGGAAATCTGCGGAAGAAGAAGAAGAGACGCACTTCCAACTGTGTTCTCGTGTCAATCTACTGACGACGTCGTTTGTAGTGCAATGCAGTTCCCGGGTCTCACCAACCGCCTTTTTTTATTTCCAACTAACCAAACAAACCTTAATGGGCCGAGCCTGAGAGAAGTAAGTCAACATAGGCTAATGGGCTAGGCCCACGAGGAGTAAAATCATTCTTTAGATGGGCTTTCTAGGCCTCTTGGAAAGTCCAGTGACAGGGATGAATCTATACCGGGACACAAGAGTCCATGAAATGATGGAAAGCCCAGACGTTAAAGTAAAGTGCCACTGAAAGTGATTTATATTCAGAGTGTCGGGAGATAACCCCATCATTTGATTGAAGATTTGGCTTAGACCCTTTCTCAAATTGAGCGAGTAAGGTATTGCCTTGCTCTTTTTGTATGGTGTTCCATTCCGAGAAATGATGAGCTAAGAAGTTACGCATTGGTCTAGAGTGAGGTACGTGCCAAGATATCCAGATCGGGTCATAAAGGGAGGATGCGAGAAAGTGAAAGTAAGCACAACAATTCAAGTCTTGGTAGTTCATTTTCTATTATCAAGCCATAAGGCTATATTTACTGGACCTAGAGCGCTTTTATTGGTCTAATCACAATTTCGTTCATAATTGCTGTTCCATGGAAGAGGGGAAAAGAGTAAAATTACATTCTTTTTTGGGTCACAATAATAATAATAATTTTGTATATTAGTATAATTCATAGCTGAAGCACAAATCTATATTTTATGGTTAGTGTTGTAGCATCTAATTTAACGATCATTTCCAAACTCCTTTCTTGCGTCCCTTGTTACAAGTCAGAAGAGCACATATTGATGGAAAAGAAGGAAGCGATAGAGTAAGATAAATTCACCAAAGAGTTGTTACATAAGAGATAGTGCAGGGACGAATTTAACATATGTATTCATCTCGTTCCTTTTTTACCTAAGTGCACTACTTTTATAGAAAAAGAGGGCAAGAGACTAGGCCAACTTCCTGCTTCGGCTTTTATAGCAATAATGGAGAAATCGTACTAAAATAGATATCGAAAAAATAGATAAATCAGATCTTGTTTGGGTGCGGCACGCAACCATTGATAGGACTTCACACTTCAGTGCCTTCACCTATTATAGATTTTAATGGAGTAAGGGTATAGAGTCTATAGACACCACCAAGGCACCAAGAGTGGTACCAATTGTGATGGCTACATCTTTGCATTACTATTTGGGAGAAACCAACTTTTTCTCCATATGCAAATATGTTGACTTCTTTATTTAACCTAAATTTGTGGTCCAGTTTTGAGTTTGATAGCATGCCAGTATTTTATTTAAATTCGCAGTGAGATATTCCTCTTATATGTGACCATGAGTTTTTTTAATTAACTAAAAGGGTAAATACTAAATATTTTTATGCTATATTTCATATTATATTAGTAATTACTTAGTTTATAGACTTTTTCCTACCTCAAAAAAACCCTTTCACGAGTTGTCTTTTGGAATATAGGGCAGGTCAATGAGCACTAATTTATCTCCATTGGATCCACCATTTTTTTTTTCTAACCATAGTGTTAACTACTGTTATTGATTGACACAAAAAAGTAAATTAGAGGTTAAAATTAAGTCATTTCAAAGAAAATGACCGATGTGACATGAGATTCAAACTACATGGACTATTTGAGTAATTTACCCATTTGTATTTTATTTCCACTTCTTTGTTCATTTTCAATAGTGATGGTGAAATATCTCGAGCAGCAGGATGTTGAGGTCTGAAATTCAAAGTGAAAAATTTGAATTTCCTCTTCCAAGTCGTCATGGGAAAGAAAGGTAGAAATAAGAAAGAAATTATTCCCTAAGAGCTTGTCCAATACCTAGTCCTGTAAGCCTACACCTATGTAGAGTAGATCGTTCAACACTTGTGATACAAACCATTTTGACCTATTGGTCCTAGTATCATAGGTGACTGAATGGCCGTTGCCTAATTACTAGACCATGGGTAGGAATAAGTAGAAGTAATGTAAAGTAGAGAGTTTTATTGGGTCTTTAGGGTCGCATGTGAGCACCTTGTTGCAATTCCTACCCAACTCATCAAGAACGGTTCAACTTCTTCTTTTGTAGGAGTTGAATTCACAAATTCATTGCACTTGCAATTATACAACTATTGAACTAAATATCCTGATGATGAGAACTTGTTATTCCTGAGGAACCAAATAGGTCACACAATTTGAGTGCAATTCTATAGTCATTGAACTAAATGACTCAGTTATGAGAACTTGCTATTTCTAACGAACCAAATATGTCACATAATTTGAATGCAACTATAAACTGTTAGATTAAATGTCCTAAAAGAAACCAAATATATCACACAATTGAGTACAACTATACAATCGTTAAACTAAATGTCATGGTTACGAGAACTTGCTATTGCTAAGGAACTAAATATGTCACACAATTTGAATGTTCCAATAGAAGTAAGAGTAATAATATGCACATAATTTTCATGCACAGATCCAAAACACAAATGTATTCGAAATTGTTGAATGTACATAAAATGATCCTAATTAATTTGTAAATACCACACACATCAAATAATTTTAAATACATCTGTGTCTAAATCTATGCATGAAAAATTATATGCACAAACTTTTTTTTAGAAGTTTTATCCCAACTAAGTAGAGTTATTGTACAACTACCAACCCTATGATCACTTTCTTCTTAACCTAACCTCATGCCTCCGAGTCAAATTTGCATTCACTCGTAGGTAAATAAATTTTACTCACTCTTGACTATGTGAGATCAAGTCGAGCTATTTTTTCGATAATCAAAATCGTTTTATTCACCAGACTTGTCCTCTCATGAATAACACGTGGCCAAGTTGTCTTAGTGCAATAGTAGAAACAAGATTGGTGGGGGGAAATATATCCAAAGATTTTGTAGCTTTCTGACACCTTTCCCATATGCATATTATCATGTCGGCCATCTTGATATTTAGTTATCGAAAAAATAAATAAATTAGAAATAAATAATTTTTGAGGTGTACGAAATTTTAATTTTGACAATAATTAATGTGTTTTCTGCACTTTGTTTTCTAACCCAATTTTGAAAAAGAAAAAATAAGTATTTCTTTAAAATTTTATCTATTGTTCATCTTTATTTTTTTATGTTTCTACCTCTGCCATTCTGAATATTAAAATTCGTAAGGTTGTTAGATCTGCCAATATGATTTGATCTTTTCTTCTTGATTCATTTCGACCATGCTAGCCTACGAGAGAAGTAATTTATTTGTGTTGTTTGTCCTATATCAGTCAGAAAATACTTCAATATTTAAGTCAAATCTAAAATCAAAGAGAAAGAAATGCAAAATGAATATTTGCACCTTTCAGTTGGAGCATGGCTTTCTAGAGTTACGTGTCATCATTTTTATAGTTGATTCAACCCTAAGCGTGTCATCGAACTTGCTTCAGACAAGTACCTTGATTGCCGTCATCATCACAGTACTGGTGTCAGCCAAAGATTCTCTTAAAATCTCTCAAAAATATATCGGTCCGTGTCTCTATATGATCCAAATTATCGATTTGGCCCGTTATCCGATCTTGGGTTAAAGCCTGCAGATTATGTTGGGCTTATGGCTCGCTTGTCCATTTCTCGGTTCGACCCGATTATTTCTAACAAGTGATTGTAGGGTCTTTTTTTATGTCACTGGATAACAGAAATGACACGCTATTTCAAGCCACTGTAATATAATTTCAATGAATAAAATCTTATAAATTACAAGAAACACCATTTCAACCCACTACAATATGATATCAATAAACAAAATCTTGGAAATTACAACAAACCATGACATTTTCTGCCCAACCTTTTTAAAGGTGAAAGTTCTCTAAAAGATTTGAAAGATTCTATTGTTGACCAGAGACTAGTGGAGCCAACCAATTTGACACGTGAACAAGTCCATCTTGTCACCTTTGGCTTGCCTCACGACGAATAATATACTTAATATTTTTTAGTTTAAATGCTTCACAAAGAATATCTAATTTAATAATTTGCTAATTAAGATAGGGAGGTTTTAAATGTTCATATAATGTAGAATCTGAATTTATTGATTTGTTAGATTGAACCCAAACAATTTATTCAAATAAAAATCTTCAAAAGTATACCCATTTGCCTTATATAAATTTTGATCAAATTGCAAAGAGTCAAGCGGAGACTGAGCTATATGCTATGTGACGAGATGGCTGTCCAACATTCTATAATCCTAGTGCATTTAGGGTATAAAGAATATATGTATACACACACATACAGAAACTATACAAGTGGCATCGGCCACAATTTTTAAAACCTCCGGTCGTAGATATAGTAAAAAGAAAAATATAGTAGAAGATATAATTTATTATAGAGGGTTCAATAGTTATAATTGATTTGGTTGAGTATTTTTTAGGAAACAAATATGATAAATATAAATAAGTGGATGAAAAATTTATAATTGATAATGGTATTTTATAAATAGAAGAGAGAGAAGATATGAATAAAAATAAAATAGTCTCCCATGAATTATAACCAGAATGCAGAGATTTTTTTTTTTTTAATGTAACAAACTCGAATAGCCATATGTGTAGTGATAGCATAGGACGCTTAACAAAGTGACCTTAAAATCCCCTAAGGGTTATGGTTAACATTTGGAACTTCCTTCTTAAAGTGTCAAATCATTTCATGTATTATCAATTTTTATAGGATCGGTTTATACATGAATTTAATTATGACTCTAACTAATAGACGATAAAATTAATTCTTGAAAATTAATAAAATTACGACTCAAGCACTCGAATTATCAAACAAAAAAGACACAGGCCCTAAAAGTAAGGACTTTGGCACCCATGTAACACGATGTGCCTGTAGCTTAACATGGAAAGGGCTACTCACAATATAAATTTCACTCCCATACAAAGTTAACTTTCTCTTTTATCCCTTTTTTTTCCTCAGAATCACATGTAAACTTTCTCGGCAACCAAACAAAACTCCAGAAAATTTTCCAGAAACAGAGCCATCCCGCTAATTGCTAAAAACCTGACCACATGAAAGCCAAGCCTTTTGCATTATTTTTCCTTTCTGATCCGTCAGAACTGACAACACAACTATCCCTCTCTCTCTAAATCTATATACGATACGAATACAAATATATTACTCTCTCTCTCTCTCTCTCTCTCTCTCTCTCTCTGTGTGAATATATGTACACAAATTTTCCAATAAATAATACATACCATTTTTCGTTTTTGGACCCATCCTCCTTTTTAAGCTCAATAACTTCGCTTTCAATTCCTCTCTCTCTCTCTCTCTCTCTATTTGCTTTTCCAAAGAGTTTTCGCTCCTTCTTCCATAACGCCAGAAAACCTCCCCCCTCCCTTCTCTCTCTCTCTACAAACTCCATTTGGGTTTTGTGCAAAAAAGAGAAATTTTTGAACTGTATGATGACAAGGGTGGGGTGTTGAGATATGGGGGCTTGTGTTTCAGTTCACAAAGAGTCTAAGTCTGACAAGGTTGTGATTCCAGAGCCCATCAAAATGGAGAAACCCATCATCAGTGGTGATGACCGTCCAATCGCCGAAGCTGGTCTCAAATCTCAATGGTCACTGTCTCAACCAGTCACTACTGTTCGTGATTTGGGTATGGTTCCATTTTCTTGAAAATTATCTAGAAAAATTCAGAACTTTTATGCGTAATTTTGTATATTGATTGAGAATTTTGTTCTGGTTTCGATTCAGAGTCCCGCAAATAGACGATGTGATTGATTTTTTAAATTTTAGTTGAGGTTGGCGTAAAACAATCCAAACACTATGAGAACTGACCAAACAAATTTTGTATTTTGTTTGGTAATTTTGTTCTGATTTTAATTGAGAGGTAGGGGTGGAATTGATTTCTCAAAATTTTGTCGAATTTACGTAAATCGAACCAAACACTCTGAAAATTGACGCGAACAATCTAAAATATCAAAAACAAAATTCGTATTTTGATTGTTATGGTTGCTTAGTGGCGGAGCCACAAAAGGGGCCAGGGGTGCAATAGTAGTTTGTTCACCTTGGAATCGGTAGCGATACGGAAGGGCGGAGCCACCAAAGAGTCAGGGGCCAGTGGTCCCTTCTGCTCCCTGAATTTTTTATTAGTGAATTATTATTTATAATTTTCTATTTTCTTTAATAATTCCTTAAAAATTATACTAATACCATCTTAAATGTATTAAATTCTTCTAATAATCTTAAAAAAAATACAGTCTCATGTGTAGAATATTTCAATTTTCGTTCCCGTGTTTAGAAACTTTTTTAAAAAAAGAATATTATAATTATTTATGCGTAGTTTGGTAGCTCTGCTTGTAAAAAAAAATTTTAATTTTTTATTTTGTATTTGGTTACTTGTTTGGGAAAAATTTCCCAAACAATTTCATCTCTCTATAAAAGAAGAGAGAGAAAAAGACACCTCGAAAACGTCGAAAAATTTTAATTCCCGAATTTTTTCTAAAACACTTACGCCAAACAACATCTCAGAGTTTTTTTTTCCAAAAATTGTTTCAGAAACATTCAACCGAACATATTGTCATTGAAAAGTACCTCTAAGCTTGAATCCTACTGTCCAGACAATTTCCGTACTGTTTCTATTCGACTGTTATGATAAAGAAGGGAACGCTCTTAGATCTCATACAATTTTTTTGATTCGCCGACGATATGGGTATGTATTGTGATTTTCTTGGTGTTTTTTTATAAAAACAAAGTTTATAGGAACCGAAATGGGGAGGGTATGTACAACATGACATGTCGGCTGCCAAAAAAGTATGTTGTTGTCTACGAACGTGCAAGGAACTTGGCAGTTGCCATGGTCCACCTCAGCCCCTGCCTCTGTCCCCCCTGGATCTACCCTTTTGTAGGAAGTTTTGTGTGTGTTGGCTCACCAGCAATGCTATTTGTTGGACAGAACTTTAAATAGTTGAGATCGGTAGGCCAGGGGAGTGATTTATCTCCGTACAGAAATGACTTTGAGAAATAATTTTTTGTAGACTCGTAGATCAGGATAAAAAAGAATAGACTAGATTGAGCAATCGTAGCTATCTATCTAGGGGCAGGGGCTTTGGTGGATCCAATGCCCCAAGCAAGGAATTGAATTTTTTGATTTCTCGGTAAAGAGAAATATGAACAACAGTGGTTCGCATATATACACAAACAAATTTATGTTTTTATACTTTTGACTATTCATTAGTGTTCATAAATCTCATAATAAGTACTGAAAGATTCATAGTGAACCTCGATGAGAGCTTCTCTTGAAGAAATAACGCGTAGATTTAGTTGTCACCGGAGCCACAATAGACTATCTAAATTGATTCAATTTTGTGCTTCACGGAAAAAACATAGGGGGTCGTCTGTGGAAGGAAAAACAAAAAGTGCCCTTATGACTTTGGTTCTAGTGAAAGCGATACCAATGAAGGCTGCTTCGAGAGGGCATCAACACTCCCTCTAGAAAGTGGTCTTTGAAAAGGTCTTTAAACGAGAATAAGAAGAAAGATTTGGAAAGCAAGATATCCAACTACAACCCCAGTATATCTATTTGCTTATAAGTCATGTGTGTGGGTGAAATTAATCATGTCTTTTCAATAATCACCATATGCATATAAAAGAGTTGCGCCCATTTCTGATGGTTGAACATTCTCTTTAGATCGTTCTATTCGTGCTTGAAAAACGATCCCATCTGCTTTTCTGATAGTGAGGTGTAGCAAGAATGCTAGCTAAACAAATTTCCTTTGGTTTTGCAGATCCACTTCTGTCAATAATGTAAGCTACTTTTAGTACTTATATGATGCCTTCGTTTTGATACATGGCTTTATTTTTATTTTCAGGTAGTAAAGAGGAGACCTTTTTTGATTCACAACCTTGGCTAGAATCAGATTGTGATGATGATTTCCTTAGTGTTAATGGTGGTAAGAATCCTTGAGATAGCTTTCAGTTCTTCTCACGTGCGACTCGCGTTCTCTGTGTGGGGGCGTGTGGGCGTGTGTGACTCGCGTTCTGTGTGAGCGCATGCAGGCACTCATATTGTCATGTATGCAAGAAAGAGAGTTTCTTTTCCTTTCTTGAGGGGTTGTTCTGATTTGGTCCACTTCTTTCTTTTTCTTTTTTTTTCCCTGTTTTCCAAAGGTAGTTGAAATCTTCCTTTTTTCAGAAGTAGATGAAAAAGTGGGTGGATATTGAATTGTTATTCACCAGAAGTAAGAAATAAATGGACTATAGAATTCGACCTGTAAAAGTGAGTTGTACCTCTTTGGAGTCAAATTCTGATTTGGATGCAGATGATACCAAGCCATCGCCTCGTGTTGAAGGCTCAGGATCTTTTCTTTTTCAAGTTCAGTCTTTTTTAGTGGTTTCCCGGGAGATCTTTATCTTCATGGAGTTAAATTTAGTAAGAAATATAGTTATCTACCGTTGGTAAGTAATGCGGGTTGGGCTTGGATTACTTAGTGTTGTGCACCTAGGATCAGATGAAGTAGTAGTCTCCGGGCACAAAGGATTCCACTCTATATAAAAACGTCGGTTCAGTCTAGGAGGCTAGTTTGAAACCTGCACTCACTGAGGTTCACACTTAACTTGCCGCCTCTAGAACGAAATGGTGCTAATTCTGAATCTTCCCAATACAATTGAGACGTAAAAAAATTTGCAGGCTGTGGGGGGAAAAATCATGTCAAAGGATTGCTTAAACAATGCATAAACTGCAAACTTGTCTGGTTGTTGGTGGTTGGTCATTGGTAGTTTCTCTCTGTCTTGTCTATCATTGATTCTATCTATGAATCAAGTCAAAAGACTTCGTTTTTGGTTCCCCGAACCCCCAAATGGATTGGAGCGTTTCTGCCAATAAAATGAACGCGAAGTCCCTTGCGAATGTTTCTCCTTTGATTAGAGGTGTGGTTTGTAGATTTCACTATGACTAAGTGTGTATGTCTTACTGCAGATTTCACTCCATCTCGAGGAAGCTCTCCAGGCCACCAGAGCTTCTTTGCAAGAACCCCGCGAGTCAATAAAGCCTCTTTCGACGACAAGAAACCTGGTTCCAAACCTGAACAATCCCCAACAAGCCAGAAGAAGAAATTAGCGGAACTTTTCCGCGATAGCTTAAGAATCGACCACGATATAGATGTCCAGAATCTATCAGGCAACAACCAAAATGGGGTGATCGAAAAAGTGGGAGATAAGGGCCTCTCTCCAAGGCCTGCAAATGGTACTACCCCTTTTGTTTCTGCACCTAGTGGACATTACACACCTGAGAAGGAGAAACAACCACATAAGTCTCTGTATGGTTGTCTTCCGAAAATGCTTTCAACGCGGAGCAATCGTGAAAGGAGGAAGAAGACGAGCCCCACCCCTCGTGTCGCCCCTGGGTTATCTAAGCTTAAAGCAATGGAGGCTAAGTTCATATAGTAAGGTCTCAATACCTACAAATACTGCAGCATAAATGCCCTGCAGCTCGGTCTCTAATGTGAAAAATTTTCGATTGTAAGAAGGAGATTAGAAAATACTCCAAATGGACGGCCCTGCGAAAAACCTGATCCAAGCATTACTTCATACATCCTGATCCTGTAGGCTGTAGCTGATTCTTTGTTCGATGGCGTCCCAAACACGGGACAAATAAATGAGATCTTGTACTGTTTTTCGAATACGTTTTAGTATCAAGTAGATGGATGCCTCCATAATATGGAAGCTCTGAGACACTTGGACTCAATCAACTTTAGATCAATCATATTATGTATCTATGGAATTGGTGTTTCAGCAGTGATGGAATTCAAGATCATGTATAAAGTAGCAGTAACGAATATGGCCTATAAATTTTCTTAAGGTGGACTTTTTCTTGGACGCTTCACTGTATCTGTTGCAGGTTTTATGAATATGGCCCAAGCTTTGGTCCATCAAAGGTGAAGTTTCAATTATGAATAGAGAAAGTCTGTGAAAAAATAGATGTATTCGAAATCGTCCGATACACGTGAAACTTACGAAATAATGAAGGATTTTACGTGCATCGAACGGTTCCAGACACATGCGTGTTCGAATTTGTGCAAGGAAGTTGTGTACGTAAACTTACTCTTATGGATATTGTGTGGAAGAGAAAGAAATGGGTTCTTGATGTTCTTCGAGAATCATAAACAAAAAGACCTTTGTTTGTGTGATTCTTTAGTCTTATACAAAAATGCTACATATATAAATGGAGGAGCATGTATCCAAACACAGATATATTTGGAGTTGGAATGGACATGGGTTTCTAGCATTCCTCATTTTTAAGCCTTTCTTTAGCCGAAATTGCTTTCCACTCAGTGAAGGGCCAGCGCCAGCATCACAATCAAATTCAAGAAGTCCAGTGCGTATAGATGAAATTCAAATGCCTTTTGTAGAGTTGCTTTAAAATAATCTCGATCAAGGAAAGACAGGGTTTTGAATCCAAAATGGCAATGGCTGCAATAAAAAAAATTTCAAAATTTCATTTTCTTTCATTTCTCAAGAAGCAATGGCTGCTATAAATGAGCTAATCCCACTTTCTTTCATTTCTCAAGTGCTAACTTTATATTTTGTATTCAAAATTTAAGATTTTAACCTTACTTAGAACATCTAATTGACCTAACTTATTTCACACACGTGAGACTTAGAAATTTTTAAGTGATACGTGCTTCTTCTCAACAGACATCAAATACAAAACTTCAAATCACACACAAACCTAATAAACATTTCTACTTCTATGTTTACAAGTTCAAAGTAATATACAGAGAAAGACTACATGCACAATTTTAACACACAAATCCAGACATAAATGTATTCAGAACTATCTGATGTACTTAAAACCCTTTAAACAATATGAGCTCTATATGCGTTAGACAGTTCTGAACACCTTTATATCCGGATCTATGTGTTAATAACTATGTTTCTAAATTTTCTCTAATATACAAGTGCAATATAGCAGGTTGTACTTTTTGTACTGGGTAGAAGTACAAAGACACTAGTTCTTAGTGTCATTAGTCGCAAGTACAAAGTTTGCAAGTACATAAACAGGTGAGGGTGATCGTTAATGTTATTTTGTGTGTAGTTTGGGATGACAATTGACATGGCTGCAAAATTCTTCTGATGAATCTCTGGCTCTGATATTGGCTGATAATGGATTTGGTATCGCTAATACACGAAGCACCAACAAAATCCCGAAACAAAAAGAGTAGTTCCCGTTTCCTATTCGTCCTGGTTCAAGAAAGAGAGTCCAAACATGAAGCCTTAATCGAACTCTTGTCTACTTTTACTTAAAGAAGACTGCTCTTAACCATGGGCCTTTTTCCTGTGAGTGTCAGCCGGCCCTTAGGGCCATATTCGTCTTGGGATGGTTTGGCCATCAAGCTATTTTGTAAGCCAAGGGACTAGCCTGGTGACTGCAGCAGATGAGGGAATGATGACCCAACTTGACTTCAGACTTAGACTCCTTACAACTCGCACCAAATCGGTACTATTTTTCTGTCTTCTCTAGCTTCTCTCGTTACCCGAAATACGCCCTAGCTCCTAATATACCAGAAGGAAAAACCAACAAAAAGAAAAAAGAAAGAAGAAAAAAAAATACTATCTTCCAATAGTCATGGGACCATTTTCATGTTCATATGACAAAGGCCTTGAGTAATATTATGATGAGTTAATGATATTTAAGTGGGTGATTGTTAGAACTTGTGGCTTATATAGAGAGGTTCCGAGGAGTTCTAGGCAAGGGCTAGATATCAAGCGAACCGGAGCGAATAACAAACTCGCTCCGCTCCCGTGGATGTACCCAATTTTTGGGGAACCGCGGAAATCTTGTGTCAATTTCTTTATTGCTTTTCGTATTCTATATTATGTATGTGATTGTTGATTTCACTTACAGTGATAAATTTGATAAGAAAATTCAGGAACTGGACATGGGCAGAGGACCATTTTCATGTTCAGATGATCTGGTGGCACACGACCTACTGGCTCTCATTAGCATTGTGTTCAATCAAACTGGAGCAGAGGATCAAATTATGTTGGCCACTCTGTGGTAAGAACTCCATGATCATCCTCCACACTGAGAAAAAGAATTTAATCAATTTTTTGGGCGTAGGGTTGTTAGATTTTTCGATTTGATCTGTTTTGTTTTATAAATTTTTTCCTTAGAACCCATAACAATTTTGCTGGGCTGTAAGAGAAGTAACTCGTTAGTGCCACACACAGATACCAATTAGGAGGTACTTCGATGGTTAAATCAGGCCTCGGATCAAATATTATAAGTACAATGAGAGTATTTGCATTTTCATAAAGCGTACTCTTTTATAATTCTGTGTCATTCCTTTATATTCCCTCTGTTCCAAATTTAGAGTCCCTCTTCGGGATTCTAACTTTTTAAAGAAACATAATAATTGCTGCAAAAAGTATTTTTCTTTCCAAATATGCCTATAATTTCAGTATGCCTTTTTCAAAAAATTTGATTGATTTGTACAGTTTTATTTAAACAAAAGGGCAAAAAGAAAATTTAACCAAGTTTCAATTGTTATTTTTAGAAAGTAGACTTAAATGTGGGACGTCCCAAATTTGAATAATGGACTATGAAAATGGGACGGAGGGAGTAGTTGATTTTGATTTAAGTGTGCTATCACGCTCGCACCTAACTTGCATCTAGACTGATATCATTATCACAGTCGTCAAATTTTCTGACGTTAGTCCTACATTCTTTCCAGATCTTTCGAAAGTTTTATTAGTTCGGATCTCTAACTGAACTGAATACCTAGCCCAACCCAGCATTTGGTCTTAGCTTAAGGTCTGTGCCTTTTGTTGAGTCTCTGATTTCGCCGGCCCATCATTTTGATTAAGTACGATAGTATTCAAAGTTACTAACATCTTACCTATGTCCTTAAAACAATCTACCTAATTAAATTTTAAAAAAATAAAAAATTCATTATTTCCAACCAACTAAACTTATTTCCAAATTAATGAGCAATCCAGGACATTGTTTGGCGGGCTTAGGTCATAGTTAAGAGTATCCAAAAGTTACTAAGAAAGATTGTTGCTCTAATTAGGAAGGACTTAAGAAATGTTCTAGATAAACAGGGTTTTCTAGGTTGGTCCACCTAACTTGTAATAATTATGCCAATTCACCTAACCATTTGGTGTCTACGATAACACACATACGTATGTAGGAGTATGTGTATATATACAAGCTATGTGTGATACCTCAATCAGATTGTGGTGTCAACTGTCAGATCGTAGGCATTTGGGAGAGACTTGGGAACATTCGAATAGGTGGTCAAAGATTCTATATCGTTTGGTTGATACAAAATTTTAGTGTTATATATAATAAATCATAACATAATTATCTTATATATACAAGTTCTTTTAAAGTCGTGAGAGCACCAAAAAATGATAAAATTTCATGGGTAAATGTGCTCATTCTGAAACAATGCAATAATGGATGACCTGACAAATTCTTGGGATTCAGACGGTTAAAATGGACTATATTGTACAAAATGAGAGCGAGTCGTTACATTATGGTCTAGTATAATGCACGGATGAACAATTATCTTTTTTCTTTTGGGTCTTGGAGGTATACGATTGTCGAACACTTGGGTATAATTTAGTTAAAATTCTTTTTTCTTCTATTGTGATACCGTCTTACCGTAATCCCTTTAATTTTTATATATTATTATTCAAAATTTAATAAAAGTTGTCTTTGTCGATCAAGAATAAAAGAGTACGTATGATTTCACTACACCGTAGCTTCAAAGCAAAGCCAGCTTGACGGCTTCTGTACAGCCACCTCATTTTGCTTAGGGGGTACTCAAGACATTCACTATTATATGTGGACATTCTATGAGTATTTTTCACACAATAATCGTAAAATACTTAACAATTAAAATTGACACGAATCATTAAAATTGTGAACACAATGAACATACATATCATAAATAAAAGATAAAAAAAATAATCTATGAAATCGATAAAAAAACACAATGAATTATTGTCCTAAAAATATCTTCACCTCCCTCTGTATAGCCTATAGTACTAATGGATAAAATACGTCTCCAAGATATAACCTACAAATTTCACAAAATGTAGTATATATATATTACACAAGATGAGGGTGCCAAATTTTTCTTTAGTTGTCTAGAATGATATAAAAATTAGCATAAGTCTAGGAACACATGCATACTTCGTGTACAAATTCAGATATAGATGTGTTCAGAACCATTAGATGCACATGGGGTTCTCTGAAATAATATGAACTCCCCGTTCATCTAATAGTTCTGAGCACATCTGTGTCCAAATCTGTGCACAAAAAAGTGTGTTCTTAGACTTTGTGTTACAACAACACACATATGAAACTACAACAAAAAATATGTTCTTTACAAATACTCTTCTATAAAATTGAAATGTCCAACAAGATTCACGTTCAAGGAAAGAAAATATGGGTAATGATCATCAAGAGAACTGTCATGTGTCACTGTTGGAAACTTGTAGAAAAGTATAATAATATAGTAGGAGTTAAAAAATTATATAGCACTCATCAGTAGGAGGTTTAATTACATATGTATGGTGGTATCTACCTATATATATACATACATATATTTGAGGTTAGTGATAGTGAGAAACCCATATCGGATTAAGTGATTTCTCAAGGAAATTGGGGAAGAACAATGGAGTTGGTTTACAAGTATTTGATTGTGGTTGTTGTTGTTTTCATGGGTTTGATGAGGGAAGAAGTTATGGCGACGCAGCATGTTGTTGGGGGAAGCCAGGGGTGGGATGAATCTACAGACTTCACCACCTGGGTTTCTGGCCAGAAATTCCAGGTCGGCGATCAACTTGGTATGCTGTTTTTTGTTGTTTTCTTGGAATCTCTGTAAGAGCAAATGGGTTTATTTTGATTCGGTCAGTCAGAGCATAAGTTCGAATATCAGTGCTTACTATGATTTTCAGTTCAGTTCTGGTAAGCTGTTTTAATTTGATTTTTGGTTTTTTGTTTTTGAATCTCTGTAAGAGCATATTGGTTCATTTTGATTTGGTCGGTCTCGGTTTAAAAAAAAAAAAAAAAGAATTTTGATTTCAATTCGATCTGGCTCGGATATTTAAAATTCCCCGGACCTGATTCAACCTAACCGAAATACTATAAAATTCAAACCACTTGGACCAAATCAACTTGGTGAGCTGTTTTTGTTTCTACATGATTATTGTTGTTTTCGTTTTCGTTTTCATTTTCCCGTGTTTTCGAAATAAAAAACATTCATAACGCTAGTGTTTTTGTTTCGAGTGATAATATTTGCACGTGAAAATATGGCCAATCAAATCAAACTTGTCGAAAAATAGATGAAAATTTTTGGGATTCGATAGGTCTGAGCATTGGTTTGGTCATTTTGAATCTATGTAAGATCAAATGGGTTCATTTTCTGCATCATGTTGTTGTTTTTGTTGTTGTTTTCTTCGTTTTCATTTCACATGTTTAAAAAATCAAAAACTTGACACACTATTGTTTTTGTTTCGGGCTGATGATATTTGCGTGTGAAAATATGACCGATCAAACTCAACTTATCAAAAAAATTGATGAAAAATTCTAGGATTAGTTAGTTTGGTCATTGGTCCGTCGGTCTTGGTTTTTGAAAAAAAAAATTGTGATTTTCAATTCTGCCTTATTTACTTGAAATTCGACCCTATCCCGACCAAACCAAACTAAAATACTATAAAATTTTCACCAAATTACACCAAATGGAGTTTTAGTTTTTTTAGGGTCTTGGATCAATCTCATCTTGTGGCCCATGATGGAGGAGATTTATGACTCCAACCTATTTAATAGTAAAATTGATTTTTTGTTGTTTCTATTTTTTTGCATGCGGTCCAAATTTTTCGTTAAAACGATGCAGCCCATTTAAAATCGAGAAAACGAAAATCCTTGACCAGACCAAATCACCCGCAACCGATTCCAGTCCCTGATTAATTCGTGCAGAATCGATATTCAACATATTCACCCCAAACTGATCGGTTCAGTTCAACCCATTTATATCTGGATTTTATGTATGTGTTGGTAGACTTTCTCAATGTCTAAATGGTCATGACACATTTTATGTATATATTTTGGTAGTTTTCAAGTACACCTCGGGGCTGCACAGTGTGGTGGAACTAGGCAGCGAAAGTGCATATAAAAGTTGTGACACCAGCAGCTCTTTACAATCCTTAAACGGCGGCAACAATGTTGTCAAGCTAACCAAACCAGGCACTCGTTACTTCGCTTGCGGAACATTAGGCCATTGTGGCCAAGGCATGAAGGTCGAGATCACAACCGCAGCTGCGGGCACCGACGTCTCCTCGACTCCAGCATCGTCATCATCATCATCATCTTCTTCTTCTTCAGCCGCCTCAACCACCGTGGCTACCATTCCTCATGGTGCTTCGATGGTCATATCGATATTTGTCGCTTCTTTGTTCCTAGTATTGCTTTGAATGAAGTGAGAATTCGACTTATTGAACTAGTACCCAGATTGTTATGCTTTTCACGTGAGTCAGAACTTATCGGATATGGATGTTGTTCAACTCGTACCCAAATTCTTATTTTTTACGCGATTCAAAACTTATCAGATACAACTGCCGTTCACTTTTTTAGTATGATTGTTAATACCCGTAGTGTTATATAATCAAGCTTGATTGAGATTTTTTTTGGTTCTTTATTTGATTATTTATGGAATTAATTATGATGGGGTGCATGGAAGGTTGTTTGTAAGTTGGTAATGCAAATTACAAGATTTGATTTTAAACTTGGTGTTGGTTTTAATCATTTTGTTGGATATGAGAGTTTTGTTGTGCACATCTAACTGTAAATCATGTTGCGCGTGCAAATCTAAAGCTAATTATTTCGCTTGTGAAACATTAGGCCATTGTGACCAAGGAATGAAGGTCAAGATCACACACTTGCAACGGCCGCAGCCTATGCCTCTTCTAGTACTACTACTCTGGCATAAGCTTCCTTAGCCGCCACTACTTCCGCCACTCCCATTTCTCGTGGTGCTTCGGTGGTCATATCGATACTCATCGTTTCTTTGTTTCCAATGTTAATTTGAATGAAGTGGGAGTTTAAATTATTAAACTAGCCGCAGCTCTCCGAGACAGTGCTCAAATTGCTACACTTTTAATACGAAGCGAAACAAACTTGAAAATAAACCAAAATCAACCGTTACAAAATTTAACAAGAAAAAATCCGTTATATTTTTTCTAGTCTAATCAAGTTATGCATAAATTAATCCGAATATTTGGATCATAAAAAAAAAATCCAAAAACATCCTTTTGGTTGAGCAAAGTTTACCACTTCAAAAAGTCTAAGAACACATATCTTATGGACACAACCTGACACAAATTCGTGCATCTAACGGTTCCGGACACATGTATGCTCAGTTGTATCCAAAAGGTATATGTTCTCGTGCATCTAACGGTTCCGGTGTCCATAAGATATGTGTTCCTAGCATTATTCTTACCTGTTAGCACAATTACTCAATCACACACAATATTGAATACAAAACAGTAAAAAAATCAACACAAGATTTATGTAGTTCTCCAAAATCAGGTACATCCACGGGAGCAGAGCAAGATTTGTTATTTGAGCTCATGTTTAGGATTTTACAATAGAGAATATTTATAGATATATTTTATTCCAATCCTAATCCGATTCTAATTGGGTAATCCAACTTGAATTAGGTCGTATAGTCCAACTCTAATTAGGTAATCCAACTATAATTAAGTTGTACCGTACCACGGGAGACTTCGTCCCCCTGCACCTCCGAACCCATTGGGCCAAAGGCCCAATTACACTAGTTAAACCCATTCAGCCAGAAGTCTCACTCGGCTCTGCTTCACTATACTATATTCGACTTCTGATCCTCTCCATATGAGTCATAAGTTTCAACATTATCACTTGGGCTCATGTGTTATTAAAAGCAAACTAGGCAGTATCCTAACTGAAAACGACTAGACAGAAAAAGAGTGAAGCCTCAGGAGGACTTTCCTACTTTAATTCCTACTTTAACACGATGACCAGTGCATTACTTTAACATGATGACCAGTGCATTTTTTTATGGCCACTAACATTTTAATGAGCAAATTTACTTGCACAGTTTTTGTACATAGATTTAAATAAAAATGTATCTGAAAATGCATGTCAAATTCTTTGTTATTTTGTGAACTTCACCTGTATGAGACTATTTTGGACATATCTATGTTCAGATTTTCACACAGAAATCTATGCTCACAGATTTAAGAAACTCCAATACTTAAGTCATAGGGTTATTTTACATAAAATTTCCTTCGTCTATTACTCAGTTTCACTTAAATCCCTCTATCTTTCAGTTGTCCCAATATACCCCATGATCTTTTCAAATGTAACGATCGATCCCTTTTGAATTGACGCAGTTGGAGGGGAATATGATAAGTAATCATATGCGTCAATCTAAAATGGTCCGATTGTTACATTTAAAAAGATCAAATGATGTATTAGGACTATTAGAAGATAAAAGAGGTTAAAAGAGTGATAAATAAAAAAAGTTTTATATAAATTAAATTAACTTGCCGAGATAAGAATTGATCAAGATATCACTTACGTGTCAATCGTTATTTTCCTGATGAGATTCTAAATTTGTTTGTTGTGAATGTGCCGGTGTGACCTTTGTTTGGAGTGCATCACCGTTTTAATTTTTATTCCTTTTTAGTTGGATGACTTCTTTTGCATAAAATAAAAGTAAGACTGCACATACAATTTAAATATATAGATTCGGATATAGATAATTTTGAAATCATTCGATACACTTGAAATTTATATTATTAAAAAAAATTTACTGCCTTGAATAATTTAAAACACATGTGTATTTAAATATGTGCAAATAAATTATGAATAGACTTTCTTTTATAAAAAGAAAAAAAAAAAAGAGAGAGAGCGTTGCATCGGGCGTAATCTGATTCTCTCCGCAACGGAAGGAGAACTAAAACGCAACTTTTTTATATATATATTCCCCGCGCGTACAGGTCCCGAAACGGCACAAGCTGCTTTTCTTGTTTCCAATTGCAAAGCTCCCTCCCTAACAGCACTGATCAAACTAGAGAGAGAGAGAGAGAGAGAGAGAGAGCGAGCGAGAGAGAGAGAGAGAGGTCCAAGTTAGAGAGAGATGATGTCGGAGGAGAGGAAGTCGATAGATTCAGTGATGCAAGCGGCGTCCGGGCCTCATTTCTCCGGTTTACGATTCGACGGTTTACGCTCTTCTTCTCCTCGCTCTTCAACAGCTGGTCAACCTACTTTACCTTCAACCGTTGCTGACTCCAACGCTCCCAAACAGCCTTTCGTCATAGGTAAATTGAAAGATAACAAACTTTTCTTTGTTTCCTGTTCAACTGAAGTAATCCGTTCTGTTTTTCTGAGATTTTGATTTACTTTATCTGTGTTTATTTTATACACTCCCAACTCTCTTGAGTAGGAGTTTCGGGAGGTACGGCTTCTGGTAAGACGACGATATGTGACATGATAATTCAACAACTTCATGATCACCGTGTTGTGCTTGTCAATCAGGTATTCTTTGAAATAGTCAGCTTTTTTTTTCCGATTCTACTGTTTTTTTTTTTCCATAAAGATCTCTGTTTTTTGTTTCGTGTTTCATGGAACCGTATGGTCTGTATCGACCTCAATAGCAACAGTGTCACTTTAGTCAGAGTTTTACCATCACGCCAATGTCATAATTAGTGGCGGACAGGAATTTGATAAATAGAGTCATAGGCAAAATTATATTGAGTTTGGTGGGATTGAGGTAAAAAATCCATTTTTGAAGGGACTAAAGTAAGATTCTCAAGATTTTGAAGAAGTCAAAATACTATTCAATTGTAACTATCAAGATATATGCGGAGAAGATGAGAGAAAATTGGGGGTGCTGTGGTGAGACCGTGCGCCCTTCCGTCTGCCAATAATCATAATGAGGAAGAGTAATATGTTGGACCTGTTGAATGCAAGCACATAATTTTTTGAATTTGAGATTGCTAATGCTGTTTGGGTTGGTACTTTACTTCTTTTGATTAAAGAATTGAAGGCTGTGTGTTGTATGCTTCAAGAGCAATGCTACTAACACACACGATGTACATCCAATTGTACATCATGCTTACGTGGTATGTCCCACAATTCATGAGACCTACTAATTTGAACACGTGATCAAAATTCATGGGACCCGCTTTCACACATTATACTTAAAACACGAGTTGTGTGGCATGCCACTTAGGAATGATGTACAATTAGATGTACAAAGTGATATGTTAGTAAACTTATTCTGCTTCAAACTTTTCCTTATCATGGATCTATAGCTGTATGAATGCACTAGGAATTTTGAATCTTCAGGCTCCTTTTTTATTAGCAATTCTTTCATGAGAGCAAATTCCTCTTGTACTATTATCTGATACATACTTGTGGTGCCTATTCTGTAGGATTCATTTTATCGCGGCTTGACAGCTGAAGAACAAGAACGAGTGCATGAGTACAACTTTGATCATCCTGGTAATAAAAGTTACAATTAATAGGTCTTTAATGTGTAAAAGTATGTCAGCTTCCCTGGATATTTGTTGCGCCTAGTTTGCAGTATAATGCATCGTAGCATTCATGTGAATCTTTTAACTGTATGTTTCCTTGTGTGTAGACGCATTTGACACCGAACAGCTCCTCGAGTGCATTGAGACACTCAAATGTGGTCAGTCTTTCCAGGTTCCCATATATGATTTTAAGAATCATTGCAGGCGTTCGAACGTTTTCCGGCAGGTAATATTGTGCGTGAAACATTTTATTGAACTTGGACTCGTGCAAGAATGAATTGGCATAAATGTTTGTCCCCGGTATTCTTGCTACTCATACATTTTAATCTCCTAATTTCCACTATATCGGTAAAGGTCATTGGGATTGAGATATCAACGGAGCCATGATGATCCTTTGGGTCATTGTAAATTTGGCACTTGTTTTGAACCATCCCTGGCGAATTTCACCTGCGCTAATCTTGTATGTTACTACATTAACCTCACCTATGAAACACCAATCTTCTTAAGAATTCCTGTGGAGGAAAAGGGACTGCTGAGCTGGGTTTGGTTGGGACTAACTGCCTTTGTTAGGGGTGTAGGTGAGAGAGTGCTTTTCGAATTGAGCTTTTTAAATGCCTGAACCTCGTTGACCGGGTGTATCAGGATGTCTAGTTCTCAATATTTGGCGCAGACATTTCCAATGACTGCTAAAGGGCCTATGAGATGAAGAGTTTTTTTTCAGATGTCAAAATGCACTGGCTGAGGCAGAAATAAGGTGCTAAAGTAATCCTGGTTAGGCTGCGAGTCCTCCATCCTGAAGCACAATAGGAGGCATCTTCATCTTAAAAAATATGTCAATGTGCTTATTGTCTGCTCTAAAAATAGTTTTATGCCTGTCTCAAGGAGAGAGGTCAGCGGATGGGAGAAAGGGGGAGAGAGAAACAGACAGACCGAGAGAGAGATGATGAGTGTGCCACTTCGGAGAGGGAGGGAGGGAGAAAGAGACGTGATTGATGTGCCACTTTGAAGATCTTATTGTTTGCTATTGTTGTCTTGCCATTGTACGTATTTTCATTGAAACCACATGTTCCGTTGATGAATTTTGCTTTTACTTCTTTTAATTTGCAACAGGTTTAATATTCTTTGTCAGGTAAATGCATCCGATGTAATTATCTTGGAGGGGATTCTAGTTTTCCATGATCCACGTGTTCGGGAGTTGATGAATATGAAGATTTTTGTTGACACAGGTCTCACTCTTTCAGCCTTTTTGTTGCTCTTCAGTTACACATAAAACCGTCCATTTGGGTACAATGTATGGGTATGCTTTGTCTGCAGGACATTATTTTTCTTAGTGCTGTGTGGCTTTTGTTTTATCATGGGCATAAAACTCAACATTCTCAATGTTTGATGATTCTGCAGCGTAGATGCTTTGATAATTCAGTGCTTAGAGGCCATGTTAAATATGCTATGCAAGCATGAGTTGTTGATATCATGCTTCACTCCTTTAAGATGACTCAGAACCAGCTTGTATGTTTTCCTACATTTGCCATGCATATTTTGACATTGGCTATATCATCCTTTTCATGGCCATGTAGACCCCGCCCTTCTTGCAAACTGTGTTTCTGTATGGTCATTTGAGTAAATCTCGTTACGCTAGTTATGATGAAGTTTTAGCTAGTACTTCTACACCATCTTTTTAGTAAACTTCCGTTACATCTCCCATTGAAAACATACTTTGCTAATGTTTGAGGTATCTATTTGTCAGTTTTCCGGCTTGGTTCCTTCTGTCTGTGATCTTTGTTGACTGAATGATACTTCCATTTTTTTTAGAAGCTGATGTGAGGCTCGCTCGTAGAATGAGGCGTGATACAGTTGAAAGGGGTAGGGACATGAACTCTGTGCTTGAACAGGCAAGCCTTTTTACTTGCGTTAATTTCTGTAGTTGACATTTTTCGATAGTTAGTAGGTGAATTTCATTTAAGAGTCTTAGTACTGCAATCTTATGTTTCCTCTGGACACTTTTAATCACCTTTATTGGATGTTGTTGCCTACTTTCTTCATCTGATTAAAAGGCTGCTTGTTCATCAGAGGATGACTTTTAAGAAAACTGAGGATGCCACTGACATTTTATCAGAGATCTAAAACAAATGAAACCAACATAAGCCTTGTGTCTCAATCAATTGGGTTCCATTTTCATCTATTTGCCCTGACATTTTGGATGTAGTCCCGTTCTTTGTTTTTGTTATAAGCTGAATTTAAAAGCAAGAGACTTGGAGGTTTTAACTAGTTTGAAACTTGTGCCTGACAAAGGTGTCAAGCTTCTGAGAAATTCTTTGGAATTGCTGATGTTGGGTGGAAGTTTATTGGGGAGAGTAAGCATATTTAATTCACAATGCATTCAGTTTAGTGCAGGGATCTCATTATTTTTTTTCTGAAATCCTTATTTTGCTACTTTTGGGAACCTAAATTATGTCACTTGGGCTAAGGCTATTGAGGTGTACTATATTGGGAAAGTGCAGTATTATTTCTCAACTGAAGAACTCCAGTAGAAACTGAAAGTATGCTACATGGACAGCTGAGGATGCCCAAATCGTATTCAGTTGTGGAATAGTATGGAGCCTTAAATTAGTGGTACTCTGGTTTTCTTACACATGGCCAAACTTGTTTGGCGTTGGGTTCAGGAGCTATATTCGGGATTAACAATTGCATAGGATTTATGATCTCAATGAGACTTAACAGTTAACATGCTACCATACAGCATAGTTTTTTGCTTCTCCTTACAATTGGGTGACAAACCTTGCAAGTATCATGTTGATTGTGCAGTACGCGAAATTTGTGAAACCTGCTTTTGATGATTTTGTCCTGCCATCAAAGAAGTATGTTGATGTTATCATACCCCGGGGAGGCGAGAATCATGTTGCCATTGATTTAATTGTCCAACACATCCGCACAAAACTTGGTCAGCATGACCTTTGCAAAATATATCCCAATGTCCACATTATTCAATCGACATTTCAGGTAAATCTTTTTGTTTCTTCATGATTATCTGTTATTTTGCATTTTCATGGTGTTGTTAGCTTTGTCTACAACCAGCAATAAAAAAATGTCCTCACGTATAAATATAGGTACGAGGTAAGAAACGGGACTAGTTGTCAATGCAAATTAGTCTTTCTGTCAGTCAATTTTTATTTATTTTCATACTGGAGGGCCATGCTACAGATAAGAGGTATGCATACGCTGATTCGAGATCGGGATATATCAAAGCATGATTTCGTATTTTATTCGGATCGGCTTATTCGTCTGGTACTTTCAAATAGCTTATTTGAACTTGTTGATTTACCCAAGCTTAGAAGAGGACAAATCTTACCAAGCATCATTCCTTGTATTGATTTGGACTTCTAGGTTGTGGAGCATGGACTTGGCCATTTGCCCTTCACTGAAAAGCAAATAGTCACCCCAACAGGTACTGTTTTAGAGAATGTAGCTATGCGTGGATTCACAGTTCGACTGCTCTCTCTCTCTCACACTTGCACACGCACACATGATTCTTGGGAATTGGCAGACTTATCCCTTCAATAGGCAGATTTAGACAGAGAACCTAGAGTGTTCATTTGTAGCGTCTCTTGATAGTTTTTAGTTTAGGAAGAGATATGAACTTGCCCGAAAATGGTGGGCTTAACTTCTACAGGGTAATGACTGACCGTGATTGAAGTGTCATGGGGTCGATTCAGAACTAGTATATTTCCCGATAGCATATGTTTTCCTGTGCTTTTAGGTAATAGAGTGATGGTGGAATCAATATGCATTGATGTCTCGTATTGCACTTTTACTGTTCTTACTCATTTTGATTTGTTTTTTGTTTTTTTGGGAGTAGACATTCATGTCATCTGTGTTTTTGCTTTTGTTGTGATCTGTACTTAGATATTGATTTCAGTCCATTCTATTGTAGTGTTGTTCTCTTCCTTCTCTTTACTCTCTACAACACCAACAGCCAAAGCTCTAGGCCAACAATGACACCGAGAGACGAAAGCTAGGGGAGCGAGTGGGATTAGAGACCCCATTAGTCCTAGCCGTATACCATGGGTACTAGGGGCTGTCATAAATAGGGAGTGCATTTGTGTCTGTTGGAGGAAATCATAGTGAGTCTGGACACGTATCTTTTGTTTACTTGCTCCACTGTCAAACTGTTTTTGTTTGCATCTTTTGGTACATGGAGCTTTTTTATGTTGTTTATTATGTTGCCTATCCCCGAAACGAACGTTGTTAACTTCTTGGTGTATACTGATGCAGGGTCAGTATATACTGGAGTTGACTTCTGCAAGAAATTGTGCAGCGTTTCTATTGTGCGAAGGTAAGAATTATATTGCGTTTGAATAGAAGCACTTCAGGTTGTGGAGCTGATTTTACTTCACAACTCAGTTGTGGAAATGAAAAAAGATAATGCTGGAGTCAAATTTATTGCCCCACCCCTATAAAACCAAGTCTTTACCTTGGAGTGGTTGTCATATAGGTTGCAGGTGGATTTATCGATTTGGCATCACTATTATTGAAAAGATGGGAAGAAGGACTAGTGTACGGATTGACTTGATTGAATCCTTACTAAATAAGAGATAGGGAATGAAGATTGTTTAGCTATCTATATGACTCTAAAAGTGAAGAAGTCTCTCAACAAGTAGAGATTCACTCATAAGGCTGCAAAGATAGCATTTTTTCCATCTTTCTTTTCCTATCGTAGTTCTCTTGGACCAACTCTTGATTGCCATTGCTAAAGAGAGATGCTTGTATAGACTAAGTTACGAAATCTTGGATTTTTTGCGTTGTGGCAGAAAATCTTTTGATCCATATGTTTGTTATTTTGCTATTAGGTACTTTTACAAAATGCAATGCACTTCCCTTCTTGAATGGCCAACCTGTTGAAAAATCAGATGTTTCTCTACCATCTATGAAATTTTCATTGTAGCATTCTTGTACTACTTGTTACCGAATTTTTCCTAGTTCTCATCTGGTGACTCGGTTGTCTTGCATAAATGTTTTGACAGTGGCGAAAGCATGGAGAATGCATTGCGTGCTTGTTGCAAAGGAATTAAAATCGGGAAAATTCTGATCCACCGCGTTGGTGACAACGGGAAGCAGGTGATCTCTTTTCCTCCTTCCTCAGGGGCCTTTGCTTTTTTCTCGTCGTAGGAACATTAAAATCGATTTCGAAACTGTAACTTCCATGTCTGAAGCAGCTTATATACGAAAAACTTCCCAAGGATATTTCAGAACGACATGTCCTGCTTCTTGATCCTGTGCTTGCTACAGGTGATTCATCTTACTAGTTAGTTTTTTTCTTTTTCCTCTCTATCTTTCCATTTTTCTTATCTTTTTTCCTGCATGACCTGTATATGTTCCTATGCCCATCCCAATCTCATGTAACTTTGCTAACTCCCCCTTCTCATTGCGTATCTTGTTTCTTCTGGAAACGCTTCCTATTTCATATTTTCTCGAATCTCTTTTAATGGAAGAGATAGAAGTTCAAAAAGGAATACCAAAACCAAGTTCACTCTTGGAGCCTCTTTCCATCCATGGCTGAATGGTGAAAGCACCCAACCTATACAAGAAGAAAATTCGTAGCTTGAATCCCTACTACTGGATGAATTTGAAACCTTCATTTCAATCGCTGCTCATGAAATTTATACATATAGCTCACCCTTATATAGCTTATGGGGCACTTTACTCATTCTTCACTCGCTAGGGGAAGAAAAGGGATTGATGACTGGATATCCCGCTTAGAGATCGCAACTATAGTCAGAGTAGGAGTTTCCATCCTTCATTTGCTATCTGGGAATCTATTTCCATCATAACAAGCCTCCATGTTTTTTTCTCTTGAAGGTAACTCTGCAAATCATGCAATTGAACTACTAAGGCAGAAAGGTGTTCCAGAATCCCACATCATATTTCTGAATCTCATTTCTGTGAGTTATTTCCGAATTCTGGTTACAAATACAAATGTTTCTTCTCTCCATAATCAGTACTGTACACGGATTTAACTGCGTGTTTTATTGATCTAGGCTCCCGAGGGAATACATTGCGTTTGCAAACGGTTCCCTTCCTTGAAAATCGTCACCTCAGAGATCGACGTGGCATTGAATGAAGAATTTCGCGTCGTTCCGGGAATGGGGGAGTTTGGTGATCGTTACTTTGGCACTGATGATTGATCATTATGAATGAATGAACTCACTCCTCGAGACAAAGCATGCAACTTGCTGGTTGTACTATGCCCTTTCCACATTTCTAACTAGAGTGTAGCTGGGATTCAATCCCCGGTATCATTTTCCAAAATGTAGATATTGTGAACTTTTTCGGAGGTACTACGCAAAAGAAATTGTGTATACATTTGAATGAAAGTAGATCTATGTATAGAGAGATGAAAGATTAGATCTTTCTGCATTTCAATGGTTTCAAGAGTATCCATTCTCTCGTTGTACTCGTATATGTTGTGTTTTATACTGCTAAAAGCTTTGTGATGTTAATTTTCAAGAATATACTGACCATGAAATTCGTCCTCATTACAGTCACTTAATTTGATGTACTTGGAAATTTAAAAGTTCTTCACTAACGTTTATTGTCACAAAGTCTTGAGCCATTGACCTATTGGATATGAGAGACACACTACCACCTACCAGGTCTCAAGGAGGCCTAGTGAACTTGAACTAATATAACTTTTAGGAAGGTGAATGACGTTATTTATGTTGAAAACTAAACCAAATCGAGCCCGGGATCTTCTTGAGAACAGGAAGATCTAGGAGCAAAGAAGCTGGCCGTAGGGATAACTTGCACAAGGGCTCAAAGGCGTTCTTTTTTTTGTTGGTCATCAGCCAATTCTTCAAGCCTGTCTATTCTATGAGCAAAGCACGCTTATGCTGTCACCACCTTCTAAATTAGCACATTCTTTTACTTTTCAGTCATAGAAAGAAAGCCTTCATAAGATTCTTCCAACAAAACAATATATGCTAATGGCATAGGCCCAACGCAACTAAGATAGCAAGCGCTAGAATAGAACTCCACGACATTACAATAAGATAAACGAAGCAACAAAATCATCTTCTT
The DNA here is from genome assembly GCA_019985065.2 of Arctostaphylos glauca. Classification (NCBI taxonomy): domain Eukaryota; kingdom Viridiplantae; phylum Streptophyta; class Magnoliopsida; order Ericales; family Ericaceae; genus Arctostaphylos; species Arctostaphylos glauca. Next base: position 30,549,030 of record JAHSPW020000008.1, read on the forward strand.
TTCTTCAAGCTTGGTGGGGTTCCTCTCGATATCTCGGGTTTTATCGCTTGACATTGAAAGTCCATTGTAAAATTGACCCAAAGTACCTTTTTCAATAGTCATATAAAAATGTGAGAGGATTTGAACCCAACTTGTAGTATTTTCTCTATATCTCTTTCTTCGTCTAATATAGTTTTTTTAACTCTATAAATACTCAATGTAATCTAAGAATAACAGTTCAAAGAGTGAGCTGAAGACGAAAATCAAAAAAGAAGAAAAAAAAGGAAAATCCAAGTGATTTTAAATCCTTTCAAAAATAAAGAATTTGTGACACTCGTGAATGTACCTAAATTTAAAAAATGACGTAAATTACTTGCCTTTATGTAATTCTTTGTATGTGTGTAATTCTTTTGATATGTTTATAAGAAAAATCCACGATCCCAAAATTGTATCAAGAAATTTTTCTCGAATTCAAATTCATTAGTCATGATTTATTTGCCATTAATTTTGAATTCGAAAAAAAAAAATTGGTTCAATTTATGTGTTTATATGATTGTCGTTTCGGACTTAACCCGACCCGTTAACAAACATCCGACTCTTCCGTCTCCAATCCAGTAACGAAAGAGGGAGGAGATTTTTACCAGACTTTATCCATTCCCGCCACCAAGCGGCGAAAAAGCCGACTCTCAGCTCCAGCCCCTGAGGACCAACCAACGCCGTCCAACAATGGCTCTCTGGTTCCTCTCAGCTCCGCCTTCGGCATCCCTCACCACCTGTCACGCCACCCCCTCCGCCGTACGCGCTCCTCCAGCTCCGCCGGCACCACCGCCATCGACATCACTTTCTTTCCTTCCAAACCCCAGTCCAACTCCCTTACCCTCCTTAACCTGCGCACTTGAATGCCCTCACTTCCAATCGTACGCAACTCCTCCCGTTCTCCACCTCTCAATTTCTCCTCACCTCTTTCATTCTTGCGGGAGATTATTACAACTGCTGCTTGAATTTGCAGGTGTTCGGGTTGCACTCAGGAGTACAATCTCCACCGTCCGATCATCCTTGACGAGGCCGCTGACTTCTTCAAGAAATACGGCGTATCTGACTTCTCCTTTGATACTTGTAAACTTGTACGCCCTCGTTGTTTCCTTGCTCTTTCAGCTTTTTTTCATAATTTATGTGCAGTTTCCGTTCCTACAATAGGGTATTCATATCATCTGTTTACAATTACAGTGGGGATGGCGATGTCGTGCAAAGCTCGCAGTTCGTGGCTCATCGACCAATCCTCTGATTGGGCTCTACGAAGAGGGTACTCATAATGTAGTTGATATTCCCGAGTGTAAAGGTCAGAAACCCATTGTAGGCCTGGTACTTTTTTCTGTTTATGTTCAAATAGGATGTATTTGGTTTGCTGGAATGATTTTGGGAAGGAAGGAAAGGTGAGTCCTTGGCCTCCTCCTATGGTGGTGGGACCGGATATCCAGAGATTAGTAGGGGTAGTTGTAAATCACAGGGAAATCAGAGGGTTTAGCAGAGATCACTCTGATTGCATCACTGAACTTGGCTTCTTAAAGTGTGGACAGTGCCCTGCTTGTTCGTATCGGTCTTCCATCATTTCGTCTCTCTTATTTGTAGAGTTGGACGGCACAACGGATGGTCAGGAGCTTAGGCTCAATGGTAGTAGCCAATCGTTAAATTGATGAATAATCTGTCCATTTGTATGTACATCATGTTGTCTTTAGTGAACCCAATATTTGAATGTGTATTCTGAGGGAATGACTGCCATACCGGCTTCATTCCGGTGAACCAATTGTTGCCTTATCATGATTGTACATCCGAGATTATTTTGTTTATTATGGATTATATTCTGAGTTTCAAATTCTTGGTCATGCAGCTCACCATCCAAACATTAATGTTGCTGTTGAACTCCTGAAGAAAGGTTTGTGCTTCGTCCTAGATCTTACTGTTTAATCTAGAACCATCTTCCTGTCTTGTTGGGGTGTCTATATGTAGAGAAGTACGAGTACTTTTGACTCAATCTATTCTTTATGTTATTGGTAATAGGAATTACTGAGTTAAATATAGAGCCATACGATGAAGATCAGGGAACAGGTGAATTGCGTTATGTTCAGGTAAATAATGCCATTACAATGTTCCTCGTGTTTTAGTTTACGTTATTTTGAGCAAGTATGCTATTGTGGTTTTTGCTTTTCTAATGCAAGATGATTGGTGTATGCAGATGGCAGTGACCACATATAATACATCCCTTCCTTCTGCTGAACGATATAAGAATGGTTATTTACTGAGTACCTTACTATGTGATGTAAACCTAGGTTTGAACTGGTCTGGCCAGGCTTTTAAATTTCTTTTTCCTAACTTTAATGTTTGATTGCAGGTAAAGTTCAGGTTACCTTGGTTTGGAATTCTAGAAGTCAGAGCTCACCTTCTTCAGAAAAGTTGAATGCTTTGGCCAATGTATGCCCATGAGCTCTCTATTTCTCGTGTTTCCTTTCATATGATGTTTTTTTTTTCTTTCGGCTGATGCTCAAAACTGTTGTTTGTAGTTCTTGTGGGGATATGGCGGACCAAGCAGGCCAGTGCATTTGATTCATTCTGTTTGGGCAAACTTTCAGACTTCAACTAACAGTGTGAGTGGAAAATGTTGGGGTTATCTGTGGGGCTGCGCATGCTGCTTGTTATGGTGGGCATGCACCAAGTATATGAAGTGTGAACTGCATTTTTTTTTGGTTGGTTAAAGTGATTAGGAATTGGAATAAAGACTTGTTTTGACTCTGATATTTGGAGTTTGGACTTGAAATGTTTATTAGTAATGCAGATAATCTTTGGGAATAGGTGGTGGCATCTTTTAGGGGAAAGAGACTTTTGGGAGCATGTTGGAGGAATTGATATTTCTTTGGCTCCATCCAGCTTTGGCCAAGCAAATACGCGGGTAATTAATGCCTCTAATCAAGAAAACTCTTTGTTGTGATGGAAAATGCATGCATTTGTTTACTTGTATAACCAAGAAAAAATGAAGTAGGGATCAACATGGAATGAAATTTGATTTCCCCTTTCATTTGAAAACCAATTGATCAGTGTGGTACAATTTTGGATTTCAAGTGGCTAATTATTGACTTATCGTAAGACACGGCCCTATACTTCTGCAGTATGCGGGCATGGCATTACTGCCAAAAATTATCAATATTTGATACTGATAGATCATATGTGTTCCGTTAGGCCTTTGATTCTTTGCTCCAAAAGTTACAAAAGTATGTCCCCGTTGGCGCATCAGTTGCTGATCTCTATGCAGGAGCTGGTGCCATTGGATTATCTTTAGCTGTCACAAAAAAATGCAGGCAGGGGATTGTGTTGGTTCCTTGTGCTTTGGAGTTCAAGCTCTCATTCTTATACTAGACATCTCAATGCCAAAAGACTTTTCATGCTTGCAGGTCAGTTAAATGCGTTGAGGTTAACAAAGAGTCAAAGTTATCGTTTGAGAAGACACTTGACCGCTTACCAAACTCCATAGACTGCAGTATCAGCTGGCACAATGCCGACACTTCAATTGTTAGTATTCACCACCTCATAAATGCATTTATCGTTATGAGACTGAAAATCTCAAGTTTCTTCTGCAATCAGTATGGATCAGATTACTTAAAGCAAAAAAGGACCCACGATTTTTTTATTTTCTACTTATGTTCTTAAAATTTCAAACTATGAGCAGAATTTTCTAGTCAAATACTGAAGGCATACTTACATGGCTTATTTGGTAAATAGGTTCTTCTAGATGATTCGCCTATTAACTAGCCCACTACAGGCACTTCTTCGGACTCTAAAAACCAAAATGGATGAACAACTTTAGCATCAGCTGGCAAGTTACAATGCTTCAGAAACTAGTTTTATAATTGGTTTCGAACTTGCTCAGGCACCTCTTTCCTGGCTGGTGGGTTCAGATATTGTTGTGGTTGATCCTCCTAGGAAAGGGATGGACCCATCCCTGCTTCATGCATTGCGAGCTATACCATCACTAGAGAAGAAATCCAAGAAATCGAAGCCATCTGGAAGGTAGGCATTTCTATGTTTCTTCTTGATTGAAATCTACAAAAGGGACGGTGGTCGCCTGTTAAATTAGAAGCATGCGATGTTGTTAATTAGATCATTCATAGGTTGTATGAACTTAAATTTTGTGTCATTTCAGCCCTTTGTTAAAGGCCAAAGAGGAAAAGAGACCATGGATTCTACGTGCCAAAGACAATTCAGTTCAGATTCAAAGCAAGACTATTCAGGAGGAAAGTCAGATACTGCCAAAAACTATTATTTATATAAGCTCTGGATGGAATAGTTTTAAAGAGGTAATTTTGCACTTGCGATTTAACTCGGTTCCTAAGAATTGCCCCGTAAATTGATTAAGTGCTGCTTTGACTTTCAAACTATTAATATCAATTGCTATATTGAGATTATTAATGCTGCATAGTATTTGACAGGATTGCATGTCATTGCTATCTAATAAGGCATGGCATTTGGACAAAGCTCATGGTTTTAACTTCTTCCCCGGCACTGAGAGGTATCTCTTTCTAGTCTGATGTACCGGCTTTAAATTTGCTCTTTACAATTGCTTATCCTTTGAGATGTGCTTGACAAAATGTAGTTTCAACCATGTTTATGCATGATAATTCACATCCAGAAAGAGAAGTTTTTTTTTTTTGGTTTCTTGTTTGAAAAGACGATCTTGAGTAACCTTGAATATTGTTATCAGAGATAAGAGAGATAAGAGAGAGTGTATAGGGTGTTAACTAACCCTAACACTTAACACTTTATTTATATAATGAGAGTGGTGGATACAATATGTAGATACCCGATGTGGGACTAATAACAATAAAGCTAGAAAGCTATTCTAACACTCCCCGCAAGCTGGAGAATAAATATCACAAAATCCCAGCTTGTTACATATAAACTCTAAACGGGGTTTAAACAACGGCTTGGTGAAAATATCAGCCAACTGAGCTCCTGTAGACACAAATGGAGTAGATAACACACCACCATCTATCTTCTCACGAACAATGTGACAATCTACCTCAATGTGTTTCGTTCTCTCATGGAATACCGGATTTGAAGCAATATGTATAGCCGCTTGATTATCACAAAACATAGGAATAGGCAACTCCACATCAAAACCTAACTCCGCCAGGAAGGCTCTTAACCATACAATCTCACAAGATGTGTGTGCCATGGCTCGATACTCCGCTTCTGCGCTGGATCTTGCGACCACTGTTTGTTTCTTGCTTTTCCATGTGACCAAATTGCCTCCAACAAAAGTACAGTACCCAGTAGTGGACCGCCTATCAGATGGTGATCCTGCCCAATCTGCGTCGGTAAAAGCTTCTGCACGCAAATGACCATTAGATCGATAAAACAGACCACGTCCAAGATGAGCCTTAAGATACTTCACAATACGAAGACAAGCTTCCCAGTGTGGAAGCCGAGGAGCTGACATAAACTGACTCACCATACTCACAGCAAAAGAAATATCAGGACGTGTATTGGTAAGGTAATTTAACTTACCAACTAAGCGACGATACCGGTCTGGATGAGAAAATATCTCCCCCTGATCAACACAAAGTTTCACATTAGGATTCATTGGGGTCTCCACAGGTTTTGCTCCCAATAAACCTGTCTCCTCAAGAATATCCAATGCATACTTCCGTTGGGACAAACTGATTCCGTCCTTGGATCTTGCTACCTCAATACCCAACAATACCGTAGCTTACCCAAATCTTTAGTATGAAACTGACGCTGTAAGAACTGCTTCAACTCATCAATACCTTTCTGATCATCTCCAGTAATAATGATGTCATCTATATACACAATTAACACTATTTTCCCACGCTTTGACTGAAGAGAGAAGACAGAGTGATCTGAATGGGATCGACGCAAACCAAACTTCAGCACAGCATCACTAAACCGACCAAACCAAGCTCGAGGAGATTGCTTCAGACCATATAAAGTTTTGCGAAGACGACAAACTCTAGAACGCTCCCCCTGAGCAACAAACCCAGGAGGTTGCTCCATATAGACCTCCTCGAGCAGATCACCATGTAAGAAGGCATTCTTGACATCCAATTGAAATAAGGGCCAACCCAGATTAGCAGCAAGAGAAATAAGAATCCGGACAGAATTTATCTTGGCAACTGGGGAAAAGGTCTCTGCATAATCAACCCCATATGTCTGTGTATAGCCTTTGGCCACAAGACGGGCCTTATAGCGCTCAACAGTGCCATCCGGATTATACTTGACAGTAAAGACCCATCGACAACCAACAGTAGACTTTCCTGACGGAAGAGGAACCAACTCCCAAGTGCCATTGTCATGGAGAGCATTCATCTCAGTCTCCATTGCTGTCCGCCACTCAGACAAAGAAAGGGCCTCCTGTACAGTGTTAGTAACATATATAGAAGAAACTAATGAAGTAAAGGCACGAAGTGCTGTCCGCCACTCAGACAAAGAAAGGGCCTCCTGTACAGTGTTAGTAACATATATAGAAGAAACTAATGAAGTAAAGGCACGAAGGGAAGGAGACAGGCGATCATACGACACATAGTGAGAAATGGGATGAGAAGTGCAAGTGCGAGTACCTTTACGTAGAGCAATAGGAAGATCAAGGTCGTCAGGATCCCGCAACGGAGGAGAAGACGGAGCGGTGGGTGAAGGTGGGGTTGTGTGCTCAGATGGTACAGACGGAGATGGTGCGAGCTGAGATGACACTGGGGGCTCAGGCAGAGATGGCAATATTGGAGGTTTAGGACGACGAACATATACCTGTAAAGGTTTTGGTGGATGAGGTGTTGGTGGCGGACCAGTACCTGACGGGACAGCTATAGGAAACACTGACTCAAATGCAAGCCGATCATTGACAGTAACAGACTCTGAATAAAACGGGAGTGACTCATTAAATGTGACATCAGCACACACAAAATGACGACGTAAAGATGGAGAATAACACTTATACCCTTTCTGAGTCCGAGAATAACCAAGAAAAATGCACCTAATGGAGCGAGGGTCAAGTTTGCTCCGGTCAGGATCCAGAGCATGAACATAACACGTGCACCCAAAAATTCGAAGGGGTAATGAGTGGAGGGGACGACCGGGAAACAAAACCTTATGGGGTATCTGACCTTTAAGAACAGTAGAGGGCATACGATTAATCAAATAGCAGGCGGTAAGAACCGCGTCACTCCAATAAGACTTAGGAACTTGCATTTGAAATAACATTGCACGCATAACTTCTGATAAATGTCGAATCTTGCGTTCAGCAACTCCATTTTGCTGTGGAGTCCGAGCACAAGAGGACTGGTGAATAATACCGTGATCATCAAAAAACTGAGAAAGAACTTTATTAAAATATTCACGGGCATTATCAGAACGAAATATGCGAATGCAAGTATCAAACTGGGTTTTGATTTCCATATAAAATGACTTAAAAATAGAATATAACTCCGATCGCTCTTTCATAAGATAAAGGTAGGTAACACGAGAGAAATCATCGACAAAAATAACATAATATTGAAAGCCAGAAATGTTAGGAACATGCATGGGACCCCAAATATCAGAATGAACTAACTCAAATGGATGCGACGCACGATTCTCAATCCTAGGATAAAAAGATACTCTATGATGTTTGCTAAACTCACAGACTTCACATGGCAAAGCATCCACACGGCTACATGAAGGCACTAGACTTTTAAGGTTCTGAAGTGATGGATGACCAAGACGACAATGGTGTTGATATGGTGACACTGATGACTGAAGAGCAACAGAACTAGGGTGAACATTATCTGTAAAGTAATATAGACCACCACGTTCAACACCGCCACCAATTTTCCTCCCCGTCTTGAGATCCTGAAACACACAACTATTAGGAAGAAATGTGACGGAGCAATTCAAAGATTTGGTAAGTTTACTAACAGACATAAGGTTTAATGGAAAACTAGGAACTTGCAGGACGGAGTCCAAAGTAAAAGAGGAAGTAACATGAACAGAACCCAAACCAGTAACGTTGGTGGTAGAACCATCAGCTAAGGTAACACGAGATGGTTTACCGAGATACTGACGACAGGAAAGAATAGAAGAAGTACCAGTCATATGATCAGATGCACCAGAATCAATAACCCAATGAGTAAAAGACAAAGAAGACGCAATGCAAGCAGCGGAGGAACTTGTCTGAGATAGCGTAGCAGTGGATGAAGAACCTATAGATGAAGGCTGACTTGACACAAGACGTTGATACTCCTCTGCAGAAATGGTCACCATGGTGTCGGCATAATGAGTAACCGGCCCCATATTCTGCGAAGAAGTAACCTGATGAGCCTGAGGAAAACCATGAAGGTCATAACAATACTCCACTGAATGACTTGTGCCCCCACAATGAGTACAAAATCGGGTGCCACGACCACGACGACCACGACGAAAACCAGAACCACCTCCCTCTGACATGCGACCATAACTAGAACCTCCAGAACGAGAGCCACAACCACCAAAACTACAACCACCAACAACACCAGAAACTACTGAAGCAAACTCCATAACTAAACCCAAATAGCAACACCAAATTCACCAATGAACTACGACCAATCAACTGATCAATTTTGTGTACTATCCACCATACACAATCAACATTAACCAACAAATCAACCAATCACTAACAGAAGCAACGACAACTAACAAATAACCAGGTATGACATATCCCCAATACTAGCAGCAGCAAGAAGCATATACGACTGACCAAATAATCAAACCAAACATATCAGATCCTCCACAACACAGATGCAGAATAGGAGACTCCAAACCAAACCATTACCCAATCAAAGAAGGCCAAATCAACAAGGATCAACGAAGCAACTGGGTTCACCAACAAGATCAGTCTAACAGCAACATGGAAAGCCAAAGGTGATTATGCAGCAAAACACCAGGACGGCTCAATGCATTAGCGAAAGCAGGATCAAAACCAGAGGTCAAAGAAATTGAGACAAACATACATCAGCGAACTGAGATCAGAGGCGCAAACCAGAGATCAGACATCAGCGAACTCAGTGTTCCCAAGCAGAGACAAACCAGCGGCAAAGGCAGATCAAAAAAGCGGTAACACGGCGACTGAATGGTGACGGAAGCTAGGGTTTATGGTAGGCGGCTGATTGGTTTGTGCGGCTGACTGGTTTGTGCGGCTGAATGGTGGCAGGAGGGCGAAAACCATCAGGCGATTGGCTGGCGGCGGCGGTTGACTGGTGGCAAAACACTATTGGCGACGGAACACTATTGGTCCACACTATTGGCGGCGGTTGGCTGATGGCGGGCGGTTGGTTTAGGATTAGCAGAGGATTAGGGTTTGGTTTTGGGTTAGGTTTAGGGTTTAGACCCAGGGTTAGGATTTAACTAGGGTATGGATTAAGGGTGACTCTGATACCATGTTATCAGATATAAGAGAGAGTGTATAGGGTGTTAACTAACCCTAACACTTAACACTTTATTTATATAATGAGAGTGGTGGATACAATATGTAGATACCCGATGTGGGACTAATAACAATAAAGCTAGAAAGCTATTCTAACAAATATAATGCTTCAAAATTGTTTAGCTTCGGTATCTCTACGTGTGATTCGCTAAAAGAGAAACTTTCTCTTATTTCCCTTTCGACAAAAGTTCAAGACACCATTGAACTAAATAATTATCTACCTTTGCTGTTGCTATTCCCGTGTGGCTTCAATTGGATGCTTGCTTTCAGATCCAAAACTCTGCAAAATTTGTGTATCTCCTATTCATGAGAAGTATAGGGAAGTTTCTACACTTTCTATTTGACATAAAACTTAATAACCCGAAGCATTATGAACTTCAAGAACCAAAGATTTTGATGAAGAGAGTTTCTTTTGGGGTGCAGGCACATGCATTACGAAGATGATTTTAGCCTTTATTTATAGTAATGATTGGGGCTCTTGTCCGTTCCTACTGATTGGGAGAGGAATCAACATGTGGTTCACTTGTCTTCTCTGTTACAAAATGGGGCGTTCCAATCCCCGCCGATTAAATCTTCCAAAATTGAGATCAAAGTAGAAACGTCAAATTACAATGCTTAAGACTATATTGTCAATATGCTCCTATAAGACGAACTAATTAATCATAGATCGTTAACACTGCAGAATCGTTTTAGCTTGTATAAATCAAGGGAACACTTAGTAATGCCTTTTTTATTTTTTTGGTATGTTAGCTTCTGGTCATAATCTTAGGATCATGATTTCTTTTTTCATTGCAAATAAAGTGATTTGAACTTCATGTTTTTTTACTGAACAAGGAGAAACAACTTTATAGGAAATTTTCACTTTGCTCCCTGTGTTAGGGTCCGGGTGTAAGCTTATGGGGGCTTGTCCCACATCGGAAATATGGGTTTCTGGTGTGGGATATATAAGCCTACAGGCACCCTCACCTATTAGCTTAAGCTTTTGGGTTGAGTTCTACCTGTGGGTTCTTATCATTTGGTATCAGAGCTAACCCGCACCCGCCCAGTCGCCCGGTCGGTCGTGAATGCCCAAATGGCGGCCTCCGACCGTGGACAGTCGGCTCAGACGGGGTGGGCATGTTAGGGTCCGGGTGTAAGCTTATGGGGGCTTGTCCCACATCGGAAATATGGGTTTCTGGTGTGGGATATATAAGCCTACAGGCACCCTCACCTATCAGCTTAAGCTTTTGGGTTGAGTTCTACCTGTGGGTTCTTATCACCCTGGCCCCCTCATGTTTATTTATCACCACCTTTCTCCCATCATATCTGCACTGAACTGTACACTAAGTTGACATGGGTTTATGGCTGCAGCATTGAGGTATTGGCCGTTTTTAAAAGAGAACCCAGCGGAAGTTCGAAGAAGAAAAAGAAATCAGGAAAAAAGAAGAAATCGTCATGAGCACCGGGTGAGTCTTTTTGGCCGTTTGTTTACTAATTGTTTGGATATTATTTAGTATAAAGTGGCAACTCACCACCGGGTGGTAGCAGGTGGTGGTAGCTGGTGGTAAATGGCGCACCCTCGCATGGTTTGGGCTCAGGAAACTTGTAGATTCTAGGCCTTTCTTATGTTACCTGCAATTTTGTTGGTCCGGCTGTGAGTCACTAATCCTCGGTGGGGCGATAAAAACACGAGTTGCTAGTCCCTTACAGGCTCATCTCAAGTCTCAATCCCTGTGATAAGTTGCAACTCAAAACCCGGAGGTCACACTCAGTTACTCAACGTCACTCCCCTTGCTTCTACTTTCTCGAGTCTCAGATGATCCAGCCGTCTTTCGGGACTTAAACTCGTCTTTTGTTCACGCTTCTCAGTCTTCCAAGGCTGATGTTTCGTGTTATTTTCCCGCCTAAAGAGAGCGTCGATAAAAAGTTCTTTTGAGGGCCAGGTTCCACTTCTTGTAAACCCAAATCAATGTAGAGACTAGACTAAGGCTATTATGTTACGGTTGGTCCATGTATGGGTTAGAGATTTTTTTCGATAACTTAAAGAGTGTTCAAAAAAGATTTAGTCGAGTCAATCTCGAATAATGTGAATAGGGCAAGATTTATTTGAAGTTTAGATTGATAAATGAATCGAACAAGTTGAGTAGTTAATTGTTAATGTTTGGTTTAAAACCTTAATGAATTTAAAAATATATTCAAGCTTGATTTGTATATAAAAATAAGATTTAGTCGAGCCAATTACTTTACTTAATTTATGCGTCATAAGCTAAACAAGTTAATTAGTAATTTATTCAAATTCGATTTGAAAACTTAACGAGTTTACAAAAAGTAATCAAGTTTAGTTTATTTAAGTCTTAAGGAGTTGTACTTGCGTAGTTTGATTCTCATGATAGTAAGCAAGGGCCAATCAAAAGATATATAGAATTTCGTCCAAATTTTACTACCGATCGATAAAATTGTAGAATGGTGAGGGTGGATATTATGAATATTAGGGATTAAATGAGCACATTAGTGGGGGTTTAATTATTGAAACAACAAAGGTTTGATTCGAGCATATTCTGTGTGGGTTAACAATAATCTAAGAGATTCGACTTTTTCACCTTTATTAGCCCTATAACAAACTTTGGAGCCATTCATGATTAGTGGACGCTCCAAGAAAATGACAAATTTTAGGTAAATGAGATCCTTTTGTGATTTAACTTAACGAAGCCTCTTTCTTCGAAAAGGAGAGTTTGTTGTGTAGTAAGTCTGTTGTCTTAAAATGACGTCGTTTTGAAGTATTAAAAATTACCTGAATACTGTTGAACTTTCCGAATAATATTTTGTGTGTCAAAACGATACGCATCACACTCTATTGTACACTATGCACAGCAAAACTCCCAATCCCTTTCCTTTCTAATAAGGATGTAGTACTAGAACTTGTGAGATTGGCATTTAATTACATAAAGATGAATTAGTGGGTTAAAATTTATTCACGCATTAAATCTTACATCCAAATTTACTTTCAATTTATCATATTAGTTAATAAATTTTACTCTTTCAATTACTACTTCAAGTAATTATTCTACGATCTTGGAATATTGCGTGACATTATATGCGATACTCTCAACAAATCATGTAGCGGTAAATCTTGCAAGTGGTACATCAAATACAAATTCTTATTGGTTTATTAGGAGACAATGGCGACTCAATATTATGTATTGCTATAGCTTATTAGCTTGTATATCAAACAAGCCCAAATAATATGAATTGTACAAAACCAAACTCGAATAATATGTACTGCACAAAACTATGTAACGTTAGGGTTGATAAACGAATCGAATGAGCCGAGTAGTTAATTGTTCAAATTTGGTTTGAAATCTTAGCGAATGCAAAAATATGTTCAAGTTTCACTTGTATATAACACAAGATTTAATCAAGTTAAACTTAATTACCTTGTATATTTTATGCGTTGTAGGTTGAACGAGTTAATTGGTAAATTATTCAAATTTAATTTACAAACGTAATGAGTTTACGAAAGGTAATCAAGTTTCATTTGTTTAAAAGACAAACTGATCTCCAACGAGTTCTTAATGAATCATACTCAAGTAGTTTGATTCATTTATTAACCATATACGAAACCATGGGTCCATTCATGATTAATGGGCATTCCAAGAAAATGACAAATTTAGGTAAATGAGACCCTTTTGTGATTTAACTTAATGAAGCCTCTTCCTTTCCAATTAGGATGTAGTACTAGAACTTGCGAGAAGGGCAATTAATTACATAAAGATGAATTAGTGGGCTAAAATTAAAATTATATTATTATAAGAAAAAATTTATTCACGCATTCAATTCTACATTTAAATTTACATTCGATTTATCATATTAGCTAATTAAATTTATTGTTTTAATGATCAAAACTATTCACTTTACAGAGTATTTCGAGAATAATCATCATGTCAAAATTCATATTCATCGGATATAAATAAACACATGATCAGAACACGTTTATCTTGAACAAAAATTAATTCATATAAAAGATAAAATGTGTTCTGATCACGTGTTTACCTATATCCGATGAATATGAATTTTAACGTGGTTATTATTCTCGATATACTCGATGAAGTAAATGGTTTTGATTATTAAAATAATTCATTTTATTAGCTAAATTTAGATGTAAAATTGGATATTTGAGGAGACTTGCCCTTATATAATCATTGATCTTCCCTTATCTGTGGGCTTAAAAAGCTGACTAGCTAGGTTTTGTCCTCCTACCAAATCATGCTTTTATTTTTTTTAATGGGGAAAAGCTTAAAGACAAACCCTAATTGAAGATTCCAACCAATACAAATGCTAAGCCTGCTCGATTATGACAGTGAAATTTAATAATATTAATTAGGGAGGATTTCACTGACCTCCCCTGAGGTTTCTGACAAATACAATCGATCACCCCCTTAAGGTTTTGAAAATTACATAGACCTCACTTATTTTTTAAATTATTATGTAGTTATCTTTCATACCGTTAAAATCAGTTAAATATCGTTAGTTAAGCTATTAAAACCTCAAGTTTGAATTTTCTTTGACAGAACAAACTGCAGCGTAATTTATAAAATAGCATATGTTGAATTTTTTAGATTCTTTGAAACCAAAATTCGAACATAATATTTGAGATCGATCCGACGTTCAATATTAGAAAAATCTCTATAATTTAATACCGATTATTGAGGACGCGATATAAATTATGTTGCAATTTATTTTATCAAAAAAATTCCGGACTTAAAGTTTTAATGGGTTAATTAATGATATTTGATTGATTTTAATGGTAGAAGAGATAATTGTATAATAATTTTAAAAATCAGGGAGGTCAATATAGTTTCCAGAATCTCAAGCGTGATTGTATTTGTCAAAAAGCTCAGGGAAGATCAGTGTAATTTACCCTACTAATTAAAAAGTATAACCCAAAAGATTAAAGGCAAATCCACCACACTAATCAGTGGGTAGCCTTTTGTTAAAGATTAGTATATGTATATAGACACAAAAAAACAAAAGGTACAAACCAATGGGCTTCATTCTATTTGGAATTAATCCGTGGAGTTTGTTAATTAGCTTTTTGATATAAAAGTTTAGGTACTGGTCGAGTGATAGCGTGACATTAAATAATATATTTATCTTCCAATATCAGAGGTTTAATTTTACCGTCGACAGAAAAGTTAGTAAGATTGCTGGACATTTACTCGGTCGTTAGTCGTATAAGATCTCGAAATTAACAAAAGGTACATAAAGACACTCAATTACAAAGCAAAAAAGGATATCTAGATTGTAATACTAATTAAACACGTGTAGTCCATCATAAGCTTTTAGGTATTGGTCGAGTGACGGAGAGCATAATATCAAATAATAGATTTATCTTCCAATCTCGAAAGTATAGTTTCTGCTGTCAGCTAAAAAATTAATAGGACTGCCTGTCGTTTATCGTTAATTATAAGATCTCGAAATTAGCTAAGTATGGAAAGACACCCAATTATAAAAGCAAAAAAAGGTATCCATGTATCTAGACTATACTAATTAAACATGTGTAGTAGGTATTGGTCGAGTGAGAGCATAACATCAAATAATAGATTTATATTCTAATCTCTCAAGTTTAACTTTTAATACCAACAGAAAAATTCTTAGAATTGCTGGACATTTACCTAGTCGTTAATTATATAAGATCTTGAAATTAACGAAGGTATCTATTTACATATATTATTTACTAATTATACACGTCCTTCATAAACTTTAACGTGTTGGTCGAATGACAACACAACATCAAATAACAGATTTATTTTCCAATCTTGTAGGTTTAATTTTTATTGTCGCCAGAAAAAATCTTAGGACCATTTACCCAATCGTTAATTATAAGATCTCGAAATTAGCAAAAGTACAGAAGTACATCCAATTATAAAAGCAAAAAGAAGTATATATCCAAACTATGTACTAATTAAACATGTGTAGTACATCGTAAACTTTAAGGTATTAGTCGAGTGACGAAATAACATCAATTAACAGATTCATTTTTAATCTCGCAGGTTTAATTTTTACTGTCAATGGGGAAAAAAAAAATCTTAGAACGACTGAACATTTACCCGATCTTTAATTATAAGATTTCGAAATTAATAAAGTTACAGAAAGAACACAATTATAAAAGCACGAAAGAGTATCTATCTATCTAGTCGATATACTAATTGAACACGTGTAGTCCATGTGCCAAGTTCTTATTATTTTAGAAAAAAAAGAATAACACATCTAAAAAATGATCTTCAAATTTCTCTCACTTTTAAACTCTTTTGATCAGAATTTCACATTTAATTTCAGATCGTGAATCAATGAAGAAAGATTATGCGGCTCCCGTATTTAATGTTAAAATCGATGAAAGTTTTTTTTTTTTTATTAAGACATCTGAGAGGGAGGGATTTGGAGGAGCCGTAATGTATTTTTTTGTAAAGTGTGTATAGTGCGAATAAAATGATATAGTTTGATAATAATTTGCGGGATAAGTTAAAACAATGTAGTTTTGAAAACAAAATGAGCAAGTGAAAAGTACTCGTACTGCATTTATAAATTTAATTGAATGATGTTGTCTTGATAGGACACGTGTAATAACCCTAAAACTACTAATAATGGACAATATTGTCCTTTTCCAGAGTTCGAAGTGTGGGTAATGGTGGGGGCCATGGCACCCCTGGCTTTCACATAGAATTTGTCTTCCTCTGATATTGGCACCCCAACTTTAATTTGGTTGGACTAATTAATGCACAGTTGTGTGTTGTGATTAGTAAAGAAAAAGATAATTAAATTTTTTTGTTTGGGTTGAAAAAGTGTGTGTAATTATTGAGTTTGGTTTTTGGTAGTATTGCAAGCAATTTGATGTACAAATGTTTTATGTCCTTAAATGTTGGTTACCATTTAACAATAAAAGAGTGTTAGGGTTTAGTTTGATTACTCGTTAGCTCTTATATGTCTGTTAAATGGTCAATAATGGTTTATGTTGGAACTTGTGGCTCATATGGAGAAGAGTTCTAGGTAAAGTTTCCAGCCCTAAACAAATAAGGTCGTACTGTACCTAGAGATTCATATCAAATAATAAATCTCGCTCATCTCCTATGGATGTATCCAATTTTGGAGAACCACGTAAATTCTGTATTGATCTCTTTGTTGTTTTTGTATTCTATATTGCGTGTGATTGTTGATTGCACTTGCAGTTCAGTATTTGAAAATACTCACGTGGTTGCATTAATGGCAACTTCTTAAGAAGTTTGGCTTCGAATTTTTTGAGAAGAAGGAACATAAAACGAAATGAGTTGTGTGCTAAAGCACCTAAGTTAAGGACAAGTGGAGGCAACTTTTTTCTGCTACAAATGGGCGAGTTAGAGGCAACTTCGTACGTTGTTTTGCCCTATTGATCGTTGCTCTAGCACTTCACTTTGTGTCTTCCTTTGGAACTCTCTTTACTTTCTAAAAGAGCAAAAAGTATGACCTTTATTTTGAAAACACTTAACTTAATAAGGTTCAAATCCAGTGCAGAGACTGAACAATGAGCTATGTTTGTGGGCACTAGTGAAGTGGTTTAGTTACTGGCATTTCTATTTGATTTCTAGGTTCATCTCGTCTCTGCAACACTTTTTTTTTTTGTGCGAAAATAATGACACTATTCAGATTGCAACTAAACTCTCTCTTTAATGAAATACCAAGGGGAGTCCCGGCCCTTTTTTTTTAACTAAGGTAAGCACGAGCTTTTCCTATAGAGTAAACACCAATATTATCAGTCCAACAAAAAAAATATTGTTACATGTAATGTGAAAAAGAATATTGATAAAAAAATGATAGCGTTTACGGTACCTATCATTTATTGTAAAATCTTTATTTAAAAACTTTGGAGTATATTTTGTGATTAGATTTGTACTAAGTTGTGGCCTCCACAATTAATTCCTGATTTCACGATTGCTTGATCATCAAATCTTTTTTATCATATCTACGCATATGCATTTATACATTGAAGAGGGACTAGATTATACGAACACTATAACGCAAAAAATGATAGCATATAAAAGAATATCTAAAAATATTAGAGCGTAGTTTGTGATTTGACTTGTACTAAGTTGCATTTCATCTCCACAATTAACTCCTGATTCCGTCATTGCTTAATTCATCAAATATTTTTGATTTTATTTAAGCACATAAATTTACAAATTGAATAAGGACTAGATACGAACAATGATAGTACAAAAAATGATACCAGCACGTTTATTGTAAACATATTTTTTTTTAAAAAGAAACAAATTAAGTGTATTTTTTATTCAATTTGTACTAAGTTGTCACCTCCACAATTAACTATGG
This sequence comes from Arctostaphylos glauca, assembly GCA_019985065.2. Taxonomy (NCBI): domain Eukaryota; kingdom Viridiplantae; phylum Streptophyta; class Magnoliopsida; order Ericales; family Ericaceae; genus Arctostaphylos; species Arctostaphylos glauca. The sequence goes on from JAHSPW020000008.1 coordinate 30,566,845, forward strand.
ATTCCGTAATTACTTGCTCATCAAATGTCTTTGGACAATCTTATACAACCACATGCATTTACCAATTGAATAGGGACTAGATATGAATAATGACAGTACATGCAACAAGTAATAGCATATAGCAACTCTCATAATTTATTATAAAATGTTTTTCTACAAATATCAGAGTATATTTTGTATTCGATTTGTACTAAGTTGTTACCTTGACAATTATCTTCTGATTCTGTCATTACTTAATTCATCAAATATTCTTTATTTTATTTAATTCTATAAATTTACAGATTAAATAGGGACTACATACGAATACGACATGATTGATGTTGAGAGATGGTTCAAGTTAGACATATCGACCTCTTCATAGATTAGATTAATGATGCTAATTACTTATTGCAACAAATTAGACTTTTAAGTTGTTGCCTTATGCATGAATATTGCATTTTTCTAAAATGTCTGAATTAGGGTTTCATTTGATAAATTCCGTTGGATATTATTGTCATTATTTTTTTATTTTTTTCTCTCCGTTTTTATTAAATTTGTATCCATTTTTTAGATTAATCATTTGACTTGACGAAAGTAATTTATAGAGTAAAAAATAGTGACTAGACGACATAAAAGTTTACTAAAGATAATTTTCTTAAAACAATACCGTTTTCACTATTTTTAATTTCTTTAGCGTCGTTTTATCTGATTTTTTTTTAATTTGAAAATTTATTGATTCTTTTCTTTGAGAAGAATGAAAAAACACAATTTGACGAAAAACTATACAAAATATAAATAATACCCACCATCTTTAGAAAAAAATATGAGTAAGTCTACATCACACCCAATGGCGGAATCAGAAATTTATTTTATCCTGAGCTACATTTTGGATCGGGCTAAAAATTAATTGGATTGCACATAATAGGAGGGTTAAAATTATTTTTGGCTAAAATTTTACATATAAAAAAGAAGAATTTTTTTTTTTTTTACCCCGGGCTAGAGCCCACCTTAGTCCTAAGGGCTTCGCCCTTGATCACACCTCTTATCTAGAGATGTATTCGGAACCATTTTATATACGTGTGGGTCGGTGTGACCTACATTATTTTGTAGGACTCAATATCTTGGATAATTTCGAACACATTTAACAAGAGAAACGGACGAAAACAAATCAAAAAATAAAAATTTTATAAACAAAACTATTAAATACACATAAAAATTCAAATAGTTTGAAGAATACCATGTGCATCCGATATTCGGAACACATTTGTAAGTTAAGCCGTGCAGAAAAGGTTATTTTCATAAACTTTTTGGAAGAACAACTCTATGCCTAAAGAGCAGTGCTGTGTACATAGATTGTGTACATAGATCCGGATACAAATGTGTTCGGATCCGTCGGATATATATGGGGCCCTTAATAATTCAAAGGTTCTACGTGCATCCGACGGATCCGAACACATCTGTGTACACAAGTATTTGTACACAAACTTTCTCATGCCTAAATCCCCACCTTACGCAGTGCAGCAATTTCACAACCTCCGTATAGAAGGGAAACACAGCACCACAGCTTCTCTCTCTCTCTATCTCTCTCTCACTATATATACACACACACACACAGTAGTTATATATTCATCTTTAAGCTCTCTTTACGGAAATCGACGCTGCTGACGCTGTTGCCATTGTTGGGTTTTGTAATCTTGGGCTATTTAAATACTACCTACTCGCGCACTAATCTAAGCATAAATCCCCACCAAATGGGGGTTGCAAAGAGCCTTTTAAAATGGTATAATATATGCTTATTCCCACCTCTCTTCCTTTTAATGGCAGCTCCTTCCCTGCTTTCTCTCACTACCTCTTTCGTTTTTCTCTCTCTCTCTCATTCTCTCTGGAAACCAAAAAAAGTCATGGGTTGTTACCACTTACTGCTCCCAGTTGATTGAACCCCAAAACCTAACGACTTTTGTCAACCCCCCTTTTACTTTGTAACCGTTCTTGACTTCTCTTGTAAGTCTCTCTCTCTCTCTCTCTCTCTCTCTCTCTCGCTCTCTCTCTACTTGTGTAATTGCAGGAATCAATTTCTATTCAGTGTTGTTGATTTTCTGTTTAAGGTTTGCTGGTAAATCTACTGATCTATTGAAAGGTTGAAATTAGTGTTTGGGTCTTAGTTTTTCCTGATTTTTCTGATTAACCCAGGTTTTCCAATTTTTAGCAGATACATGCACTGAATCTACTACTATAATGTTCAGGAGCTCAGGTTACAAGTACGCTTTTTAACTTATTTTTAGGTGTAGGCGTGTGTTGCTTTGCTATGGTAAAGGGCAAGGGAAAAACGAAAAACTTGAACAGTTTGTGATTTGGGTATTTTTCCTTTTCAATACTCAACGGTATCCGGGTTAGGTTATGGACACCTCGACTTATTTTTAAGATCAATTACACCTTTTGCTAGCAAGTGACCCATTAAAGTCTGGATGAATGTTCGTATGAACAGCTCTCATAAGAGTTGATAGCTGAATAGGGTAATTATGCTAATAAAGATTATAAATTGCTGTCATCTGGGTACTTCCTTGTCTGGGTACTTCATATCTTTTTGGCTCAGACTTATATGAGGACTCATTTATGAATCATGGCCAGTCCTGACTGAAATAGAAGAATCCATATCTTTTTGTGTCATGTTGTCATCTTATTATGCTGTCTAAATATCGTACTTTTGATTCATTAACGTCTGGATAAATGTCCTCATGAAGCAGTCTCTCGAGAGTACTTTCTTATCTGGGTAATCATAATCAACATGACTGTCATCTGGGTACTTTCTTATCTGGGTAGTTCATATCTTTTTGCCTCGGACTTACCCGAGGACTCATTTATGAATCATGGCCAGTCCTGACTGAAATAGAAGAATCCATATCTTTTTGTGTCGTGTTGCCATCTTAGTATGCTGTCGAAAATATTGTGCTTTTGATTCAGTTTCTAGTTGGACTGTTATTTGGTTTCAGATTCAGGATTAATGTTCTGCAGCCCCTTTGTATGGTATTGGGATGGTGAGAAATGGTGAGAGAAGAAAAGAAGGGAGAGTCCTTTCACTTATTTTGATAGCCAAATAGATGAGAAATGGTAAAAAAGGATGAGAATTAAAGAAAAAAACACGAAAGTTTATTGATCATGTGGTTTCTCATCAAATCTCGTTACTTTTTGGTAAAAAATTGATTCTTTTTTCCTCCTTATTCAAAATGATCTTGAAGCAATCACCAGCACAAAAAACTGTATTTCACTATGCTTTCTTATTTAAGGCCTCGTACTATCTTGCATATTTGATGATTAGAGAATGCGTTTCTTGAATTTTATGAATATTTTCGTGTTTAAATTTGGTGGGCATACAGAGGTCTCATCAATGGTCGAGAGAAAAGAGAGAGAAAATGAGGAAGCAAATGAGGGTTTTGATGAATATTGCTTCTCTATGAGCAAAAATGGTGGTCGTGATATGGATTCGCCACCACAAAAGATGAGGATTTCGGAAACTAAAAGCGGATCAGACCAGAACTGGCTTGGACTTACTTCCACTAACAGCAGTGTTAATGGTCCATCAAAACCTCAGGATGCAGATTACACATACATTCCCTCACTTGATTGTGAGTTAGAGAGCTTGATCTTGGCTCGAATTCCCCGGTCAGAGTATGGGAAGTTATGCTTTGTGAACCGGAGGTGTTTGTATCTTTTTAAGAGTGGTGAGCTATTTAAGATTAGGAGAGAGATTGGAATCAAGGAACCATCTGTTTTCATGGCAGCCATGGGGGAGAGTTGGTGGGCTTTGGATGGCGAATTTAAGACTAAGAGAAAGCTGCCGATTGTACAAACAGATGAATCTTTCAAAAACACAGATAAAGAGTCGTTTTGTGCAGGAACCCATTTGCTTGTTTCGGGCAAAGAATTCGATGGTCTTGTCATTTGGAGATACGAATTGGCTATGAACAGATGGTACAAGGGTCCTTCTATGATAAGCCCGAGGTGCTTATTTGCCTCTGCCACATGCGGTACCTTCGCATATGTAGCCGGTGGAGTTGGAAAGGAGCTAAACGGCGAAGTCTACGATACTGCTGAGAAGTACAATCCGGAGAGTAAATCGTGGGAACCCCTCCCGCGAATGAAGAAGAGGAGGAAGTCTTGCTCTGGGTGCTACATGGACAATAAGTTCTACGTGATTGGAGGGAGAAACGAGGACGGTGAGCTCACCTGTGGAGAATTTTTCGACCAGGCTACAAACAGATGGGTATTGATTCCGGACATGTTGGAAGATGAGCCGGTTCTGATTGCACGTTCGCCTCCCCTCGTTGCTGTCGTGAATAACGAGCTCTACTCTCTTGAAGCCTCTTCCAATCAGCTGAAGGTGTATGTGAAGAGTAGTAATACTTGGAAGCATTTGGGTTCTGTCCCGGTGAGAGCTGATTTCCTTAGAGGTTGGGGCGTGGCATTTAAGTCTTTGGGGAACGAACTGCTCGTGATAGGCTCGTCTTTTGTTCCAGGTGCTGGGGATTGTATGGCTATTTATACCTGCTGCCCTGATCCTGATGCTGGAAACTTGCAGTGGAAGCTTGTTTACAGAACCACAAGTCAGTTCATTCTCAACTGTTCTGTCATGGTAGCTTAAGGGCAGAAACTCTTGTTTTCATATCGAGTCGTGTGAGTAGGGTACCCGAGAAACAGGTAAACTCGATAGAGTCGAGTGTTGCGTGCACTCGAATCATGAAGATTTGCTGTACTTCTTTTGGTTTTTTTTTTTTAATCATGTTTGTAGTTCTCTGCTCGATTTCACTCGGGACCATGGAAACCATGTGCCAATGTTGTGTTTTGCCTTGAGCCTTTGTGGTGTCAAGGCCTCTGAGTTGATGAATGTCTTGAATGTTTACCACACTCTGTAGAACTTGAAATAAAAGGCACTGACATTTTATCTTTCGCGCTCTCGATCAGGGATGGTCCTCAGGAGATTGCTGAAAGCAACAATTTCCCGAGTAGTTTCTTTTGTTCTTTGAAACCGGGAACTGGGAACATGTCCTGGACTGCTGGACCCTATTGAATTCACCCGGCACGGTCAACCTGGGGACAACTGGTTAAGAATGTTGAAGACATGAAGAATATCAGTTTTTTTGTGACTGGTATCATCTATATGATTCCAAGGTTCTTGCGTTGAAACGGATAGTTTTTTCGTCGAAACCATCTCACCCTTTCATGTCATTGAAGATTCAGAACTTACCAGGATATAGCTTTGAACAACTCTCCCAACAGATGGTTATAACTTGTGAACAGTTTTTCTCTTTTCCTCCTGCATGTGGGTCTCTGGATTAGTTAGATCGAGTCTCCTAGTTTGCATACGCTACTTAGTTGTCATTTTCTTACATGTCTTGATATTGATTCCAGTACCTTCGTGTTACTACCCGTGTTGAGGAAGAGGGAATAGATGACCATGCACCAATGGAAATCACAGAATGGTAAGAAATGAGAGCCTGAGTTGAGCTACATTTGGAAAAATATGGCTGAACTTTATGAAGTACATATACGTTTAAATGGGGATCGTATCAGTTTCATATCAGTGTTGAATATACACACACACACTGATACTCGTAGATACGTTTCTTAAAACATCCGTCAATATAAAGATTCATATTTAACTATCGGATATTTTTCGGATACTCTAGATTACATACCTGTAATTTTTATGAAAGTAAGTGTGACTGTTTTTGCATAATGTTAGAATAAAAATGTTGGGTATGTTACAAAAGAAACCATAGTTTCAGAACAAATAATGGGTATGTTCAAAAGCATTACAATGGGTATGAGAAGTTGACTAAATATTTTAAATTAATATTTGTCAGAAAAAAAAACTTAATTAAGATTATAATCTTTTTTAATTTCGTCAAGTATTCAAGAATTAATTATCATTGTTTATTTCGGTGACATGTATTTGAATGAATAATTGCATCACTTCATTGCATACCGTTTATAAAATGTCAAGAATAGTAGAATACCTTTTAAAAATGAGCGTTTGCCATTTATTTTAGCAGATTGGGTCTTCGAAATGTACAAAACATTCTGGCCATGTTTGTTAAATCTCTACACCCTTAGGATTGGACTACCAATCCGAAGGGGTCCCTAATCCTTTGTTTGTTAAACCAACTAAGGTCCGAAGTAGTAATCTGTTGGTACTCTAATCCGGCAAATGGAGGGATTCATAATACCCTCTACCTGAGGGTATTGTAATCCAATCTCAAGGCACCATATGCAAGAAGACGAATATGTCCCTAATTAATTAAGCTAATGGCTAAACTACCCCCAAACACGTATGTGTGATTCACCATGAACATGAACACATATATATGTTTGTATGTAAATGTCTGAGCAATAGATTGTTGAACTGATTACCTTTTAGATCTAATGCTTACCATCTTCGCTTACAGTCTTGGCTTATTTCGCACATTTTCAACTATGAGGCTTAACTATATGCTTACCATCTTCCTCCACCATGGTAAGGGAAGGGTTCTATATGGAAAGGTTGTTACATAAGGCGTTTCTTATCCCACCAATATTAAATAAGCATATCCCGTTCCAAGGTAAAAAGGAGAATTCATTTTTTCAATCCAATTCAATAATTTGCAAACAAACATGTCATTGGACTAATAATCCAATCCCAACGCCTAATACTATCCAAAATAAACAGGACATTGGGTATTTATATTCCATAATATTATGAATTCAATTCTAATCCCATCACCTATTAATCCCATCATTTTTAGTCGGGTTATCAAATGGGGCCTCTTTGATTTACTAGACTCTTATATTATAATACTACTTGGTTGAGATTTTGATCGTTAGATTTTGAGAAACATACGTCCAAAGATACCAAGATATTGTAAGAGAGCAAAAACGGCATATATGTTATCATGTTATTTTGATGGGATTTTGATTGTTAGATCTTGAGAAGTATATGTCAAAAAATATCAATTTTTGTACATGTCGTACACATGTAACGTCAAATTTTAACCTTGATCATCTTTCACACAATTCAGACCTTGATTATTTTTTACGCAATTTTTCAAATTATAATAATTCGTCTTACATTTTTCTAACAATCATAAACAGATTCAACATTTGTCTCAAAAAATAAACTGATTATACACATAAACACTATACATAATCATAAAAATTTTATTTATATTTTCACTAAACAACTTGTAGATTTATAAATTCTGATATTTAATTTTTAATAATTCAGAATCTATAATTCATAAAAGAAATCATCACAAACCCTAGGAGAATAACCTGTCTGGTTTGGAAAAATGAGAAATTAAAACCAAACCGAAGTCTATTAGTTTGGTTTGGCTAGTTTATGGCCGGTTTGATCTGGTTTTCGATTTGAATGGGTCAAAGTTCAAATTTTTTCAAAAATGTAAAAAATAAAGAAAGTTCAATTGTAACAGAATTTTTTTGTAAGAATTTTAAGTAATGAAGAATAATATCAAATAATTAAGAATAATAGCATCGCAATCACAATAAAAAATAATCGAATAAAATCCAAAGTAGTGTGCAAACTAAGCCAATAAAGTTGCTTTCCTAACAATACTCTCGTGTAGAGTGCAAATCAAGAAATAATTATAACTTTTAGTGTAAATTAGAATCGATAAATGATATAGTTTTATTTTTAGGATTAACGTTTACATAACTGGTTCGATCCGGCTCCTAAATGTTAAAAATTGGAAACCAAATTGATTTTTTTTTAAAAACTCAAACTGGATCGGACCGATCTGAGCCAAAAATCCGACAGAACCATCACTTCAGTTTGGTTTTTTGGTTCGATTCGGTTTATTGGTTTATATTTATACCCCTACTTACTTTTTGTGCATTTGATGCACTAATGCGAAAACAATACAAGTACGGGGAGTAATTTGGGAGATGGATCAAATTCTTGGGTTTTGTATGTACACATAGCAAGATCTATATTTGTTTGAACCCCTACATGTGTATTCGCTCAGAGAACCAGAACCAGAGCAGAATATTTGAACAGGTTTCTCTCTCTCCCTCTCCCTCTCCCTCTCCCTTTCCCTCTCTTCTGTGTGTGTGTGTTTTGTCGTTGTTATCGTTGTCGTCGTTGTCGTTGATGTTGACTTCTTGTGTGTTCTTCCCTTCTTATTTTTTTGGGTAATTGACATGCTTAAACAGAACACGATTGGGGTCTAGTTGAAAAAAAAGAAAAACTTCAGGAGGAAGGGGATGTCCGATCCACACACCAGGAGTTAATCCGTTGAAGATTCAACTCAGATTTAGGAGTATTATACGTTTAGGCCCCTTATTTGTAGCATTTCTTGGGGGTTCTGAAACGGTGGTTTTCTAGGCTTCTGCCAGGGCCGGCCCTGATGATGGCATTGGGTTATCAAAGCTGTTGATTTATTTATGAAATTTGTTGTTTTTTGCGGAGAATTGGTGGAGGGTTTTGGTGAGTTGAGCGCGGCTCCCATGGTTAGGGTTTTGGTGGTTTAGGGAATTTGCATTTTCAGAATTAAGAACGGTTTTGGGAGAATATGCAAGTTGGGATTCTTGGGCTGGCCGCTTTTGAAGATTTTGTTAGGTAACCCTAGGTTTATTCATAGTGATGTCTGCGAATGGCAATAACCAGCCCAAGAATATTGGGGTTTCGTCCCCGTATGGTAATGCCGAGATTGGTTCTTCAAATTTGCCCGCGAACCCAACTACACAGCTCCAATTGATGTCCTTAATAGCTCGACAACAGGAGCAAGCCAAGCGAGAAGCAGCTGCCTTTCAGTGGGCTCGAGAAAATGGAGGAAATGGACTTAACCATACAATTAGAATGGCTACAGCTCATATGAGAGCTCAAGATGAAGCAGCACGTGCCCAATCCCAGGCTCAGTTACAAGGTTATGGGACATCTATTCCCCAGTCCAACACTTCTGGGACGGGCAATCCAGGTGGTTTCTCTTCACCCCTGCTTAACACACCAGGGAATTCAAGTTTGAAACGTGCTGCGCCTCAGAAGCCACCTGTACGCCTGCCTGGCATCTTACCCACCAACACAATGCTGTCGCCACTGAGAAATATGGAGCTATCGGCTGCTGCTCGTAAAAAGAAGCAGAAGCTTCCTGAGAGACAGTTACAAGAGAGAGTTGCATCGATTTTGCCCGAATCTGCTCTTTACACCCAGCTCCTTGAGTTTGAGTCTCGCGTAGATGCTGCTTTGACAAGAAAAAGAATTGACATCCAGGAGGCCATTAAAAACCCTCCCTTGATTCAGAAAACACTTCGGATCTACGTGTTCAATACTTTTGCTAATCAGACGCGCACGATCCCTAAGAAGCCAAATGCTGACCCCCCTACTTGGACCCTCAAGATAGTTGGAAGGATCTTGGAAGAGGGCATTGATCCTGATCAAGCTGGGATGATGCAGAGACCGAGTTCCTTGTACCCTAAGTTCTCGTCTTTCTTTAAAAGAGTCACCATTTCCTTGGACCAGAGATTATATCCTGAAAACCATATCATTTCATGGGACAGTACTCGATCACCTACACCTCAAGAGGGCTTTGAAGTTCAGAGGAAAGGGGATAAAGAGTTTATGGCTGGTATACGGTTGGAAATGAGTTATACGCCTGAGAAATTCAAGCTTTCACCAGCTTTAATGGAAGTTCTTGGTATTGAGGTTGATACCCGCCCTAGAATCGTAGCTGCTATTTGGCATTATGTGAAGGCTAGAAAGTTGCAGAACCCAAATGACCCTTCTTATTTTCATTGTGATCCGCCGCTCCAGAGAGTATTTGGGGAAGAAAAGATGAAATTCACAATGGTGTCAACGAAGGTATCACATCATTTGTCTCCTCCACAGCCTATACATTTGGAGCACAAGATCAAGCTTTCAGGGAACAGTCCAGCTGGAAATGCATGCTATGATGTGTTGGTAGATGTACCGTTTCCTATCCAGAAAGAATTGAATGCTTTATTAGCCAACACGGAGAAAACCAAGGAGGTGGAATCCTGTGATGAAGCAATTTGTGCTGCTATAAGGAAGATCCACGAGCACCGCAAGAGGAGGGCCTTCTTTCTCGGCTTCAGTCAATCTCCGGTGGAATTTGTTAATGCTTTGATTGAATCTCAAAGCAGGGATCTGAAGCTTGTAGCAGGGGAAGCAAGTCGTAGTGCTGAAAAAGAGCATCGGTCAGAATTCTTCAATCAAACCTGGTATGCTCATCGACTACTTTCTACTGATAACATTTTCTTCCTGTTCTCATAAAGAAACAGAAATAGGAACAAAAAACAACACAAGTTTCACAGTTGAAATGGGTACAAAACACAATTACTTATGCAGTTTGATTCATTTGGTGTACAAAACACAATTACTTATGCAGTTTGATTCATTTGGTGGCTCAAAACATTTATTTAGTGAAAGAATTTGTTATCAACATATACTGACATGTTTCTATGTCATATAGATGCGCGCGTGCGCACACAAATATTGTTTATATTCTCTCTTGGTTCCTATGCCCACTTTACCGATTTAAAACTCAAATCCGTGCCCTAACTCCCTAGTTCAAAGAAAAGTTCGATATGAAAAAAGTGATGGTCCTTTCCTCAACCTAGTTAATTTAGTAAGAAATTACCACGGAGTTGAATCAGACGGTCTACTTCATCCATTGAGCGGGGCACCTATGAGATTAAGACATTGTATTGTGTCTACTTAGGGATTGGATAGACATTGTATTGTATCTACGTAGGGATTGGACAGAAACGCTTAACTGTGGCACAACGAGTTCAAATCCTTTTAGAAGCAAATGCTTTGGAATGTTCCATTCTTGTAGCAGCCATCGGTTGTGGATGGTGCAACTTGCAAGTACACAGAGTTGAATTTTAGAAACACAATAGTAATCAGCTGCCATAACGCATGGCTAATCCTGAGATTGGTATTCTATCTGCCACATGCTAGCTACAGTCCAAGGTCATTCCCATGCGGTATCAATCTTTGAGGTTAACTGTATGTTCCTAATGTGTTCTGGGTGATATACATGATTGTATATGTCACCACGACACTTGTATTTTCTCGAATATTACATGTTACTCTATGGTTACCACCATTACTTATGTTTTGTGCATTAGAAACACAATAATAATCAACTGCCATAATGCATGGTTAATCATACGATTGATAGTCTTATCTGCCACATGCTAGCTACTGCCCAAGGTCATTCCCGTGCAGTATCAATCTTCGAGGTTAGCTGTATGTTTCTAATGTATTATGGGTGGTCTACATGATTGTAAATGTCACCATGGCACGTGTATTTTCTGGAATATTACTTGTTACTCTATGGTTACCGCTTACCACCATTGCTTATGTTTCGTGCATTAAACAGGGTTGAAGATGCTGTCATACGCTATCTGAATCGGAAGCCAGTTACAGATGGTCCTGGAAGCACTTATAATTAGTGATCATGGAACTGCTTGTGGACACTTCCTCTGAGCTCGCATGTACCCTTCATAATTTGCAGGAGTATTCCGTGGTCTTAATAACTTCAGGTGGAGTGAAAGATTTGCCGGTTGTGAAATGCCATTGTATTTCGAAGAAGGGGCAGATCAAAATATGGTACTGAAAATCTCAAAATCGAAATGAATGGAAGTCCTTTAGATATATGTTTGACTTCCATTGTTAGATGGGGAGGAAAGTTGCTTATGTTTATAAACAAAATGTACTCTGTAGCTGTTTTATGTGTTTCTTTGCTGTTAATCAGGTTAACGAACCAGGTTTCATAGGTTGTCTGTTTGCAATGTCAAAATTCTCTCTCTATCTCTCTCTTTATATTTTGGTACTCCATTGGGGGTTTTGTATGTTGTATAAGTAGAAGGGAGTTTATGTGCTTGTTTCTTCCAGCTTTTTTGCGAATTGCAGTTTCTTCTATAACTGAAGTCTCGTTTTATTGTAAGAGCCGATTCTGTGCTTCTTTCTTTATGCATCGTTCAGGATTGAGCGAAGTCTACACGCACATGCACAATTTCGGATATAGATGCGTCCAAATTGTTTTATACGCATAGAGCTCACATTATATTAAATGGTTTCATGTGCATGGTTTGTATCTGGATCAAAGTTATTGATCTTGTACAGTACTACCCAATATCTGGTGGTACATATACCGTATCAGTTTCATAATTGTACCGGTCTATCCTTGTACCATTTCGGATACTATATTGACATATTCCGAACTATTTAGGTCACCTAATCTGACCCGGTGATGCCATGTGCTTTCTCTAATAATGGAATTGGGAGCAACACTATAATCCTTTTAAGAGATCAAATGGATTCGTTCTCATCCATATGCGGCGAGTTTTTTTTTTCTTTTATCACTTTACCATGAAAACGGGGACTTTTAAATTGATAACCTTTACCCTATTATGTACTACGAGGGCCATTAATGCATATTATGGAAAACTTATACAAACATCAAAATTTGCACCACAAAATGTGAGGTGTCCATTGCACTTAAAAATATCTAATTTTTTCTCCATACGATTTCATAGCAGTCTCAATAATACCTTTTTCTTTAAAAGTCAAACTTTCCTCCATTTCTTCTCGTGAGTAACTTCTGGAGAATAATTAAAAAGCGGGTTTTGGCCCAAATGACACGATATGTTCTTATCTTGGATTGAACTCCTGTTATTAATAGACGAGAAAACGTATTTGATTCACTAAGCTACGTTGACAACTTGCTTTTCATACCCAAATTACTATAATTTCTTTTGACATTCATTTCTACTAAAAAAGACGCCCTATTCTTAAGTACTCGTGCTCACTTGTGAAAATTTATTTAAGCTAAAAACATGAGTTTGCTTTAACCTATAATCCCGATAACTCCAATCCTGCAATGCTTTCTCGGTAGGTGCTCACCCCGAACATTGTTATCTTATCACAAGTGAATTGAACGAAGAAGTTCTCCTGGGACGAGTCAAAATGAATAGGATCATCAACAATACCTTCCACGGATCAAAATGGGCTAGCACGGCCCGACGCGATTAGGAAATGAACCGAAGCCCAAGAAAAATCAATGGGCCGGACCCGCACCGCATTGGAATATATATATATATATACGAAAGGCGCGAAATAAGAAAAAAGAGTCGGCACATTGCTATGAAAGGACGCAGACTGCTTCCCGTCGAAGCTTCTCTTTGAAAAAATGGCGGGAAAAGAGGACACCGCCGTACCTTCTGAATCACCACCACCGCCTTATCCTTCTTTGAAATCGGGAAAAATGGAAGAAGAAACGGAGGTGTGTTGGAGAAAAGAAATGGATACGAAGCTGAAGAGGCTTCATTCTCTTCTCTTCGGAGCTGATTTGGCTATCCAAAAGGGAGATTTCACTTCTGCTCTAGTGCTTGGCCTCCGCCTCGTCGGGTTTCTCGACTCCAATACAAACACTGACGTTGATGAGGCTTTCATTCGACCTATTAGACGTGAAGCCTTGTCGAAGATCGATACTGCTCGACGCTCCCTCGTTCCGGAATCCGATCGGTACTCTCTCTCTCTTTCTGTCTATATACATATATATGTTCTTATACACTAGTTAAAAAACCTACATGTATATAGCTGAATCGAAAAATGTACTACAATTCATTATCAATTGAGATGTTAAATCTTTGTTTGATTACTAGAATATTTTGAATCGATAAATGTGCTATAATATATTATCAATTGAGATGTCAAATTTTTGTTATAATTACTAGATTTTTCGAGAAGAACGCTTCCTGATTCCAGAATCTGCTCAGTAGTCGGTGCTCTCTCTCTGCATATGTATGTGTGTGCGCGCGCGTAAAACTGGGATGTTACATTTCTTTTATCATCATTATAATTATGTGAGAACAAGTTGTGGCGTGGTGTGACTGGTGTCACTTTTTGAAGTTATAAGCATGGAAAATGGAGCGTCATGTTATTGGATAGTCCTTTGGAGCTCTTTAAATTTAATTACATACTAAATTCTGGATGATCAGAGCAATACTAGTCAATTTAGTGCCTAGATGCTGCACGGGGAACTAAAAAATTGGCTGGTCCACTCGATTGCTATACAAAGGATGAATTATTTTTTGTCACAACTAGATGAAGTTAATGGAACAATGAAGCTTCCATCTCCCGGAAAAGAGTTGATGATTTAGTCAATCCATCGGACATTACGCGACATTAAGGGATAGCTTAAACTTTTGAAACATTTCCTGCACAACTTGATTTTGGTTTTCTCGCATTTGTATCAGTGGCTCTCCTTAGTTTAGGTACTGGGACTGAGAAGTTGTTTGTGTGGTTTATGCTTGTCAAGCGGTTGATTGTATCGATATGATGTTGGTGTGGTTTATGTTTGTTACATGTTGGTTTCATGAATTATACTTCATATTTGACGAGTTCGTGTGTTCATATGCATCCAGCCAAGCATTTGAACAAGCCGGAAAAGATCCAGGATGTGTTTTTGGCAAGAGTGGAAATATGGATTTTGAGAAAATTAGGCAGTCAAAGTACTTTCAAACCCTATTTCAGCACTCTAAAGGAAGAGAAACGGTATGAAGTCCTACACCATTTGATTGAACTCGTGCACATCCACACTTGATATGCTGCATTTTTGTTAAACGGACTACTTGTTTGTAGCCTTTGAGAACGAGCTGATTCATAAAATTCCATGATTTTGTGTTACCATAATTCCAAAGCTCATGGAGATCAGTCTTTATTTCAGGGGGATCCATTGGACAGGCGGGACAAAATTGGCTCCAAGACCTCGAAAGGTCTGGTACAAGCAAAGTTGACATCCATGTATGGAAACAGCATCTCCAGAGCAAATAATGGTCTGCCATTCAAGAGTTTTCTGGATTGTAAAAGTAACAGTTACGAGGACTGCACAATCATAGAAAAAGCTCATTCATATCACAAACTTGCCAAAGGTCAAGGTATCTCTACATTTTCAGTAGTGGAGGAGGAAGAAAGAGCTCGGGGAAGTAGTTTTGGTAATAAACGTACTCATATGGAGATTAGAAGCCCAATAAGTGAGATAATTAAGTCGCCAACAAGTAACGAAGAAGCTACCACTGACGTATCTGGCAACGGATTTGTAACTGCCAGGGCGAAATTGGTAACATATTTAAATTCTCTCAACATTTTTTCTTGTAGATGCTACTACAATTAGATTAAGACAGAATCTGATTGTCTTCATTTATTCCTTAGTTACTTCTAGTGACCAAGTTATTTGCACTCTGCTTGCAACTGGACTAGAGATACCAACTTAAGGGGTCTCAACTGAAATGTTGAGCATGCACGACTAACACAAGCTAGTAACTCCCCGTGCTTTGATTAGCTTAGAAGAAGCTTGATGGGAATGATTAGACTTCCTATTATATAATTATACCGAAGAACGGAGCTGGATGCTGTAATAACAATAACCTGAACCTCATTTGGAAATCATTTGGTTGTCGAACTTGCGCGTGTTAGTCATACGTCAAAGTAGGCTTTAGAAACATTCATGAAACTGTCTGTATAGTTTCAATGAGTTTTTTTTTAACATCTGAAAATGTCACCAAGCATTTATTACATCTTTAGACTATAGTTTTTGCAAGCAGGAATTGCCTTGAACATTCGTGCTGAAAATGATCCTTTTTGCCCCTCAAGTGACATTAATGTAATTTCAAAGTTGTAACACATGGAAGCGTACTAATATCGTTTTACATTATGTTGTAATGCTGGAAGGAGCAACATCTTCAGAAATTTTATGACAAGCATTATTAAATCAATAATAGCAATGCTCTCTCTGGCGTTTCCAGAATTTTAAATGTCATTCTCTTTGGCTAATTTCATTACCTTTACACTGTAGGAAATAGATGCAAAGCACAAGCGAGGGTTAGTGGGATCACCAAGTGCTTCTGTCTCGCCACAAAGTGATAATTACGCAACCAATAGAGGTTATGGTGCCAGATCTTACGGGTTTTCACGCCGTGGAGTTCGTGGTAATTTTGTGCCCCCTATTCGATCTAATGGGGGTAATGCGGGTAATATGACTTCACGTGTTGCTGGGAAGGGTGATGATGCATTAGAGGACTCGATAAAGAGATGGTTAGTTTTGTACTTCTTTTTCTTTCTCTAGAACGTGGCTTAAATTTATCCTTCGTACTAAGGGCTCCTAATGGTTCATGTCCAATGGCATCCCCCAACCTTCATCCCATTCATGCTATTTAATTGTGAGCATCATGCAGCTGTCGTCATCACGTGTATCTCTGCATGATTTTTCAGTTTGGACATGCTATGTGGTCCTGATGGAGAACTTCCTGAAAAGTTAAGGAATTTAGAACCCCGTCTGATCGAACATGTCAGTAATGAAATCATGGATCGGGATCCCAATGTTCGTTGGGACGATATTGGTAAACTCTGATGCTTCAGACTTTTATACGCTCAGATTCTTCTACCAATTTATGTGTTTGATAGTTTCTCATAATTATTTCTCCCTGTCAACACTGCAGCTGGATTAGAGCATGCTAAAATGTGTGTGACGGAGATGGTGATATGGCCCTTATTACGTCCTGATATATTTAAAGGTTGCCGTTCTCCAGGGCGAGGTCTTCTTCTGTTTGGTCCTCCAGTAAGTAATTACTCCACGTATAACCGTGGAGCCATGGATATAAGTATCATCACGTGTGGATAAAAATATTACCATTTTTTTACTCACTTTGATCCCACCCATATCTTAGGGAACTGGAAAAACGATGATAGGAAAAGCTATAGCTGGAGAGGCTAAAGCAACGTTTTTCTACATATCAGCTAGTTCATTGACAAGCAAATGGGTACGTGTAATTTCTGCGGTTATGCTTTGTTGATTTGACGCCCACAGGTACCTTGTCAAAACTTGGATAGGATTACTAATCAATTCTGCAAATGTAGCCAAAATGCTCAACAGATGTTTGTTTACTGAATTTATCTGAGATGATCCTTGGTTTATATTCAACCTTTCCATTGCTTGCTTCTACAAATGATTTCTAAATTTCTTTTTGGGCCCAAATAATTCAAGATTCATGAATAAAGAATCGGTTCTTTTACTTTGCAAAATTTTCTTAGCTAGGTTTTATTTTTTTGATAGCCGAGGTATCCGGCCGGCTTTGGGATTACTTCCAACCTAATGCCAACTAGTCCTCAGGACTAATCCCACCGTCCACTTGCAGGGCTGCCAATTAAAGTCAGAACATTTTGCCCTGTATGGATTGGCCCTAAAGGAGTTAATATCACTTGAGAAGTTTTGAACTTGAGACTTTAGGAGGGAGCATACCTCTAAGTCCCAAGCCTTGACCACCAGGCCAATCACTTGGGGTTTCTTAGCTAGGTTTTATGAATTGGTATTCCTACTACATCTCAATTCAATTTTGAAGCATGTTAGATATCAACCCAAGTTGCTGCTATAACAATATGCCAAGCTGATTCTTAACTTTGTCAGTTCTCAAGTAATTAGAAGATAATCCTCACAAGAAAGTCATCATTTTGATTTGAGTAATAACAACTCTTGCTTTACAAATCTTAGCAACCAGGTAAAATGCCTCGAGTACTGGAAATTCTTCACATCTCAATAAGGTTACCTATTGCCGACCAATTGGAAGATTTTTCTGCTGCATCTAGTCGTACATCATAACATGATTTGAAGAAGATATTGCAGACATAAAAATCTATTGCATTCTGCTCATTAAATGTCGATTGGTGCTTTAGATTGGCGAAGGTGAAAAGCTAGTGCGGGCACTTTTTGGAGTTGCCTGCTGTCGCCAGCCAGCCGTGATATTTGTTGATGAAGTAGATTCGCTTCTGTCTCAGGTATACTATGTTATCCAGTAACTATAGAGGGTCTCATGCGCTTATGTTGCATCGACTGAATTTGAGTATGTTCCACTGGTTCCTTTGAACTTGAGTATGTTCCACTGATTCCCTTCACAATATATTTCAAAGCACATATGTTGGACAGCGTGCACCATTCACTGAAAACGGATACAGTCCATGTTTGTTTGAGACCATACGGAATGAAAATTTTCCATATTCCCTCTTAAGTTATCCACTTTGTCTTGATTGTCAGAAAAGATGTTATGCTAAGAAGTTCTAAATGGTTGCAGCGGAAGTCAGATGGTGAACATGAAGCTAGTCGGCGACTCAAGACACAGTTTCTCATCGAAATGGAAGGGTTTGATAGCGGGAGTGAGCAAATTCTGCTTATAGGTAACAAGTTGAACTCCTGAGCTTCCCTTGTATTTGCATCCATGAAGTTTTTGAAACTTCATTCTCTTGATCCCGTCCCTGGGACATATTTTAGTCACTGGCTTGCAACTGGAAGCCAGGACAAATCCTGATGGTCTTTTGTATACATGTGCTTGTAAAAGTCGTATTCTTAGGTTCTTGATTTGGAATTACCAATATAAAGCCAATCGTCATTTATCTATTTCTTCCTGCCAGGAGCAAAAATTTCTATGCTCCGAGGGCTAGTCAAGGGTGCCACAACTTCACCCAAGGTCAACTATTAAGATCATCCGTAGCATAGTTCATGGTCGTAGAAGTTAGAAATTGTAGTTCTGATTTCATCATCTGCATGTTATACAACAAGAAAAATGATTCATGGATCATCTTTCTCAGTGTTCACATATTTTTGATTTGGAAGATGCATCTATTTTCTACTTCTTTTTGAAAACAAAATTACTCTGATTTACTCCTCCACATAATTTGTATAGTGGCTGCACAGTCCTTTTACATGCTGGTATCTTATCCAGGAGCAACTAATCGACCCCAAGAACTTGATGAAGCAGCGAGGAGGCGACTTACCAAGCGGCTTTATATTCCCCTTCCTTCCTCGGGTACAATTTGAGCCGTCCAACTTTTGTACCTTCATTGTTGCCATCAATTGTTGCTAACCCGTTATTTACTCAAAACAAAGATGCCAGAGCTTGGATTGTTCGTAATCTTCTTGAGAAGGATGGATTATTTAAGTTGTCAAAGGAGGACATTGATACCATATGCAAGTTAACTGAAGGTCTGTGCTCGTACAGTTCATGGTTCGACCCGTTGGCTTCTTCTTTGTCCCTTATTCTCTCTTGTAATTCCATTTGGTTATTTTGTATCATTTTCAGGGTATTCAGGTTCAGACATGAAGAATCTAGTGAAGGATGCTTCCATGGGTCCGTTGAGAGAGGCACTGAGACAGGGTATAGAAATTACAAAGCTGAAAAAGGAGGAAATGAGACCTATTACTCTTCAGGTAATAAAATGTGCATAAGCTGAGAGTGCTCACACGCATCCGCATACATGCAGTAACTTGGTAATTTTGTCATCAGAATAAAACTTTATCAGCAATATTAGGGACACAGACCTAAGCTATCCTGGCACATGGTCTCACAGTGCATTCATGAGATCCCCATGCATTCCATGACTCCAAACACATTGTTGTTCCGAGTTTGTGTTGTCCGAATAGCTTTGGCCTTCGCTTTGGCTTAACATGGAAATAACAACCTCCCGCACGAACAAGTCCCCCTAAATGCTCATCTGTTTTCCCCTCTTCATCCAACCGCACCCATAAATAGGGGGCAGTTGGTCCCCCCGTAATAGCATTTGGCGTAGAATGAGAGGCTAATAGATAGTTTGCCTGGGAGCCCCCCACCTATCTGTGACCTTTTTCTCACTAGGCCGTGGCATGCTCCTTATGAATTTATCTCGGTTGAATAAGTCCACTGCTTCACTATTCTATTCTCACACATACCTCTTCTCAAACTGTTGCATAGCATAGGTCTTGCCAGTTACATTCTAACAGAGAGAGGCAGTTGTTTGAACTGGGTACAATCCTGACTACACGGAATGAATAAAAAATAGGTTTGTAATTGGTTATTATGCCAACCTAAAAAGAGATCATCCCTGCCTTTTTAAAGAGCGTTTGCATAATTTTTAGCTTTCCGGAGGAGATTGCTTCACTTAACACCAACCCAATCTCGACATAATCAAAGATGGTTCACTGAACACTCTCTTTCATAGAAATGAATAACCAAACCGGAAACAGTTTTGTAAACTTCTCTCGTTGTGTTCTTTATACATGGATTATCAATCACAGCAATACATTTAACTTTTGTCAGCTTCATAAAGCTCTCTTTTTCTTGGTGCAGGATTTTGAGGATTCATTGCAAGAGGTCAGACCTTCTGTTTCTGTGAAAGAACTCGGGGTATATGAGGACTGGAACAAGCAATTTGGAAGCTTATCACTGTGAGTGTGAGTTTGATTAATGTAGAGAAAAAATAATCAAGTTGCCATATCAATGGATGTCCGTTCACTACTATCCACTGGTATGACTTTGCAGTACCAGATGTAGTTCATTTCTGTTTTGTTTGCTCTGAATTAATCAAGCTGCCATAACTTTTCCCTTTACACCATGAAGCTAAGAAGCATGCATTTGGGCACGAGACACGGATTCAGACACGATATGATACGGACACACGATATGTCATCATCCAAAGCTTAACACATGGACTTGGATACACGAGGCGGGTACGCATTTCTGTGCCTTTTAGCTATGAAGTGTATGATCAAAATACTCGGATTCGAGAGAACAACTGTTTCTTTAAAATCAATTATCATCGCACCGTGAGTGTTTTAAGTTGTATTGATGTGCGTCTCTAAGGTAAAATGGCTTAGTAAGTCGATAAAACACTAATTACCAACTGTCTATCGGACCGAATTTGTGTCTGGCTCTCACTCAAGAACTCGAAAATAAAATATACTAGTAAAAATAAATTTTTTGATATCTAGAAACATGGAAGGAATTGAACCGTGTACACATGGAGTGACTCTTCAAAAGTCAAAATAAAGAGACTTTTGAGCTGCAATTATCAATAATAACCATCAATAATTGTATGGAATGAGATGATCTTCCAATTTCGATTGTTTTGTGAGATCTTCCGGTGTTCTAAATTTAGGTCTAGTTTGGAATATCTTGAAAGTTTTACTAGAATGTCATTCAACGACTGCTTCCCCACAAACACGCATTAGTGATAGTTAAGGGTTTATGTTTGACAAGATAAAAACCCACGTGTTTAGCTTGTTTTTTTATTGTTCTTTTTCACATTGTTCCACTTGTTCTAGTTTCATTCCTTCCACTACAAGTCGCCACGACTGACCCTAATTAAAAATGTCCTAAAGAAAGATCAAACTCAGTGACCATTATTAGTCTTGGTCTGCCACGAGGCCATGTGCACTTTTTTCCGTTTTAAAATACCGACTCTATGAATTCATGCCCTAAAAAATGTTGTGCAGATTTTGAACTTCGTAGTTTAGTGATTACAAATTCAAGGAAGTCCGACGGAAAGTGGTGTTTTAACTTTTAAGTAGTGGATGGGTAACGTTTTATTCAATTTTTTTATAGAATAAGAAGATTTTGCTGTCTTTTTCTCCAACGACCCATTCTCATCTTGTATAATATTATTTGTTTTGACTGTGCAAACTCTATGAATTTTTCAGTAAGTTACCCATCTTTGCATTATTGCAAGATGAACGCACGTTTCATTGAGTTCTGATGTTCTCATAACTTTAAAAGATCTTATACAAGGTAGGGTATATTTAGCACTGAACTTACATTCAACAAGAGACGTGAAACTCTTGACTACTCATCTAAACGTCCGTCGAGACTTTCCCAGACGCTGGACCTCACAGTTAACACCACAGTTTAATCTTCATGATCCTATTTTTTTCCGCCAAGGACGGATCTTATATTTACAACATGTAAAATTTTGTAGGGTAAGGCATACCATCCGTAGAGTAAGTTATAATATTCTATGGGACAAATTTACTAAAATACTCAAAATATATTATGTGAATTTTTTAACTCAATGAGGTTAGTTGACTACACTATCCACTAAGTACCTTTGTCCATATTTCTAGTTGCCATCTCTTTCTGTATGCTCCTAAAGGTGCTTGTTCAAATTTAGTTTGTGGAATGATCATCACAATAATAAATCTCTTTTTGTTTGCTCTAGAGGTATTTGTTCAAATTCAATTCATGACTTGGTCATCTCGATAAGATAAGCCACTTGAGGTCGACTTCTTTTTTTTTTTTTGGCTCGGGAGCCAAGTCTCTTTAGATAACACCTTCACCTTTGAAGAAATAAACAAATGCAAGTGCTTATGGCATCAAGAGGGAGAGTAACTGTTTAAAAAACATATTCCTGACCGTATTTTACAACTTCATGTGAAAATGTGCAGCGTAAGAGACGCATGTGCATTAAGATTTTCTGACTAGTTCCTGCACAAAGTGCTAGGAGTCTTTCCAATGATTCCATAAAAGTAATAGTTCATCTAATTGGTAATTTTTTTTCCTCGAACTTGTGTTATTTTAGTCTTTAATTTCTTATTCGAGAAAGAGGAAGAAGACTGGAGTAAAAAAAAAGATAAAAATGAATTCCTAAAATGGATTCCAGGTATTTTTTTTGTGATTTTTAGAAAATCCTCTTCTGATTCTATGCTGCTTGCTGAGTAGACGGGTTTGAATGTACAAAGAACATGGCATGAATAGATTTAGGAAAATTATACACGGTAGCAATATATTTTGTAATGTGCCTAAAAATAGGTATAATAGGAATTAAGAAAGACTCGATTCATTGAGTGTTTGATGAAATTCAGATTTGTCATGTACTTAGAAGGGCCAATGTTGAGGCTAACACAATGGCCCAGTTGTCTTCTACGTTTGAGATTTCCTAATCGGACAATTGAACAAACGTTCAAAGGACGATTTCATCAGCATCTGAGAAAATCTGGACTCTTAGATAATGGAAGAGGTTCTGTACAATAGCATGTTTTTATACGCAAGAATTACATAAGAGTAAGTCTGAGGAATACACTTTTCGTGCACATATTCAACTAGATATCTATTTGATACCGTTAAATGCATATGGGGCTCCTTAAAAATTGTGAACTTAACGTGTATCTAATTTCAGATACATTTGTATTTAGATCTGTACATTAACAAGTGTGTACCTGGACTTTTTAATTGCATAATTAACCACATATATATACACACACACATATATATATATATGTATATCTCTTTACGTTCTTACTTCTTATTATTGTATGTAATTACATAAACACTAAGGTGAGAGACTCCAAGCACTTGGAATGCATCACCCATATACAAAACAAATCTCTGTGCATACTTTTTTGCAAATATTCGAATATGCATGTGTTTTGGAATGTCCGATTCAGGTAAAAATTTTCATTATTTGTAGACACGTATATCAGATAGTTTTGAACACTTTGTATTTGAATTTATGTACAAGACTCGGTGTTTGGAGACTTTCTCAAAGTAATTATCCCATGGAGCACCGGCTCACGAAACTAAGTCAGAACCGTTGACTTCGATGAATAATTTTATTGGATCAACTCTTGAGGCTTGTCACAGTAATGGGTTTCTCTCTCCTGCGGACGAAAACCTTGAAACCACCGGCCATATGAGCTGTCAACATGGGCACAAACACTGGACTGCCCAAACCAGCCGGTCTAATCTCGAACCGCTTAAGTATTGAAGCTACAACATACTTCATTTGGACGAATGCCATGTCTTTCCCGAGGCAAACTCTCGGACCAGCTTGAAAAACCGGAAATTTGTACGGTAACACCTTCTTCAACCCTCCTCTTCCTCCTTCCTTTCCTGGTTCAGGAAACCACCTTTCCGGTTTAAATTCCAACCGATCCTTACCCCACAACGCCTTCATCCTCCCCATTCCATAAGGGAAGTAAGTCACCCTATCTCCGGCCCTAACCACCGTGCCGTCCGGCAACGAATCGTTCGCGATTGCGTGCTTTGAGTCCCAAGCGACTGGAGGAAAAAGCCTCATCGTTTCGCAAAGACACGACTCCAAGTATCTCATTTCCTTCAGTGATTCGTAATTCGACAATCTCCCGTCCTCAATAAATCCTAACTCTTTCACCAACTCTTGTTCAACGTCCCCATTTTTGGAGAGCAAGTAAAAGAGCCACGTCATCACCGCCGAGGTGGTGTCCCTCCCTGCCATTATAAAGCTTATCACCATATCTCTCAAAAACACCTCATCATGCCCTGCCAGTATCATCTTTGACAAGAGATCTTCTCCCCCTCTCTCCCCCTCTAAAATACCCTTCCTCTTCTCATATACAATCTTTGTGACAAATGCATGGATTTCTCCAATGGCATCTTCAAGTCTTCTCTCTGATCCAACTCCAAGCATTCTCTTGATCTTCCATATGGCGTGAATTGGCTCGGACGCTCGTTTCGCGCTCATCGCCGATGCCACATTGAAAGCTCCGGCAAGGGAAGAAACCGAGAGAGAAGGATCAAGGCAACAAGGATCAAACCCTAACGAAACCTGACAAACGATATCGAAAGCTAATCCTCTCAATATCTCCTGCAAATCCACGACTTTCTGATCACCTTCCATGGCCAAGGACTCCATTATAGGCAACAACTTACCTTCCACCTCCTCCACCAAAGTGTTCACCACATACTCTTGTAATGATCTAGCACTAAACTCATGGCTGGCTAACTTACGCTGGGTGTACCACATCTCTCCATCCACATTGAATATCCCACATCCCAGAAAATCACCCAGGATTTCAGTAAAACCCTTGCCTTTAGGGTAATTGCTGAAGTTTGTTTTCAGCATGTGCTCCACGTTATCTGGGTTTGCTGTCACGACGGTCCGCCGGGCACCGAACCGGCAGATCACGATGGTCTGTGTCGCCGACTTGGAGAGAAGGTCGGTGTACCAGTCCAACAAACGGTGGCTGTTTTTGTAGAAGGAAACTAGGCATCCGATGAACGGATACGTTGGCGGACCGTGGTGGCTGCCGGAAAACTTGCTGTCTCGCCGGAGTTTGCATGAGATTGCGCGCAGTAAGTAGAGAGAGATGCATATGGTGGTGATCAATAATGGGTGTACGGTGAATAGAAGAATTGACATGCCAACCATATTGTTAGATAGCAATGATACGAGTGTATGGGTATATGATGGTGAGTTTAGACTATATACAGGCCACTGAGTTGTACTTGAACGTGGTTTTGGACTTTTCTTACACATTGAATTAGACATGTGCGGTGTTTATTAGGGGGTAATTATTTGTTGCTCTTGGTGTACCATGTGACGTTTGCATCGTGGACGCATGCTATTTTAGTCTTCTCTGATTAGGATCGTTCCAACAACATTAGCATTTGTGATCGGCCTCCTCAACGGTGTATTGATTGAAATGCAAGATGGCACATCCCCTAACAAAGAGAATGATTACGTTCAGTATATCCTCCCGACGTGCTATGGTGTCTTGGGACGAGGAGGAACAGGTTGAGTCCATATTGTCCCGGAGCAACAATCATGTCCAAATATAATCTACTTACTCAACAATTCATATGGTGACTTCATGGTCAAATTTACCGGATGAAACATAATGACACGTTGTCAAATAAGTGAGAGGTAAGGAATGATTCACATTAAATTTTATTTGTCGGGCGCAACACGTAATTATGCCACAAATACTGCAGGAATATCTAATAATTTTCCTTTTATCAGGTTAGGGTTGGACAAGGAAAAAGGCCATGAACTTCCGTTCTGAACAGTAAATATTGAGGAAATTGCAGTTTACCCCTCTGAACTGGTCTAGCAAAGTTGCCTTGAACCTTTCTTGCAAGAATCATAATCTAAGTTACGACTACATATTAGAATATAATAGAAGCCAAAATCCTATTTGGAGACTAGGGTTGATTTACTAGAAGTTCACTAAGGGTGTAACTGAACAATTTAAACCTTGGAGTTTTGAGTTTGTTTCAATCTAATTCCTTCATTCACCTCCGTTAGCCACACAAATAGAATTTCCAATCCTCTAGATTTCACCGATCTCGTCAAACCCCTCTTCGTCCTTATCCTCTCAACTCTCAACTCTTCCTCTTCCCATCACAACAAGCTACTCCCGGAACCCACCATTGTTTTCATAATTGGTAACTTTCTATGGCTTCGCAAATCATTCTGTAAACTCGAACCCGCCCTCTGTTCTTTAAACAAATACGGCCCCATCATAGCCCTTTGGATCGGGTGTCGTCCGAGCCATTTAAACCAGGACCCACATTGTGGCCCATCAAGTCCTTGTTCAAAATGGCATCGTCTTCTCCTACCGACCTAAGCCCCTTGCCACTAGCAAGATTAACAGTAGCAACCACAACATCAGTTGTGCTGCCTAGGGTCCAACTTGGCGCCCCCTCCACCTCAACTTCGCCTCTGAGATCCTTTCCCCTCCTTCGGGCTTAAGTGGTAAAGCAGTGAAGGGATAGGAGCTCGAAGTGTCGCGACTGACAGAAGAGGGGGGTCATGACAACATTGCAGGTGAAGATAGTGGGGGCGACAATTGGAGTAGATCGAGTGGCAGGTGAGAAATGCGGCATCTTCGAGATTGTTCAGGTGGATTAGATTTGGGATCTCGTTGTGGAATTAAAGGCGGTGCCCTGTGAGGACGGAGACGACTTCTGGGATTTCGGGGCATTAGGACTTGATTAATATTTGTGTAATCAAATCAAAATAATTCTTAACCTATATCAAATATAATAACACCCGAGAAGTTTTGTGCTTGATATCTTAAAATAGAATAAATTCATAAGTCTTAGACCTTGACACCGAGCCAAATTCCTTTGGGTTTTATTGTATTACTGTTTGATAAAATTTATATTTTTATAAATATCTTTCTAACAATTACTGCTTACAAAGTCCATTAATTGAGGCTAATATAGGTAAAATTTTCTTTAACTTTTAGCTAACTGTCTGGAAGATCTTTCATGATTTGCAATGGCCCCCAAGGTCCCCCTATAGGCTACAATCACTTATCCATAATCGGATGGTTAGGGTCATGCAATTATTTATGAGGCCAAAATCACACCATATTCATCTAACAAGCAGGAGCGCAGGACCCATATGGCCTACTTGATCTCAACATTTTGTATCCTAAAATGTTTATAAGATAATATATTTTAGAAAATAAATCAAAAAATAAATATTGCCACAATTATTTTTGGAGGAGTTGGGTCGGCAATGAGACCAGAAACAACTTTTGAAATTTTGGGGGCATTAAAATTTGATTAATATTTATGTAACTTAATCAAAATAAATCTTAATTTATATTAAATATAATATTAACCAAAATTTTTTGAACTTGAATATCCTATAATAAAATAAATTCACAAATCTTAGACCTTGGCACCAAGCCAAATCTTTTGAACACTCACTGCCACAAATTCCATTAGTTCAGGCTAATTTGGTTAAACATTTTGTTTAGCTTTTAGCCAACTGTCTGAAAGATCTCTCATCATTTGCAATGGTGCCACAGTCTTGGAATTGGAGAGGCTGCTGTGCATTGTGCTACGCATAAAATATTGACTAAAAATTATTTAGTCAGCGTTTAAATGTAAGCTTCGAGGAATGTAGTCACTTCTTGGCTAAGTCCTAGAAATCTTGAAGAGCTTTGAGCATTGTAGTCTTTTCTTAGCTAAGCCTTACAGATTCTGAAGATCTTTTTCACCGATAATTAAGAAATTAGACGATTCATTGGTTCATCTCTTTGCTGAAACTCTATCGGTCATAATCATCTTCAGAGTTTTTTAATTCTCTATATAAATTTACACATTATTTTTTTTACACAAATTGTTGTGTGAATTGTCATTTATACACTTTTACCAATTCTAAATAATTCGAAAATCTGAAATTTAAAATTTAAAACTTTAATAATAATTGGTTGTCACACATCCTCATGGTATGATTGGTTATGAAGGATTTTAGGTTTATAAATTTGGAGGTGCGAGTAGCTGGAATTATGGGAGGTGTGAGTTGGGATTATAGAGGTGTGGTCCTTTATTTTTTCTTGAATATTAGTGAACCATTACTTTGAACTACGATATGGTCTGATTCGTTATAAGAATACGTAAGCAACTTTCGTGGTTTTATCCCAATATTCTTAGAATTGTCTAAAATAAATGAGTAAGCGAAAATATATAATGTAAATCTTGAGTAAAAGATCATCGAGAAATTCTTTCGTATTGAAATAATATTAAAAGTTTGGCATGTCAAGGAAAAAAAAAAAATTGATACTGTATGCTGTCGTAAATAGATATAGTGGCAAAAAATATTTATCGTTAGGAGAGTTCTGAGAATAAGCCTGGCATTAGGTTATTTTCACTTCTAAGGAATAATTACTACTATTTCACTTATCTTTACTATGCCTTGAAAAAATAATATGATTGAATAAAATTATATTCCTTCGAAAAAATATTATGATTGAATAAAATTATATTCCTTTTTTTAAACTTGGGAAAAAATTAATGCCTTGTGTTGTATTGATACATCATATGAATATAAAAATATAGATACATTTTACCTGGTCAGTTTGTTTGAATTATTATTAAAAAAAAAGTCAAAAGGAACAATAGAAGAAAAGATACCCTTTTTGGACAAGAGATAGAGAAATACACATAAATTTCTTATCATCTATTGTCCAATCTGATTTTATTTACTTTAAAAAATTTAAGTCAAAGAAAGAATTAAAAGGGAACCTTATAACGTCATCCTAATTTTGCAGATAGAATTATTGTTTTTAAAACATCTAGAAATTATTGTATCTGCTGAACTAATTGACTAATAAATAGATTGTCTGTTTTAAAAAAACGTAAAACATTTCTACTTGTTAAGAGATTTTGAAAAAAAAACATAGACTCTCCCTTTTTATTCTTTCGTTTCGAATCTTAGAATTGTTTTTATATGCAACTTATTTTTTGCAGTCATACACCGTCGTTATATTTTTATTCATTTCATATATAAGAACCCATGATAAGGACCCTAATACTGTGCAAGATGTAACGACCCGCTCCCGTCTTGTACAATACTATTAGCTTTGGTTGTCTAAACCCCATGGACTTCCCAGTAGGTCACTCATTCTTGGATTGTTTCAAGACGAGCATGCTTAAATGTAAAGTTTTAATGAGTTTTGGCACTCTCGCTGCTTTTTAAAAGGTCTTGAACAAGGAATGTTCATAATCTTATAAATACCACCGAACTTACATCCACTAAGCGACGTGGAACTTTTGACCACTCATCCGGACGTCCAATTGAGACTCCATCTCTTAAACGCCGACCTCACAGCTAGCACTACAACCTGGCTAGAGTGTCACACAAGAAACCTAACCTTAATATTACGCCATGTGCCTGCCTCTTCCCCAAAAATCAAGTAAATAGCAATTATTTTTGTTAGGGGTCAGATTGTCTCTTTTAATTTTTGCCCTTTGACAATTATTTTATTTTTATAAATTGGTAGAGACGATTCAAATTACAAATTATGGCAACTTCCATGTTATATCTGTTGAAAGCGTGGGAGTTGCGTTGGCAAAAAAGTCAATTTGATTGGCTCACATTGAATGCAACAGTTATTGAAGATTTGTGAAGATTTCAGCATGCTGTCCTTTAATTACAGAGCATGCTCGGCATGCAAATGAACAGGGAACAATTGTTTGATTCCCTCATCTTCTTTCTATAAATTGGCGCATTATGTAAATGGAAAAAATGAGAGAGTGAACTGAGACAGTACTCAAAAAGTGTGATGTTCCGTCCCACATCGAAGTTTTACGTGAGTGATCCTAGATATATAAGGAACCATGAAAATTACTACTAATAACTTGGACTTAAGGGCCCGCTTGGATGGGGGTATATTTTCAGGGGGATAATTTTTGGAGGGGTTATAAGATAAGAGGGGGTATTATTTTTAGAGGGATGGCCCACATTGATGTGATATTTATAGAGGGGTATAAAAAAGTAGATGGTTTGGATGAGAGATTAAACAAGGGGATAAAGGGGGATAGGAGTGGTGGATAAGGAAAAAAACTGTTGATTGTTTGGATGGGGAAAAAAAAGAAGGGGGATAATTTTTGGAGGAGGTAAAAGGATCGACGTGACATGTTTAGCATGGTTTGGGAGCAAAAAATGCAGGGGGATAATTTTTGGGTAGGCCAAAAATAATCCCCCGGGAGGGGGATAAAGGGGGATAATTTTTGGGTAGGGGGGAGGTGGCCCAAAAGTTATCCCCCGGAGAGGGATAAAGAGGGGAGGGGGTATTGATAATACCCCTTCTTCCTCATTACAAATACAAAATAACCTTATCCCCCTATTTTATCCTCCATCAAAATCAAGTACTATTTTATCCCCCTTTTTTAATATTTTATCCCCATTTTTTAATACTTCATCTAAACTATCTATTTTTTATTACTCCCTCTATAAATATCACATCAATGTGGGCCAACCCTTTAAAAATAATACCCCCTCTTATCTTATCCCCTTTTGTTTTTCATCAATTTTTTTGATTTATTGATTCATCTCGACAAGAGTTTTCAGAAAAGTTATCAATCATCGGCTAAATTTGAAAAAAGTTCAAAAAACACAAAAATAAATCAAAAAATAGAGTTTTTTGTACTTATTCGTCTTCTTTAGTGACTTTTTTTTAACTTTTTGACATAATTTTATACTCATTAGATTCCTTTCATCAAGACGGACTACTAAACTACAAAATATTCTTGGATAATACCCCTTCTTCCTCATTACAAATACAAAATAACCTTATCCCCTATTTTATGCTCCATTCAAATTAAGTACTATTTTATCCCCTTTTTTTAATACTTCATCCAAACTATCTACTTTTTATTACCCCCTCTATAAATATCACATCAATGTGGGCCAACCCTTTAAAAATATTACCCCTCTTATCTTATCCCCTTCAATAACTTATCCCCCTTTTTTCGTCCTTATTTGAAATTTTTTGTAATTTTTTGTTTTTCATCAATTTTTGTTGATTTGTTGATTCATCTCGACAAGAGGTTTCAGAAAAGTTATCAATCATCGGCTAAATTTGAAAAAACTTCAGAAAATACAAAAATAAATCAAAAAATAGAATTTTTTGTACTTATTCGTCGTCTTTAGTGATTTTTTTTAACTTGTGGACATAATTTTATACTCATTAGATTCCTTCCATCAAGACGGACTAATAAACTATAGCAAAAAATAATCCAAATAGGGCCTATAATCCAAATGGGGACTAATAAACTATAGCAAAAAATAAATAAATAAATAAAGACAAAAATAACAAATAAATAAAAACTATAGCCCAAATGGGACCTATAATCCCTTATCCAATCAGCCTCTCAAATGACTATTTTTGAATAATTTAAGGGTTTTTTAACTTTATTTTACCAATTAACAAAAAAAAATAACAACAAAATATAAATCAACAATAAAAAATTTAGTTAAAAAGAAAAAATATATAATTTAGCTCGCGTAAATTTAGTTAACAATAAAAAAGATATAAAGAGAAAAATTTAGTTAACAATAAAAAAGAGAAAAATATAATTTTGAGAGGGGGTGAAATATAAGAGGGGGTAATAGGGGATAAGAGGGGGTAATAGGGGAGAAGAGGGGGGGATAATTTTTGGAGGGGGAGATTTTTGGTTTCCAAACCATGCCAAATGATGGGACCCACCCCTAAGAAGGGGTGATAATTTTTGGAGGGGGGCTTTCCCCCCATCCAAGCATGGCCTAAGTATTTTGGACCACGTGGTTGGACTTCAACAAGTTGTTGAGTCAATAGTTTACATGGAACGTTATAGAAAGATTATGAGGTGTGAGAGCTTATAATAACTCCTATATTAGTGAATCCGTAGCCTCCTTAAATGTACCCGATTTTGAAGAACCGCGTAAATTCTCTGTCTCTTGTGATTGAGTTTTTGTGTTGGGTTTATTGTTCCTAGGACACTACAATATCATAACAAAATACATTCATGATGTGTTTCTTGTCAATAAAAACTAGTCATGAGTTGAATAAGACTCGTATAATAATGTGACAACTAAAGTTATAAATATCGTACCGTACTGGCCAATACGTACCGTTTTGGCACAAGAATGGTACCAAGTATCTCTGATACCGTACCGTTCTCAATACCAGTCCGTATCGGCCATATCGGCCGGTGCCGGATTTATTTATTTATTTTTTAAAGAGTTGCAAAAAAATTAATTTTTTAAGGTTTTCTCTATATGGTTTATATATATATTGATAGTTGCGGTAAATTCGATACGGTACCCGATATATGATCGGTACCGATACGTATTGTACAAATAAGAAAATCGGTACTCAATTCGATCCGATTTTCAGAACATTGGTGACAACCCTAACCAAATGCACACTTTTTCTCTATCGGAAAAACAAAAAACAAAAAACAAAAAACAAAAATGATGATCTTTAAACAATGAGATACTCCCATGTAATATTGACGACTCAATTTAAAAAAACATATGCAAAATTATGATACCCAACGCCACGTGGAAGTAAATTTGCGTGAAAAGTTGTCAACATATCTTCTTTATGCTTATTTGGAATTGGAATCTTTGCAGTGTGTCTTGCAGAATAGGATATCCTACGCTCCAAAACAGTGTCATTTTGGAACTCAAAATGCTGCCTAAAAATTACTCAAAAATTATCCCATCATTTGGGCAGCATTTTAGGTGCTAAACTAGTAATAAACAACACGCTTTGATGTACATTGTGCATAATAGGTTCCGTGTCCATACGTACTCCTTAGTTGCAATGCCATCTATTTTATTGCCAATTGCCATTAAAAAAAACCTCATGATCTTTGAAAAAATAATTCAAAAGGCTCAAGTATTTATTTTATCACATCTCTATGAGTATATATAATATGTGATTTTCATATGTTTCGTATTAAAAGCTACATTGACCTTAATGGAATATAACCAAAGACCAAAGACCAAAGACCAAAGACCAAATTTAAATAGGTATTAGAACCTTGAGGGATTGGCCTATTGGTTAAGGAATTTATGATTTTACTCCCTCTTAAGTTCTTAAATTCGAAATTTTTCTAGTGTTATTAATTCTTATATAACCAGTCCATATAGAATTTGTCTTCAGTGTTAATTGGGGTCTCAGTTAGTGAACAATAGAATTAGTCCTTCAGCGATTGCGCATGAGTTTATTTGAACATTTTAATTTGTTAAATAAAATTTAAATAATAAGCTGACATTATGATCCACTGAGAGTGAAAGTAACATTAATTGTTTTCTTTCCAAATTCACCTCTATTGACCGGATCAAGAGCAACAAAAATGATAATCAAAGATCATATTAAATAGATACCTTACATTATGATCCTAATATTGAGGTGAAGCAACTTGAGTTTTTTGGTTCTTCCCAAACCACACCAATTGACCATGACTGAATTATGTACTGACTTTGCGAGAATTCTCTCTCTCTCTCTCCCCCCCACCTCTCTCTCTCTCTCTATATAAATATATATACACATATAAGTTGTGACAACTTGGCCACTTGTCAGGTCGGACGTTCAAGAAAGAGTTTCGGTAGGCGTTCAAATGAGTAATCATGGGTCTTACATCATTTAGTAAAAATAAAAGTTCAGTGCTATAAGTATTATATCATAGTTTTACATTGTACAAAATCTTTTAAAGTCACGAGGGTGCCAAAATTTAATGTAACTTTGTAGTTAAGCGTGCTCGTTTTGCAGTAGGGACGAGTGACCTACCGAGAAAAGTTCATGCAATTTCGACAGACAAAGCGAGCAGTGCGGTCAACACACTCTGAATATAATTTAGTCTAAATTGATTTGGTTAGATTAAGTAATATTACTTGGGATAACATAATTTAATAATTTAAAAATCACCACAGGTAACACAATATTGACTTTCAAAACTCTTGTCACGAAAACTAGTCTTGAGTGACCAAGTTGCATTATTTTTAATGTAAAATGAACTGTAAATATATCGTTAACAATGTTACAGATTATATTTATGAGATTTGAATGTGCTCACAAGATGATAGGATGGAAGATTAGGATGAATGTGCCCTTTATAAATGATTTGGTTGAAGAAGAAGAAGGATGACAACCAACTAGGGCCCTTGGATATATAAATGAGATATATGCCCACATGTATAAATTGCAACATTTTGTTTAATAATTCAGTGGTTGTGGTGCCCAATATTTTTCTATCACCACATATTTTTGTAGGGTTTATATACTTGACTCGAGGCCGACATGAATGTGTGATCTGGGGCAGATCTAAGATTTATCAGTATTGTGATCAAGTATCTATAAAGTGTATGATTTTGTGGGGCAAAACATGTCATGAGCAGCGCAATGCATCATATTTTGTAGGATAAATTTACTAAAATATCCCTAAAAGTATATCTACCGTAAAGAGATTTTTCAACTCAATGGCGTCTGACATCACTTGTCACTATGTACGTTTGCCTCTTGGCTCTTGGGGAGAGGTGGCTGGTGCTCACCCCCTAATTTTGGAAAAGAAATTTGTTTTGATTTTATAATGTCTTGAAAGAGTTATTCAATGCTTCTAGAACATTACCATGGTTGTTCTAATTCCTCCCTCTAGTATAAATTGTGTAAAACCTATACCCATACCTATATGTGATGGAAATAAGGCTAGAATCCTGTGTTGCGGTGTCTCTGAAATACTAAATTTTTTCTGTTTAAGTTAATTAACAAATCGAGAATACAAAAGAGGGAGAGGTTGAGATGAGAGATGAGTCACAAGTAAACAATGAAGAATGAGGATTCAATCTGGTGTCACTTCCAAGTTTAATTCTTAGGAACCCCAAGGAGTTGGTTTTGGTATTCAAGGTTTGAGATTTATGAGTTTGTTTCCTCTGAACGGTTTAGGTTTGAAACCTTTTAGGTTCTATCAACTCTTATGTGGCTAATTCATATAGGGTTTTGCTCTAAATTCTTCGGTTCGTCCTTCTTTGTGATGATAGAAGGCATTGAGATATTACGTGATAGTGCTTAGATCACCCAATAACTTTTTCCTTGTGTTTATGTAATGTGAATGTCAGACCCTCCACAGCTGTCTCATTATTTTAGTAGATCTTCCAATTATTCTTTCATCTATTAATGAAGTACACAAATCTTCTTGGCCAACCAAATAAAATGGACCCTTCACAACACCAACTAATATCAAGGGAAAGTGCCACGATTTTCTCTCTGACTCAAGGAATCAAAATGGAGACTATAAATATCATTTTTAGTATCACATTGGTGGTAGATAAGTTGATAAAAATAGTTGCATTTAAATATTTGATTTTTTTCACGTGATCGGTAAAATTAAATTTATTTGTACTAATACTTTTTGAATTCGATACCGTATATATGAAAAATGCTTTGCTCTGCGCGTCTTGATGTGGCGATAAAATTATTTAGTTGACTAATATCTCTTTTGGAATTCATCAAGGGTTTGAAAACCTATGATCACGCTCAAGGAATTGAAATGGAGATCATAAATCTCATATTTTTAGTATCTCATTGGTGACAAAATAGTTTGAATTCAAATATTTGGTTTTTCCCACGAGATCGCAAAATTGAATTTATTTGTACTAGTAGTCTTTTTATTTAGATGTTATATAGAAAATTGCTCACGTCTTGATCATGTGGTGATAAAAATATATGGGTGAATAATATTTCTTTTGAAATCCATTAAGGGTTCGTAGAATTTATGATCACTCTCAAGGAATCGAAATGGAGACTATGAATATCACTTTTAGCATCACATTGGTGGTAGATAAGATGACAAAATAGTGGAATTTAAATATTCGATTTTTTTCATGTGATCCACAAAATTAAATTTATTTGTACTAGTCTTGTTTTGAGTCAGATGTTGTATAGAAAATTCTTTGCTCTGTTCGCGTCTTGATGTGCGATAAAAATATTTGGTGACTAATATTTCTTTCGAAACTCATCAAGAGCCTGAGGAACCTATGGTTGCGCTCGAGGAATCAAAATAGAGACTATAAATCTCACTTTTAGGATCACATTGGTGATAGATAAGTTGACAAAATAATTGAATTTAAATATTTTTAGTATTTTCCATGCGATGGCGAAATTGAATTTATTTGTACTACTAGTCTTTTGAATTAGAGACTGTATAGAAAATGTTTTGTTTTGCTCGTGTCTTAATGTGGCGATAAAAATATATGGATAACTAATATTTCTTCCGAAATTCATCAAGCGTTTGGAGAACCTATGATCTCGCTCAAAGAATCAAAATAAAGACTATAAACATCACTTTTAGTATTAGATTGGTGGACAAAATAGTTGAATTTTAATATTTAACTTTTTCCACGTGATTGCAAAATTGAATTTATTTGTAGTAGTAATCTTTGAAACATTCGATATAGAAACTGATTTACTCTGCTCGCGTGTTGACGGGTAGATAAAAATATATGGGTGACTAATATTACTTTCAGAATCTGTTCAAGATCTAGAAAAATCTATGATCATGCTCAAAAGAGATAACTACACCAATTACCCTTCCAGCCTTCTTTTTGTGATAACTAAGAATATTCGGGCCAAGTTATGCATGGCTCGACTAATCTCTAGCGGATTAATTTCTCGGCAGGGTAAAATCATGTATGAACTTACTTTATAAAAATTAATAACATTTAAGAAATTTTGAACTCGAAATTCTATGAGAGAATAAATTCTCAAGTTTCAAACCTTAACTACTAGACTAATTCTTAAGGTTTAGTATCAATTAATGTTTATCATTGTATGTTTGTCTAAATGTTTGAAAGATTTTGTTTGGTAGACAAAAAGGAGATTAGGGACAATAGGTAATTAGCATCACATGCTAATTAATTCCTGATATTTGGTTGAAAGATACGAGGAGTGGGGTGACCACATATAGGTTGTGGTCACTATATTTTGTTGGTCTAAAAATTTATGCTTTTACCAAATCTGTGGGACTAAGTGTAGGAATAACTACTATCTTGTCCCCTCTAGAATGGGGAGCAACTCTCTCTCTCTCTCTCTCTCTATATATATATATACACACACATAGAGAGAGTCTCTCTCTATATACATATAGAGAGTAAGCTTTTAATAAGGATTCATCATTTTGCTAAAATGAAAATCTTTCATTTCCTGATTAAATATTGATTATTCGAATTGAACTTCCATTTCCTGATCAAATATTGATTATCCAAACCGTTCAATGTTTTTAGGGATACTCCTAAGAAATCGGCTCACACTTTTATATATACATACTATTATAAAGTGAACATCCCTTTTGGTGTGAACAGTTTTTTTAAACCAGCTCACGCTTTTAATTTTTCAAAAAATCCACGATCAAAAGGATATTCTCAGAGTTACACTCAACACTTCAGATAAGTATAGGGGTAATTATGTAAAGTTCTAAAAACACTATGAGACTACAAAAAAAAAAACTTCCAACGGTTTTAAAATTACCCACTCTCTTCTCTTCTTGTCTTGTATCATAGAGGTTGGGTTCCTAATTTTAGATTTGTATCTTTTTTTATGTTCTTATTCTCTGCACAAGACACTCGCCACTAATATATACACACACTTTGCCATATATATGGGACTAAGTGGAGAAATAACTACTATCATGTACCCTCTAGAATGGTGAGTAATATTTTTGGAGCATTTCAAACCAAGAGCCTCTAAAACATGAATGTATATATTGTGCAAGGACAATAATTTCAACAGTCATTTGAAGATCTCGAATAATTAGGATAGGTAAAATGATACGAATTTAAAATTTTAATGTCTTAAATAAGGTGGATGAAATAGTACGATTTTGTGTTTCACCTAACTTATCAAATAAATGCTCCACGTCCTTATTTGACAACGTTATTCAGTCGGTGTCCATTATTATACCTAATCTACTAATGAGTGAGAGCTACACAAATGTGAGGAAGAATATATTTGTTTCACAACATTTGAGAAAAACTAAACCGAGGATGCCGTGTGCTATCACCCATTTGTACCTAATGTCTAAGAGAGCTTTTGTGAGAGAAAATACAGTTGCTTTGTATATACATACATATCTTTAGCAAAAAAATATACATACATATCGGCTCTTTCTCATGCATTAGTTGAACTCGTCTTCAATAATAATCCTGTAAATCAAATACTCAAAAGAGACTTTGTTCTGCTCGTGCCTTAGTGGAGCACTAGAAACCTAGAGTGACAGAAAGCCCCTATGATCACTCTCCAGAGATCAAGAGAGACAGATGTGCCTTACAACATCTGACAATTTAAAATCATCTAGCAATTCAAAGTCTAAGAACACAAATTATTCGTGTATATTCGGACTCATATGTGTTCGGAACCATTAGATGCACGTGAAGCTCACATGATTATGGAGGACTCCACGTGTATTCGATGGTTCTGGACACATTTGTGTCTGGATGTGCACAAATCATTTTTATTCCTAGACTTGTTCTAGTACAAAATATTCATATAGCTTGTACAATTCACTCAATCATATTCATTGAGATTTTGGCACCTTATTAGAACTTCCTTACTAAGGTTGAGAGTAACCTTTCGTGTAAATTATTGGAGTAGGCAAATTAAGTTGGCTGGAAAAGACGAGCAAGTAAAGATTTCGGCTAACTCCATGGCACACCAAGCCTCGAGCTTCAATGTTTCCTAACGCTTCAACAACAGGACATGCTTTCATTGTCAGCTAACAGAAGGGATTAGTTATTAAATGTGATGATCCTTTTGCATACGGAATTGCCGTCACATTGGAAAATGTTTATACCAAAGGCTTGGTGTCAGTGCAGAAACATGCAGAGTACCACAGATTACTACATACAATGCGTCAATTATTTATACACAAAAAGATTCATATCTATAGATTTCAAGACTGTATACAGTGCTGTAAAACTATATCCAAAAATATGAACTTTATTCTATTTCCAAACCCTAGAAAAAAAGGTACTATTTCCCTGTGGTACATTTACAATAGGATGAAAAGTCATGCAATTTTACACACAATATATATGTATGAATCCAACCAACACCATCTCGAGCACTCCCTCACGGAACATTACCATATTGG
The DNA here is from genome assembly GCA_019985065.2 of Arctostaphylos glauca. Classification (NCBI taxonomy): domain Eukaryota; kingdom Viridiplantae; phylum Streptophyta; class Magnoliopsida; order Ericales; family Ericaceae; genus Arctostaphylos; species Arctostaphylos glauca. The sequence goes on from JAHSPW020000008.1 coordinate 30,605,824, forward strand.
TATCTGAGACAGAGAACAGGAAAAAGGAAGCATTAAAAGATATCAAATCGAGGAAATACAAATAAGCACGAAATTCGAACAACAAAAATCTGATAGGCAAAAGCCCAAGCGCCGCAATGTAACAACCATGCGCAACTATAAAGCACGAATACTTCTAGATGGAGTCGTACATGTATCGAATTCTGATACTTTCCCGATACTCGGAGAGCAATTTAACAACCATGCGCAGAGGAAATAGTCATGAATATTGGGAAGACTAAGCGTATAATGTATTCAAGCTGCAATAGTTTTCAAACTACTCTGTGAGTATCGGGCGAGTATTCAAGCTGCAATAGTAATGAATATTCGAAAGAGTAATCATATAATGCCCCCAAGCACATAGCATTTTAACCACCATGCACGGTTATGAAGCACAAATACTTCCAGACTCGTAGATCAATTTAACAACCATGCGTAGAGGAAATAGTAACGAATATTTGGAAGACTAGCCGTATAATGTAGTTAAGCTGCAATAGTTTTCAAATTGCTTTGCAAGTATTGAGCAAGTATTCAAGCTGTAATAGTAACGAATATTCGGAAGACTAATCATATAATGCCCCCAAGCACAGAGCAATTTAACAACCATGCACAACTATGAAACATGGATACTTTTAGACGGGAGTCGTACCCGTATTGTATCCACGTTGAATACCGATACTCGCCGAGCAATTTAACAACCATGAGCAAATAGTAATGAATAATTGGAAGACTAAGCGTATAATTATTCAGGCTGCAATAGTTGTCAAACTGCTCTGCGAATATCGGGCGAGTATTCAAACTGCAATAGTAATGAATATACGGATGACTAATTGTATAATGCCCCCAAGCATGGAGCAATTTAACAACCACGCACAGCTATGAAACACGGGTACTTCAAGATGTGAATTGTATCCATATCTGTATTGTATCCCAATACTCACACAACAGTTTTAACAACCATGTGTAGAGGAAATAGTAATGAATATTCAGAAGACGACTAACCGTATAATGTATTTAATCTGCATTAGTTTTCAAACTTCATCTGCAGCAGCACAATTGCTAAGCTCTAGGAAGGGATTGGATCTGTAATCCACGACCCAGAAGTGTTCTGTATTCTTGGCTCCTTGACCACTCATCAATCTCCCGAGCACGCAGGACCGGAAGTGGATGTGAAAGTTGCCTTGTTTGAGCATTTCTGAACAGAAAATTGGGTGGTTAGGCATTTCCGAAAGTTAATATTGCGACTGGCCCTACCAGTCAACATCTACCTATTCAAGCTCAATCAGGCGAAAAGGATAATTACCCATAACCTATAGGGGCAAGTGTACCTGGGACGTAGGTTCACTGACCTAGTAAGATAAAGGAAGGAGGCACATGGCCGGCTTCCATACTCCTAGTATCCAAAAATAGGAGAACCCGCGGTGAAAAAATAAGGGGATCTTTCTATATTGAAGTATCAGTTGAACAAATCATAAGAACGAAAGAAGAGAAAGTGGCATAGTGAGAATGACAATTGCTATTTAGCAATTTGTTTGTTCAGATTAAATGATCAGATTGGACTAAAATCCTAGTGGATCATACTGTGAGTTTGGCTCAATTTTTTGGGTGCACCGTTGTCCGGACGGGAGTGACACCGTCCGGATGGTTGTCAACGAAAGTGAATTCCAAGCTAATGGAAAAGACGGTGGTCAACCCGTTCAGACGTCGAAGCCTTTGGTAAGCCCTTCGGGGCGGGTGGTTAGGCTCATCCAGACGCTCTTGATGATGTTGTTTTCATCCGGAGAGTGCTTAAGTCTGTTCGGACGTGCTAACTTTGGAAAAACACTATTTAATGCCTTCTAGAATTTCAAAACACATGGTAGTAGAAAAAAATACTTCGTTTTACAAGGAGATCCTAAAGAGACTTGCTTTGTAGTTCTCTGAGCATTCGTTTCTTCTTAATTAGTGAAATGTCTCATTTGTTTCTTCTAGAATTAGTTTCACTTTGTGTTTCTAAACCACGTAAATCATTGTCTCATGAGTGTGCTTTTCTTTCTCTTCTCTCCATTCGTTTCGTTTGGTTGTTTTTCTTTATTATCAACACATAAATCCGATTAATTTTGTAATTTGGTTATCGCTTTCTCACAACATCCCACATTTGGTCAAAACTTTTGCAGCTGCGATTAAATATTCGTCCGAGTTGATATCCCACAAAACATGAGACATAATGACATTCACCATTAGTCCAATCAAACAAACAGGGCCGAAGCTGCTTGAGAGCTGAGAAGGCCTTTGTTTCGCTCCTAAGAGCGCCCCTATGGTGAGGGAGAGCTGGGAACGCTATAATCTATTTATTGTTGGGGTAGGAGAAGGAGTACAGATATAATAAGACCTTACGATGTAGATGCTTACCTTATATACCACCCGAACGGACTCGAAGAAGCTTTGTCATAAGAACGAGCTTGCTCCAAGAATGCATCCACATTGAGTTGATCAGCCATAGATGGGCAGCCACCAGCTAATTTCATGAGGACGGAGACGACAACCTCTTGTAGGAATATCAGATAGAAAAACAACAAAATTAATAAGATAAAATACTACCTTGAGCCTCGAGGATAAGTGAATACAATATCTTATAAGTGGGAACAGCCAATCTCAACTCAAGATCCAATCTTTTGCTCTCTGTCAGTTCTCTCTCTCTCTCTCTCTCTCACACCCCCCCTCCCTATTTCAGAGAAGCGGAAAATTCCACTCTGTATCAATAACAAGAAAGAAGTAGCAGAGCTCTTAGTTCCACTCGGGTGCCACTCGGGTGTGATCGGTTGAGTGTTTTTGAAAAAAAATTCTGAGATATTATTTGGTATAAGTATTTCAGAAAAAAATTTAGGAAATGAATATTCTTTGGGAAAAAGGTAAAAACGATTTTTGACATTTTCGAGGTGTTCTCTCTATTCTTTTATAGAAAAATAAATATTGTTTGGGAAAAAAGTAAAAATGTTTGGAAAAAGTTCAGAAAATTTTTCTAAATTTTTTTGGGAAATAGCCAAACGAACACAGCTGCCTCTAATGTGATCTTCTTAGGCACACACAAGAAGGCGGTTTGGGATAGAGTTCCCTTTTAACTTTTTGAGGAATCTTTTATCAATAGTTGTGAATGACTGATTTTCTCAATTTTCTCGAGATTGGGTCCGTAGGAGTTCTCGAATTTATCTATAACTCGAGTTCAGCAAGTATGGGTGGTTCTCTCCCTTAAGAAAAGTGGATTTCTATCATAAATAGAGTGTTTGGCGTCGGTTAAGATGTGTTCATTTCATTCCTCCAGGCTCAAAGAAAAAGGACCTCATTTCCTCCAAAGCGTACTAGATTGAAATCACTTGCTTTTGATTATAATCTAAACAGTTGAGTTTTGTTAACCTTTGGGTCTTGAGCAACAAGAAGGGCTGCACGGTCACAAGTAAGCTCTGCGGCTCGGAGCCAACGGAATAACTGCTCTTCCATACTCTGAGCTATCAGCCCACCAAGCCCTGTCAAGTGTGAAATCAATATTATTAGAACCCTATGATTCATAATAGCATTCACCACCTCATAGGCCCACAAGCTCGGGCTTGACGAAACAGAAAGTATAAGCACTAAAGAAAAACTTATTGGTGTTAGCAATGAAAGAAAGAACTGAACATTCATTCCTTCATGCCCGTTTGGATGAGGGGAAAGAAAGGGTGATAATTTTTAGAGCGGTAAAAGAATCGACGTGACATGTTTAGCATAGTTTGGCAGCATAAAAATGTAGGAGGATAATTTTTTACCCCTCTAAAAATAATCCGCCTAAGAGGGATAGAGGGAGATTATTTTTGGGCACCCTTCCCCCAGCCCAAAAATTATTCCCGGGTATTATCCAAGAATAATACCCATTTTTCTTTATTACAACTACAAAATAACTTTATCTCCTTATTTTATTCTCCATCCAAATTAAATACTATTTTATCCTCCATTTTTTAATACTTCATCTAAACTACCTGTTTTTTTATCCCCCACTATAAACATCATATTAATGTGGGTCAACCCTCCAAAAATAATACCTCTTCTTATCTTATCCTCTCAATAATTTATCCCCTGAAAATAATCCTTCATCCAATCGGTCCAATTGGCCCCTTATATTCATAGCCGAGGCTACTCAAAGAAGGACCGATCGCAACGTCTATATTCAGCTATAATTCTTCTAAATAGTGCCAGTGTCAAGATCTCAATCCCTTACTGAAAATAGCATAAAAGCATTCACCACCTCATAGGCCCACAAGCTCGGGCTCGACAAAACAAAAAGTATTAGCATTAAGAAAAACTAATTGGGGTTAGCAATGAAAGAAAGATCCTGACATTTGACTTAAATGGTTAGAGGTGTCCTCTAATCACCACGATCGAAACCAAAACATCTCTCGCATATGACTCGCAAATTCATTAAACCAGATTCCCTAGTCTGGGTTAAGTATCTCAATGAATATACCATTACTCTATAATCCAAAGGTACGATAGCGAGAGCACTTCAATAATCTAAATGGAATACGAGAGAGAGAGAGAGAGAGAGAGCAAAACACGTACCAGGTACACTATAGGCCCCAAGAGCAAGAACATTTGCTACTGTCAGCCATACACCATGGTCACATTTCAAGTGACCCAACTCATGAGCCAGAACAGCCTATGTATGAATCAACCAACAAAGTTTTAATAGCACTTCACTGAATCATCTTTGAAATAGAAATAACTTCAAAAATAAGACCAATCGAAGAAGACATGTTTTTTTGTTAAGCAGCGTCCACTTCATGGCGTCTAGCCTCTTTTATAGATCGAAACACCCAGAGAAGCCAGTCGGGTTGCTTTTTTGTGTGTTAGCCATGTGAAAAAGATTCCTCGATTGTAAATAGATTAGTAATGAGATATCAAGGAACTACATAAACCGCTATTTCCCTTTTTTGACTATAAGACTCTTAGCTTCCAGCGAGCTATGTGCATAAGCTTTTTAGCCCACTAGAAGTCAGTGGCAAACATAAAAGGTGAAGAATCTTGCTTGCTGAGAATGTTTGCCAGAATTAATTGAGTTGTCATAGAAGATAGAACTAAAAACAACAAAGTTGCCTGTGAGACCTGCAATTCCTTTCGCGTCAAAAGCTCCACGAGACTTGTATGAACGACAACAAATGGCTTTTTACCGCTGATGGCTAGGGTATAAGCGTTGGGCACGGGACTTTGGCGCACGTAAAGATCAGGAGATTCAGTCTTCAGAATTTGCGCAGCCTCAACCATTAACTGATGAAGTTCGGGAAGCTGAGGTACACCAACATTAATAAACTTAAATGAGCATACGAAACAGAATTTTCCAGAATCGATATAGCCTCAAACCGGAAACAAACACTCACGAACATCATCTCTTGATTACACAGCATAGTATGTCGATATGCATAATTCATCATTATGTGAAGACACTTGGGATATCATAAAGATAGTTCTATCCTGTCACTGGCCTCCCATAAGTGACATTGTTCCAACAGGAGGAAATCAAACGAAGTTTTACCATAACATTTCTCGAATTTTGAGCTTATGAATTGATTCAATATTTGGAATCATGAAATCATTGGTTCATTCGGTACATGGTAATCAATTCTTTTTTTTGTTCTATACAGATGGGGGATTTTCCTTCGATTGACGGGTTTTCTACCTCTTCCCAATGCAGGCTTGGCTTGAGAGGCAATTCTACCCTGTCTCATTTCCAGTGTCCTTTAGCTGACATGGGCTAAGTAGGAGACAAATTCTCAATGTTGATGCCAAGTACTTTGCTTTATCAAGAACTTCAACAACACAGGAACCAAGCAAATGTGGAAGGTTCAGAGGAATTGTAAGCGGTGATGCTCAAGTTTTCTCAAGAATTTGTAACTACCATCTACTTAACAGATCAAAAGGATGATGCTTATGCCATAAGATCTCAATCTCCTCAACAAAATCCGCAAATGAATGCGAAATAACCTGATTTTTAGAAACCAGAACTGAAGTTCCTATATTCTCGAGTACCATGACTTGCTCTGCCACAGTTCCTGCAGGGACATGTTCATATAAGCAGTTTTAGTAACGAAACCTGAACAGAAAGCGCACCTACGATCATATTCCTTCCCTCCAGAAGGTGAAACAAAAATTACGTCAGTAACTCATGTAAAACTGGCGAATAAAAGGTCCAAGAAATCGAAACACGAAAACAAACTAGCTAGTCCTTTGTTTAATTTCCACATTACTTACGATGGTTGGTGTTTTAGAAAATGTGACATCGTATTTTCATCGTTTCGTATTCCGATTTGTTTTTGCTATTTCCATTAAGCTTAGTGTACTACAACCTTGTGTTGCAGGCAGACAATCCCCAACTGCAAGTGAGAAACCACTAGGCTTATGTTGCCTTGAGGAACTATGAGATCTTTTACCAACTTCTGGCTTGAAAGCCCATACTAGTACATGAACATGAATAAATCCAAATGATTGAACAGGAAAACCTTTTGTTCCATAGTAAGTACATGTATAGGCATAATATATGTAGATGCTCTCGGGAATGCGAGAGCACACCTGCGCATCAGGAAGAGGGCATGATGAGATTGAGTTATAGAAGTCAAAGATACCACTTCTTTGCTGGTATTTTGTAATTTTGGATTAACACTTGTCTCTTTCTTTCGACAAAAATATCAACCCTTGTGTCGACTTGAAGCCCGATACAAGTGGTAATGCAGACAAGGCTCCGGCTGGCTCAGGGTCCTTTAAGAATTGATCCTTTCAGCATGATTCTGCCTACAGCCGGTTCTTCTGTTTCGTTATTCAGCCCTGCTCCGATGGAGGACTTTTCCCTTCCTAGGATTGCCCGAGGTTCAACAACTCCATTACCCTCATAGTTGTTTTTACCAATGCCGTTACCCGACATTTGTAAGTGTATTAGTTGGCCATCATACTTGATTTCGTTTGTCAGAATAGTTAAATGATTGTTTCATGTCTTTTGTAGTTAACGAGTCTATCCCAGCAATTGTAATAAGCGAAGCAATAATGGTTTCTACAATGGCCGATCAGGCTGCCATTTCTTCTGGTCATTGCCATCGCTCCCTAAGTGTTGAAAACATTGAGGAAGATATGCAGATTCCAAAAAACAATCGAACTCCCTCCATAGGCTACAACTGATAAAACTGACTTGTGCTCAATTGCTCAACCATATTAAATCCAACAATCTGATCTACCTAGTTATTGGCACATACAATATGCCCAGTTAATTCTTGTGGATTTTCATAACCCTGTTGTGCAAAAATAGAATATGCATTTGAAACAGATGTCCGAGTTAGGATACATACTAATGACAAATATGAAAATGGATCGAGAAATCTGTTCATTTATCCAAGAAAAAGCTAAATGGCGATTGGCACATACAATACATCCAGTCACTTCTCGTGAATTTTCACAGCATGAGAAGTTTCGTAAGCATGCTGTGAAAAAATGGGATGTGCAATTGAAATAGATGTTAGGAGTGATATGGAAATGGATCAAGGAATCTGTTCCTTTATCCGAGCAAAATTTTGGTGGGAAATTTAGAGAATTCAGTGAAGCTACTAAAATTACTTTGAAACAGAAGCTTCGGTGAAGTATGAAACAACGTCAATCATGCAACTAACTGCAAATTTTCCTTTAATTACCTAACAAGGCTTTTCCAAGCTCGTTCAGCCCCGGAATTGCCCTCAGAATCAGCGTATTCTGGCAAAAAACAGACCCCAAACTCAGTGAAGAAGAAGTTTGAATGAGATACAGCACCAGAAATGGCGAAATCACCTGCTTGTCAAGGGGATGTCGGAAGTCATCGGCGTCTAGATTGCGGAATACGACCGAGGCAGCAGCAGCAGCAGCTCTGCAAACAGAAAACCGAAGAGCACTCCGTTTCTTCTTGGTCGGAAATCCAATTTGCGGCGAACTTACACTCCTCCCGTTCGCAAAATTCAAGCCGATAGTCGATTCTTTCGCAGCAATGGCCATTGAAGATAGAGAAACACAAGCCATCAAATCAAGGAGGAGGAGGGGGAGGGAGAGAGAGGGGCTTAAGTGAACTATCTTCACCGATTCAATTGGTGAAACGCACACGCCATTTTGTCCACAGCCGTACTCGTGGTGACGATTTACCGCCATTTCGTTTTCCGTTGACTTCTCGTAGAACTGTAATTTCCCAAACAGACGAGGGCAAAACGGTCCAAAAAAATTTGGACCATTTCTCGATTTGTGCGTGTCATCCTTGCGCAGGGGCCATGCTAATCTTCTCTGTATCGTTCCAATTTTATCGGATGTCCCCGAAGGGACGAACTTCTGTGGCTTCGTGGTCTTCATTAACTTCAGTACACGGCTTTGAAGCTCCGATGTGGGACGAGCTCGAGCCAATCACGCTCTGAATACGACGTCGTCTTACGCGAAGAAGAACTCCCCATATAAAGCATACGGAAGCTCTGGATCGTGAAAAACCTTGTTGCTCGGCTAAGCCATTATGTGCGCCCCCCCTCTCTCTCTCACTTTCTCTTACACACACACACACAAATTCCTTTTTTTTTTTTTTTTTATGAGTCGGTAGTTGGTTCAGTTAAGGGTAGTTTACAGAAAAATCAGAGATGATCTTCCCGCGAATCTATGTGTAGTTCTGTGTTATGTTTGATCGATTTTGATTGTTTTTGTGTTGAAATTAGGAGGCATTCTGTGAATCGTCCGCCGACACCAGACGTGAAGGATGAACAAGACAAAGAGGCTTCGCTTCAGGAAATTATCAGCGTCAAGGTCAGTTTTTTCTTCTCGACGTACAACATAGCTATAATCTGCGGAATTAAAGAAGTTTTAAGAATTTGTTCGTTATAAAGCTACGAGCTGGTCTTTGATTTTAAGAGACTGTAAAGAAACAGTCTTTGAAGTTAAGATTTTGGACAGATTTTGTTACACAATGGGCTTGAATTATGATTAACACTAGTCGAGATTCTTGTTATCCCCTTTCTTATTGCATTTTTGAGCTGAAATCCACACCAAAATTTATGTAATGAGAGGCAGTTTTAAGTCTTTTGATTGTCGGTAGGGACCAGAGAGTTACCTTTGATTTTGGCGTTCCTTCTTAGGTCTTTGGATTCACCCCTAAACACGGAATTCCACTCTCCTCTGTCTCACTCAAGTGAATGAGAAATTGGCTTACTGGCCATGCCTTTGCTTGTTTTGTGTACTTATGTTTCTTAGCCTTTGCCCATAATATCATCTGAGTTAACTGAAGGCAATAAAGATTGAGTTTTGCGATGTTTGGATGCTAGGATTGTGGATGACTTATATATTATGGAGTTATGCACTATGTAGTTTTGCTGTTTAATGAACTGGTCAGTTGCTTTGACAGTTGATCGAGAGTGGGGAGAAAGAACGGTTGATGGAGCTTCTGAGGGACAGGCTCATAGATTGTGGGTGGAAAGATGAAATGAAAGCTCTTTGCAGGTTTTCGCGACTCTCTTGACCCAATTCTCATTTTAGCATGTGCGTTCTTGTATGTGTATATGTTCACAACTAGTCTAAGTTTCGAAAATGTATTGGATCTTCTAATAGTTCTTCTCTGACCTTGTTTATTGATCGATAGCAAGTTTATTACGAATCTCTAATTATTGCTAGATGCTAATGTTATGACTGAGAATAACATTGGAAACCACTACTTCAACCAAATCATTTTGATCTAAAGCAGCATATGTCAACTTGAAAATATAATGCCTTTTCAGGGTTCAGAATGCAGCAAACTGAATCCAAGTCAAAAGCATGTTTCTGTAACTATATCAGGTCGAATTGTCCTGTTGCCATATTATGAAGCAGGAATAGCTTGGACATCCTGCATATGTTGAGACAGGGTTTGACATAGTTTAGGCTATAATAATTTCAGAGATGGCTACTCCAGATGGAATCTGCAAGCAAACAAGGGAGTGCCTGAACGAAGACTATCTCCTTCTGTCCTCTCTCGGGACGATCCAGGATCCAACTTTTAGGGTGTGAACTCCTATAATTTGAGGGTGCAAACGCTTATAGTTTCAGTAATTTGAGGGTGCGAACTCTCTCGCATACTCACATAATGAATCTTATCTCCAAAGCTGTGCCTGTTGTCTCCAAGGATTAATACAATAAAGTAGACTGTGATGTATGGAGAGCGCCTCTGCATTTACTCTATTGTTCATCTAGAAGGAGCATAATAAAAGCATTTTCAAAAATATTTATCACCCAAATTTTTGGTTCAAAAAGGCGTGGCAAAGACATGTTCTTGGTAGTGGAGGATTGGGGTTGGATGTATTTTTGTTTTCGGCCTTCCTGAAATCTGTGTCTGTGCTTTATCATCCTTTCACTGGCTTGTGCCACAAATGTGGCTACTGGTGTATGTATCCAGTCTGCATTGGCTTGATGCTTCTCTTTCAGTGCTTGAACAAATGTATTTACTTGCTAACCTTCTGTGCTGCAAATGTGGCTCGGGGGTATCTTTCCTGTATACTTGGGGTTGGTGCTCCTTGAATGTTAGGACAAATGCATCCAATAGTTGTATCTCTTACGCTATCAGGTAGCCTTGCATCCTTGGATAATTGCTCACCATTGAACATGATTTTCAGTTACCTCAACTAGCGATAGATTAATGTTCAGTTAGACAATGTGATATTCTGTCCAAGTTTGTACTTTTTTTACTGGCAACCTTCATGATTTTCTTGAATCCTCAGTCCCTGCCGGACACGTTACTTGATTACTTTTGGCACTTTCTGATCATTTGACATTTTATCTAAATTTTCATCCACACGTAGTACAAGGAGTGTCAAGGATTGGCCCCCTTTGTTAGTTGCCGATACCCATTTTCCTATGATTGATTTCATTCGACTGCAAGATTTTAACATGCTTACATCAAGATGGTTGCCCTTTCCTTAAAACACCACCCCCCCCAAACAAAAAAAAAAAAGAAAGAAAGAAATAAATAAATAAATAAACAAAACACAGATGTGTCCAGAACCGTTCGATGCACTTGGAGCTCTCATTATTTTTAGGAAGCTCGCGTGCATGGGACAATTTTGGATACATTTATGTTTGGATTTGTCATATATCTGTGTTAATAGACTTTTCCATTCTAAAAAGTAATAAGCTTTTACTGTTACTCAGGATCAAGTTATTTGTGCAAGAAAAGATGTATCTGTGAAAAATCTTCCACATTTGGTATGTTTCACAAGATTTGAAAATCTTTCTCAAACTCTTTGTTTTTTCTAGGGCACTCATAAAAAAGAAAGGTAGGAACAATGTTACTGTGGATGATCTTGTACATCAGATTACCCCCAAAGGAAGAGGTAATGACCCTGTGTTCCTTTTTTTGTTATGATATTTATTCTCTAAATTGTATTATACATGTCAATTTATTCTCCGAGATTTAATGTTATGTGCTTCCTTGAATGGTTAAGGACTAATAATTCAGTTGTTTAAACATGGGGCTACACCTGTTTCTCTTGATTTATAGTTCAGAGGGACCAATTCTACGTAAAACTCAAATAACTCATTTGATTATGGATACCCGTTACCTCTTTGAGGTATTGCTTGGTACCCTCTTTTACATCCCAGTTCCATTTTTGTGGGATTTGAGGCGGGACGTGGTTCCCATCCTCGGTCAAGTCTCAGAGAATTTATCTCTCTTCTTAGATTTCAGTGCTTTTTCTCTTGGTCGTCATCATGTGCAGATTAGCGGAAGCACTTCCATCCGTGGATGGATGCATTTAGTGTTCTATTTGCTCAATGGGCTTTTTATTTTTTTCTGGTTCCCTTTCAGTATCTTTCGTGTTTCAAAAGTACGTCTTTCTTATGAGATTTGTTATTTTACTATACATGCAGCTTCAATTCCTGATTCTGTAAAGGCCGAGCTGTTGCAAAGAATTCGAACCTTCCTGGTTTCAGTTGCTCATTGATGTCATATCAGCTATGAATAAGTCACCAGGTTGTAGCGTTATGAAGTCTAGTAGAAGATTCGCCTCGCATGCTTGTTGATTAGTTTGCTTTCCGAGGCCAAAAGCAATGTTTGGTGGTAACTCATCCACAATGTGGCAAGTTAAGGACATGAACTGTTGTATGCCACTAGTTTGAGGAAGTCCATCTTTCTGTAACAGCTGCATAAAAGTCTGAACAATTATGCTTGTAAAACACATTTATGCTTGTAAGGTACCAAAAAATACATATGTTGTTATCTTCTCCCTATCAGCCAAGTACTTCTTTGTTTATACTTCGAATCAGTCCCCCATGGTCTGCTTTGAAAGAAATGGTGCCCGATGAAACGACCCATATTTCACACTATGTTGGGGGCTAGGGAGAGAGTTGTTCCATGAATTGTATTGTGTACACCTCAGGTCAGCCCCCCATCGTTTGCTTTGAAAGAAATGGTGCTTGGCTGTTCCATGAATTGTTTACACCTCGGGTCAGCCCCCCATGGTCTGCTTTGGAAGAAATGATTGTCGATGAAACAATCCAGATTCCACCCTATGTTGTGGGTTGGGGAGAGAAAGACTCTGTTCATGGAAGACTTGCCTTATTCTTTCAATTCCGTTTGGTTGTTTTTAATTCTAAGTAATCAGTGAAGTATAAAAATTCAGGCTTAATGCCTACATGAGGGTACTCAAATTCTTTCTCTAGCAGTGAAGATAATTCTTGTGCTTCCTATGCTACTTTGTCCACAATCTGTTTCTTAATCGTCTCATTTTTCAACCGTGGATTAAAATGTGATTAAAGTGTCTCTAATGGTACGTCGAAGAAAGTATAAATTACTTTGTGTCAGTTGAGGTCTCTCGAGTCTCTTGTTATACCAATGTCTATATTCCTTTCCAGAAAAAAAAAAGGTAATGATTTTTCAACATGGAGTTTTCTTGAGTCTCTAATGTCTCTTGTTCTCTTGCTGAGAGCAATGTTCGATCCCTTGTGTTTAGGGGTAATTGGATAGTCGTTCCGCAATTTGAGACTGTCTTTATTCTTTCATCTTTAATATTAAGAAAACTGAAAAATACTGCTAGGAATTTAAACTCTAGGTTTATCTAAACACTTGTGTCTACAGTTGCATCAATATAGAGAGAGAATAGAGGGATCTGCAGTGCAAGGTCACTGCAGGACTACAATCCCTCGCAGTCCATCTGAGGATATAAATGTTGACTTTGATTTCTGATTTGTGTTTATATGATTATGACAATTGAATTTGTAAAAGTTGTCTTGCCATGAATTCAGCTTTCCTTCTGTTTCTACTACCATTCCTCATTTCATATTCAGATGGGTGTACCATATGTATCCTTATGTGCATTCGGACGACTATGAACAGGCCTCTGCTAGCTTTTCGAACATGAACTAACATGAAAGTTTGAGAGAGAGAGAGAATTTGTACATAGGAACTTACAAAAGACTCAGAAAACTGAGTTCACTCGCACAAAGTAGTACCATAACAAGGTCCTCATCTTTTGAGGACTGAACAAACACACAGCCATTGGCCATACATTTCTCCCCCTATATATCGAGTCTTATCAGTACAATGACACACAGTTCGGAGACACACGAAATATCTTCACAGGACAATTATACTTATTGGCTGGCTACAAGAGCCTTCTTCAACTCTTGAGAAGATTCCGACACCAGAATTTTACCTCTCAAGCTTGCGCTCTAAGATAAACCCGTGAAACAAACAGCATACACGCACCACAAAACCTACCACGATCATACAGACTAGTTCACGTTGCTTGCGTAGAACAGTCGATTCCGTGAGAACTAAGCCTTAAAAGCCTGCTTGTTCACAGAGATCTAACAACTCCAAGGTCTGCAGCACCAAGTAGAATGAATAACCATCAGTTTCAAGATAAGAGGACGATCACTGCAGCAGGAATCAAACCTGCATCATTAGCTTGGAAGGCTAGGGGTTATAGTCGACGTCAATTCATCATTTTGAGCATCTTTAATTCAAAACCGAACATGAAACTTTGGTTTTATCCAACTCCTTTATGGAAGACGGAAAAAGTCCTAGATCAAAGATGTGAATGAAATTACAAAAAAAATTCTACCTATAATATCTATGTATCCAGTCTGGTTACTGTTACCAGAATAAGTTTTGCAAGAGAACTCTTCAGAAACTTCTTTGGTTGATGATTTCGAAACTTATTCTGTTGGGTACATGTCCTTTTCTGAGAAAACGTTAGAAGATATTCGCAAGTTTAGTTTTCTAAAGAAAGCTTTTAGTTTCGAAGGAAAATTCCAAAACTATTCATTGAAAGAGACTCTAAACACCAACCAAATGGGTTGAAGCGCAGAGAATGCGAGCAAAAAATTAAGTAGAACTGATTTCCATCATACCTCTGGAACTGAGAGCTCAAGTCGGAACTTGGGGCCGTCATAGTGATGTAAGACTGGCCTAAAAGCATCTTCCTCCAAGGCCTTGCAGAGTTTCCTGATACGGATTCTCACCTAGTCGAGAAATAAATAAAAAAGTCAGTCTCAAGCCTCCAAAAGGATAATATGATCAAAGTACAGAAATGCATACATCAGATTTACCTGAGCAGGGAACCGTGATTCTCCTTTACATTTTTTATCTTCCCAAGCAGTAGGATCGATGTTGGAACCCCCAAAACTCGCTGCCTGAATGGAAAGTTTTCGTTAAACAGTAACAAGTGGTTCAGAAACATTTGCAACTACCAGTCATTAAACTGCTAAAAACAGTGAGAAAAGCAATACATTTTACACCTTCTAAGCTGTTTGAAAAGAAGCGAAATTTCGTTATGTTACCCATACCAAGCTAATAATCATCAACAAATGCAATCCCCACTTAGTTCTAGGTTTAATAATGCATGAAAACATTGGAATGCTCCGAAGAAAAAGATCCAACAAGTCTCGTTATGATTCAGAAGTGAAACATTCTAATCAAAAAGATAACTGCCTAACGCCAAGAACTAAAAGAACAACACATAGATAAGAGTCATAAGACATTATTACAAAATCATATTTGACTTGCTGATCTTACACATTCCAATTTCCCTGATGCAAGAATGCCACAGTTGAGAGAGAGAGGGGGGCCTTCCACCAACACGAACGTAATCGAAAAGAACTAATCTCTACACCGACTCAAACTACAACTGCCAAAAGGATTACAGGATGAACCATCTGAGGATTCAAAAAGTAAGTTAGTGACAAACCTCAAAAATACCATGTAGCTGATGAGTAGTATAGTTATACAGAAACAACGGTAAGCCTGGTGTTATTGCTCGAACAGAGTCTCTGTATCTCGGAGGCAAACCTGCAATATGATTATTTGCCGAATTAGTTTCGATACAATGACACTAAATGAAAAGGAAAATATATGATCATAAGATTTAAAACCAGTTCACACTTATGTCCAAAGACTATATGCGACAGCTTGAAGTACAGATGCAAGTTGCAACCAAAAGAAGAAGACGAACAATCAGTAGACTTCCAGTCAACTTGCCAAACTTGTAAACTACATGTTTTGGTTATCTTGTACCAAACTAGACATGAAAATAATATGCAACTCCGAGGATTCATAATTATTTTCAACACATGTTTTGGATAAGATAGAAGAAACCATTTCTAAGATGTTCCATACAATTAGTTAAACTAGTCAAAGCTATGATAAACAAAATGCTTGCCAAATAGTTGCCGCTTCAGATCTTCCTGCATTGTGTCATTGTTACAAACAAAAATGTATCCACCCAGCACCTCGTCCCTTGGAAGCATCTCAGCTGCTGGCAAGGTTTTGAACCTTTTGTCTGCTGCACCGATGTGGTTATCATTGTTGTTGTTGTTGTTGTTGGTCTCTTTGTTGGGCTGGTTGAAACCATACTTGCTTCCAGTCAAGTTTCCAACATTGTTGCCATTGCTCTTCTGATACACTCCATTGATATTGTACATGCTACTTCTGAAGGAACTTTTGTTCATATCCTCTGTAATTTTGGGGTCCAAATTCAACATGTTGAAGTTAAAGGTTTCAAACTTGTTGTCTTCCTGAAAGCCAACATCCCTTGGCCTTATCTCCGTGGGGGCCTTTGACAGATCAAGGTTGTTCCTTCGATCACCCTTTGATCTGGTCTGTTCAGCTAGCTTAGAAGCAGCCATTGACCACTTGTGATCCTCTGAGACTTTTGATTGTCCGCGAAGCTGATCACTCAATTGCCAAAAGCTGTTCATGTTCTCCATAATGGCAAAACCCACTGAATTAACTGGAACAGGAAAGCCTTGTTAGAATATGTCCAGCGAAACAACAATATAAGTTCAAGACTCTAATAAGTTTGCGAAAACGACTACAACAATGGATAATCTTTATCATTGATGTACTGAGATGAGCACCCAAGGTAAGTAGACACATTCTTAAGGGCACAGTGCTGAAATGGCTGCGGGATTAGTGTAAAAACATTCACTTTGAAATTGAAAGGTTTCAACCGTTAATCTAATTGTTCAAAACAAGCACAAAACGTGAACCAGGACGTAGAATTAGTATGTAGTCATTTGAAAATAAATGCAAAGAGAAAAGTTTCACGACAATAATCTTATTTTCTAAAAACAACTAAACAATAGATAACTAGAGCAAAAATCCTAACAAACATCAACAGATCATCTTAAATTAATCAATCTCCAATGCAATTACTGACAAACAACCGGTGCACATAGCTGTCAAAATTTATATCTTAATGACGAAAAAACAGTAAAGAAACCTTCAAATGTAGAATTTCGAATAAACTTGCACCAACAAAACAAAAAAATTCATGCGTACATAAACACATCTATCGCCATACTAAGAAATCCATCACAGAACCAGATGAGAATAACAAAGAACATGATACATAAAACTTATTAACAAATGAACAAATAAAAAAAAATTCCTCCATTCTACCCGAAAACCAGGAAACCGCATAACATCAATGAAAAATAAACTGAACTGGTGAAGATGAAGCAGATCGAGAAGAATTCAAAACTTCCCCTGCCCATGATTAAATTTGCATGTATAAGGGCAAATGGAGGAAATAATTTCATCGCAGTTTTGTTTTATTTTGGCAAAAGTTCCTTCTAGATCAGAATCAATAGAACCTCTTTGGCTAAACTATGATATCTTCTTCTGAATTAAAACCGAGAAAACTACACAAACGGTTCCTCAGCTCCTGGATCTACTATTGCCCAGAAAAATGAACTTCAAACTACAACCCAAAAAAGAAAAAATAAGTTCAGATCAAACTCTTCAGGAATTCCCTCGATGTGAATTGGAGAAAACTCAAAGTCAACGACGATATAAGAATCAAACATTCAACTAGTTCCAAAGCACTCCACCCAAAACACATGAATTTACTCTAAATCTAGACGCGGCATAAGCTAATCCACCCCTGACACTGAAATCGAGAACAAAATACGAGCTTGAATTCAGCAAAATGCAGCAATCGCAAACAGTGAAACACATCATAGCAAACAAAATTGGCATAATTTTCACAGATAAAGCATCAATTCAAAGTAAAAACAAAGTATCAAGATCTTGAACTTAATAGACTCCGTCAGTTGAACAAATCCTAGATTTGGGGATCCAAAGCTAGAGAGAGAAAAAAACGCACCTTTATCTCCCCTCTGCAGAAAAAACCGGAAGATGAGAGAGGACAAGCGATGTAGATTTTTCCCGGAATTTATATGAAGCTGTTTCCTTGAACTGCCCACGGGGTTTCGAGTTAGTTACCAAACTGCCACAGGTGTGTGAGTGAATGATGATGAGTTTGGATTTAATTATTAGTAAAAATAATAATAATTATTATTATTTGATATTTCATAATTTTTTATAATTTTCATTAAATATTTTGTATTTTTCATTAAGAATAATCGAACAATTACTATGGATCAAATTAGAAAAAAAAAATCAAATAAAACAATCCTAAATATACTCAAAAGTGTGAACGTATTATTTTTAATATTTTTTTGCTTTACACCAACTTTTGAATATTTTTAATCACAATTTATTTCCTTTATACATTCCTTACATAAATAAAAATAATCAATATAAAAATATTAACACGGATTTGGAAAAAATGTCAAAAATAAATGACTAAATAGACAATGACAATAATACTAAAAAAAATTGGCCAAATAGAACTAACTAGTGATAATTTTAGAATGATTTGCACTGTTTTTATAGTGCTTGCTCGACACATAAGATTCTAATTTGCAAATACATATCTATTTGGTAGACCTACCGACCAAGCAGCCATAACATTCGGTGGCCCAATGAAGTTGAAGAGGGATGACAAGAAGCATTCATTTTCTAGCCTTAATTGGAGGTATAAAAAAGGCTAACCACTCAACAAGAAAAAGCTTTGGAGACTAAGCTTACGAGACCGTTTCAGTCAAGCAGAAGACGAATCAACATCTAAGACAAAATGAACACGCCCTACTTGTTTCGACGTGAGAGAGTGAAATTCCTCTTTAAATGAGTAATTCACAAGGAAAAATGCTTTGAGTTGTCTTACACTTAAAAAGTTAGAAAACGTTGATAAGACTAACACCTCCCGTGCTTGTACCATCGGACGATAGGTCGTCCCATTGAAGAAAGTCCATCCATTAAGAAAGGCGTAAAGGCCGGAAAGGAAAGGAAAGAAATCTAAGGTGTCTAACTCGAGACCACAAATAGAATAGGTTCCAAGCTTGTAAATAGTTTAGGAAAATAGTGAATCAACATTGGGGGAACGATTAAATGAATTTTCGGGAAGAGATATTGCATTTAGTACAACAAACAATGTGGTGATGTTGGACTATTATGTATTTCTATATACCCATGAAATGGAGCGGAACGGCCAATTATTTGAAAAATCCAAATATATGACCAAATTGGGAGAATAATAAATATATGGTGATTTAACGACGCACAATAACTATTGTTGTCATTGACATCAAACAAACGAAAATTTGTAGTAAAATATTTACAAACACAAATTATTCTTATACATTCGGACACAGATATTTTTGAAACTGTTAGATGTACATGGGGTCCTCCATAATCACGTGAGCCCCACGTGAATTCAACGATTTTGTGTCTGGATGTGCACAAATGATTTGTGCTTCTAAACTTGTTCAATTTGTAGCATGCATTAATGGAACCCTGCTACCCAAACTTTTACCTAGCAACGCATGTTCCATTTTGAGCAAGTCTACACGTACATCTTTAATCTACAGATTTAGATTTAGATTCAAATACAAATATGTTTGAAATTATTTGAAATCATTTGGTGCACACGGAGCTCTATAAAATAAAATAAACTTTACATGCATCAAATAGTTTCAAACACATCTATATCCGAATTTGCATTTAAAAAGTGTATTTGTAAACTTTCCACATTTTTATGAAGTGAGCAAAATGCACTTCTACCACCTTGTGATTTGGCATTGCTGCACTTCACCCCATGAAAGTTGATGATAGCTACCCTTAGAAATTTCACAATTCGTTTCTTCCCATTGGAAAATCCCTTTATCTTTTACTTGATAATTGGAATTATTTTTCTTAAATTTCGTGCACTTGTTGCCTATGTAGAGAACAACATGTTATTGTAATTGATAACGTACCCGATTTTGCATCGTAATCCCATATTAATAAGACATCGAGTGTCTTTGTTTGGTAACCAAATTTTGTGGGATTCTTTTCCTATTCATCGTGGATTTCTTTCCCAATCGAGCATTATCAATGCTTATTATTTTCTCAAAGTGCAAAGATTTCCTAAGCAGGAACCTTGTCATATTCTTAGCACTTTTCTATTCGGGCCACTTTTCATTCTCAAAAAGGTCCTGGCCGCTTGGCAGGTCGACAGCTCAACATAGCGACGACACATGCGCCAAACCGTCTGTCCTATGTCAAAAAATTTTCGGGCTAATCAATAGTGCATCATGGTGATGGCCCACATCGCTGACTCGGCCCACAGTTAGGATCAACTACAGACAGACAACCCAATCCATACTAGGCTTGACCAACGCTTCAGTCCAAAATGCTGTCGGGTGGTCAGTCTAGCAATTTGATCCACTACATTAACTAAGAGCGTTTGGATTAGTTAATCTTTGAGGGACCAATTCTCTGTCCACTAATAGGGAGCTCAAACAAAGTTGGGATAAGGTCCTGTATAAACTAGCCCCATAAGAGTTAGAAACGCTTTCGAGATTTCAAACATGAAATCTTATGAAGCAATAAATCCTTATGTTTCAGGTCTTAACAACTAGGCTAGATAATTTGTAAAATATTAATGTTAAAACCCACCAATTCTCATATTAACTTTATTCTCCACAACATTTACACCACCTCTTATAATCGTACCCTTTTTATAACATCTCGTCGCCTCTTAACCAGTAGGTCTTTTGTTACGAATATACATGCGTGCGTGCGTGCATACAATGTTTATTGATATGGACACATTTATACTTTTATGCGGAGTAGTGTTAGATGAAGCATACTTATAATTAAAGATTTCTCCCTGACGGCCAAATCTGCATCTTGTCTCATTCATCAATCTCAATCTCAATTTCTTCAACTAACCCTTTTACTTCACCATGCTTTTTTTGCTCTATCCAAATATGGTACAACCCATCTAGTGGTAGGAATGAGAAAACTATTAGTTTAGGAGATTACTAATGGTGGGGTTTGGGAGAAGGGGAAGGTAATATAGTGAGTAATTGAAAAGTAAAAGAATGGTCTATAATTTGTATACTTTACGGGTTTAACAGTTCAAGAAGAATAACAAGTTGTTGTCCTCCCCGAACTTTCACCAAAACAGAGAGTGATTCTTTACACTTTCTCGTTTTGGTTGGCAAAACACATGAAAGCATCTCTCTAATTAACACGTGACTTTTAGCTCCACTCCTGCTTTGTTTTAGTTGGAAATAATCAAGCTTCAATGAATCTTGTCGTCAGGAAAAAATTATGAGTCAATGAAGGAAGGAAAAAAAGCCACTCAATCAACTCTAGAGGTAGAGGAAGCGCCTAAAAGAAAAGCGTAATTATAAGGTGAGTAAAGTCTAATTTTCAAAACCGCTCATCTGATATCAAATCAATCGGTAAATCTCACTTTCCTACCCCCATACCATAGTTGGAAAAAGAGAAAGTATTAGATCTTACCCTTAATTTAGTTTAGAAGCGGCTCAAATGTCTTTACGCCATAGACTGTGTTATGCTTCTTTAACAGAAAACAAACTATTTTTCCATGATAATAGTCATAACTATAAACAATGGGGCAGTAAGCTCTCTAGAAAGAATAAGGGCTTGCTCTCATTTGTCTAAGTCTTTATTTGTCTCATTGACAAAGGCAATCAAGCCTAATCAAAGCGTCCCAACACCATCCAATTCTAAAAGATCCTCATAACACTAATTTGAAGAATTAAAAGATATTAGTAATGATATTAGCCCGCGCAAGTAACTATAATTTTAATATAGCTTTTTTTTCAAAACTGTAAAACTAACGACCCTATTAGAAAATAGAATTACGATTATTGAACTTTAGGACACAAAAGTGAAAGTAAGCCAATTGTCGAGGAGGTGTTCATTATTTTATCCTAGGTAATGCACACGTGGGAGATTCTGAATCCCACATCCGATTGTAAGAATGACGTGCCATCATAGTAACGCAGTCACGTCACTTTAGGCTGAACCGTGAAATCAAACCGGACCATCATAGCGTATGAACCGGTTAGTTTTCTTATTTAAGCAGCAGCTTTCACTTGTCTGGTCATTTGCTCACTCCCGTTCCCTGCACCCCTCTGCTAGAAACCCTAGAACTGCGTCCAAAAATCTCAGTCGACATGGATATGGCGGTTGATTTTGATCGCCTTTTGTTCTTCGAGCATGCTCGTAAAACGGCTGCAGCTGAGTACGAGAAAAATCCGCTTGATGCCGAGGTTTGTATCGCTCCTTAAAACTCGTGAGGTATTTAGTTTTTAATTTTTTTGTCCTTGGATTTAGATTTGTTTGAAGTTTACAGATCTTACATGATAATCTATGCAGAATCTGACGAGGTGGGGAGGCGCGTTGCTCGAGTTATCAGCGTTCCAGAATGTTGACGAATCAAAAAGGCTGCTTTTAGGTACTAATCTCCCTCGCTTTTCACGAACTCATGGTTATATGCATGTGTATCAACTGCCGAAAGGAAATCCGTTAGTTATTCCTCGAAGTTTCTTTTATCCAATGAATAGAATTAGCAGGGGATATATAGCTCGGAGACGTAGAACAAAAATGCATTCATTGGCATCAGGCTGATCTCATTCTAGCCTTACTCAAATTATTGCCCGAGATCAATTAAAAGCTTTTGATTCGACTCCTCTGGATAGAGAGAGGAAAAAGAGAAATCTTCGGTGTTTGTGGAAGTCCAGTGTTAATTCATTCTCGCGGTAAAAGTAGAAAAGTATGAAGTAACAAAGGTTTTTGCGGCTTTACGCGGAAGTCTAGTATTAACTCGTTTCCGCGGTAAAAGTAGAAAATTAGGGAAGTAACCAAGGTTGTGACTTTAAAAGCAAGATTCTATTTTATAATATGAGGATCGGTTTGGATAGATTTGGATTCCAATGAAGGAATTTAATGTCCAATTTGAATATAAATAAAGGTGATTTGGCTATAACCGCCCGTGTTTAAAGTTCCATTGGGATTTTTTCCCCTCATTTGTTAGGATGAGTTAAGAGTAGTCTGGCTATACTGCAAGATCCCTAACATAAACTGTGCATTTTTTGTGTATCTTTTTCTTATTTCAAGAAATTGTGGGGGGTCTAAAAGTTAACTAAGTTCAGCATGGGAACTCAAAAAAAGAAGAGCTTCTGGTGCGCTGGCCAATTTTCTGGTAGAGGGAGAGCCTTCTTCCATTCCAGTTGAACGAATAGAGCTTCCTACCACATGCCAAAACTTGCGAAAGAATAGTGTCTGATAGCCGTATGGCCCTAGTGCAAGCCTAAGAGTCTTGCAAGTTGCATGTCATTGTTAGGCGTCCTCCTCCTTTCAAAGGAGTAACCTACGCATGCATTTTGCAAACTTTCCACTTTCAAAGGAAATTGTCCTTACAATCAAAGAAGCACATCTTGGTCCCACTTTTCTGATGGCTTAGTTCTTCTTTTATTTAGGCACATCGCCTCTTCGATCCCTTAGGTTAGATTACTCCTTTCTGTCAAGTTCAGTATTTATTGGTATCATGGTATGGCTACAAATCTCAGTATTAAAGGAGAACTATGTTTCTTGTCGAATGGTCATTTCAAATCCCTTACAATAAAGCTCCCAAACTGAATGCCAAATCTATATGCACACTTTTGGTATACATGTGGTATTTTCATTGATTATTATAGAAAATTCCTTGATTTCTGATTTATTTGAACAGAGCTTAATTGCGTTTTGGGGGAAAATGTGGCTTTTTTCCCTGGCAATTGAGTTTTTGTCTCTATTGGAAAGACGTTGAACTGTGATTTCAATGAATGAATGTCACTGTCTGGAGAATTGGAGGTTTATAAAACTTAAAGTGTGGTGGTTTGATGGTCTGGCCACGCAGAAAGCATATCAAAGCTGGAGGAGGCTTTGTTGATTAATCCAAAAAAGCATGATGCTCTCTGGTGCTTGGGAAATGCTCACACTTCTTATGCATTTATGGTACCTGATCAAGATGAGGCTAGGATTTACTTTGATAAGTCAGCTATATTCTTTCAACAAGCTGTTGATGAGGTAACTTTTAATTATAGCATCAGATATAAATACATGTCTGTTGTGTATTTGTGCAAATATGGAATCAAAGGGTCAATGTACCGTTGGCATGTTTTTGGAGATTTGATAGAGTGCTTATGTATTGTAGGAACCGGGGAATGATCTTTACCGCAAATCTTTAGAAGTTTCTGCCAAGGTACAATCTCCGTATCATGCATCCAGTTCCTTACCTTAGAGTGTGTGCTTTGATATGTTCTGTTTGAATTATGTTGACCGACTGAATTGGTATCTTGATGGTAATTTTGACGAGTTTCCGATGCTGATCAAAAGGTTCATGATTACTTTCAATAAAAGTTTATGTTCGGTTTCCATATGGTCCACTCTCAAGCCATGAGAAAACCGCGATTGTTGCTTTTAATACACGACTAATTGTGTTGTTGGTGTAGTCTCTTCCTTATTTTATGTTTCCTCGTCATTTATTTTCTATATTTAACTGCTATACTTCTATCTTAGTACCCTAGGAGAAAGAGAATTGCGTGGTTGTTGAACATCGCTAGGCTGTCATATGTACTTCAAAGTGGATATTGATGGTTCAATGTGAAAGCCCTATTCCATTGTTATTTTGTCAAACTTATTTTTTGACACTAGTGGGAGATTTTCTGGTATGGAGAATTGTAAATTTAAGTGGTTTGGGGTTAATACAACAGTGAAAACTATATTGTGGAGGGAAGCTCCGACTTAATGAAGTTGGCTACTGAGAACTATAGTTTGTTTTCCCTTTTCATGTGTCTGAAGGAATGGTACGCGCTTATGCAAAAGAAATGGTATAACTTTTTCTTTATGCTCTGGATGGAAAGTATGACGTTTTGTATGGTCTTCATTGACTGTCTGAAACTAGCAGGTTAAAAATGATTTGTTTTCTTTTACACATTACGGAACAATTGTTTCCAATAGCGTACTAAAACTGTGAAGTCAATCTATTTGATGAACTCGCATTTTTTGTTTATCCATTTGCTATTGTTATTGTTTTCCATGGCATGTGTTTTTGAGAAAAAAAGGTTCAAGCGTTTACACAAGTGCGACAAGGGATACTGCCACTTGTTCACCATTACCTTAATGAGCGAATGGAGGTTCAAGCCGTTGACCCTTTCACCCCTAGTGATCCTCTCTAACCCAAATCGAGACTTAAAAACATCGACACCCTTGTGGCAAAGAGCTAATATTCTTCGGCTGCAGAATACCATTGTAAATGAATTATTGATCTAGTAATTTCCATTTTTCCATTTTAGTGTGTCTCAGTGAAGTTCTTTTGGTACATTCGTAATTTGGAGCACATTTTTAGTTTTTTTACGGTTTAGATACTTAGGAGCATGAGGTATGGCACTTTGTCACTCTGAGCAAAATATTTATTTTTGGTGCTCTATATGTTTTTTTCAAGATTTGTTGACTATGTCATTATCTTCTGGTTTCTTAGGCACCTGATTTGCACACGGAGATTCATAAGCAGGGGTTTGCTCAGCAGGCTATGGGTACTGGACCTTCCACCTCAGCAACTGGAAAGGTGAATTTCTTTAGATTATTTCCAGCATGTCCTACTCCCATCTCTAGTTCCTTGTCACCTGAAATATAATGTAATTTGTACGTATAGGTGTTAGTCTTTCTCTGCCCTACTTTCTTTGGGATCCTATCTGTTATGTTGCATAATATTGTTTAAACCAATGTATTGGGACTACGACCTGACCCGTCTTATGCAATTTTATTTGCAAGAGCGGTGGTTATTCTCTATGTTACCTGGAACGTGGATTGTACCAGTAAGAGGAACGGTAATAGAAACATGGTATGCCACATTCCTAAATTGGGGTACACTAGGGGTAAGTTTGGATACAAAACAAAACTAAAACTTACTATTCCAAGCAATAAACATCTAGGAAAACCAAGTCTTATTTTTTTCGAGTTATTCATATCAAATACATTTTTGGGAGCATAATGACCACTTTCCTACTTTTATCTCAGGAAAATTTCACTACCCCTAGATTTTTAGCTTATTGGTTTATTGGAATGCCAAATTTACCGTTTTGGCATGGAAGTGTACCATGTTTCATAATTTGCGTATGAAAACATAATTTGCTCGCGTTTTAGTGTTCCATGGTAACATAGCATACGTTCTACTGATGGATGGACACCTTTTGGCCAGTTACTGGTGGATTGAGGAGGGATTATTCGAGTTCCTCCATGAAGTCCAAGTTGTATTCTTCTTGAAAAGCTTTCCTTTTTGTTCATATAGTAGTCTTCACTCTGGACATGGGAAGGAAATTCAGTTCCTTTGTGGTATACAAGTGTATTAAGCTTGTCCGCTGGAGCTCTGAGTAGGTTGTCCTCCATGTAATTAGCCACTCAGGTTTTTGGAAAAATTGCTAGTGACAGCGCGAAATCAAGCCCCGTTCGGTCGCAATGTCCGGACTCTTGAAAAAGTTCAAAAAGGTTCACCGTTGACTTAAAAAATAAATCAAACATTGTGGTGTAAAAATTATTACCGATTAATGTACTTGAGAAAACTGATAATAGAAATGGCACATAAACATATTTATGCGTGCACAATGTCTATTACATTGCGGGTCCTTACCGTTTGTTCGCGGTTTTGTGTTTAAGCCTGAAGAAATAGTTGGGAAATTTTGCATAGGGATTTGGTGTAGTTGGTTACAATTTGTATCGTTGTAAGCAATTCTGCTGTAATATATGATTATGGGGACCATCTCTCCTTCGTTTCCTTGGTAAAACGCCTTCTATAGCAGTGCATTTAATTGGATATTCCTGACTCGGTGATATGCAAAGTTTTTACTGAGATAGTTTTAATATTCACACTCTTACACGTAAGACCGATCACAAAATTAGGAAGTAGTGAAAGAAGCCTTAGCTCTTGAGCTTCGTATCCATAGAGAGGTAAGCTATTTCTTAGCTATAAATAATTAAGTAGCAGCTGGAATCCATATTTATTGTACATATTCTTTTAAGTAAATAAATCCACTACTCGTGAACGCAACAAGAAAAGATTTTATAGATTAATGAGCCTATCTGTCGTTAGACTCGTTACAGAGCGAGTGGCATTACTTCCTTCACTTACAACTTGAACTGCACTTGGTCCTTCTCCCGCCCCGGCCCCGGGGACTCAAGCCGGACTTGTCCATTTCTCTATTACCAGTTTGGAACGGAAAGTTGTGGAATATAGTCATGATTTCAAATGGTTCACTCCAGCTCCTTTCCGTTGTTCTGTCTCTTGCATCTGATAGCATGTTATCTTTTGCTCGGGCCTTGGAATGCTCAGTAACTTTTCTTTTGCCTCTCGTTTTCAGACTGCGAAGAAGAAGAAGGGTAATGATCTCAAGTACGACATCTTTGGATGGATAATCCTTGCAGTTGGAATTGTTGCATGGGTGGGGTTTGCAAAGTCGAATATTCCTCCTCCTCCGCCTCCTAGATAAGTTGAGCTTTTGCGTATGACTGGAAATACCAATTGCAGGTGTTTCCTCCGCTGCATCAAAAATACCTTCCTTTCTCATGTTAAATTTTTGACCTGAGTTATGTTTTTTCACCGTGTGTAAACGGGTAAAATAAGGATTATATTTATATGTGATTTGTTCTCCTTAGTGAGTTGAGATTTTATGGCAGATCAGCTTCTGTTAATCTTTTCTGTGCCTTCTGATCTGAGTTGTGGACAGCAGATGGGTATTCCAATTGACATTCCTGAAACTTTTTCTCTTGGGAAATGTTTGGCAGACAGTTTTTTGGATTGTGCATTATCTCATTGTGGGTGTTTGGCAGCGTATTCAAAAGAGAGAGAGTAATGCTATGCACATAATCTTTTCTACACAGATACAGAAGCTTTGGATGCACGTGGGGCCCTTATTGATATAGGAACTCCATGTATATCAAACAGTTTCAGATACATCTGTGTAAGAAGGTTGTGTACACAGACTTTTCGTATTCGAAAATAAATTTTAGCAAAATGTATATTTGGAAATGAATTGAAAAATGAATAATTCAGAAATTCTATTATAAGTTGAAATTTGTAAATATTTTAGCACAATGTATTTTTGTAAATGAATAATTTGGAAATTTTATTATAAGTTAAAATTTTATATTTTACAATCTACAATTTATAATTTGTATTAGTCAGATCCTGTCCATTGTGGTCATTCCTTGTTTGGACCTAACAAAATCTTGCCAATTCCCTTCGCTTTACTCAAATAGCTTGAGACCATCTTCTAGCATTGTCTCTTGGTCATTGATTCAGAAGTCTTAACCTGCGTGATTGGTAAGTCAGTTTATCGTCTTTCTTTTGTGCATTCATTCAATTTCGATCCTTCAAGAT
This sequence comes from Arctostaphylos glauca, assembly GCA_019985065.2. Taxonomy (NCBI): domain Eukaryota; kingdom Viridiplantae; phylum Streptophyta; class Magnoliopsida; order Ericales; family Ericaceae; genus Arctostaphylos; species Arctostaphylos glauca. The sequence goes on from JAHSPW020000008.1 coordinate 30,633,918, forward strand.
CGTCTTTCTTTCTTGCGTAATGCGGGGATGGATTTTCCTTTCCTTTTTTATACACACGAGTCGGACACTGTTTTTCTTGTAGTTTTATCCATTAATGTTCCTTTCCTCAATACCTGCCTTTGCTCCTCTGTCACTTCTTTCGGTGGAGGTTGTGCAATGTTCTCCGGATGAGAATCCAATCGTAGCTATGTAAAACCCCACTCCTCAAACTTCAGAACCGGGGGGTCACTCCCAGAGGTGGCGCCCAACGGGAGGACCACCCCTATTCTGTGGTAAAAGGTATGAGGAAAATCTGTATACATCATCTCCATGTTGCACGAGAAGTGGAGAACAAGGAGAGGGAAAACTAATGTTGGAGGCAAAATGGATCATATGGGTCTTCAACTTACAGGCAACAGCATGCAAGAATCCAATTCATATGGCGATTTGCAGTTAATCATGGCACATCAACTTGCATGGACATCCACTATTCAAAAATTTTCTAGACTCTTAAATATTTGCAGCACTATAAAAGTGAAAGGCGTAACATACGTTTTTTGACCTTTTCTTACTATCTCCGGTTGCTAAGCCATTCTAAAGTTTATTAGTTGTTCGTGTATTCCCTTTCTGATCAACAAAGGAATCCGTCATGAACATTCACATTGAGGAAGGTCACTCACGAATGTTTTGAGAGACATGGTTTTACACTGGTATGGGAAAGTTTGTACTTCCCAAAGAACAAATCTATCCCATGCAAGAAAACGGCTTAAAGAGAAGTCTCAATAAATGAATCTATAATTAGCCGGGAAGAAAGTCAGAAAAGAAGAATTGAAACATATGTTCGTTAGAGAGTTGAATTCAAAGGAAATATAAGAATTCGAAATGAAGGTTTATCTATGAATTGTTGTCGGGTCTATTCTCTGCGCATTGGTTTTGTTTTCAAAATTACGTAAAAGTCATGTTTGTTTGATTGAGCATTGTGATGATTATTGAGACCTTGGATTCAGAGTTTGAGTTTCAAGTCTTGGACATACTGGTATCGTTCAACTTATTGTGTGGGAGACCTTAGATATATGACGCAAAAAACAAGACCATTACATTGCACCAAAAGATGACACAGGTCTCCAAAATCAATGTGTTTAACATCTACATAGATTTCAGATTTCTAGTCGCAGCTAAATATAGTTATGCTCCACTGTTGAATTGAACATTGGTAGGAAGATATATTAAGCAGGTTCAGTCGAAGTAATTGTAGCGGAGTTATCAGCTCAACCATTCGCATGGTTTTTCCAAAATTGATCTGTTTTCCAAATGAAGTGAATGTCGATACCACAATCATTAAAGAGGTACACCCATTTTGGATGGTTGCACACTCCCTTTAGATCAACCTATTTGTGCTTGAAAAAAGTTTGCATTTGTCTAGTATTTTTAATGTGTAAAGTTTTAGCTGTCTTTTGAAATTTAAGACCGCTTTGGATATATATTCAAAAAAATTATTTAATTTGAAAATCTTACTATCTAAATTAAAAACCTATGATATATGATCTTACAAAGTGTTATATTAGTGTTATTAATGTCATTATTATTATTTCATCAGATATGTACTTTTGATACTCTTGATATGTTATATATACATATACCGTATACGCAAACAAACACTCTAGTCATATTAGTCACTGCACAACGCCGTCGTTAGTTTTGGCCGGATCGTTCGTTTCCCCACGTCATCGACGCTGGAAGTTTCGGTTAAGTTCGCTAGAACTCCCCCATCCTTTTCCCTCCCTTTTCATCCCCTGCGATTCCGGAGCAGTTGACCGGAAAATGGCGTCAGAGGCGAACGTATGCGGTGGCGCGGCCGCGGCTATGTCCTTGGCATTCCGTCGGTCCCTCAACCCGGTCCGTAGTCGTGTCTCTTTACAAAGCGTCGAACCTCCACGAGTCCGGTTCACAGTGATGGCTGTCGTGAAGAGAAACCCTAAGCGTCTCAAATACTCTGCTCCTCGCTTTACCAAGGTTTTACGTTCTTTCTATCCTCATCTATCCGTCACTCTGTATACTGATTTTGCTCGTTTTAGTTTGGCTTGATCATTACGCAAACACAACAATCTATTTTGGTTCTGAGCTATGCTGTTTTACGTTTGTGAGAATTGGTAATTTGAATTGCGTTAATTTCTAGAGAAATTGAGGTTATTGCTTGAAGTGAGTGAACTAGTGGATAGGATAAAAGAAATTTAGGGACCTCGACTCAATCTTGTTTTTGTAGATATTCTTCAGATCCAATGTTTTCAACTTAAGGTGAGATAAGTCTTTACAAATATCGGAAGTGTTAACAGAGTGTTTGCATCAAGAAGTTCTTTATTTCTAAACTCATAAGTTGGTGATCTTCTATGAGATTTGATCTTTGTTTAGTTTAGGTCAACTTCATTTCTGGCGTTTATCCAAAAAAAAAAAAACTTCATTTTTGGTGCCTCGAGTTTGGGAAGAGTCTTTATTGCGTTATGGAAAAAGAAGTGAGTCGAAATAACCACACATGTTCCAGTGAAATCTGCATTAGATGTTGGCCCAGTGTGTACCAGCAGGGTCGGAGCCAACATATTTTACCGGTGGGGTCAAAATTCCAATAACAAAAGTGTATTATGTGCTAATCAAGAAGACACATTCCAAGAGAATGAACATGAAAATCGGAATACTATATCTCATTGTACGAATTTGACTTATAAAGTGCACAAACAATTTATTACATGTTTAAAACGATGCATAGACAATGATACAAATGATTTTTTCCAATATGCACAAGCAATTAATCATTAATTCATTGATTCTCGTTTGATTGTAAATTCGGTTCTTCCTAGTATTCGTAGTAAAAAACCGTCCTTGTATCATAGAGGACAATGAAGGCCTGATAAGGTTAGAATAAATTGTGATGTATCGCGTAAGGTAAATGTAATAATACAGTCAGTGGGATTTCTAGGACAATGGATGACTTTGATAGAAGTTTTTTGGGCAATTATAAATCTTTAGTAGGCCGTATGGAGCAAGTTTATAAATGTAATGGGGTCAAACTATTAGATAATTTTTAAAATTAAAATAGTTGTTTAAGGTTTTGGAAAAGTGAGTGGGGTTAATTGACCTCACTTGCCATTAGCTCCCTCCCACGGTGTGTGTATGTCATATAGTATGATGAGCCGTGAGAAGGTTGTAGAAAGTTGAAGATGGAAATTTCAGGTTTCTGTGTTGTGGTGCTGATGATAGTTCTGAAAATGTCAGGAAGATGGATTGCTTTATGTCGAAGTTGATCCATCTGGAGCAGATAGTTGGAAATTGGATCCAGTTGTCAAACTTCTGAAAGAGGGAGCTGTTGGAGTCATCCCTACTGATACTGTGTATGTTGCTCCACTGTCTACTAAGCAAAGCACTCCCCCTCCCCACCTCTGCAGCGAAAAAAGGGAAAAGAACTCTATTAAGAATTGATTAAAATGCCGGGTTAAAACCTCTCAATTGTATTTGATTTGGCTATGGTATTTCTATTTCTAAACACGGTTTCAAGCCATACATCATTGGTTGGCATTTTATGGTTTAGTTGGTTCTATGCATGTGAATCAATTGATGAAGGAGTTTGCGCAAGAGTTTTTCACCATTTGAAGAGTTGCAGTAGCATAAAACCTCAGTTACCTTGTTTCTGTAAAAGATGCATGAACTTTTCTGTGGAATATTAGGAGTTAGATACATGTTATTAGTAACCCCATAAATGGAAAGCAACATTGTTGTTTAGTTTGTTTTTGTTTCAAATTGATTTTACTCTTTAGTATTCACGCTGCCAACATTTGCTTAGCATGTTTATTCTGACCATGTTTTTAGTTATTTCTCAATTGTTGACTTCCAATCTTTTTTGTTGTTGTTGTTGATAGGTATGCGATAGCTTGGGATATCAATAGTCACTCCGCCATTGACCGCGTACGAAGGTAGATGCTGTTATTTGTTTTCACTCACTGTCATCATCTCAACTCTAGGTTTCTTATCATTTATTCCTTTGATGACAGCCCTCTCGTGTTCTGTCTTTCAGGATTCAAAATATTGATACTTCAAAGGCAAGAACTTTGGTTCTCTTTGGTCTCTTCCTTTGACATTCTTAAAGAGTCTTGGCTGGCATTAAATTACCCATGGGACAGACATGTTAAACACTTATTGCTTCCACCTGATTTGATGGTGCATGCCCTAATGTCTCTTCCTATTGGCTGTATTATCCTTTAGTTACATCATTGCTAATACTAGCAGTTTTTATGCTTGCTGATGTCTTTCTGTTACTTTTGCAGCCCCTTAGTATATTGTGTCGTTCCTTCCGCGACATAGATACGTATACAACGGGATTCCCTCGTGGTGATGGTCAAGGTGGTACGAACATATTTCGGGTTGTGAAGCTTTGCTTACCTGGGCCTGTAAGGATTGTTATTGATATTGTTTCCTGAACATACATATTTGTGTCATAAAATGGAGGAAATCTAAGGTGCCCAATAGTAGCATCCTAATGCACTTTCAAAAGTTAAAACTGTTTCGTCAACAGTCTCAGTACACTCGAAGATATAGGGATTGGGATCAGTGGCCCATCATCCATTGGCCTTTCACGTGGCCAGCTTCTCTTCTTGACCCCCATTTTGATGTCAACAATGGCATTGGCTTTTCGGTGGAGTGTGCTGAAATTTTGTCCGTCAAATAATGAATTTTTGTAACCATCCTCAGTTATTATCTGTTTGGGTCCACTCCATTGGGCAACCTGAAGACTATTTGGCTTCACTGTCTCTGCATTTGTGCCATAGTGTTTGGTTCATGACATGATGCTAGTGAAACTTAGTTTCTGTTGACTGATGCCAGGGCTTTGGGTAAAGCGAGTTCCTCTAAATTCTGAAGTGGAGAATTCAGACTTGTAACCAAACTCTTTTTTTGACAGTATACCTTCATCTTAACTGCAAGTAAAGAATTACCAAAGCATTGCAGAAGATATGGAACTACACCTTCCAAATTTGCATACCGGAAAAATGTTGGTGTTCGCATTCCTGACGATGCTGTATGTCAAGCAATTCTACAGCAGATGGATGCACCATTGCTATCAACAAGGTAAAGCGAAGTTTAGCTATGTCTTGAATTGATATTTGTACTGATGATATGCAACTCAAAAACACTCTAGCTGGTGGTTGTTTTCCACACAGTATTATGTAGCACTGAATGATTCTCCTTTGCTCCAGTGTCAAGTACCCCGGGGGCGAGGAAGATGGGTGGATAATTGATCCAGTTGTAATAGCTGATGTATATGGACCAGAGGTAAACAGACTTTCCTACGAGCCTGGTTTTTTTTGTATGTTACATGGAACAGTTAGTTGCTGTAATTACCTTTTTGCATGTCTGATATTGTCCCGCAGTCCAATGGAATCAAATCGATTCAGTTGGATGTTGAGTTTGTTACGATCTCTTAAAACTTTTTTCATCCAACCAAAGACTTCCCCAATAGTTTGAGGGAAGGAAAAGATTGCAATTGTTTTTTCAAGTCATGCAAAAGGTGTTTCTGTTGTTTGATTGCTTTTGGTTTGGATTGATTTACCTATGAACATATTGCAGGATTTGGAGAAGTTACTGCATCTATTACTCAATTAGAAAGGTGTCAATGTCAACCACTTAGGCTACTTGGACCTTCTTCATTAGTCACCTCTGTGTAGCAATTTCTCACGTCCTTGAGACAAACGTGATCTTGGCCTTTTTTTGTCTCACTTTCAACCTGGATCAAAGCAACATACGCTATGATAAGGATTGGATTGAATCACATATGTGACCTTTAGTTTATTTGTTCTTTGGTGAATCTCATTTTCCAATTGCTTTATCATATCCAAGTGGTAATATTATGGCACTCTAGTAAGGTGCATAGCTTTGCATCCAAATGACAGGTAAAAGCATTCTAGTAAGGTGCAGAGCTTTGCTTCCAAATGATAGGGAAAAGCAAAGTGAGTTCTGTGTTGAGTTAGGCTCAAATTTCCCACCAGCCTTTGTTGATTGTCGATGGAGGTCTGAATACTCCAAGCCCAAATCTGAGAGGAAATCTAGTTGGAAGATTATGGCTTATCCCTTCCTTTTTGATTACCAAATCTCTCTTATAAATACTTGATGTATTCAGTGAGGAAAAAGGCAGAGAGCAAATTAAGGCACAAACAATATGCGAGATCGAGTGTTGTAGAGTCATTGATAGGTTATCTGTAACTTTTTGTAAACTCTTTTGAATACTAAAATCTCTTGCTCGTGAATGTACCTAAATTTGAAGAACCACGTAAAACATTTGTTTTTTGTGTGTGTTTGGGTTTCGTTCTTGAAAGCACAACAATGTGTTATTAGTTATTCAACAATTCCTCAACTCCTGAAGAAGGGTTACTTTTTTCCTCTTCAATATGTTAATGGAGTTGCTACTTTTGGTTTTAGGGTCTTGATTTTGTCGTTGATGCTGGTGTTAGAGTTGCTGATCCATCGACGGTAGTTGATATGACTGGGAGTTCCCCAAGAATCATTCGGCAAGGGAAGGTAATTGAATCTACTCTTGTTTTATCAGTCAATGCTTAGTTCAATTTTTTTGCTCTTGATAAAATGTACGGTTTGATGCTGCATGATTGGGACATAAAACCTGCATCTTTTTTTTTTTTCTCCTGATAACTTAAGAGTGTCTAGACCAACTTATACGCACATCAACTAATCGTAGGGACCAATCCCACCGTTTACTGACGAGAATTCCAATTAAAGTTAGGACAAAACCCTATACGAACTTGCTCCATAAGAGTTGATAGTACTTGAAAGGTTTCGAACTAGAGACCTTAGGAGGGAGCAAGCCCCTCCTAGGTCTTAACCCCTAAGCTAACCCCTTAGAGTTCATCAATAAAACTTCCCTTTTTTACAGTATGGTAGGCGCCTCCTGTAAATTTAAAGTGTGCATTTTCCTGTGTCATTGCATTGGAGAAACTGCGGCCGACGTTCGGACCTGCATGAAAATAATGCCATAAAATGAAGCTAATAAGAATAACGATAACATGAAACTAACCGTTCTTTGGTTCTATGAGATGGAAGTTGGATATGGACTTTCAAGTGTCAAATCATCAAGAGATTTTACCAGCCAACCAAACTGTTTGACTGTCCAGTTATTTAGTTCTTTGGTCAAATTTAAAAGGTGACACTCCATTTTGGAAATGGGTTGAATTTCATGACGAAGAAATCCGTCACCGGCAGGAAATGATTAGATTTGTTGAAGGCACTTGGCACAGTATTAAGGTTAGGCACCTAGCACAGTATTAGGGTCCTTAACACGCCCAAGAACACGCGCCGTCTTCTGCTATAGAGAGATTTTTGAATTAGGAGCTCATTAGGGACAAAGGACGCCTTATATCTCTCGTTGATTCCATTCATTCGTCAATGTCTATATAACGTGGGTGAAGCTCCTGCCCCCACACAAAAAAAGAGGTTTCAAGATACCGGATGAGTGAAATAAATATAATGGATATTATTGAAGGACGGAACAAAACATAGTTGCCTGAAAGTGTAGGATGATCCTCGTGATCTACCCAAAATGACTCTGCAGGAAGTCTGGACCCATTTCCTTTTTCATGCTTCACTAAGAAGATAAAAGTTCCATGCGAACATTTGTGAACAATTCGTTTGAGCACTTAAGGATACAAAAACTATTCCTCCCCACTAAAAAGAGGGATTGAGAGTGGGTTTCAGGTTCGATAGTGTCGAGAAGGGTATTAGCCACAGGTGCTTGTACTTTCGTAAAAGGACCATGGGGAGGTGGTTCCCCTCCTTCCTCTCGAACCTCAAACAAATTACGGCCAGAATGACCCCTGCAGGAAGTCTGGACCCATTTCCTTTTTTGATGCTTCTCTAAGAACCGGCCAGAATGACCCCTGCAGGAAGTCTGGACCCATTTCCTTTTTTGATGCTTCTCTAAGAAGATGAGTTTCATCATTACCTTATGCCACGTGAACACTTGTGAATAATTCGTTTGGGCACCTTTTGCCTTCAAGTCTAGGATACGAAAATTATTCCTCCCCACTAAAAAGAGGGATGGACAGTGGATTTTAGGTTCAAGAAGGGTATTAGCCACCGGTGTCCGTATCTTCATAAAATCACCGTAGGGCGGTGGTTCCTCTCCTTCCTCTGGAACCTGGAACAATATGCAGCCAATCTACAACCAGCATCGCTGATCATATAGCATTAGGGGCAGGATTTCTCCACGTCACTATCTCTCTCTCTCTCTCCCCCCGGTGGTGCTATCTTGTGTAAGAGCTCTTACTTCCAACAATTTCTGTGTTATCTTGAATCTATTGTAGTTTAGGCAATACTTGAGATGTGATCACTGTGAGTTTTCTTGAAAACGTGGAAAATCTCTTGGAGCTGAAAGTTTAAGATTAGATTGGCTCAAAAGAAATGCCAGCAGTCTTTGAAGATTTGGAGGCCCACGTACAGATTAAGATTTATCTCTACTCCTTTGTCTGATTCACAAAGATGTATGCTTATTTTTAATGTAGCCTGTGAGGAAAAAAGAGTGAACAAAAGCAATAATCAGAAAGATAGTGAAGGCGCGAGAGCGCTGTAAGAATCTTTGCATACAAAATCCGTTGTTTGGTGGACATACTCGAATTTGGGAACCATGTAAATCCTCGTTCTTTTGCGATTTAGTATTGAGTTTATCGATCCGTAGTTACTCTGTAATTATGGGGTGATTGTTTGATGGGATTTCAGGGTCCTAAACAACCATGGATGTTGGCAGACGAGGACAAAGATGGCGATGCAAATGAAGAATAGCTAATTCCTTTGTGCAGTGCTTACTCTTGTTGGAGGATTCAATGGTCGAATATTTGTTTTTAGTTCAGTTCAAATGCACCACTGTAAAGGCGATTAGTAGATCGATACAAGTAGCAGAAGTTGTTCCGTAACAAAGCCTATGTATAGAGATCGACTAGCTGTCCCATGATAAAACCTGTTAGAGGGTAGCTACTTGTTCACGAACCTTTGCAAGACTGTATAGAGATCGATCCATACAAATCCCTCCGTGAATATCTTTTCATAGAAAGTCGAAAGGGTCTGAACGAACAGAAAATGAAATTCGACAGGAAGAATTTACTTTTCTCCATTTTTCTTCCCAGTTCATTATTTGTTCTCAAAGTCTTAGTTTTTGTGAGAAAAAAAAAAAATTTCAAATTTTGTAGAGATATTTATTTTTTAGGAGGAACAGATAAGCTATTCTGAAGCAAAAAAACATCTTGATATCAAAGCATTCCGTGCCACTTACTTTAGGATGATGGGAAGTCTTCATTTCTTTGGTATAGTTAGGCATATAATGGCAGCATTGTACACAAATTATTTTTGCCGTTTTCTTTTCCTATGCATTCTCATCATAGTGATTTCGTCAAGACGTCTACTCGGTGGGGCAAAACTCTTTGCATGAGTTCTACGTTCTTTAACCGAGAAAAACTCTTTGGCATACTGATCCCCATAGGAATACTAGCAAATCTAATGTGACATGTTAAAAGGGAAGGTTATTTGTACTCTTTAGCCTGAGAGAGGGAAGGCTTTCCGTATAGGCAGATTATAGTTCTTTCGTTTACCAGATCTTTTATATCTAAGCCATGTGGATATAAGCAATGCAGGGGTCAAGCAATGAGATTAGGCCGACAAAAGATAATCCATTTAACCAGCAAATTCAACATCTTGAAATGTTAGTCCGTTCTTACATCTCTTTTTAAATGTTGGCAGAAGAAGGTAGCTGGATTTTACCATGTTTTCATCATATGACAATGGAAGGGAAGGACAATGGTAAGATATCCTAATCGTGATGGATACCTGGATGAACAACGCATAGTGGAAGTATTCACCTCCATATGCAACCTGGAGTGATGAAGTACACTACTTTAAATAAAGCATAAACAACGTACAAGATTTGTTGATCATTACAAGCAGTTTTTTGCTAAACAAATAAGTTTCAATGCAGCCTTCATTAACCAAACTGTCAAGAGTAACGAGAAGCATCTTATTTAGGAAGCTTAGCATTCTCTGCGAATCTTTCATAATTCTGTGCCATCGGATAATTGACAGCTTGAGATATGACGAAACAAACCAAAACAGAATACGACTGATGCAAAAAATTTCAGCAATTCCCAGAAGGCTTTGCTATGATCCAAGATGAGCATTTGCTCGCCGTTGCAATGCCCACATTGCTACTAACTCCCTCAGATACGAGTGATGCCCCAATTCATGGATTTAGATAAAACACAACAATGTTCTGCAAGTAAAAATTCTCTTCCTACTAACTTCGTATTTAGACACGTTCCTATTAACTTACACCAGCCAAAATAAAAACTACTTTAGATCCTGTTTCCATGAGAAAAAACATATTCAACCAACAGCACGACAGAGCGAAAAGTAAGGCCAGAGGAAATTGAACAAGCTATTCATTTGGTGAAAACTGAAAAGGACCATTGATAGATTATTCTCCTCCGTATTTTGCACCCTACTGAGACATGCCAATTTCAGGTCCAGATTTCCACCTGGCCTGCAGATTTACAAAGAATCAGTGAATTCCAAAATGACCAAAATCCACTTATCAGATCAGGCAAAATTTTAAACAAATTAAGCAGTGAAGAAACTAAGTAAGGATCAGTGTATGTTTCTGTCTATAGTGCCTTCTGTGTGTGTGTGTGTGTGTGTAGTCTATGGCGTCTGTCTGTGTAGATATATAGTGTTTGTAGACAGACAAACGCTACATACCTGTCCGTCTATCTATAGTGTCTGTCCGTCCGTCCGTTTGTCCGTCTGTAGACAGAGAGACATTATAGACAGACAGACACGCAACACTACAGACACTGTAAACAGACAGAAAAGCCTATAATTTGTCTGTCTGTCTGTATATATGACACCACAGACCGAGATTTGATGGTTCGATCTCTGTCTGTCTGTGTCTGTTTGCCTATAGGGTTTGTCTGTCTACAGTGACTTTTGTCTGTCAACAGAGAGACAGACTATAAACGGAAAGACAGACACCATGGACGGAGAGACCATAGGCAGACAGGCAGCAACCATGGATGGACAGACTATATGCGGACAGACAGACACCATGGACCGACAAACAGACAATAGGCGGACATACAGAAACCACGAGCAACCAGACTATAGGCGGACATGCAGAAACCACGTACGGACAGACAATAGCAGAAAGGCAGAAATCACAGATGGACAGACTATAGGGGACATGCACAAACCACGGATGGACAGACTATACGGGACATGGGGAAACCACATACGGACATACTATAGGGGACATGCAGAAAACCCGGACGGACATACTATAGGCGGACATGCAGAAACCACGGACGGACAGACTATAGAGACTAGAGAGAGACAGACAGACTATAGAGAGCAGGCAGAAACCACGGATGGACAGACTACGGGGGATAGGCAGAAACCACGACGGATAGACTATAGCAAACATGCATAATCCACGAATGGACAGACTATAGGCAGACAGATAGAAAACACGGATAGACAGCCAGACAGACAATACGAACGGACAAACTACAGACGGGTAGGCAGACACCATAGATGGATAGACTATACGGGACGTGGAGAAACTACAGACTGACAGACTATAGTGGGCATGCAGACAATATGGACAGACATACTATAAATAGATAGGCAGAAACCTAGGACAGACATACTATAGATCAACAGGCAGACACCACAGACATACATAGATCTAACCATTAGATCATCTATCTATCTATCTATCTATCTATCTATATATATATATATATATATATAAACAGATAGTCACCACAGGCGGAAAGTAGAAACCACGGACGAACAGACTATAGGCGGACATGCAGAAAACACAAACAGACAAACTATAGGCGGACAAGCAAATAACACGGACAGACGGATGGACTATAGGCGGGCCGACACTACGGACAAACAGATTATAGGCGGACATGCAAACACCACAGACGAACAGACTATAGGGGAAACGGAGAAACCATGGATAGACAGACTATAGTGGGTATGCAGACAGCACGGACAGACATACTATAAACAGACAGGCAGAAACCAAGGACAAAAAAATTATAGACCGATAGGCAGACACCATAGACAGACAGAGATTTGACCGTTAGATCGTGTATATATATATATAGGCGGACAAAAACCACGGACAGACAGACTATAGGTGGACATGCAGACACCACAGACAGACAGACAGACTGTAGGGGACATGTAGAAAACACGAACAGACAAACTATAGGCAGGCATGCAGATAACACAAACAGACAGACTATAGTGGACAAGTAGAAACCACAGATGGACAGATATAAGGGACAGGCAGAAACCACGGACGGACAGACTATAAGGGACAGGTAGAAACCACGGACGGACAGACAGACTATAGGCGGACATGCAGAAACCATAGACGGACAGACTATAGGGGACATGAAGAAACCATGGGTAGAAAGACTATAGTGGGGATAAACAACACATACAGATAGACTATGAATGGACAAGCAGAAACCATGGACAGACAGACTATAGGCGGACATGCAGAAACCATAGATAGACAGACAGACTATAGGGGACATGAAGAAACCACGGGTAGAAAGACTATAGTGGGCAGACAGACAACACAGACAGACATACTATGAATGGACAAGTAGAAACCATGGACAGAGGACAGACAACCTGTAGACCGACTGGCAGAAAACACGAACAGACAAACTTGGGGATAGACAGAAAACCGGACGGACAGACTATAACGAATAGGCAGAAACCACATACAGAAAAACTATAATGAACTAGGCAGAAACCACAGACAGAAAAATTATAACGAACCCGCAAAAACCACGGATGGACAGAGTATAGGGGATAGGCAGAAACCACGGCACACATTCCATAGCAGACATGCATAATCCACGGACGGATGGACTATAGACATATGGGCAGAAACCATAGACGGACATACTATAGCGAATAGGCAGAAACCACGGACAGAAAGACTATAGCGAACATGCAAAAACCACGGACGGACATACTATAGTATACCAACAGACATCACAAACGGACAGACTATAGATAGATAGAAACCACGGACAGACATACTGTAGACCAACATGCAGACAACACAGCTAGACAGACTATAGACAGACGAACAGACATACACATTATAGACAGACATGCAAACACCACAGGCCGACAGACTATAGACAAACATGTAGATACGACGGGCGGACAGACGCAGACTCTCTGCCTGTCAATAGTTTTGTCTGTCTGTTTGTCAATAGTATTTGCCTACACACACACACACACACACACACACAAAACAAACGAATAGACATATAGAACATGGACAAACGAACAGACATACAAGACGTGGACAAACAGACACAGAACATACAAAGAATCAGTGAATTCCAAAAGGACCAAAATACACATAAGTGACCAGGGAATATTTTAAACAACAAATTAGGCAATAAAGAAACTAAACATGAACTCACTTTCCTTTTAGGGTAAAGCGGCACTTCAAAATGGACTGGCCCGCCAATAGTCCGTCTCATCCAAAGTTTCCTAAGCTTATTATTGCATGATTGTCAAAAACCTTTGGAATGAAACGTTTTTTTTTTTTGATAACTCAAGAGTGTCCATTGACTAATCTCTAGGGGGATCAATCCCGCCGTTCACTTGCGAAAATTCCAATTAAAACTAGAGCAAAACTCCGTATCAACTGGCTTCATATGAGTTGATAGCACTAGGGAGGTTTCGAACCTAAAACCTTAAGAGGGAGCAAACTCCTAAGTCCCAAACCTTGATCATCAGGTTATCTTCATTCTTTCTTGCTTTTCAATTTGAGCAATTGATAGCTATAAGTGATCATCTATATAGCAATCCATATAAGTTCTATGAAACATAACTAAAACTGAAGGTCCCATAAGTAAGGTCATCCATCAGACCAAAATACTCCCTCCGTCCTGATTTGTTTGTCTACTTTTTGACTTTTACATGTCTCAAAATGTTTTGTCCAATTTTATGCGACTTGTGAAAGTTTCCCTAATACCTTCCCTCTTTTAGAAAATCACTTATTGAAAATTGTGCCCTCTCATTTAAGGGTATACTTGGAAAGTTAAATTTTTTAGGAGTAATGATTGTCTTCCCTTATTAAGTTGGAATTCAAAGAATGGACAAACAAACCGGGCTGGAGGGAGTAACCTAAAAAGTACAGCTTCAGAGACTTGGACAAGTTGAGCTAATCCAAGTACTGTATGATTCAAGCTTGGAAAAAAGATCGCCTATTTAGGTAACTGGTCAGCAAGAAGCAGTTCCATAGATTAAAAGATGGACACATGCAAGGAGCTAACGGTATAGGGACTGACCGAAAGAAGCATGACCCGCTTACAAGAAGCATAACACGATTACAAAACCTAGATTTAACCCATTCTACCACCCTACTTCTACTAATTATGCCTTTTACTCATCCCTACTCACTCATTTTACAGGTTAACAAGTGCAACTATTACCACTTTTGAGCTAATAACTTATCAACTAAGGATAGCATATCACTTTTATACGCTAATAAGATCCTGACTTCATACCACACCTACCTCGCCTTACCTTCCATTACCCTCCATCCCACAGCTACCTTTTAAGGAGCAACCAACTACTTACTGCATCCATAGTTGCAGTAGATCTAGTTATTTGCAATCAATCCAAGATGACAGTAGCTTACTCACTCACCCTACCTCTGAAAGCCCAAGGCCAAGGAAGAGTTTGACTCCATCAACCTACTTGTCTACTTCTTCCTTGCTACATGACTTCCCTTATTTTTATCGACTTTGAAAGCTTTGAAGATCGATAGCGGCAGTTGTGACTATAACTTGTTCGCTAATTACGGACAGCTACCTCATTGTGGCACATTCAAGTAAACCTTTAGTATATCGGTTCCCCAAGCATCACTGACTAAGACAACATGCATAAGCATTTCATTGATTGAACTGCAAGCACGCATTTGAGACAACCATACAAAGTCCTTGATTGGAGTATTTGGAACTCTACTTTAACTGGTTTCTCATTCTCTTGTAGCACTAAAATTCCAATCAACATGAACTTCTGAAGCATTTCACATGACAAGAACTTCTAAATTCACAAATTCCAAGAAACACCTTCCCAAACATCTACAGAACCACTCGATTCTAGTGTAGCAACAGAAACAATAGTCATAAACTTGAGCTTCTTCCAGGTCCTTTGTATAAAATGCAACTAACATCCATGCATCATTTATCTATTCATCTACACCACCGCATTTAAGGAACCAGAGCATACTATTCTCGATATAAGTACACAAAGAACTACCAGTTAAATCAGATCATCAGATCTGCTTGTTTATGAAAGCGAAATTACAGTTCTGAAGTGTATGATGGAACAGCGGTGACTCCAATTCAAGGAATGGGAGACATCACATAAGTAGTTGGCGCATGCAAGTAATGAAAATTCACTCAAAACTACACAGAATCTTAAAAAAAGAGGGAAAAGGCGAAAAAGCCAACAAGAGGCCAACAATTGCTGTACGGAACGCGAATGATGTTACCTCAAGTAGATCCGACGATGATGTTATTAATAGGGATGAAGATCAGCTTCACGAAAAATCCTACGAATCCCATCACCACGAATCCAATCGCTGTACGGAACGCGACCTTCGTGAATTCTGCAAAATAACAGAACAGATAACCGCAATTTAGATCAGATTCAGTCAGATCCAACAATAGCATAGTGCGGTGCCGTAATGAAAGCTAAACGAGAGATCGAAGCCCTAAGAGGTTGGGATTGTGGTTTTTTTACCTTTCCGATCGGGTTTGTGGCATCTCTTGACGAGGCGAACGCTGTCTTTAGCGAACTCTCTCAACGGATCGAATACTGAGTCCAACGCATCCATTCTTCGTACGGAGAGAGAGAGAGATCTGGAAGGAGAAAAGCACGAGAAGCGGAAGGAGACGGCAGAGGAAGGCGCCCGCCAAATAATATAGTTAGCAGGTATTCGCTACCCGCGTGTATTTTGCCAAGCGGGGCCGTAGTTCTCACTATGACGTAACTACCCCTGTGGCGAAAGTATTTGGACCTTATTATGTTGTGGGTTTTTCTCAAGGACATTTGAGTCCCATAAATATTTATGAAAGGGTACAAGAGAAAACGGAATGAAAGGAAAATGGCCACAAGAACATAGATAGAAGGCAAAGAAACAAAATAGATGAAAGATGAGACGCTATGTTGTGAAGGAAAAAGAGTACACAAAAGTATCAACAAACGAAACAAAACTACAATAAAGAAAAGGAAGAATCGAAGTGTTTGACCCCAAGGACAGGCCTTTAGGGGGCTCGATAGTCGGGGATTGAATCCCACCTACACTACAATTACGATTGTGGAAAGGCTGCATTCTTTGATCTCGAGAAGTGGGTTCATTCCGATTGAGAGTCCTTGAGTCACTTTAGTTAAGAAGAATATAAATTGGTGGATCACTCTCCACTCAAGACTCAACATTGTTAAGCATAACATGAAGTGGATACTTAGTCGGTGATTGTTTGGGTTGTTGTGAGAATTGCGTTTGCCTCTTTCATAAAGACAATGAACTCTTAGTTCAGAAGTGTCTTCCAAACTTTTATTTACGATATTGCTTGGTTTATACGTTTTATTAGTTTATTTTGTGTTAAATTTAAAATATATTTAAAATATAAATACAAAATAAAACAAGTATTAACAAGATGATAATCAAATAGACAAGTATCTACTTTTAATTCCACAACGGAGAGACACTAAATTGATACTCTATTTATACATTACAATATATCGTGACAAACATAAAGCCAAGCCAACCTTCCCTCCATAAGGATTCAACACTCATACATTATAAGGAACCATTTTGGGCCTGTGGAGGAGGTTTTGAGAATTTAAAACTCTAGACTCATTTTCTTCGCCCCCTCTAGTACTAGATCTGATCTCTTGTTTGTAGTACAATTTTTTATTCATCTCATGTCATTGTTAGTCGTAATCGCTAGAAACTCCGAACTTTCTTCTATTTTTCTACTTGTAAAATGTTTTTCTTCCGCTTTTGCCCAACAATAAATTTTCATTCTTACAAGGTCACCTGACGTTATGAATCGATAACCATCTTTCAAGCTAACCTAACCTCCTCCGTCTATCAAGACCAACACAAGATGCACAGTTAAGCATTTGCATCATTTGCACGCATGTGGAGGGTTATCATTAATCTTAATGTCAAGCGATTAGAGAATTATATTGAAAAATAAAAAACGGAAGACAACATAAATCATGTAAGTTCTGCGATAATTAACTAAATACATCACAAAATAACCCAAGAAGTAACACCGCAAGTTAAGCTCTTTAAGCAGATGGGCTCTAAGTTGGTTGGAGTCCCTTGACAAGAAAGAAAAGAGATAACTAACGTGCACTTTGGTTGGAGGGGCTCTATCCTTGATTTTTATATTTTTCAGAATGTCTGAATCCGAATAAAATTCAAAAAAGAGTAATCTAGAAGAAGATCAGAGTCAACGAATAACATTTCATTTCCTATTTTTCAAGTTAAGTAGAAGAATTAAGAATTAATTATAAAATTTTATACAAGGTAAGTAGATAATGCAGGAGAGTGACGAATTAAACTAACCATAGTTGCTTGCCATTACCATTTGATGAAAATTATTTTTGCTCCCACTTTGAGATACCCATGACATTTCAACACAAATATATTGATTCTAGAGAAGGTGGTGAAAGGGACTCCATTTTGAATCACAACAAATTCAACTGGTGAAAGGGACTCCATTTTGAATCACAACAAATTCAACTCTCAGCTCCTTCAAATGGCTTACATCATGGCGTGCAATTTTCAATGGACAGGTTGAGTAACCAATCAAACCAAGAAACAGCCTTCGTCCTACCTGAAAAACGGTACTAACTACTACTAGTTGTATCATATGCTATTTTAAGCGAAAATAATGAGCAACACACGCATATACGTGGAAAACCCCTAAAAGGGTAAAAACCACGGGAAGAAATCATTCACTAAAATAACCATTGTGCGATTACAAATAAACCTATACTTACAACTATGACTCCTCAAAGTTGTTCCCAGGTTGATTTGCCGAATCCACGTTCACCGCACCGTGACTGATTTACTTCCGCCTTGAACCTTCAAGTCTTTTTGAATGAAACCGCCATTCAGATCTCTTAACAGCCTTATGCTCCAAAAACCCTTAATAATTCTCTCTTCGTTTGTCAATAGCTCAGAATACGAAATTCGGTTTTATAGACGAACCGCAACAGTCGCTTGAGCGACTTCACTGTCGCTGGAGCGACTCTACTGTCGCTGGAGCGACTCTAATGTCGCTTGAGCGACTTTACAAGAATACGAAACAAATACAAATAAATTGATTTCTTCCACTTGCCTAAACAGACTCTTTCTAGAAATTTAAAACAACATGTGGTAAATTAAAACGTCGAGTGGCACAGTTGTTTTGGTAGATAGCCCGGAAGTTCCAATACAGAAGAGACGAGTAGGACGATGGAGCTTACAATCTCCCCCTTTGGGACTTTCGGGCAAAATTTGTGCATCCAGAGAAAACCTGTGTAAGATTAAGAGCAACACAAGAACAACACAACCAACAGACAGATAGGTACCTGGATATAAAATTGACTAGAGGAAACATAAGCAAGAAATCAATTAATGTTAAACGTTTCTCCCCCTTTTTGGCCGAAAACCAAAGGAGGGCGATAAGTACCCATAAACATAAAACAAGGTAAAACCAACATGAGATAAGTCTTAAAACCCAAAAAGTAAATAACTGAGTCCAGAAGAAGTGTAATCAATCTCAATAAACATGTGAATCATTGATGAGGGGGCGAGTGCTCAGGAGACGGAACAGGATACCCAGGAAACGGCGGAGCTTGAGTAGTCTGTGCCACAAAAACAGTCACTTGATTAAGCAAAGTTGCAATCTGACTGGAGTGGCGAAGGATAGAGCCGGTGGACCGGGAGAATTCCTGTTGAGCAGCAAGTTGAGAAGCCTGAATTTCATTCATCTGTGTAATGATGCGGCTTTGAGATTGTTGCAGTTCACCCATCATATCAAAAAGCCGGGATTGATTTGCAGCAATGGAATCCAAGGAGGCTGGAGCAGACGAGGACGAGGCAGCAGCAGCAGAAGCTTGACGGGTACGACGACGGGGAGGCGAAGGGGCGCCAACGGCCTCAGCAAAAGCGGCCTCATTAGCCGCAAAGAAGGAATCCATGTCTTCCTCAGCTGGAGGATGGAAGAAGATATCGGGATTGGCATGGGCAGTACTGAGATTACAGGATAGAGCATTGATAGGTCGAATATGAGTGCGGGAGACGAGGGTGGGTTCACCCTCAATGACCGGGATTTGGAGAACATTGAGGAGAAGGTGGGAAATAAGGACACCAAAGGGAAGAGATCCCTTTTTGGAAACCTTTCCGGGTTCAAACTTGGCAATTTGTCTGAAAGCAACGCGGGTCCAATCCACGGGAGCTTGCTGCCCTATGAGATGGAAGGCCACACCCCGAAGAGCAGGGACATCAGATGTATGGGAAGTGGGTTCAAAGGAACTACAGAAAAATAGGTTGAGGATCCGATAGTATGGTAAGAGGACCCCTTGGTTAATCTTATTTTTCTCCCAAGTACGGGGGTACCCGGAAATGGCATTAGCAACGGTATTTCTAACCTCCAGAGAAGGGACCCGCTGCGTGTGGGAGGGAAGAGGATACTCAAACGCAGGAAGCGGTGCGAGACCAACAAGGCTTCCAAGGGAGGCGGGTGTAACAATGATCTCACGACCACGTACCCATGTAGTGAGGCTTTCAGAAACGTGGTTAACCTGGGAGATATTGCAGTAAAACTCTCTGACCATATTCAAATTGACTACCCCTTCAAGAGCAGCAAGAGGGGCCCAGCCTTGATGATTAACCCAGTGAACTATTTGGGCATCCCCAAAAGATTGTAAGTCTAGGATCCGTTCTATGAGAACCGTTCGTTTTTCAAAACTTTCATACTTGGTTCGAAACTCTCGGGAAGGGAAACGGGATATTTCAGGGCCTGTCCCCCGTGAAGCTTGTCCTTTACCACGAGCCATTATCCTGAACAAATAAACCCAAGAAATACACACAAACAAATAATACGATCATAATGGGAACGATATATGCAGATGAAAAATAAATGAATGCACACATCACTACCAAGCCCGTAGTGATGTAAAAGCCTAAGAACACATGAAAAGAGCACTACCAAGCACGTAGTGTATGTAGGATGAAGATTTTTTTTTTTTTTTTTTGTTTTGTGTTTTAAAACAGGCAAGAATAACCCGGGAACATGAAACCGAAAATCAAACAATAATGAGGAAACAAATAACAACAAACACTACCAAGCACGTAGTGTTTGAGCAAAAAGCAAAAACCAAGACCAGCAAAAACAAAACAGTTTGAACACATGCAACTACAATAAGCAAAGCATAAGTACAAGAATGAGAGAAAATACCAGAGAGGAGGAGAGCCGAGCGAGAGATCTGGGGAAAATAAGCCGAGACGCGGAGAAGACGAGCAAGAAACGCCGAAAAACGCGAAGAAAAGACAAAAAACGAGTACAGAATAAGATACGGCTATATATATTAACGAACAAGTCGCTGGAGCGACATACGAGTCGCTGGAGCGACAGGGACGTCGCTGGATAGTCGCTCGAGCGATACAGTGTCGCTGGACAAAAAAAACGGATTAGAAAACCATCAGAACATGTCGCTGGTAAGTCGCCCGATCTTCGCTGGAGAAGTCGCTGGACAAGGCTAGGGTCAGTGAGGGTCGCTGGTACATCGCTCGAGGGTCGCTGGACGTCAAGAAAAATCGCTGGACACAACGAGGATCAGTATAAGTCGCTCTTAAAGTCGCCCTTTTGGTCGCTGGAGCGATCTGTTCGCTGGAGCGACATAGTGTCGCTGGAGCGAAGTTTGAAATAAACGAAAACTCAGATGCCTTACGTTGGATTTTTTTTTTTTTTTTTTTTAAAACCAAAGAGTATTAAAATGACACGAGTAGACAGAGGTATTCAATATTCAGAAAACACAAGAAAATCCAACAAGATTGACAAAAATACATAATAACCAAACGAAAACAATGTGATCAACATAGGACTAACAATGAACAATATATGGTAGAAACATAACAGTAGCCCAAACTGAGAGGAGTGTGTGGGTGCAACATGCGAAAAATGGAGATGATCAGATAGACGAAACCGCATTAATGTCTGAACAACTTACGGGAGACATACTTCCCTTAGGAGATATTTATAGCAAGATATACTTTGTTACCCCACTGTTGTTTGACGCGACCAATTAGCTTGACTTAGGCCCATTGACCGGTTACTAAACAAGTGGTCCGTATGTGTCAATTTAAGCAGATTATCAAATATTACCCCATCACTGTTTGACGCGAACACAAAGCTTAACTTAGGCCCAGTGTCCGGTTACTAGGTGAATGGTCCAGATAGACTTTTAACGAGGACAAATTCCCTTTTTACGCGAACAGAACCGCTTAAATTAGGCCGACTGTCCGGTTACTCAGAAATTGCCTGGTGAGAATATCACTCCTTTTATTTTAGGGAAAGTACCAACCAGTAAGAGGAGAGACACGAATGAGGGAAAGAAGACTGATCAAACAAGCAAGCTTCGATGATACGTGAGCATAAGGATGGACCAAGTATGTTTCATCAATATACAATTCTTGTCAGACACTAATGAGGAGCATACAGTTTATTTGATCATATGAAAAAATGACAATAAAGCAGGAATAACTTGAGTTGGATAAACAGAGAAACAACAATGCCATGTCATTTTTATTTTTAATGTTTTATTTATTATTATTTATTAAAATTATCCAACATAACCAACACCGACAAGTTTTCGAAGATAATCAAACCGGACATAGTCTAGAGGTTTAGTAAAGAGATCAGCACGTTGAAGGGTAGTTTCTAGGTATTCAAGAGTTATAGATCCGTCGTCAACTAAGTCACGAATAAAGTGATGTCTTATGTCAATGTGTTTAGTGCGGGAGTGTTGAACAGGGTTTTTGGAAATATTTATGGCACTAGTGTTGTCGCAGTAAAGAGTCATATTA
Organism: Arctostaphylos glauca; assembly: GCA_019985065.2. Lineage (NCBI taxonomy): Eukaryota > Viridiplantae > Streptophyta > Magnoliopsida > Ericales > Ericaceae > Arctostaphylos > Arctostaphylos glauca. The sequence continues at coordinate 30,656,137 of JAHSPW020000008.1, forward strand.
TGTTGAGGCAAGCCATAGTCGGTAAGCATTTGTTTCATCCAAAGAAGTTGAGTGCAGGCACTGCCAGCTGCGATATATTCGGCTTCAGCAGTGGAAAGAGAGATGGAATTCTGTTTTTTACTTAACTAGGCGACGAGATTATTCCCTACATAGAAACAACCACCTGAGGTGCTTTTACGATCGTCAACACAACCGGCCCAGTCAGCATCACAATAGCCTGCTAATACCGAGGTTGTATCGCGCGACATCCAGATACCATACTCTATAGTACCGTGAATATACTTTAAAACACGTTTGACTGCGGCTAAATGTGATTCCTTAGGGTTAGCTTGATATCGGGCACACGCTCCGACACTAAAAGCAATATCAGGTCGACTAGCAGTAAGATATAGTAAGCTTCCAATCATACTTCGAAAGAGAGTTTGATCTATGTCTACTCCAGATGTGTCCTTTGTGAGTTTTAGTGTCGTGCTCATGGGAGTGCGAGAGTGTTTCGATGATTCCATTCCAAATTTTTTGATCAGATTTATGGCATACTTGGTTTGTGTAACAAAGATGCCGGTCTCAAGTTGTCGAATCTGGAATCCGAGGAAATATGACAGTTCTCCCATCATGCTCATTTCAAATTCATTTTGCATGAGTGTGGAGAATTCATTTGCCAAATCAGGAGATGTAGACCCAAATATAATATCGTCAACATAAATTTGAGCAACTAACATGTGTTTATTGCTGTGTCGAACAAACAGGGTTTTGTCAACACTCCCCCTAACAAAATTATTTTTCAGTAAGTACTCGGTGAGACGTTCGTACCATGCCCGAGGTGCTTGTTTCAAACCATAAAGAGCTTTATTCAAGTGATATACATGATCTAAGTTGTGAGGATCTTCAAATCCCTTAGGTTGGGAGACATAAACGTCTTCTTTAATTATTCCGTTTAGAAACGCACTTTTAACATCCATTTGATGTAATTTAAAGCCTAGAAAACATGCGATTGCTAACATAATACGAATAGATTCTAGTCTGGCAACGGGTGCAAAAGTTTCATCAAAATCAATCCCCTCCACTTGTGTATATCCTTGAGCAACTAGTCTAGCTTTGTTTCTAACTATTGTTCCTTGTTCGTTAGATTTATTTTTGTATATCCATTTAGTTCCGATTATGTTAGTGTGCTTAGGACGAGGAACTAGTTCCCATACACTATTCCGCTCAAATTGGTTAAGTTCTTCATGCATGGCGTTCACCCAATGTTCATCACATAGAGCCTCTTTAATATTTTTAGGTTCAAATGAAGAAACATAACAAACATAAGATACCTCATCTCGCAGTTGCTTCCTAGTTTTCATAGGTTCTGTTACCTTTCCCAGCACTTGACTTGTGGGATGGTGCAGTCTAACACGTGATGATGGCTGTAGCGTACCTTCTTCACTTTCTTTTTCTGACTCCTGGTCATTCTCTTTAATTTCAACGTCATCTTTGTTGCTTTCTTCAAGATCATCGGAATTAGAGTTGTCTTGTGAGTTTCCTGTATCTTGGTCAAACACTTGTTCCAACAATTCATTAGTAGAACATGATTCTTCATTTACGACCTTTTCATCAACAATAACATTTATAGATTCCATAACAGTATGAGTTCGTTTATTGTATACGCGAAAAGCTCTACTATTCGTAGCATATCCAAGAAAAATTCCTTCATCACTGCGAGTATCGAATTTTCCTAGGTATTCTCGATCTCGCATGATATAGCATTTACTGCCAAAAATTTTGAAGTATTTGACATTGGGTTTTCTGCCTTTCCATAGTTCATAGGGAGTGTGTTTCGTACCAGGGCGAAGATACACACGATTGATGGTATAGCAAGCAGTAAAGACAGCTTCTGCCCAAAATTTTAAAGGAATATGTTTAGCATGAAGCATAACTCGAGCCATTTCTTGAATGACTCTATTTTTTCTTTCAACAACCCCATTTTGTTGAGGTGTTTTTGGAGCAGAAAACTCATGGCCAATGCCAAGTTCATCACAGAAAACAGCAAACTCAATATTTTCAAATTCTCTACCATGATCCGATCGGATACGAACAACAAATCCTATTTTGACATTTTTCTCGTTCTGTAGTTGTTTGACAAGAGATTTAAAATTAGATAAGGTTTCAGATTTTTCTTTAAGAAATCTTACCCAAGTAAATCTAGTGAAATCATCAACCATAACAAATATGTACCGTTTACCTCCTAAACTTTCTATTTTGGAGGGTCCCATGAGATCCATGTGTAGAAGTTCAAGAGGTTTTTTTGTTATGTTACTGTTGATTTTCTTGTGTGGAGTTCTAGTTTGCTTTCCTAGTTGACAAGGTCCACATATTTGGTTCTCAAGATTTCCCAACTTAGGTACACCACGAACCAATTCTCGTTTAGCCAGGACAGAAAGATCTTTATAATTGACGTGTCCTAGACGTTGATGCCAAAGTTCAGTGTCAGATAGAAGACTGGAATTGCAGTTTAATTCATTATTAGGTATGATTCCATAGCAATTATCAGACGTACGCTTTCCATGCATGATTTCTTTTCCCGTATCATCACAGATGTAACAATCGTGTCTAGAGAATTTTACTTCATGATTGGAGTCACACATCTGACTTATGCTAATAAGATTTGCTTTTAAACCATCAACATATAAAACATCTTCTAACAAAACAGATCCAGACGTGCTCACAGTACCACGTCCTACAACTCGAGAAGTGTTTCCATCTCCAAAAGTAACTATCCCTCCATCATATTTTTCGAGTTTTTCAAAAACCGATTTATCACCGGACATGTGTCGAGAGCATCCACTATCAAGATACCACATATGAGTGCTTTTAGCCTCCAAAGCTGTGTGTGCAACATGGCAGGACAGTTCTGTTTTCTTAATCCATATGAAACGGGATCTTTTATGGGGGTTTGCCTGATTAGAAAAATTACTCCATTTGTTTTTATGATAAGTGGTAGTATTTTTCCGGACTTGAAAATCATGTGGAAACCCATATAGTTTGAAACAGTTAGGACGAATGTGACCAGAAACGTGACAGTGATGACACACAGGAATAAACCTTTTTGAGTTGTTTTGATTCCTTTTATTTTTGTATTTCCTTTCGCTTTCGTAATTACCAGTGTAATTATTTTGATGATTTTGGTTCGTCACTTTCTTTGCTTTATTTTTAACCTGTTCATTAGAAGAACTGGTAGCAAAACCCAGACCGGCCCTACTGCTAGAAGATCTTTGCATCCCTAGAATATCATCTAAGCTCTTAGTTCCAGTATTTAATCGTTTAAAAACAGAATTAGCTTTGGCAAGATCAGTAGCTATGACTTCTAGTTCATCTTTAGATTTTTTGTGAAGGTGAGTGAGTTTTTCATTTTCGGCATGTAGTTTGATAACTTGAAGCTTTAGACTATCCCTTTCCGTAGTAACTTGATTAAAGACAACATTCTTATCTTCAAGTTGTTTCACTAAGATAGAATATTTTTCTTCACATTTTTTATATTTCTCAACAAGTTTGAGATTTGTCTTGTTTATTTTGTTACTCTCTTTGTAGATCAAGTTGTAAGCTTCAAGCAGTTCCTTATAATTACAACTTTCTTTCTCCTCTTCGCTCTCACTTTCTTCATCAGAAGAATCTCTAGTGTCAGACTTAGCATTAAGGGAAGATGTGAAAGCAATATAGTTTGTATTATTATCAGAACTTTCTTCCTGTTTATCAGTGTCACTATCATCATCCCAGGTAATATTAGCTTTAAGAGTGTTTTTCTTCTTTAATTTGTTAGCACATTCATGTGCAAGATGACCATACCCATGACATTCATAACATTTGGGTCCAGCAGGAGGGCCTTTGATGATTTTCTTATTTTTGACTCCAGACGAATCTTCTCTAGGTTTAGATGAGTGGCTATTTCCTCCTTCATTAAAATTCTTCTTCTTAAAAATTTTTTTAAACGTTTTAGTAAACAAGGCCATGGCTTCAACATCGTATTCCCCTTCACTATCAGATTCATTTGTGAAAGTTTGAGAACTAGTGAAGGCTATCGGTTTAGTTGTCATTTTAGGTTTAGGTCTTTGAGGAGAAAGGAGAAGCATGTCTGCCTCATAGGTTTGAATAATGCCAACTACTTCTTCTACAGATTTTTCTTTTAGTTTACGTTTTCCTTCTAGCATAGTGACTTTAGTATTAAAACGGTCTGGGAGAGATCTAAGGATTTTCTTAATGACACGAAAAGGAGGAATAGGATCACCGAGGGTAGCACAATTGTTTACAATAGATATGAGTCTAGAGTAAAATTGGGTGAAAGTTTCATCTTCATGCATACGAGTGATTTCAAATTCAGTAGTTAATCTTTGCAGTTTCGATTCTTTGACAATATCGGTTCCCTCATGACAAGTTAAAAGAATATCCCATGCCTCTTTAGCTATTTCACAATTAGCTATTTTTCTGTGTTCAGTCATGTCTACAGCACTGAAAAGAATGTCTAGGGCTCTATTGTTAGCTTGAAGAGCAGATTTTTCAGCGATGGTGAAACTAGACAAAGGTTTACGTTCTACGACTCCCTCAGTAACAATTGTAGGGTAGATATATTTATAAATGCAGGCATTCCAGATTTCTTCGTCAGCCGATCTCAGAATAACTTTAATTTTAGATTTCCAATAATCGAAGTTGTCACTATCGAGAAGAGGCGTGCGGTTAGTGATATGATTCATGTTGATGTTAGTACTCATGATGACCCAGGAGAAAATACTAGATGCAAGAAAGTATCCCGCTCTGATACCAATTGAAAAACGGTACTAACTACTACTAGTTGTATCATATGCTATTTTAAGCGAAAATAATGAGCAACACACGCATATACGTGGAAAACCCCTAAAAGGGTAAAAACCACGGGAAGAAATCATTCACTAAAATAACCATTGTGCGATTACAAATAAACCTATACTTACAACTATGACTCCTCAAAGTTGTTCCCAGGTTGATTTGCCGAATCCACGTTCACCGCACCGTGACTGATTTACTTCCGCCTTGAACCTTCAAGTCTTTTTGAATGAAACCGCCATTCAGATCTCTTAACAGCCTTATGCTCCAAAAACCCTTAATAATTCTCTCTTCGTTTGTCAATAGCTCAGAATACGAAATTCGGTTTTATAGACGAACCGCAACAGTCGCTTGAGCGACTTCACTGTCGCTGGAGCGACTCTACTGTCGCTGGAGCGACTCTAATGTCGCTTGAGCGACTTTACAAGAATACGAAACAAATACAAATAAATTGATTTCTTCCACTTGCCTAAACAGACTCTTTCTAGAAATTTAAAACAACATGTGGTAAATTAAAACGTCGAGTGGCACAGTTGTTTTGGTAGATAGCCCGGAAGTTCCAATACAGAAGAGACGAGTAGGACGATGGAGCTTACACTACCAATTCCAAAGCTTACACGTGGTCAGCTATTAACTGACTAGTCGTAAGTTCAAATTTAAATCAGAGAGAATTTATAGTCATTGATTTTCTGACCTAGTAATTTCTGTCCTTCGACTGTCTATCTAAATTAGTAGAATCGGGAGATGACAAAAATGGAAAGTTGATAGTTGTTGGTTTTTATTTCTTACTCTCGTATAGGCAAACTTGGTTCGTTCAGTTCTTAGGGAGGGAGAAGAATCTATTGAGAATGAATTAGGTCTTCTTCCCCTCCTGGGAATTAAAAAAGATCGTATTAAAGTTTTGATAGATTAATAACATGATAATTGCCCTTGGCAGCTTCGGAAATGATAATTGTTGGAAATTCGAAGGGGTTAAATGAACGGGACACCGGAGGGTCTCTAGGCAACCGGAAAGTCTCGGGAGTTTCACATCCCAAGAGTCACAATAATTACGTCTCATTCAAGGTCCTTCTGTTTCAGAACCCCAAAGGTCTCCAAATGTCTTTATATATCGCTTAAGTTTGGTAGATGATGACCCCCGAAATTCTGTCAGAAAGAGAGAGTCAGGCACGAGGAAGTTCAACAGGCGAACGAGGTTAGGTGTGACCTAGTTCGTGGAGCCGTTTTACCCTGGGAGACGACGCCGAAGCTATCCTCCAAACACCCACGGTGAGGCGGCGATTTAGTCTTAAGGGAACTGTGTTCAACACAGGACTCGGTTCGGTAACTATAGATCGTTCTGTGTATTCTTATTCTCGAATTGTATATCAGTTTGGTAACTCTGTATTTTTTGTAATTCCTTTACCATAATCTAAAGATGTATGTTTTCATGGATCCTTGATCCTTGCTATGAATCTGTCACCTTATATTTTCAACATAATAAAAGTAGGAATGATGTCACTAGAACGGACCACACAAATATGGATAATCTATGCATAGTAATTTCATGCCAACACATGTTGAAGATAGTATTTATTGTCCGTATCAATACCAGATGTGACAATAAAAATAAGGATGTTGTCACTAGAATGGACCACACAAATAGAGGTAATCTATGTATAGTCATTTCAAGTCCACATGCATTGAAGATAGTTTTTGTATGTGTATAAATATATACGAATGAATGAATTGATAAAACCGCTTAAACCACCTGTACCTTAAAAAAGAACTTCACTGGTAGATTCTATAAAGAAAGATAATATGAATATCCTAGTTTTGTTTGCACTCACCTTGAAAGAGATAGCATGCAGAGTGGGATTCTTTGAGCAGTGTTTGGATCTTTAACTTGTGGAAGCAAGGATTTTCCAAGAGAAGAAAGGCAGCAAATAGCTAAGAAGTCATTCGCCAATTATGCAAAGTCGTGTTGGGATGTCAATGCATCATGGAGGTTATCCTCTTAGCAAGAAGGCATCCCCACAAGGCTTATCGCTCTCGGCGTTTGAGTTTTTGAGAAGTTGTTCGCCGATCATGCAAGGCCGCGCTGGGATACCAATGCATCATCAAGGTCATCCTCTCAACAAGAAGGCATCCCACAAGGTTTATTGTTCTCAACGTCTGACTTCTTGAGAAGTTGTTCGCCAATCATGTCAAACCGTGCGGGATGCCAATGCATCATGGAGGGTATCTTCTCAGCAAGAAGGCTTTCCAGCAAGGCTTAACATTCTCAACGTCTGACTTAGTGAAAGCAAAGGAATAGATTCAATTACTCTCTTTGTTGCCTTCTTGTTTCCATAACCTTTGTTGTTCCATGTACCCCACAAGTTTGTGAATCCAAACACAGCCTAATTTCTTATTTGGAGTACCAATTTAAATCATCTATTATAATAAAGAAACAGACTACTTTATTTGGTGATGAACAAAATTTTTGAAGTTTCATCACAAAAGTAATTTCAACGTCGTTCTATTAACAAATAAATTTTAATGACTATTATTATTAGGAATTAACTACTAGTGCAAAATGATAAAACTATTCGAGCCAATTACCCTACTCTAACACTCTATTTTCACACTCTACATATTTAACTGTACACATGCGCACACAAATGCCGAAGCTAAATGTAGGAAACTTAATTTCTTCTTTTATCTTAATAAATTTGACGAAACAATGTCCTTTGCTGCTTGCTTTCATACTGCTCTCCCCTTCTGTTTAGTTGTGCAGTGAGACTTCCTTTAGTTGAAGAGTGAATTTTATCTATTTATTGAGAAAGGATAGACATACCTATCAGAAGAGATTTTAACTAAAATACGAACAAGACAAGAGAATGCACTATTATATGAGAGATATAGGTTTCGAAAGATGGGGAGTCACGATTCATCACATTCTACTATTGCTACTATGCCCTATTATGTTAGACATAAGGTTGGGAAAATGGGAAGTAAGGACTCATTTAACTACTATTACTACTATTCCTATCTGTTACGGTTCCTCTCCCTTAACCTCTTGTTGTAAGAAAAGTAATACAAATTTAATTGGAATGGAAAAGTAGTTAATTAGTCTGACTAAGCATTTTTAAAGTACCTACAAACTAGGCTGCCAGTGCATTAGTGGTCCTAAAATTTCATTAGAAATCCTCTACACTCATTTTCTGGTGTACCCATGTGCCAAGTAATTCTCACCCAAAGAATCTGAAAACATGAGAATTTCCAAATATGATCATGTGGTAGAAAATTACTTGGCACATGAGTACACCAAAAAGTAAGTGCAGGTGATTTGAATCCTATAAATCTATGTAGTGGTTAGAGTTGGATGCTGTGATTAGAGTTGACCAGATCTATTAACAATCCAAATTCTGCAAACTTGTGAGGGAAAAATTAACCACACTATTAGTATCACACAACTCTCTCTCTCTCTCTCTCTCTCTCTCTCTCTCTCTCTCACACACACACACACACTACAATCATTCAGTTTAATAGTATTCCAGCTAGATAAATAATTTCATCCACAGAAATCAGATGTCAAGCATGTACATTTATCATTTCGAATATAGGAGTGAACAAAGTATAATGAAGTTCGTTATGATCTCCCGTCAAGTACTTGTTCTAATAGTCCTCGAACTCCGGATTTACATTTAGTCGACAAAATGCCTAATCATAGAATGAAACACTAAATAACAGTAATTTGGGTATGCGTGTCCGATACGGTATCCGACACATCATAGAATACTGATTACTAGACCTTCATTGATGTTAGAATTTGTCTTCTAATATTCTCATCTTGAAATCTAAATGTCACATCATATCACATCCATATGAACACACTCTTATTAGTTTGCATTATCTTTGCTTGGTATGAATTAGTAGTCTTCTCTTTCATTTGATGAGATGGAAATGAAATGCTCAAACTAGTAAAAAGGGACAAAGTTACTTTTGTCAAATGGATTCTAATGGACTACTTGGTGAAAAGATGAGTAGCTACTATAAAGGAGCTAGCAAATCTATTAGCATACTTTCCGCGTATAAATTCAGACACAGATATGTTTAAAATTGTTCGATATACACATGGGGTTTATATCATTTTAAAAGACTTCACGTATATCAGATAATTCTGAGCACATCTGTGTTCGAATTTGTGCATAGAAAATTATATTAGTAGACTTTCTCATTATAAGGAGACCTGGTGAATACTACCCCTGTTGGAGCTGTAGAGTTTGTTAATGCATCATTTTCATATAACTATATAAAACTCATAGTCTTGGGACAGGTGCATAAAGGCCAGGACAAATCTACACCTTCAGACAATTTAAAACAAAGTAAATAAAATAAACATTTTTTTTTCAATGTAAAAAAGCCAACCAAGTTGAATTTTTCAAGAAAATAAAGGTAAATGCATGAACTAAAAGTGATTTGATTGGAAGTGGAGAATAATACCCACAAGAGGTTTGAAATTTTATAGTAACTAGAACTTTGAACCCTTCGCAGGCTTGGGACCAAGCTAGGCTTCCTTTTTAATAATTAACAACCATGTGTAGAAAGGCCAGAATAACAAAGGGTTTCTTTTGGTGGTTAAGACAAGTAGCGTAGGGGGTTTGTTCTCAGGTATGACTGTGATGTTAGTTGTGAAGTTGATGGACGTTCGAATGAATAGTTAAGAGTTAAACATCGCTCGGTGAATATAAATTTTAGTACTATGTAATAGATCATAATCTTACCTTATACAAGACGTTCTAAAGCTGTGAGAGTGTCAAATCTTAATATAACTCTATAGTAAGCGTGCTCGTCGTGCAATAACACAGAGATGTGCAATTATTGGGAAGTCTATGAGGTTTGGACGGTCAAAGTGGACAATATTGTAGAAAGTGAGAGCGGATCGTTACGTTTCAGGTAATTTGAAACTTCTTAGGTGCTATTAATTCTTATCGGGTAAGTCCATATAGAACTTTGTCCTGACTTTAACTAAATTCTCCGATAGTAGACAGTGAGATTGGTCTCTCATAAATTAATTCAGATATGTGTAATTAAATTACTCTTGAGTTATACTGTTATAGAAAAAAAAAATGAGTAGAAAGCCATCCCCATTCTCTCTCTCCATCTCTCACCTCTCCCCTTGTTCTTCTTCACCTCTATATAAAAGCTGTCAAGAACTATTGGGAGAGAGAGAGAGAGAGAGAGAGAGAGAGAGGTGAGAGTTGTGTAACAGAGATAGAGAAATGAAGGCATGGAGAAGGCTATGTTTGGCAATGGTGATCATCATGGTAATTGGGAGAGGGGAAGGGCAATTAGCAGAGAATTTCTACAGCTCGAGTTGCCCAAACGTGGAAAGCATTGTGAAGCAGGCTGTATCTACGAAGTTTAACCAGACTTTTGTCACTATTCCGGCAACCCTTCGTCTATTTTTCCATGACTGCTTTGTTGAGGTACCAAATTTTAGAACTTCTGTGTTTTCGTCCCCCATTTTTTATCTATATATTAGCAACTGGAGAGAGAGAGAGAGAGTTCAAGTTCTACTGCGAAGGTGCTGGAATGAAAGCCAGGTGCTAACTAGGTGCGTTTAAATCACTTGAGCCTAGATTCCAGTGATTAGGATAGGATCCACAGTTGACGTACCTCTTCCTTTGTAGACAGCTAAGTAACTTCGTAATCTTAACGTATTTTCTTTTTTACCATAACATAGGCCTTCGTTGTGCTTTCATCTCTTCTTCGCCGATAGATGACAATCTCGGTTCACTAGATTTTACCACGGAAAGGCCTAGGCCTTCGTCGAACTTTCGTCCCTTCACCAATAAGTGACAATCTCGGTTCACACTTTCTACTCTTTAACCTGGAGTAGAGCCTCAAGAACAATTTTTCTATTATATATATAACTCATAGTGTTAGGATCGACTTTTTCTTTTTTTTGAAAGGTGAAGAAGGATATTATTAATAGAGGAAAAATGTACATAAAGTATTGGTCAGCTTAAGAACACTATGACACCAATCGGATTCTAACTAGGTTAGCATTCAACTTGACGCCAAACAAATGCCAGCTAAAGACAAAACAGGGTTTAGAAGGCTTCATCCAAGGGAAGAAAAATAAAGAAGAAAAGAGTAAAAAATTAGGGAAAGTCTTAGAATTTTTTTTCAAAAAAGTTCATGTGAAGGAATCAATCCCACATCGCTAAGATATTAAAATATGGGTAACCTTATATACATGAGAGGCCACTCCATTCATTGCCAATTGGTTTTGAATTGGATGCTTCCACATTCAATCCCACATCGCTAAGATATTAAAATATGGGTAACCTTATATACATGAGAGGCCACTCCATTCATTGTCAATTGGTTTTGAATTGGATGCTTCCACATGGTATCAGAGCCCAAAAAGGCCCAACGGCCGAACAAAGCCCACGATGACAGACCCAAGTAGAAAGGCTGCACGAAGACGACCCAAAAAGAGGCGCACGTGACAGACCTAAATACGGGCTGCACGTGAGGGGGCGTGTGAAGGAATCAATCCCACATCGCTAAGATATTAAAATATGGGTAACCTTATATACATGAGAGGCCACTCCATTCATTGCCAATTGGTTTTGAATTGGATGCTTCCACAGTTCATAGATAGGTATTTAAATCCCAATGAATCCTAACATTTGAGTTTGAATTTGGATATGTTTTCGGAATTTTTTTTTTTTGGGACCGTAGCACTTCTCCAAAAACTAAGAACAACTCCAAAATTCCAAAATTTAGAGTCATCCAACCTAGCATCCTAAAATCTGTTTGTTGAGAGCGTTCGAATCAATTTATGTGCATTTTGACTAATTTTTAAAGAACTGATCTCACTATCTACTAACGTGGGCCCAATTAAAGCCAAGATAAATTTTGACCGATCCTTAAGAGTTAATAACACCCGAAAATTTTCGAACTTGAGAAATCTTGTTCAATTGTTTAAATGGATTCAACAAGATTATGAAGGTCATTTTAATAGTATTGGCTATTGTTTGATTTCTTATATATATTCCCCATGCTTACCTATGCAGGGATGTGATGCCTCAGTTATTATAGCATCACCAAATGGAGATGCAGAGAAGGATGCTGCAGATAATAACTCCCTCGCCGGAGATGGTTTCGACACTGTAATCAAGGCAAAAGCCGCCGTAGAAGCAGTATGCCCCGGCGTGGTATCATGTGCTGATGTCTTGGCAATTGCTGCCAGAGATGTTGTAGGCCTGGTAAGCATGCACCACCTAGCTAGCTAATACATTAAGTGACAAACTCAGAAATTAAATTTGAGTTGCACCGAGTTGGATTACTCACTCGTCATTTATCTCAGTCTCTTCTTTCTCCGTATTCTTGATTTGTTAATTAATTTAAACAAGAAAAAATTATTCATTGCTCTAGGCGCACCGCAACGCAGTGCCTAGGCTTTTTTTTCATTACATGGTGTGGACGTAGGTTCTACACAAACGTGGAATAGGGAGAAGACTTGAGACACCCATGGTGGTGTATCACTTGCGGTTCTAATGATTTTGTAGATACATAAAGAGTCAGTGTCGACTTTTGATTTTTTTTTTTATGAACAAAATTGATATAAATTTCAACTTTAGGCTTTGTGAATTGAGCAGAAGTAATCTGATTCTCCTTTCTCGACTCTGTTTTATGCTTTTGAAATTAGTTCCTATACCGACTTTTCTCCTAACATGTGCTGTTGGAAAGGGAATACTTGTACTTATGGATAGGATAAGTCGAATCTCTTTCTCTATTCAGTTAAAAGGGTAGCTTAGTAATTCTAGTAACTAGAAGAATAAAATGCTTCAACTCGCTCTAACAGATAGTCTGTCTCGATTCTGAATAAATATAATGATGTAAGCATACTATTTTGAATACTTTCATGCAAAAAAAGTATATATAAATAAAGTACATAAACATAAACTTTCGTGCATATATCGGGACATAGATGTGTTCGGAACGTCCGATACATGACATACAACATAATGCACTTGAGGCAAAAACAAAAACTCATTACATTTGTGTTTACGGTGATATATTAAACCTCCTTTGAAGGCCGGAGGACCTTTATTCAACGTGGAATTGGGCCGCCGGGACGGACTCATATCTCAAGCATCTCGGGTCGCCGGAAATCTTCCACTGCCCTCGTTCAATCTCGACCAACTCAATACCATCTTCGCCAAGAACAACCTTTCTCAATTCGACATGATCACACTGTCTGGTGCCCACACCATCGGAGTCTCCCACTGCAGCCGCTTTGCGAATCGGCTCTACAGCTTCTCCTCCTCCTCTCAAATAGACCCTTCTCTGGACTCAAACTATGCTCAGCAATTGATGCAGGCTTGTCCCCAGAATGTGGACCCCAGCATCGCCATCAACTTGGATGTTCTGACTCCGTTGGCTTTCGACAATGTCTATTACCAGAATCTTGTCGGAGGGAAGGGGTTGTTAGCTTCAGATCAAGTGCTGTTCAGTAACCAAGCATCTCAGCAAACTGTCAGTGATTTTGCTAATAATCAGGGTGATTTTAATGGAGCTTTTATCAATGCAATGAGGAAGCTTGGCCGTGTGGGTGTCAAAACTGGTAGTGAAGGTCAGATAAGAAAAGACTGCACAGCTTTCAATTCATGAGAGAGAGAGAGGAGAGAGAGAAAAATAAGGCTGGAGAAAAATTGGTCAATTGATGTTGCTCAAGCCACAATTTCATAGCACAGAATTCAGAATAATTTGTCTCAAGGAAAAATGAAAGAAAAAGGAAGACAATGTGCTTATAATCCACTTGACTTTGTCTACATTTGGTGTTTAGAACTCTAAAACACAGCTTATGCTGGTACCAAGTTTTATGGCTTTTCTGGCGCATTTTCTTTGCTATAAATTTTTCAAGTCTTCAAGACTGTCAAAAAGTCTAGACCGCCCTCTATCCTTGAAGAACGATCTTTAATCTAGTATATAGTATCTTAAAAAGATCAATTAAGTACTTATTTGTCGCTTATTCACGTATCAAGTGAATAGAAATACGGAGATCTTTACTATGGACCGGAGCTTGTTGAGTATAAAAGTACCAATGAATATTACGGAGATTTACAAAGAGCTAGATTATCGAAATATAGAAAGTAATTAGAGAAATTAGCAAAATTATGTTGAAACCCAGTAACGAAAAGAGAAAAGAAATTAGGACAAAAATTGAAGTCAATAATTTGAAACTGTGACCAATAGAAACAAATCGAGGAGGCTCGTGTATCATACATACGATTTCTTGAAAACATACTTATTTTCTCGCCGATGGAGAAGTTTAGACACATAAAGGACTCGAAGACTTAAATAAAACCGCTTCGGTGGATTAAACTGTAGCTGAAATTCTCACACAAAAAACTCACAAAGACTCAAAAGAACTCGACTTACGAGAAGGCCGAGAAGACAACAAAGGACCAAAAAGACCACAGTCTCCTTCGCTAAATCAACGATTCTATGCGCATCATAGGCCTTTGGAGAAATCAAGCCCAAGTTTAAAGGTCTTTTGGGCCTGTTAACGGGTTTGTTCATTTCCTACATAAGATTATTTTTATTGTTATTACTATTTTAAATTGGTTTTAGAATAATAATAAAATCCTCGGGGAACATTTGAAACAAAGATAAGAGCTATGTAAATAAAAATAGAAAAGATATGTTTTTAATTCATGCAAGTTAGAAGCTTTTTCTAGACCCATATGATCTACTAAAGTAAATTAAGGCGATATATCACAAATCTATAGGATATACTAAGCATGTGTAGTTTCCTCTATTTTATATGATTAAGAAATAAAAAATAAAACAATTACATCTCATCACAAAAAATGACCTTCAAATTTAATAAAATTTTAAAAAATATTTGTTTTGGACACTCTCGTAACAATATGTCAGTATTTTTAAAAAAAAAATACATAAAGACAACATTATAATATTAAAAACGTTGGAGCATTGGTATTTAAGTAATCATGCCGTCCTACGAATCTGATAATTTACACCGCACTAATAAATGATATTTTTTGCTCATATTTTATGAGTTAAAATTGTGACATGCGGTATGTGACCTTCGCTGTAGACAGCTAAGGACGATTGTAAAATTTATCTAATTGTTTGAAACGCCTATTATTTTCCTTGCCTTCCTGTAAACAGGTAAGGAAAATATAAACTGAACCATATACATCTTTGACAGACGTCAATAATAATAATAATAATAATAATAAAATACATATTAGGTGCAAATAAGCTTGTTAGAGCATATGCATACGTAACGAGCGATACGCCTAAACACTGATATATCTTGAGAAGTTTGGTTCGTGCGGGTTTCATATGTCTCATTCAGATCGGCGACTGAGTATCTGTATTGCAAACATTTTTACGTAATATGCAAAGGCTGATATATATGATATGACATGTTTATGATTTTTAATAAGTGGAAATGCATACATTCGTGCTTATACTTACTTTTGCTAAATTATTAATCTTTGAGTAAGGATAATTTTTAAAAGAATTGTCAATGGCAGTCCTTTTAATAACTCATTTTAGGACGAATCAAGAAAAATAAAAAAGAAAAATAAAAAAATTTATGGGGTGATTTTAAAACGTGCAGTAAGGTTTTGATGTTCCCAAATAGGGGCACTCTACAGAGTGTGTTGTGTGATTGATTCTCAGAAATTAGTTGAAATGTGTGTAAATCGAATTTGCTATGGGTACATACCTAGGGAACCGATTATGTACAGATCTCGCAATGGCAAATTTTTATTTATTTATTATTTTTGCATCATTTTTTTTGATTATTAATTAGTTCGTCTCGACAAAAAAAATCTAAGAAGTATAAAATTATGTCTAAAAGTTAAAAAAAATTCACTAAAAACGAAAATAAGTCAACTCAGACGATGTTTTGGGTTGATTTTTTTTTGTCTTTTCTAAATTTTTTTAGTTTTTAGACATAATTTTATATTTTTCTGAAATCTCTTATCAAGAGGAACCAATAACTATAAAAAAATTGACAAAAAAATATAAAAAAATTTTAAATAAAAACAAAAAAATAATAAGTCAATAAATCAATAATTACCTCACATCTTAAAACTGATATGTACCCAAAGAGGGATGCCCTGCATCTCCACGTATGGTAAGGTTTTATTTATGCTTTTATTTCATAACCACTTTACGCCAAATAATACAAGGATATGATAGAGTATGGAGATACCGAGAAAAGAAATAATTTTCTAGTGTTATCAACGCCTTGAAAAAATCATCTGATGAAACGGATTTATGATCGTCCCCGGCCGACCTGCAAAAACAACTTGACACCGGTGTGGTATCTTGCCAACACCCCTCCGATGCCTAAGTCAGCTTGAGGATGGAGGAAAAATGTAGAAAATCTGTATGGATAAAATTGGACAGAATGTACGTACCTTGTACCATAGAGCTGCCTCCATTATATAGAGATCTTGTTGGAAACAAATTAGGAAGGGACGTGGTCCACTCCTGATTTGGCGGAGTAAATCAAGGCTAGTGGCCTTTGATTTGGTAACTGAATCCCCAACAATCCCCCTTGCCTTAAATAACGGAAGCGGGTGAAGATGGTGCGTAAGACGTGGAGAGATCTTTGGGATCTTCCTTTCCTAGTGGAACGATACGTTTTAGGCAGATAGATCCCAGGAATTGTGGAGAGTTATTCGGCGGAATAGGCCCGACAATGGCTGGGCTGAGCAGACCAGACAGTGGCTGAGCTGAGGAGACCGAGACACTGGCTGAGCTGAGGAGACCGAGACATTGGCTGAGCCTAAGATGCCGAGGAGACGGCCAAACCGAGCAGAATACTAACCGGCTCAGTCTGCGCGTCATGACCTATCAGCTACTCCCCTATTTCCGAACGGTTGGCCCGCTTTAAGAGAGGAAATATCAACGGTCTGATGCATTGAATCATGACGGCTCATACCTTGCCTGGGTTCATACGCCGCATTTAATGCTGTGTCAGAAACGCTTGAGTGCTTGGAGGCGGCGCTTAATCTGGGATTGCCACGTGTGTTTAATCAACGGCCCACATTTGAACGTTCATTATGGAGGTTCTATAAAAGGGACCTGTTAAGACTTATCAGGGTTTCTCTCTCGTCGTTTCAACAGCATACCAGGTTTTTACGAACTCCTGCCAGAAACTGCCTTCTGCCCTTCGCTTCAGACCATCGCTGTTCCGGTAATCTAGGTACGCTTGGGCCGTTTTCTTTCTCGATTCTGGCTGGTAACAATTTTGTTCCAGATCCTAGGGGTTTAGGACATTCCTGGGCCTTCTTCTTCCTCAGGCTCTGTCATTACCTGCACCACCATTCCGACTGCCCTTCATTAGGAGAATTTGCCCACTCCCCAGCCGTTTCACGATATTACCGGGACATTTTTGACATCATTAAACCGGCCGTCCCTGATTTCCATAGAATGGGCTCTAGGCGAGTACAGGTTAGGATGTCTGTACCAACCCCTTCACGAAGGGACGCCACCCAGGCTGACCGTTCAGAACCAACAAATCCCGTAGAATGCCCAGAGCCTCGAGGTGTGGCCTTACACCTCAGACCTATAGAGGCCGACCGAATAGCCTCGACGATGACCGAGGCTGATCTCGCCGTCCTGAGGGTGAAGTACCAAATCCCCGCTTCAGTTCATCTGAGAGTCCCTGGTCCGAACGAGAGGGCGAACGCCCCCAGGTTCGATGAGCTGAGCCTCTATGTAGCAGATTTCGAGGCCGGGCTGAGGCTTCCCTTCCATCCCTGCATAAGGGAGGTCCTCTGGTTCTTGGGGCTATCCCCAGGACAACTCTTGCCCAATGCCTGGCGAATCCTGGTCAGCTGCAGCGTGCTCTGGGCAGCTGCCACAGAAGACAAGGCCAGGCTGACCCCAGAAGCCTTCCTTTACTGCCACCAAGTGAGCATGGCTGCTTAAGGATGGTGGTACTTCTCCAGGAGGGACAACACAGCTCCTGCAATCGAAGGCCTCCCCTCAGCCAACAAGAGGTGGAAGGACAAGTTTTTCTTCCTCTCAGGGGAAGGATGGGAGTTCCCTGCCTGGGAGGAGCGAACGAGTGCTTCCAAGATTCGCGTATTCTGGGGAGAAGTTCACCCATCCCATGAGCACTGACCTTCCGCACCTGTTTGGTTTTTCTTTCACTTTTATCTATCATGCTTTACATGGCTGACTTTTCTTTATTGTGTCCCGAGCAGGAAAACAAAGACCCGCGATCTCGGCTGAAGTTAGAGAGCAACTGAAGGTCGTGGCTGAGTATCCTGAGCGTGACCACAGAGTTCTCATCACCCCGGAAACTCTAGCAACCTACCTTCTCGGCCCAGAACCCACACGTGAGGCCCTTGCCTTAGAGAGAGGTATCTCCTCTTCTCTGTTCTTCTGTTAGATGAAGCCATCTCACTTTGGCCTTTTGCTTGTTTTTATCAGAGGACGAAGGGATGAAGCTGAATGCCGATAAGCTGGCCGAAATGATCGAGCGCTCGGAGCGGGCTAATACCAAGCCCAAGAAAACAAAGAAGAAGAAGGCTCTGACCGACCCTTCCACATTTGTGGATTCGGGTGTGACTGCTCCGAGGCAGCAAACTCAGTGTCACGACCCATCCCTATATAGGAAGGATTAGTGACCGGCCAGTGAGTCCAACTCACTAAGGCCTCTAACACAATGAGTTTGAGGATTTTCATCAATCAAATCTACATAAAAGTTAAAGGTTATCAGAGTACGGTTGCATAAACAAAATAAACCAGAGTTGTGCGTGCAGACAGTTATAACCACAAATAATACCTAACTACTTTACTCATTAACTTACTACTACGGTCATCAGAACCGGCTCAAATGTAATCAACTCAACACCTTCTATGTATAGGCAGCTAGGCGTGACATAACGGCCTTCTTGTCATCTATCATCACCTGTAATGTTGTATTACAACATTCTTAAGCATAAAGCTAGAGTGAATTCAAATATGAAATTCTACGAGTTTGCCATGTTATCCATATGCACAATGCATGTAACATAATGATCTTTTTAAACGAAATTCACGGCATAGTCCAAAGGTCAAAGCCCGGGAAAAATCATTCAAGATTGTCTCATTATGGTCCATGGCCAAAGCCGAGGACAAATATTCAAGATTGTCTCATTATGGTCCATGGCCAAAGCCGAGGACAAATATTCAAGATTGTCTCATTTACGTTCAATTCAACGGCTGCCAATAATTCGTAGGTGGGAGCTACCCCCTTATGCATCATCGCATACGTGGAATGACGTCATCCATAAACCACATTGGCCGTGGTTACCAACCTTGTTTCACGCTTCTCGCTATATTCTAATCCCCTAGCGATCGGGGTACCGTTTGAACTACTTTTCAACGTATCAATCAATGTTTTCTTAATTAACGCATGGTCTCAGTATGAACAATTCAATATGATCTAGCATGGCATTTTCATGCTTAAAACAACATATAACATTGGAATATCTCATGCTTTCATGCTTTTAAAATTATACACGTAACAAGTCATATTTGAACTCACCTTCTGTCTTGTCTGAGCAATTAATTATTTTATCAATCTCCTACAATAAATCAATGATACTTTATTTAATATCAATGTTAAATGGTCAATGACATTAATAAAATCCTAATATTTATCGGTAATAAGTGCCAGACTACCGGTAATGACTGCCCCAAACTACTGGTAATAAGCCCCGGACTACCGGTAATAAAAGGCAAAGATCCACCTGAAGAAAAGTCAGTGCCCCAAACTACCGGTAATAAACCCCGAACTACTGGTAATAAAAGGCAGAGGTCCACCTGAAGAAAAGTCAGTGCCCCAAACTATCGGTAATAAACCCCGAACTACTGGTAATAAAAGGCAGAGGTCCACCTGAAGAAAAGTCAGTGCCCCAAACTACCGGTAATAAGCCCCGGACTACCGGTAATAGAAGGCACTGGTCCAGAAGTGCGCAAATTAATCTGAAGTGGCAAAACTCCAAATTCAGCCATGGCTTCTCTCTAATACCTCAACTAACACCTCTATTTTTCATTATACACTTCTATGATCACTATTTAAAGTCTAGATTAGTTTATTTCCTAGTTATATTATTATATAAACCATTAAACTAAGAGAAGCAAGAAAGTATACCCAAAACTGAGGTGCTTCTTCAATGGCTTCTTCTTCTTCTTCTTCTTCTTCTTCTTCTTCTTCTTCTTCTTCTCTCTCTCTCTCTCTCTCTCTCTCTCACTAATCTCACGCCTGAACTAAATGAAAAAGGAGGCCGGGAGAGAGCACTAGACATATTTTTATAAAGATTCATGAAGAAAGCTTGAGGTGGCACAAGCAGCTTGGTGTCAACTAATAGGAGAAGCTGGTGATGACTAGCCAAAGTTAATCTCTATCTAACATCAAAATATCCAACCCCATATGGAAGAAATATTTGGTGTATGAACTCACACCAATTCTACAAAAGCATATAATCCTCTTATTTTAAAATCACCCGCTATTTTAACTACGCCCAATCAAGTTCCGGAATTAAAACACGTTCTAAAATATCATCGGAATTAATTCAACCGAATTCTCAAATTTATCAACTATTATTATTACTATTATTATTTTTATTTTTACTTTCCCTTTTATTTCTTTATTTTGGATCGGGGTCTCACATCCTCCCCACCTTAAGAAGTTTGGACCGCCAAACTTAGGTGTCGTTATTCTGAATAATTAACTAGTAAGAAGATCAATACTAACAAAAATAATAATTCTACGCAGATCGTACCTTACTCGAATAACTCCGGATACTTCTGACGCATATCCGTCTCCTTCTCCCATGTGGCTTCTCCAGTCGTCTGATTTCCCACCAGACTTTAACTAATGGAATGTCCTTATTTCTCAACTGTTTGACACGGGTGTCCAGAATTCGTACCGGTCGTTCTTCATATCGTAGGTTTTTATCCAATTCAATCGGTGGTTGTTCTAGTACATGATTCGGATTTGATAAGCCTACTTAATGCCGTGTCTTCGGTGTAGTCTCGAGATAATGTCTTTCAACTTCAACAATCTATCAATACATCAACTGTATTTAGCTCTCATTATAAGGATGACATTACTTCCTTCAATATAATCAACAACTTTTCTATAGAAGTTATTGGCCTCAATCACATGTACGTCATATGAGAGCACATCTAAACCCACCTCTCAATTCAGTTCCTTAATAGCTTCGATATTGGATAACAGTCCAATCCAGTATCACAATTCAATACACCTCAATAGTCCCATGTATTAAGTTTGCAATCCAATCACGGCAAATCATATCATAATTCCCTTATTATCCACAGTCTTACACCTAATTACGTATCTATATCCCACTCATGGGCTGCAAACTAATACTTCATATTCTATTGACATCATATTATTATCTCTCTAGTGACCATATCATGTAATTTCCACCTCAACTTTATCTCTAAATTATAAACCCAAATCTATCAGAACTCACCCAAGTTTGGCACCTCAAAGTTGACCCCAATCACTATACTCCCAAGTTAAATCTACATACTAAGCTCCAATGGCTCCTTTTTCCCAATGGCTTACTAAGAACAAAACCCAATTATCCAATACCATCAAACGTTGCTCATTCAACCCAGTTAAATACCCAAGTGGTCAATCAATTCCACCCCAATTCACCATATTAAGTTCTCCACAGCCTAATCATATGCTCAACTTTTATTTACTCATGTCTCTCACTCAAAGTTTTCCCAAGTCTTTCATTACCCTGAGTACCACATCCTCAAGTGTTCCAATATCTCTAAATACCACATTAAATATAGCCTCCATCCTTTCAACTTCAAAGTCATAACATGTACCGTAAATCTCAAAGATTCCTATATCAATCTAAATTTCTACTATAAAGAACGGATACCCTTACCAACACATCCCAATTGATCGAATGACACACTCTACAATTTGATAATACACTAATGTACAAACTTGTATACAAGCTTCCAATCAACGTACATCGTCAATAACCCTCATTCATCAAAATATTTCCCAAGTCGACATTCCGTTGTTATTTCTACCTTGAATTACAATTATAAAATCCAATAATAGTTGACGTGACCCAAATCTTTCAATATAATCTCCAAACTCCCTCAACCCAAAACTACCTTTCATTCCTTGCATAATCAGTCCTTTAAAACCTCAAATTTACTGAACTTCACAAGCCCAAACTATAGCCTCAAATGACAAAATAGAGCACATCTACACTTTAAACACAACAGGTAATGTACAAACATCGTGTATGTACTCTACAACTCTAGGTTTTATATTTGAAAATCCAAAAACTCAGCTCTGATACCACTTCTGTCACGACCCATCCCTATATAGGAAGAATTAGTGACCGGCCAGTGAGTCCAACTCACTAAGGCCTCTAACACAATGAGTTTGAGGATTTTCATCAATCAAATCTACATAAAAGTTAAAGGTTATCAGAGTACGGTTGCATAAACAAAATAAACCAGAGTTGTGCGTGCAGACAGTTATAAGCACAAATAATTCCTAACTACTTTACTCATTAACTTACTACTACGGTCATCAGAACCGGCTCAAATGTAATCAACTCAACACCTTCTATGTATAGGCAGCTAGGCGTGACATAACGGCCTTCTTGTCATCTATCATCACTTGTAATGTTGTATTACAACATTCTTAAGCATAAAGCTAGAGTGAATTCAAATATGAAATTCTACGAGTTTGCCATGTTATCCATATGCACAATGCATGTAACATAATGATCTTTTTAAACGAAATTCACGGCATAGTCCAAAGGTCAAAGCCCGGGAAAAATCATTCAAGATTGTCTCATTATGGTCCATGGCCAAAGCCGAGGACAAATATTCAAGATTGTCTCATTTACGTTCAATTCAACGGCTGCCAATAATTCGTAGGTGGGAGCTACCCCCTTATGCATCATCGCATACGTGGAATGACGTCATCCATAAACCACATTGGCCGTGGTTACCAACCTTGTTTCACGCCTCTCGCTATATTCTAATCCCCTAGCGATCGGGGTACCGTTTGAACTACTTTTCAACGTATCAATCAATGTTTTCTTAATTAACGCATGGTCTCAGTATGAACAATTCAATATGATCTAGCATGGCATTTTCATGCTTAAAACAACATATAACATTGGAATATCTCATGCTTTCATGCTTTTAAAATTATACACGTAACAAGTCATATTTGAACTCACCTTCTGTCTTGTCTGAGCAATTAATTATTTTATCAATCTCCTACAATAAATCAATGATACTTTATTTAATATCAATGTTAAATGGTCAATGACATTAATAAAATCCTAATATTTATCGGTAATAAGTGCCAGACTACCGGTAATGACTGCCCCAAACTACTGGTAATAAGCCCCGGACTACCGGTAATAAAAGGCAAAGATCCACCTGAAGAAAAGTCAGTGCCCCAAACTACCGGTAATAAACCCCGAACTACTGGTAATAAAAGGCAGAGGTCCACCTGAAGAAAAGTCAGTGCCCCAAACTACCGGTAATAAACCCCGAACTACTAGTAATAAAAGGCAGAGGTCCACCTGAAGAAAAGTCAGTGCCCCAAACTACCGGTAATAAGCCCCGGACTACCGGTAATAGAAGGCACTGGTCCAGAAGTGCGCAAATTAATCTGAAGTGGCAAAACTCCATATTCAGCCATGGCTTCTCTCTAATACCTCAACTAACACCTCTGTTTTTCATTATACACTTCTATGATCACTATTTAAAGTCTAGATTAGTTTATTTCCTAGTTATATTATTATATAAAACATTAAACTAAGAGAAGCAAGAAAGTATACCCAAAACTGAGGTGCTTCTTCAATGGCTTCTTCTTCTTCTTCTTCTTCTTCTTCTTCTTCTTCTCTCTCTCTCTCTCTCTCTCTCTCTCTCTCTCACTAATCTCACGCCTGAACTAAATGAAAAAGGAGGCCGGGAGAGAGCACTAGACATATTTTTATAAAGATTCATGAAGAAAGCTTGAGGTGGCACAAGCAGCTTGGTGTCAACTAATAGGAGAAGCTGGTGATGACTAGCCAAAGTTAATCTCTATCTAACATCAAAATATCCAACCCCCTATGGAAGAAATATTTGGTGTATGAACTCACACCAATTCTACAAAAGCATATAATCCTCTTATTTTAAAATCACCCGCTATTTTAACTACGCCCAATCAAGTTCCGGAATTAAAACACGTTCTAAAATATCATCGGAATTAATTCAACCGAATTCTCAAATTTATCAACTATTATTATTACTATTATTATTTTTATTTTTACTTTCCTTTTATTTCTTTATTTTGGATCGGGGTCTCACACTCAGGCTCCTCCTGCCAAAAGATTGAGGAGGGATGAGGCCGAGGAGGTCGTCATCCAAGAACGGCAGACCGCTCCTGACGAGCAGGTCACACTTGAAGAGGAGGCTGCCGCTGCAGCTTCCGAAGTGGAGGCTTCTACAGCCCAAGACCTTGCTGAGCAAACCCAAACTCAACAGGGTAAGAAGAGGAAGAGCAGTGAAGCCTCTGCGCCTGACGCTGAACTTCCAGAGCCTGCTCCAGAACTGTCCATCATGCTCAACAGCAGGTACTGCATGGACGTAATGCATGAGCTTCCGACCGCGAAGGATCGGGAAATTCTGAGGAGCAAACCTTCTGAAGAGAAGCGTGCGCGGCTCCTCGTCCTCTTGGCTAGGGTATCCATCCTTCTCTCCTCTCTCACATACTTTCTCAATTATCGACCAACTCTAATCTTTGCTTTTACTGTGTGGTAGGCGTCAGTCCTCAGCTCCGACTTGGTGCAAGAGGCGTTAAACGATGAGGACGCTGTTGCTGAACTGGAGGAGAAGCTCAGACAAAGTGAGAAGCTAGAGTTTGAGCTCAGAGAGTCCAACTCCAAGCTAAAGGACGAGATTTTCCAGCTGAGGGACGAGAACTCAATCAAGGTGGCCCAGCTTGCGAGCTTAACGGAGGTCTCCTCAGCCCACGAAAAGCGGGCATCCCAGCTGGAGAGCAAGCTGAGGCTGGAGGAACGCCAGATGGCTGACCTGAAGAAAAACCTGGCCGATGCAATGCTGGGTCTGATGGCCCAACAAAAACACGTCCGAGAGTTGCTCCAGAGATGCGATGAGCAGGGCCGGCTGCTCTCAGAACAGGACGTGAAGATCAACTCACTGACAGAACAGGCTCGGTCAGCTCAGATGGATCAACTGAAGGACTCTCCGGAGTTTATAGATCTGATGACCGAGTACTTCTTCGGAGGCTTCATGTCCCTGAAGAGGAAGATCAGTTCTGCTCATCCTGAGCTGGACTTAAGCTCCTTCAAGCCGAAGGCAGGAGACGTCGGCCTGGAGGAGTTTGATGAGGAGGAGGCCTCCGAGGACGAAGAAGAGGAGGAGGGTGGCCATGCTGGGACCTTACTCAAGGAGGGGACAACCGACCGTGGTCTGCTCAGGATCACGCAAGGTGAAGAAGGCTCGGCCGTCATAGAAATCCCCGAGGATGACGAGCCTCAGCTTCCTATAGCCGTGGTTGATCCCGCCGTGGTCATGGCCGAGCAGATCTTTGAGCATGTGGGGGGTGTCCTTATCGAAGAAATTGCGGATGAAGTTTGTAAGGAACCCTCTCCGGCTGCAGACTAGGTGGCTGACCCTTCAGCTCAGGAACCACCTCCACTGGCTGACCAGTCTTCGGTCCTGGGACCTTCGGAAGAAAATAATTAGTTTTTTCCTCTTACTTCTTTTTTCTTGTACCTTCCATTTATTTTCACAGTGCTTGTAAGAAAAACACTTCAGTGAATGGAATGAGAAATTTCACATGTCAGGTTTCAGCTGAATGAATAACTTTCTTTCTTTTTCTTTTCTATCTCTGTTTCTGTGTGCAATGTCTCGACATATATCCTAAGCAATATAACTTAAGAAACACAACTCAAAGTTGAATAATTTCTTCGTCATGATACTTTGCTTGTCCCTGAGGCTTGATTGCTGGGCAGGCGAAGCTGCTCGGATACATGATCCTGGAGGACATGTTTGAGCAGTCGAGGCTGTTTGGATACATGGTCCCGGAGGACATGTCTGGGCAGTCGAGGCTGCTAGGATACATGGTCCCAGAGGACGTGTGCTGAGCAGTCGAGGCTGCTTGGATACATGGTCCCGGAGGACATGTGCTGAGCAGTCGAGGCTGCTTGGATACATGGTCCCGGAGGACATGTCAGAACAGGCGAGGCTGCTCAATCAATTCGTTTAGTTATCTTCAGACATAATTCAGACAACTTCATAGCAATAACAATCTGTCCATCTTAACTGGACTTGTAATAAATTTGATAATTCCTGTTTACATATCAAGACAGGACAACGAAATAACAATGAAATAAAACAATAGGGATAAACACTTGGTAAATATTATTGAAAATACTTCTTTAGGTGCTCAGCATTCCAGGGTTGAGGGAGCTTTTTCCCTGACAATGTAGCTAAACGATAGGCCCCAGCCTTCACGTGCTCAGTTACTTGATAAGGACCTTCCCAATTTGGCCCCAGATGCCCAATTCTCTTCCCTGTGGGATCTACTTTTTTCAGCACCAACTCCCCAGCTCTGAAACTTCTTTCCCTGACCTGGCTGTTGTAGAATCTGGCCATTTGCTGTTGATAAGTGGCCATTTTGATGGCTGCTTTTTCTCTCTTTTCTTCTAGGAAGTCTAATCCCTCCAATAGTCCCTGTCGGTTCCCTTCCTCTTGGAAATCCCGAGTTCTGTGGCTGAGCAGCCCAATTTCTACAGGAATTACTGCCTCCACCCCATAAGCCAAAGAATAAGGGGTTTCTCCAGTCGCTGTGCGTGCGGTCGTTCGATAAGCCCATAGGACACTGGGCAACTCCTCTGGCCAGTCTCCCTTTGCAGCTTCCAACTTCTTCTTCAGATTTTTCTTGATTGTGCGGTTTGTGACTTCAACCTGCCCATTGGCCTTAGGATATGCTTTGGAAGCATAGTGGACCTGTATTCCCCTCTGCTCACAAAATTCCTGAAACTGGTCATTATGGAACTGCTTGCCACGATCAGTGATGATCACCCTAGGTAATCCAAACCTGCTGATAATATTCTTCCAGATGAAGTTGATGGCCTTTTTCGTAGTGATGGTGGCAAGGGGCTCGGCTTCCACCCACTTGGTGAAGTAATCTACAGCCACAATAGCAAATTTGTTCTGCCCCTTGCCTATAGGAAGAGGCCCAATTAGATCCAATCCCCACTGGGCGAACGGCCAAGGAGAGGGGATTGGAGTTAACAAAGTGGGAGGACGGTGAAGAATGTTGCCAAACTTCTGGCATTTCTCACACTTCTGGACCATCTGCATTGCGTCGTTCTGCATGGTAGGCCAGTAATACCCTGTTCGGACCAATTTCTGTGCCAATGCTCTGCCCCCAGAATGATTTCCACAGGATCCTTCATGGATCTCTCTCATAGCATATTCAGCTTCTTCCGCAGTCAGGCACCTTAGCAATGGGAATGAATAACTTCTGCGATACAAAACTCCATCTAGGCACAGGTATTTAGCTGTTCTTAACCTCAGTCGCCTGGCTGAATCTTTGTCAGTAGGCAGTACACCCCTTTCCAGGTAATCAATAATGGGACTTGCCCAAGAATCTTTGTAGTCAACAGCAGCCACCTCCTGAACAGGTAATTCCACACTTGGTCTTTCCATCCTCTGGATTGGGATAAGGTGACTGAGGGCTTCTTCTCAAGCTGTGGCTAGTCGTGCGAGCTGATCTGCTTCTGCATTTTCCTCACGGGGAATCCTCAACAGCCTCAAAGTGTCAAAGACTTTCTGGAGATGTGGGACCCTATCCAGGTACAACTTCATTCTGTCTTCCTTGGCTTCATAATCTCCCAGAACCTGTCCTACCACCAACTGGGAGTCACTGCCCACAGTAAGGTCTTTGATTCCCAAGGATTTTGCTAGTTTGAGCCCAATCAGAAGTGCCTCATACTCAGCTTCGTTGTTGGTAGCTTTAAAACTAAATCTGATGGCATAGAGAAGCTTGAGCTTGTCCGGAGAAATTAGGATGATCCCTGCTCCACTGGCCTCTGTATTCACAGAGCCATCAACATAGAGGAACCAGCCCATTGGCTCCTTAGCCCCTGGGCCCACTGGTTCAGCTGGCAGGGCATTTGAAGCATCTGGTGGTGAGAATTCTGCCATAAAATCAGCAAGGGCTTGTGCCTTGATGGCTGTTCTAGGACAAAATTCCAAGTCAAATTCTCCCAGCTCCACAGACCACTGGATCAACCTCCCAGATGTCTCAGGACTATGCAACGTCTTTTTAAGCGGCTGGTCAGTCATAACTTTGATGGGATGTGCTTGGAAATAAGGCCTCAATCTCCTTGCTGCTGTTACCAAGGCAAAGGCCATCTTCTCGACCTGAGGGTACCTGGTTTCAGCGCCCCTTAATGCTCTGCTAGTATAGTAGACTGGATGTTGTATGTTGGCTTCCACTCTTATCAGTACTGAACTCACTGCGTGAGGTGAGACAGCTAAGTAAATGTATAGATTCTCCCCCCTTATGGTACGGCTGAGGAGGGGAGGAGTCATCAGATATCCTTTCAGTTCTTGAAAGGCCATCTCACACTCCGGCGTCCAATGGAAAGCTTTCTTTAGGACTTGGAAAAACGGACGGCATTTATCGGTAGCTCGGGAAACAAAACGATTGAGGGCTGCAATGCACCCCGTGAGCTTCTGCACCCCCTTAATCCCCCTGGGAGACTCCATATTAAGGATGGCGCTGATCTTCTCAGGATTGGCCTCTATACCCTCTAGGACACCATGAATCCTAAGAACTTTCCCGAACTGACCCCAAAGGCACACTTGCTCGGATTGAGTTTCATCTGGTACTTTCGTAGCGCCTCAAAGGCTTCTCTGAGGTCTTCCACATGACTTGACCTTCTCAGGCTCTTAACCAGCATGTCATCAACATAAACCTCCAT
Source organism: Arctostaphylos glauca (assembly GCA_019985065.2). Taxonomy (NCBI): domain Eukaryota; kingdom Viridiplantae; phylum Streptophyta; class Magnoliopsida; order Ericales; family Ericaceae; genus Arctostaphylos; species Arctostaphylos glauca. Next base: position 30,685,023 of record JAHSPW020000008.1, read on the forward strand.
ATTATGACCTATCTGCTCCTTGAACATTCGGTTGACTAGCCTCTGATAGGTTGCTCCAGCATTCTTGAGCCCAAAGGGCATCACCTTGTAGCAGTAGAGCCCTCTAGCCGTGATGAAGGAGGTTTTCTCCTCATCTTCAGGATGCATCTGGATTTGATTGTAGCCAGAAAAAGCGTCCATGAAACTGAGCAACTCGTGACCAGTTGTAGAATCCACTAGGAGATCAATCCTGGGTAAGGGGAAGCTGTCTTTAGGGCAGGCTTTGTTAAGGTCCTTGAAATCCACACACATCCTCCATTTTCCTTTTGGCTTAGGGACCAGCACCACATTGGATACCCACACTGGGTATTTCGCTTCTCTGATAAACTGGGCCTCCTCCAATTTATCCACCTCTGCGGCAATGGCTGCATTGCGCTCTGGAGCAAACGTGCGCGTCTTCTGCTTCACTAGACGATGAGCATTGTCCACACTTAATCGATGAGTGATGATATTGGGATCTATGCCTGGCAGATCTCTGTGGGACCAGGCAAAGACATCTGCATAATCCCTTAGGAATTTCACCATAGCAGCCTTCTCCTCCGGACCCAGACCTGAACCCAAACGGAACGTCTTCTCAGTCTGTCCTTCTACCACAGGCACCTCGACCAGTTCCTCGACTGGCTCTCCTTGCTGGAGCTTTTCCTCATCCCTTGTGTCAAGCCCACTGACTGAAAGGGCTTCTCTTGTCTTTATCGAAGTGATATAACACTCCCTCGCCCTCTTCTGATCTCCTCTGACCTCTCCAACACCACCAGCTGAAGGGAATTTGAGTTTCAAGTGAAATGTGGAAACCACTGCTTTGAACTTATTGAGGGTCTGCCTACCCAGTATCACGTTATAAGCTGAAGGGCAATCCATCACCAGAAAATCCACCAAGGCAGTGGCATTCCTTTGCTCATCTCCAATCACGATGGGCAAGGATACCACGCCCAAGGGATGGGCTGTCTCTCCCGAAAAACCGACCAGAGGAGACTGCACAGGCCTAATACTATCTCTCCCCAGCTGCAGCTTCTCAAAAGCAGGTAAGAAGAGGATATCTGCTGAGCTCCCTGTATCCACGAGGATCCTCCTCATTGTCCAGTTGGCGAGGAGAGCTGTGATCACCAATGGGTCATCATGAGGATAGAGTACTCCTTCCTCGTCCTCTGCCGTGAACTGGATGGCTGAATCCGTCGCCCGCGTGCGCTTGGCTGGTCTCTCTGCATTGAACACTTCCCTGACATAGGTTCTCCGAGCAGCCCTGGTATCTCCACTAACTCCTGGCCCCCCAGAAATCGTGTTTATTTCCCCTACGGGGCGATGAGGAGGAGGAGGAGGAAGAGTCCTCTCACGCCTGTGATCAGCTGGCTCAGCAGCATGTCCTGTCCCTTGATTAAACTCCCCTTCCTTACGAACAAATCGTTGGAGACGCCCTCGTCTGATCAACCCCTCAATCTGTTGCTTCAGCTCAATGCAGTCATCCGTATCGTGCCCATGATCACGATGGAAACGACAGTATTTCTGGCGAGAACGTCGCCTAGCCGGTGTTTTCATCTTTCCTGGCCACTTGAGCTCAGGATACTCACTTATCTCCTGCAGCACCTGATTGACTGTTGCGACCAGGGGAGTATAGTCTTGGAATCTCCTATCGGGCCTCCCCCTCTGGGGAGAATCTCGCCTGTCCGTTCTCCCCTTCTGGGGAGAATCTCTCCTGTCTATTCTCTTCCCTCTTGGGTAGTCCTCAATCCTAGACTGCCCAGTCTCTTTCCTTCGTTTGTTCGGCTGAGGAGGCCCTGTCTGGGGGGCAGAAGCTTCCCTTTCGCGATTGTGGTGGGCATCAAGGGTGTCCTCTGCGTTCATCTGTCGCTGGGCCCGCATCATGAGCTCAGCCATGTTGGTCGGTGGCTCTGCAGATAAGGAAAACAAAAACTGTCCGGGTCTGAGCCCTGACATGTATGCCGCGATGGCTACCTGATCATCAGCATTGTCCACCTGCATGGATTCCTTGTTGAACCTAGTTGTGAATTCCCTGAGTGTTTCCCCCTTAGCTTGCTTGATATTGAGCAAGTAAGTGGCTGGCCTCCTGTACCGTTGACCGGCAATGAAATAACTTACAAAGAGGCGACTGAGCTCTTTGAAAGTACTGACTGTGTCGGGAGCAAGCTTGTTGAACCACATCCGAGCGGCTCCTCGGAGAGTGATGGGAAAATCCCTGCACATGATGGCGTCAGGCACCGCCTGAAGGTGCATAAGGGATTTGTAGGTTTCCAAGTGGTCAAGAAGGTCTCTGGTCCCATCAAAGATATCGATCTGAGGGACTCTGAATTTTGGTGGGAGGGGCACCGCCATCACCTCAGCAGTGAAGGGAAGCTCAGTGGTCTGCACCAACTCATCCACAGAGGCTGGAGCCTTGGCCTTCATCTGCTTCGTCAGGTTATCCAACTGTGCTTTCATCTGGCGCATCTGATCGGTCATAAGACCTTCAGGAAATGTGGAACCGGAAAAAGTTTCGTAATGCGGTGCTGCGGCATGGCTGCTGGTCTCCCCATGCCCCCCAGTAACGTCAAAGTCTACGCCAGCCATTCCTGGGGCAGGGGGATCAGCCATCGGGGCCAATAGCGGTGGTGGATCTCTAGTAGGGGGTTCAGGTTGTAGGCGCTGCAGTAAGGCCTGATTCTGCTCCAGAATGCGCTGCATCCCTTGCGTCAACGTCACCACGTCCTGACGGAGGGCTTGATAATCAGCAGCGGTTGCAACAGGTGGAGCAGAATGAGCATTGTTGTCGTTGGAAGCCATTGAGCGGGTCAAGACCATAAATCCGATCAATCAATAAATTTCTAATGGTTCCCACAGACGGCGCCAACTGATGAAACGGATTTATGATCGTCCCCAGCCGACCTGCAAAAACAACTTGACACCGGTGTGGTATCTTGCCAACACCCCTCCGATGCCTAAGTCAGCTTGAGGATGGAGGAAAAATGTAGAAAATCTGTATGGATAAAATTGGGCAGAATGTACGTACCTTGTACCATAGAGCTGCCTCCATTATATAGAGATCTTGTTGGAGACAAATTAGGAAGGGACGTGGTCCACTCCTGATTTGGCGGAGTAAATCAAGGCTAGTGGCCTTTGATTTGGTAACTGAATCCCCAACAATCCCCCTTGCCTTAAATAACGGAAGCGGGTGAAGATGGTGCGTAAGACGTGGAGAGATCTTTGGGATCTTCCTTTCCTAGTGGAACGATACGTTTTAGGCAGATAGATCCCAGGAATTGTGGAGAGTTATTCGGCGGAATAGGTCCGACAATGGCTGGGCTGAGCAGACCAGACAGTGGCTGAGCTGAGGAGACCGAGACACTGGCTGAGCTGAGGAGACCGAGACATTGGCTGAGCCTAAGATGCCGAGGAGACGACCGAACCGAGCAGAATACTAACCGGCTCAGTCTGCGCGTCATGACCTATCATCATCATTTTAAAAATATTTTGAGAAGTAATTTATTTAACTTTCGAGTCAATTTAAACTAGTATTTTTTACAAGAAGAATATAAGTTGGAATAGTTTGATTTGTTTAAAAGACTTATGAGTGTTGCTAGTGTCACCCGAAGATTAATATAGCACGACGAGAGATTAATCGATGCCAGAAAGAGCGGTAGCTAGGCCACCTTTAACGGGTATTCAATCCCATCGTTAAGCTGTCCACCAGATTATATATATGGACGGATTTACAACTAATTTTTTTAGTATTCTCTCTGCATACGTGTTGAATCTTGTTGTATCAGTAGTCTTTTCATCAGATGTTTGTCTGATTCCTACTTGATCTGAAAACTTATTTGAATTTCTCTAGTACTAAAAGCGTAAGAATTAGTTAATGTTGTTTGGTCGGTGTCAGTCGAAAAATATTTTGATGTTTAAGTTAATTCATGAACTAGAAGGATAACCCGAAATTCTTGTTTGAGAAAGAAAGAGCATGTATCGTATTTTTCATGACCTGAAGTTACCATTTATAATCGGATCTAACTTGGACTCCAAACTAGCATATGCAGGGGTACGCTCCCAATGACGTCAAAAATAATTATCGCTACCCCCTAACGTTATGCATATTGCCGAACGTGACATCAGACACTACGTGTCAAGGCCGAGCCACACGGAGTACACGTGAAAACTTGCATAGCCACGTTAGTTGAGTCTTCCAATCCACGTCTTCGTTGAGTTGTCCAATCCAGGTCTTGCTTCAGCTAGGTCTACAAGGCCCGCGCTCACCAAGCAAGCTGGTTGCACAAGACCATGCATATCACATTGGACCTATCTTGTCCAAATTCGGTATTGATCCGATTCATTACAATCCGTGTCATTAATTTATTATTCTAACTATGTCAGTCATATTTAAATGTATACAGATACTAATGACGTAAATTAAACTCGGATGGCGCCGGCCTGCCGAATTTAATTCCGTATCGACCAGGCAAATCTAATTTGTTTATAGATAATTACAGCCAGGGTAGGAACTAGGAGGACATCTCCCCTCTCTCTCTCTCTGATACATATATATATCTACACACACATGACAGAGAATGGAACACTGAGAGTAGTGTAATAAGAGTGAAAAAATGGAGGTGTGGAGGGGGTTGTGTTTGGCTATGGTGATCACCATGATGGTGACAGGGAGAGGGGAAGGACAATTAGTAGAGAATTTCTACAAAAACAGTTGCCCGAACGTCGAAAGCATTGTGAAGCAAGCTGTAACTAAGAAGTTAAACGAGACTACGGTCACCATTCCGGGCACTCTTCGCCTATTTTTCCATGACTGCATGGTTGAGGTACCCCCACCATGAATACTTTAAACTTGGGTTTCTGTTATGTTCAACAGGGAGGATTTCCAAGAAGATGGGTGATCCAATGTCGTATTAATTTGGCCATTAATTAGTTGTTTTCATATATTCCCTTTGGCTACCTTTGCAGGGATGTGATGCCTCTATTATAATATCATCACCAACCGGAGAAGCAGAAAGGGATGCTACGCTTAATCTCTCTCTCGCCGGAGATGGCTTCGACACTGTAACCAAGGCAAAAGCCGCCGTGGAAGCAGTTTGCCCCGGCGTAGTATCATGTGCTGACATCTTGGCACTTGCTGCCAGAGATGTTGTAGTCCTGGTAAACATTCACTACCTACCTAGCCCAACACACTACAATATTTATGAACTATTTTTGGCAGATTTTAAAACACTTCAATAAAAGTTTCACGAAAATAAGCATCTTAAGGAATCGGAAAATTACACACACTAAGTAATCGAACAATAGTTTTTGTGCAGGAATGAACTCCACTATGAATTTGTAATAGAGTTGAGCGAGACAACCTTACTTTCTGTCAATCATCTTCCAGCTAACCATCTTTGTGTCGTCTTTTCTTCTTCTAAGTATCTTATCCCGAATCAACGCACGAGAAGGGTCACGTTTCATGTAATAGGCTTATGTATGGTCACGGAGTATTGGTGTCCGATCTTTATAAACTAACATGAAAACTCTTTCACATGAATAATACTACCAAAAACTTCCCATTTACACATGGGATGAATTCCTAATCCATGTTGCTAATGTTCCGGTCTTCAAACAAGAATTAGGGGACTTGTTCGACCTGTTCAAATGAATGCAATGCTGTAATTAGCATACCATTTGGGCACTTCTGTTGGGGTTAGTATTTCAAGGAGTCATCCTAATCCATAATGGTCTGGTCTTTAAACAACAAATTATGAGACTCATTCGACCATTTGACATGAAGTTGTCCCGTTACGCCCTCTGATACTAATGTCCATATATTATCGCGAGAAAAAGGCGTTCAGATACATTTATTTGTATGCATTTTATTACATGCATGGTGAATGTATATGTAATCTACTTGGGAGTACTTGGAAGCTCATTACACTTGTGTTTTTTTCTGCGATGAAACCTTCTTTGTAGGCAAATGGGCCGACATTCAACGTGGAATTGGGACGTCGCGACGGACTCATTTCAAACTCATCTCATGTCCCCGGAAACCTGCCATTGGCCTCCTTCAATCTCAGCCAACTCAACTCTTTGTTTTCCAAGCACAACCTCAGTCAGACCGACATGATCGCATTGTCCGGTGCCCACACCGTCGGCTTCTCCCACTGCAGCAACTTCAACAATCGACTCTACAACTTCTCCTCGACGTCTCAAGTAGATCCAACTTTGGACCCAACATATGCCCAGGAACTGATGCGAGATTGTCCTCGAACGAATGGAGACCCCACAGTGGTTATCGCCTTGGATCCTGTGAGTCCATTAATTGCCGACAATGTCTATTACAAGGATCTGGTCGGAGGGAAGGGGTTGTTAACTTCAGATCAAGTGCTCTTCTCTGATACAGCATCTAAGCCAACCGTCAGGAATTTTGCTAATAATCAGGCTAACTTTAATAGTGCCTTTGCTACTGCAATGAGGAAGCTTGGCCGTGTGGGTGTCAAAACTGGTAGTCAAGGACAGATAAGAAAAGACTGCGCAGCCTTCAATTCATAAGAGAGAGAGAGAGAATGAAATAAGGCTGGAGAAGAATTCATCGGAATCATCATGGATCTTATATAGAGGCGATGGGTGATCTGATCGTTGTTTAATGTCACGATTTTATGTGTACTATAGTATTCAGAAGTTATTTTTGTTTCTCCAAAAAATAAAAGGAAGACTATGTGCTAGAATTCTTGATCTTGGTGCAAGGAGCGTACCGGAAGCGGGGGACGAATTAAGAAGGTGAATCATATATTTTTTGTCAATATTTTGGTGTTTATATTCTCACTTCAAAAAGAATTATTTACAAACTTCTAATCAAGATATTTGATAGTAATCTCAGTCGAAGTGTGTGTAAATTAGTCTGAACACTCTAAATAATAAAAAGAAAGAAGGTTTTAAAAATAATTTTGAGTTGCTACCCCGAGCACATGCACATATAAATATCATTATCTTGTAACTTAAACCCAAGAGCTGGTTGGTCTAGTGACGGCTAAGATCCGATCCAAAACTTAGTAGTTTATTCTCTTCAAAGATCGTGTTCGAAATCTTTCAAATATTATCAATCCTTATGAAGCTTTAGCGATATAATTTTGGAGAGCTATCTCAAAGTTCTTTGAATAAACTTCAAAGGAAAGTCAGAAGACTAAGCTTTTCCATGAGAATAAGGATCTAAGTGTAATCTCTATATATTTTGATACGTTTGAATAATCCCTTGCCATAAATCATAATAATAATATACTAAAAATTTCATGTGAATATATATAAATATGTTCTATTGTGATCTCTATTTTGATACGCTCAAATAATTCCTCGTCGTGATCATAATATATGATTTGTTTATAAGAATACTTTTGGCAACCTATCTTATAGTTCTTTGTTTTGCATTCCAAGGCTTTATTTTTTTTAATTACAATTTGATAGCTGGCTATACCAAATTTTGTAGCTATTAGCTAATATTGTAGTATAACTGGAAGAAAGCTTAGGTTAGCTTTCATTAATTTGATTTTAACACAAAAATAAAAAAATGCAACTTGCCATGCAAAGTATTTATAAAATAGTCGAGAAAGGTGATATTCAACAAATTTCATCTTTATTTAATTACGAGTTATTATGAATATACTTTCAAGAGATTGTCCAAGAACAAATAATGGTGCATACCAAGGCCAATCCCACTCTTAGACATAAGAGTTACGGGCACAGGGGGTCAGGCCTATCATATCAAAAGGATGGTAGAAAGAGAACCGAGTTATTTATTTCATTCGATGTTGCGGTACAAGCCTGGATCCACCCAATTCTATAGACTTTTGGATAATAAGAAAGCAAGCTGATCAGCTTAAGGAAAAAGTCCACTCAACCACTAACTCAGTGCAGGTCACATAACTAACAGCCCAATTAACCTTCGCTTCTTGACGCTGACATCCTCTAAGACATCACCAATACTATGGGCTTTGGCTTATCTAGCTAAAAAATGATGAATGAGATTTTGGCACTCCACTCATAATACGGTAGACTACTATATTGAAATTCTGAATCCGCTTAAAATTGATGATCTGTTCAAGTGTTAGGATGCGGATTTCTATAATAATATCGTTTTACATTTGACCCTTTAATCTTTATAAACTTTATTTAAAAATTAATATATTTCTTTTGCTGATTAAAAATTATAAAAACACTCCCTTACATAATCTTCTTAGTTCCACTATTTTTAATAAAAAGCTCTCTCCTCGAGTAGGATATATAATATTTGAAAGAATTGTCAGCGGCTTCATGTTTAAGAAGTCATATTAAGAAACCCACTAGCTAGGCCCTAACTGCGATAAAGATTTGCTAGTCTCTTGTTGAATAATACTCCTGTTCGACAATGAAAAGTGGGTTTGATTAGGAAGGAAACTCGGCACCAAATGCTTCGGCAATCTTTTGTAGAGTTTACTCATGATTTCGTGCCGAACTCTGCAAACGAATAAATAGGTCATCTTTTCAGAAATATTAAACAAAAATTTTCCGTCTTTAATTCCACTAGAGTAAGTCCGTTGCAAGTGGAGCAACTTTAATTACTCAATCGACTCGAGTTACTATTCATCAAGTGGATTATTAGTAAGCAAACCACATGGCAAAAGTTGGTGTAGGCGGATGAGTAATGACAGATGTAACGAACATAGTTATTTTTTATGTCACTGAGAAAACGCGTCCAGTACAAACAAATAATATAACTGGAAATACAAATAGTATTAATAGATTTTTTAACTGTGGAACCCAGGTGCATCAAACCTGGACAAATCCACACATTTCAAACCAATAGAAAAAAGGAATACCCTAAGAACACGCTTTCGATAAACAAATGAGTTGACATTTTCAAAACCAAAATACCCACAAGTGGTTGCTTATGAAAATTAGTGAAACTTAAAGTTTACTTCTTTAAGATTTCAATTTCGAAACTTTAAAACTTCTCAGGTGTTATAAACTCTTATGTGGTTAATTCAGGCTTTGTTCTAGTTCTAATTAGAATCTCGTTAATAGATGGTGAAAGTAGTCCACTATAAATAGTCGGGATGTGCATAAGTACTTAATTTGAACATTTTCAATTATTAAAGTAAAAGAGTTTGCTTATGAGAAGTTCAAATAGTATAACTTTGAATCTGCAAAAGTCTTCTTGAACGAGGCAAAGCTAATAGATGGTGGAAGTAGGTCATCAGAAATTAGTCAAAATATACATAAGTTAGCCAGAACATTTAGAATTATTAAAAAAAGAAAGAGGTTGCTTATGAAAAGTTGAAATAGTAGTACTTTGAATCAGCAAAAGGCTTCTGCTTGGACCAGGTATATGATCTAATCTCTTCTTCTTCTTCTTCTTCTATATATGAGAACTTTAGTCAACAAAAAATTGAGAGAGAAGGAAAAACTGTGATAATCAGAGTGGAGAAAAAATGGAGCTGAGGAGAGGGTTGTGTTTGGCAATGGTGATGATATTCATGGTGATGGGGAGAGGGGAAGCTGGGAAATTGAAAGAGAAATTCTACAAGTCGAATTGTCCGGATGTGGAAAGCATTGTGAAGCAGGCTGTATCTGTAAAGTTGAACCAGACTTTCGTTACGATTCCAGCCACTCTTCGCCTATTTTTCCATGATTGCTTCGTTGAGGTACCCAGCCTCCTTTAAACTTCTGTTTTGACTATGAGAGAGAGAGAGAGAGAGAGAGAGAGGATTTTCAAAATCCATATAGGTTTTTGCGTGGTCTTATCCGACCCAACTCCGAAATTTAGAACGGTCGGCCTGTTTTGGGAGGAGAACAATGGAGGGAGAGTCGTGCCCACTTTCTCTCCGTTGCTCCCGTCTTTTTCGTTGCCATCTCTTTCTATTTGCTCCCAGAGGTTGAGGTTCTGGTTCAAATCCAGTGCGTGACATACTTCAAACTTTTGTAATGTTTGTCTGCTATAGAGAGAGATTTTCACTAGACCATATAGGTGATCGGTTGGTCCTGACCCAACCCCCTGGAATTTAGAACAGCCGCTAGAACGATAGCGAAAGAAGCAAAGCAGCTAGAGCAATAGTGAGATGGCTGAATGAAATGACTGTGCTAGACCGATATGGAACACAGTAGTAGTTTTTTTTTTTTGAAAGACAAAAGATTATAAAAGAAAAAAATTATATCAGACGTAAATAATCTTTTATATTTCATAGGAGATCCTGTTCGTTTATTTATAGTTCTTGCTTCCAAAATTAGGTGTAGCTATATCACACGCTCATGTTTTTACAATCTTTATCAGTATTGCCTTGAATGATGCTACAAATCTCCATTGGGGTTGCACTGTAGGGACTTGTAGTCTCCAGAGTGTGTTAGTCTACAGGCATATACTTGTCATTATTCCAAAGGTCAAAATGCCCGAATCCACTAGTATACATCTAGGTGTCCAATCTTTCAAATCAAACCACAGTTAAAAGTCCTTCAACTAGCTAGCGTACCATATTAGAAAGACAGTAATGAAACTTGTCACAAATCAAGCCTACTTCCTAGATCAACTCTACTTCGTTTCTTTGGGACCTTTTGCACCACTGTCAAAGGAGATAACACGCCTTCATTGATACTGATCACTCTTGACTATAGGATAAGAATATTAAGAGAGACTACTCAAACAAATTCATGGCTCGGGATTTTAACGGTGATGATGGCAATAAATTTATCAATAGAGCCATCACCAAATAGAGTGTCAAAACCAATGCCATAACAACTTGGCAAGGTACAGACATGCACAGATCCAAATCGTTTGATGCACGTGGAGTGTGCATATGTGTTAATGTGTGTAGACTTTCTCTAATTTGGTAAACTAGTTGTTTTCATATATTCCCTTTGTCTACCTTTGCAGGGATGTGATGCCTCAATTTTGATATCATCACCAAACGGAGATGCAGAGAAGGATGCTGCAGATAATATCTCCCTCGCCGGAGATGGTTTTGACACCATAATCAAGGCAAAAGCCGCCGTAGAAGCAGTATGCCCCGGCATGGTATCATGTGCTGACATCTTGGCAATTGCTGCCAAAGATGTTGTAGTGCTGGTAAAACATTCACTGCCTCTTATGCACAGATTCATACCAACTAGCATCTGACTTAATGCACTCACAAGTGTCCGTATCGCTCCCTAGCTTCGTGTTAAGGGCACAACGGATAGAACTACTTACTCTATTGGCGTGATACTAATAGTGACCTGTGCTACAGTTAGGACTTCGATATGGTTTTATACAAACCTAAAAAAATTTCACGAAGAAGTACTCCAGTCAAGTGTCGGCCTAATTCAGAATGAATGTAATGGTGTCAAAATAATCTACTGTCTGTTTCTCGCGCTTGCGATCACAAGCTAGTCTGTCTTTTGGTTAGTGTCTATATCCCTCAAGTTTTTGCTTACTTTGTTCGTTCCCGGGCAAAAGAAAAGAAACAACATGAAGCAATAAGATACCATTTGAGGCATTCATAAAGTTTTTGTTTTCCATGTTAAATACATCACACCATTTGTGTTTGATGTGATGAAACCTGCCTGTAGGCTGTGGGGGCATCATTCAAAGTAGAATTGGGTTTTTGTTTTCCATGTTAAATACATCACACCATTTGTGTTTGATGCAATGAAACTTGTTTGTAGGCTGGGGGGGCGTCATTCAAAGTAGAATTGGGCCGTCGTGACGGACTCATCTCTCAGGCATCTCTAGTTGTCGGAAAACTTCCAGAGCCCTCCTTCGATCTCGACCAACTTAATGCCATCTTCAACAACAACGGCCTCAATCAATTTGACATGGTTGCACTATCTGGTGCCCACACCGTCGGCTTCTCCCACTGCAGCCGGTTTGCGAATCGGCTCTACAACTTCTCCTCCTCCTCTCCAGTAGATCCTTCTCTAGACCAAAACTATGCCCAGCAACTGATGCAAGCTTGTCCTCAAGATGTGGACCCGAGAATCGCTGTCGACTTAGATCCTACGACCCCAGAAGTTTTCGACAATGTCTTCTACAAAAATGTGGTTGCAGGGAAGGGGTTATTGAGTTCAGATGAAGTGCTTTTCAGTAACCAAGCATCTCAGCAGACTGTCAGGGATTTTGCTAAAAGTCCCAAGGCGTTTAATACAGCCTTTGGCAATGCAATGAGGAAACTTGGCCGTATGGGAGTGAAAACTGGTAGACAAGGACAGATAAGGACAGACTGCACAGCCTTCAATTCATAAGGGGAAGCTTCTTGCCAAACCTCATGACATGGAGAGAGAGAGAGAGAGAGAGAGAGAGAGAGAGACATGAACTAAGAGTGGAAAAGAATCCATTTGCAAATATACATAATTTTATTTCTCCCAAAAAGAGAATGGAAAAAGAAATTGTACTTGTAAATCAACTTATTTTGTTGATTGTGGCGTTCCAAACCCGATAGATCTCTCTATGACTTGCTTGCATTGAATTTCTCTTACTTGAATTGCAAAAAGAAACAATTAGTTAGTGTCGTCTAATCGAAAGTAGCTGGACGACATCCCGTATTTAAGTTACTTCCTGAAACAGCATGTTCTGACTTAAAAAGTAACAGCGTGTACCTTGTGGAGACTGCCTTAGTTATCCTATGTAGAGGACTGCGTTGGGATCACGTAGCACGATGTCCAAGATACAGTGTCATGCACCACGACGTCCAGACCAATTGTCACCACATTTGGACCAACTCCCTCGCCCACCACGTTTGGAATAAACACCTCATGCTCCATGATGTCAGAAATACCCATTTCTACCTCTGACGTCAAGCATAATGCACCGAGTGTCGGGTCGTGCCGAGCCGCTTGTTGACTACGTGGGCTTACGAAGTTGCTGGTCAGTGGTCATGCCAACCGCTCTCCATTCGATACGACCCACGTTTGACCTACTAAAAATCAAAATAGTTGCATGACATGCATGTTTTGTAGAGCCTTCGGTCCAGACCCACGCTGGAGCAAATTGGACCAATGACCCATCATGGTAAGAGGAATGACCGAGTCTAAGGTCATCTTTCGGTCCAACGATTACTGAATCGAACCAAGACCCATATGTGCCGTGTTCCAACCTCTCGTAGGTCCGGCCTATTACATCCACATATGGGTCCGACTCTCGTAGGTCTGGCCTACCACGTCGATGTTTGGTGCTTTTAGATTCACTTTACATGACTAGCCATAAACCAGTTAACCAACATATTTGGCAGCAATATCAGTTAACCAACTATGAATGCTCTAAAAACACAAATGAAATGAAGCAGGCAAAGGAATCCTTAAACTAAAACAGGCAAAATTATCTCCATATTCATCACAAATCGTTTACAGCAATATGTATAATGATCAATCGTTCAGTCCAACAAAGTGCCTGTCTTGATACATCACTCGATATTCGAAACAAAGAATCCTACATCAAACAGCACGATTGCGCCCTTGAGCAGTAGGAAAGAATATGGTAACAGTGGAATATGTATGCATCCATAATCTCTCACAAATGTTTCAAGAAACATAAGATGGAAAAAGTGGAATCACCACCACCTTGCGCAAAACATATAGAAAATGCCAATCCGTGTATATAAGTAGAATTCGTACGATTCCATCTACAATCTCATCTCGTAAATCAGGTATGAGATTTTCCATAAAGGTGAGCATAAACGACCTTTGTGCGATAGACGAGTATCATGCTTAAAACAACTGCAATGATGCAAAGTCCGGACATAATCATGAACGTGAAGAAGAAGCATATGGCACCATCACACTTTAGTGCTTCATCCACGCCATAACTGCCTAAAAATAACGATCCCAGACCCTTTTGGTGGTGAGAGTGAGAATGATGGTGTTGCCTTTCTGCTTCGTTGTCATATATACTGCTCGCGATCAGTCCAGAGAAGACTAGGGAACCAGCAGGGTTTGCCAAAGTGAGAAAATTGTACAGAACTCCAAATTTTTTCAAGCCAAATAACTCAGAGGCAGTAGCAGGGACAATAGCCCAGTGGGCACCAAAGCCAAGTCCAATGAGTAGCGTGCCAATGTACATTGCCCCGGGCCAACCCATAGCAAGGATGAAGTGACCAAATGCCATTACGAGTTGAGCTGCAGCCAGGGCCACTGGCCTTGGATAAGCATAGTCCCTGATCAAGAAATTTCACAATGTTCGATGAGAAATCGCGAAAAACAAAGATAACAAACGAGGTTTCGTTAGTACAAAATGAAGAAGTAGAAACTTGTAATACCTGACTATAATCTCAGAAAAGTAACCCCCACCAACACGGCCGAGGAAGTTCCAAATGCTGATCAACGAAACAAAGATATGCGTATTATCGTACCCTAAGGATTGGCTCATCTGACCCAGATTATCAATCACTGTCAAACCAGATCCAGACCCCAACAGAAGTGAGAAAAAGATAAGCCAAAAGTCGGCCTTTATCAAAGCCTGCGTCAAGGTGAAATCCTCCCCCCTATGTGGACCTCTTCTCCTCTTGATCCTCACGGCTCCTTCTGCTGCTGCTTGGGCTAGTCTTACTTGCAGTTGGGCGATTCGCTTTTGCCTCTCTAAAGCTGGAAGCAAGTCTACTTCCTTAGGTTTCTCATCTTCCACCTCGCTAAATATAACATCGTTTATATCATGTCCAGATTTGGTCGGTTCTTGTTTATGTGACTCGAGAAGAAGAGCTGCTTCTGCTTGATCTCTTGCATCTGGGAAAATACTCAACGATACAGGAATCACAATGGGAACTAGTAGGAGAAGAAATAATCCGACTGTGAAAATTATGATCACAGTGTGGTTCAAATCAACTAGATCTTCGAGAAGCATGACCCCCATCAAATATGCAGCCAAAAGGAGGCAGACGCTATAGATGAACGAGGTACTTCTCCCATCCGATGCTCTAACTTGTTTGTGACCTCCCACAGGCCTGACAATGAACATAAGGGAGATAATCACCATTGCTGGCCCAACTGCAACCATGAAGATGAGAGCTGCCTGATCAGGAGTATGGATCACTGTATATATCTGTGTCAGAATTGCGCCACTTAAACCTGCAAATCCCTTTAGTACTCCCACCACGGGGCCCCTGCTCTTTGGAAAGTTTTGCACGCACGAGACCAGAGATGCAGTATTGAAGTAGGTCTCACCATTATTACCCACGAATATAAGGATGCACATCTGCATAACGAGACTAGTTAACAATCTTCCCAAGGCACGAGTAACTGATTTTTCCTGATCTCTAGAACTAAGAAGGCAAGAAAACTATCTCATAAGCGGTCATGATATAAATGCGTATGTTTCTCTGCATCAAGAGACATATGCATAGTGGTCGAAGAATATGCATATATAACTGCATATATAACTTTTCGTCGAATCTTGTTTAAAACAATGGAAACCATTTAGTTTCTCCAGCATAATTGTGGAACGTGATAGAACATAACCTCAAAAGAAACAACAGATTTTTTCACGTGAATGAACTTCTTCCTTAAAGCGAATTGCAGGTAATATGCAAACCCGGGAAAAAAGAAAAAGACATCACTTATTAGTCTCGTTGTCAACATTCTTAGAGATCCATTAAATCAAGCTGAAAACCAACAGAACCATCCATAGGCTTATCAAATAGCATCCTGCCTCACCTCAGAAAATGCAGATAGATGTTTTTACCAATGTTTTAAAACCCTTTCAGCAGAACTGAGACTAATGCCAGGCATAACATCACCCATGTATCTGGCCAAAAGCAAGATGCCAAAGCATAGAGGAAAAGGGAAAATCGTTCTGCTTTAATGTCATCTAACAGTCCGAATGCGGGCGGGGGCATTAAATCAGTAGGGCAAGGGGGGAAAGAAAGGGGTCCAAAAGGTTGCGTCATTTGTTTTGATTTGGGTTGCAGGGAAGAAGAATGAGGTATGGAGATCTGTAGTTGCTATTCGGGTTCGAGAGGCATGGGGAAACCATAGACCCTTTCCCTAGAGCCTGGGTCGGGAATTCTGCCATTGGTACCATACCTATCGCTTGGAGGCTAAAGCTCCAAAACTCATGTGGAGTGGTCGTTTCGGGTTCGTTGGGATTAATAAATGGACGGGTACCAAATAATCATAAAGTAAGACACTTAGCATTGGCACACAAGTATGAAGGAAAAAGAGAGACACAAAAGCTAGATCAGGAGAGAATCAGGGAGTAAAGACACTTAGCATAAGCACATAGACATGAAGGAAAAAGAGAAAACCCAAAGGCAAGATCAATGACAGAATCTAAATATCTGCAATTTGTCCTCTCATATGTCCTTTTCATCCCATCGCAGCAGGGTAAGAATATGCTTCAAGATTCATAAAAACCAACCAATTTCGTATCTTTCATAATCAGAATCGATTCCAAATAGTTGGGATAAGAAGGATTAATGAATATTTAAAGTTTTCCAACCAAATCATATAACAAAACAAAACCCAAATCGCAATACAATTTGACAGGATCTTAAAGAAGAAAGAAGAAAAAAAATGAAAGCTTCTCAATCAAAAGAATCAGAGCAATAGGACAGCCGAGTCAAATGAAAAAGACAATTTTAATGCAGGATAGATAACTCACCGCCCACAACGGCAGCGGCGGAGCTCGGCCGGTTACGATAAGCCAAACCCAACCATACCCAACAAAATTCTGGATAGCACCAACGAGAAGAGCTCCCCATAAAGGCAAGACCTCGCACAAGCTACCGGCCAAGAACCCAACACTGTCCCCAAGGTCCTTGGCCACCCCCAATCTGGCAATTTGCCTCTGATTATAGTTCAAAGAGCTCTTTATTACCGGCGATAAACTCCCAAACAGATACCCAACCCCTGCACACGATTGTATCCACATTGCTGCCACAAAAACCAGCCATCTGTTGTTGAAAAAAGCCCCTAATCTCTCCCCCAAGCGACCCATCACGAGTCAAACCTGAGTCCTATGGTTTTGAAGATCTAAGACCCAAAATGATTGTGGCGGTAATATGAAAATCTCTTTCCTGGTGCTGAATTTTTTGTTCTTTTTTTAGAAAGAAGCGAACATATAGGTCGGATAGATGTTGATATGATCGCAGAAACTCCGCACACGGGTAACACCCCGATTCTCTAGGTAATTTGTCTCATGGGTTTGTGTCCACTTCTATTTTTCGCTGAGGACAAGAAATGACACAGAAGTGACTCCTCTCTCTCTCTCTCTCTCTCTCTTTCGCCCAAAGAATAAGTTTTTGTATCCTTACTTTTGTAGTGTATCAGCTCAGGGGAATCAGGCTGTAGACTCTATTGTAAACAAAATTATATAATAGAATAAAAGAGAAAGGTCCATTCTATGTTGTTCTCCATTTCCTCCAATTTGGGGACTTTTGTGAATCCACCCAGGACTCATGATGATGATCACAAGTTCACAACTATAATTCTACAGTTTCGATATAATTGTACTACACTGAATTCGTGTAGAGAAAAATAGAGAAAAAGTAAAAAGAGAAGAAAGTAGTAGTAGTACTATATCTTCTGTAATTGGGTAAGAAACTGAGAAGAAAATAATGGCAGTGGCAGTGGAAAAAAAAATATATATATTTTTTTGGGGGGGGTGGGTGCTAGCTAGTAGACATCATGATCAAGTTTGCACTAATACTCATTTTAGATTCCTTTAATCCTTTAATACTATGCATGGAGATTCTACAAGAACTATAGAAGAAGAAATGAAAAAGTTTGTGCACACAGTCTTCGTGCACATATTCGAATATAATTGTGTTTGAAATCGTTAGATACATACATATAGAGTTCACAAAATAATAACAGTTCAAAATATAATTGTGTCCGACTCTGTTGCATAGTAGGGAAAAAATAGCATTGCATGTTTATCTATTTATTTTGACAACTACATGTCTTAAAATATTTATCTAGTTTTAAATGGATTTATAAAATTATATCAATGCCCTCTAACATTTTAAAAACTTAAAAAAATATGCACTATTATTCAATGTAAATACTATCAAATTTTGCTCCTAATCAACCATAATTTCACAGCTATCGGAAATAAGTTTATTCGTTTCTATTAAAATTCAAAATTTATAATTTAAAACTAGAATCTAAAATTTATTCCTACAGTTATCGCAAACACCCATTTGATTGCGAGATACGAATTTACTTTAGAAGGTGAATTTTGCTATAATTTAGTGCAGGAATCTCCTTAAGTAACATGCAAACAAGTTCTTCCTTTACAGCTTCCCTTGAGGCAGCACATGGAATGGATTCTTTAGCTTATTAATCGCAGCATCCAGCCTAAGGCCCTAAGCACTATTTAATTTGTAATTTTCTAACAAGTATTCATATTAATGGAAGTTTTCTGAACTGAAAATTATATGTGATAGATTCGAACAAACACGGGAAATCAAAAAAAAAAAACATTCGTCTCCATTGATAATCGAATCAAATAATTAAAGAACAGATTCTACTATACAATACAAGAATCGAAATACAAGATAAAAATATAGATTGAAAAAGTTACCGAATCGAATCTTGCATTTTACATAGTTCCCTTAAGATAAAATTACCGTCTCACCGTAGGTGTTGAAAGTTTGCATCGTTGTCGATTTTCCAAAGTAAAACAGCTCTCTCACGAATGAAGTAACACCTAATTTTGTCCGTTTGTCGAATTTTTTCGTGTTTGTCTCTTTTTCACTTGAATAAACAAAATCCAAGAGTATTTTCGTTGACGAAAATTCTTGTGTAAAACAACCACGAATAAAATTGATATAAATAGAATCATGAGGGACCTTTGGACTACATAACCGTTGAGACCTATGAGCTTTCAACCATGAATGACATAAAATGAGATAATAGGAGATAACTGAGTCTCTTGGGGTTGCGGAATGGAATAGACTCTCCAGTTGCCAAGAGACTTTCCGGTGTCCAAAGAATTTCCAACAGTTTCACCTCCCGAACCTCTCAAAAGTATAGAATTAGGATTAGATCGAGACCTTAATATGTAAGTCTTTCTTTCTCATTGCTTTATTGGCGTCGTTGAATTGAGAAAAAAAATTCAAAAAAAATTCTATCAATTGGTTAGAAAAGTTAACTTATCTATTTCTATGTTATCCATGACTCACACTGTGTAAGAAAATACGAAAATTATTTTGTCGAATTACAATACATCAAATGTGAAAATTATACTATGAGGCAGTTTGAAATGAGAAGGGTTTTTTTTTTCCTTCCATGAGTGAAAAGAGGAACAAAAAATAAAATATCAGTTTGTTGATGAACTTTAATAGAGCTTTTAACTTTATATGAAAAAGAGAGCGCCCACACTTGTGGTTAGTGTATAAAGTAGATATAGATAAAGAAATAGATAGAAGATCGTATGTGGCTCAAGTCAGTATATGTTAGGCACATGAATCGGCACATGCACACAATTTCAGAAATAACCCTTTCCACCCTATGACGTCATGCATGATGTATCGAGTACTACATTCTATTCCAAGTTGCCGTACCGTACCATGGCTAGCACCTATGTGGAGTCGTACAAAACTAAGTTGTACTGTGGTCATGTCGTCCACTCTTTGTTCGTCCCGATCTGCACACTTATTGTGCGCCCAAAGACAAACTGGTTGCACAAGTCCGGCCTACAAATCACAACAACAAAATAGTGTAAGTTTTCAATCTGACTCATGCTGAATCCAACCCATATAAATTTATACCGCAATCTAATATCATATAAGTCCGGCCTACTATAATTGTGTAAAATACATGTATATAACAGACCATATATATTGATTACGAAACGTTCAAAGTAAGTACACCGACTTTGTATTAATTAACCGATCTGTCTTCATCTCCATAAATAATGATGTCCTCCAACGAGGCTGCACGAGTCAATCCTTTCCCCACTCACCACCAAGTCCTTTTCCCCACAACAATTTGATAAGATTTGATTGGGCCCATGATCAGAGCTTTTGTACCCACAAACAACACTCCAAAACACATCTAAACAAAGTACTATTACACACGTTTTGCATCGTTTCTTTAGAGACAAAGGAAAATGTTGACTGTGTCAGTTTATACTCATCTCGATTAATTTTTGAAAGATTAATTCGGTCGTTCTTTAGTGGAGTCTCAAGGAAAAACGAGATAAAATTTTGTATGAACTGATCTCATAAGAGTTAATACCTTAGAATAGGACGGCGATGTCTTGAGTCTTACTTTAGGAAGGGGCCTGTTTGTGACCACTTGCCCGCTTACGTCATTGCTCTCCATAGGGATGCATAACAACAAACACTAATCTCCATTATCTATGATGACTGTAATCCTAGATGTTGGCCTTGACCCCTATCTGTCTATTGATTATTTTACTACACAAGTGGGCGTTATGTTTGTGCTTATAATTGATAATGTATTACACAAATTAAGTTGCGCGGAGTGTAATTTGTCTGGTTGAATCTGATCTGGTAAGAAATTTTTATTGAACCGGAGTTTTTGATTTATAGGTTTTTATTTGCATCCCTAGCTACTATTGAGAAACGAGTTGAGTAATGCTCTCTATTGGCTATTTTCTACTAGATCTTGTTGTAAGCACAACAGTAAATTGGAACAAGCGAAAGGAGCTCAATTCATGCTTTCTAGTTAGAAATGTATTTGAGCTTAGCTAGGTTAGAAGTTCTTCGTTTGAGAACGTTTTAAATTTTATTATCGATTTTAAATCACGCATAAACAATTCATAACTATGGTGATAAACGAGCCGAGTAATAAGATTGACAGCAGAACCCAGTTACTCGAGTTTAAGTTCGTGTTCGCTTGTTTGAGATTTGTTTTGTTACATATACAATAAACAAGCAATTCTTTTACTTAAAGCGTTGCGACTTTGTCTTTCTATGTGAATTGCCTTGTTAGCGAAGGTTTTCTGAACTACACTATCGGGATCATCCCAAAGATTACTTGAGGCGTTCACTTGGTCTACTACAAAGCTACACTACGTAGCCTTTTTGTTTGGATATCAAGTCGAACTATAATTCTATTGACTCGTCTTATAACATACAGTGAAAATGCTAATCAGATTGCCCTTATTCCTGGCATGCTGCCTCGAACGAGACCGTAATGATGTAGGGTCTTCAAACCTTAAACTCGAATCTCGAAATTAGTATTGGTTTCCTCTTTCGGCTAAAAGTTCAAGAGCAATAGGA
Source organism: Arctostaphylos glauca (assembly GCA_019985065.2). Classification (NCBI taxonomy): domain Eukaryota; kingdom Viridiplantae; phylum Streptophyta; class Magnoliopsida; order Ericales; family Ericaceae; genus Arctostaphylos; species Arctostaphylos glauca. The sequence continues at coordinate 30,706,205 of JAHSPW020000008.1, forward strand.
CAACTAGCATGATTGAGTTTTTTGGATCCTGAGATCTGAATTATCATCCTTTGCGCTGCTATAAGCCACTCCATCCAATCTCTTTTTTCAGGTCTAATTTAATCAAACTACATCATTGATTCATTGTCATTGGTTGTTTTGACAATTCCACAAAAGCAGAATAATAACACAAGTGGGAGGTGGGACAAGAAATAGGACAACCCAAATTATTAAGTTTACCACTAGGTTTAAACAAAGGGAAAAAGAAATAAGTATTAAAATATAAAATCTGGTGGTTTAAGGTATGAGGATACTTCACTTGATAGTACCCAGGGATGGAGAAAGAGAGAGACCAGTGGCCAGTGGGGACGGTTGTCTTTACAAGAAAATAAAAGTCTCTATTATTATATAGAGAAAAAGAAATTTTCCTATGAAGTACATAAGTTCACTCCCGCTAAATATTTTGATATGTATTTTTTTTTATCTTGAATACATCTTTGTCCCTGCGTAATAAAATTTCTAGCTTTGTCCCTGATAGTACCTAACTTTATTTATGTTCTTTGCTCCTGAGACGAGTGTCCTGTTTAGTTCATTGGGTTGTTGGGTTATCAAGCATTAGCTCTTAAAGTCACTGCAAGTAAGGCACAAATTCACTGTCCCAGAATATCTAGTTATACTGAGACACAAATCCGCTCGCAAACTAGGTTTTGAGTCTTTAATTCACTGGAGCCAAATTCCAAGGAACAAGGAGGAAGAGTTAATGGTGGATGGTGGATGACCAATGCTACGTGGGAATACAAAACAACCTTATAAATTTCTTTTTTTTTTTAAATTTTATGTTCAAAGCCTTAGATGCTATCAATTTAATCAAAATGTTCGCAGCGTGATTCGTTCCGGTTTAGCCACCACCTTACTAGTAAACAGAGGGGTTAGTATATTAAGAAGTAGTTGAACTATGTATAAACCGGCCCAAATACCCTTACGTATTACAGTCTCTTTTAGCGAGAGCAAAAAATGTTAATAACTCTTGGTACGAAAATAAAATCCTCTTCTTTATTGATAAGATTTTCAAAAGGAAGGATGGAAAAAAGCCTAGGATATATAATTGTTCTTAATTTATCATCCCCAAAAGGATAGCGTATCTATAGGAATGAGAGCACGGGCTGTGACTCTTAATTTAGACAAGATGCGGCTCGACTGCGTAGGTTGTGTTAAGCATGCTCCTTGACAAAAAGCATGCTATAAAGACTACTCACATTCAACGGGACGGATAGGGATTAGGATTAGTGAACTTTTTAAAGTTTTTTTTATCAAACATATTGCTTATTAGATTTATATCGTCAAAAAGAATTACTAATTAAAAAAATTAACGAAAAGCTAGCAAACACAGGTTTTTTTTGAATGAAGATACAAAAATAAAATCTGATCAAATTGGGCTTAAATAAAGGTAGGCGAACCAAACGGGTCCTTAGTCTAGACTAAATCGTAATTTTCATCCGGGCCGTCTCATTTACGAACTCTGAGGCTGAGCCCAACGTAACTAAAAGGGCTTATCCTCGGCAAAGCCTGGCCCACAAGAGTAGGTGACCTGGTAGCTTGTGAATCCAGCGAAGAGAGAGAGAGGCGTGGGGGGAGAGAGAGAGAGGAGAACATCTACTGATAGAAGTAGATCTCTGATTTCATAGTGAAGGAGCAAAACTGAGGTGGGGCATAAGCGAAATGGATCCAAACGCATTAGCGAAAGCATTCGTGGAGCACTACTACTCGACGTTCGACACGAATCGGCAGGGGCTCGGTAACTTGTACCAGGAAGGCTCAATGCTGAGCTTCGAGGGCCAGCAATTCCAGGGGGCTCAGAACATTGCCGCGAAGCTCGCCAGCCTCCCATTCCAGCAGTGCCAGCACAGCATCACTACCGTTGACTGCCAGCCTTCAGGCCCCGCCGGCGGTATGCTTGTTTTCGTCAGCGGCAATCTCCAGCTCGCCGGTGAACAGCATGCCCTTAAATTCAGTCAGGTCTTTCTTCCAACACTCAATTCGTGGACTTTTAATTTGATTGGTTGCTTAACGTGCGATTACAACAAACGCAATGTAGGAATCAACTATTATGAACTCATACGGTTTGGGGTATGTGCCGATTTATGTGCTCTTTGTTACTATGGTGCCGCATGTTAATTCATGTGTTCTTCTGCCTTCTGCTTTGTTTTGATTATAGGTTATTCGATGAATTAAGATAGCAACTGGGGGATTGTTGGTTCTGGAGGGTGAATAGAAGAAGTGTGCATAAGTCCTTGGTTGGATTATATACACTTTCTTTATACCTGTAAATAAAAAAAAGAAGGGTCACCCATATCTAGTCTAGTCGGTATGAAACTACTGGTTTTTGTTTATTTATTGCGGGCTTTGTTGCATGCGTCCTTGTAACCGGAGCTCGATAACAGGAGCAGAAAGTGAGAGCTTAGCCGTAGGTTTCACTATTATAGGAATCATATTACCCATGGCGCTGCTTATGGAATGTTCACTTGTTCCCCACAAAATAGGTGAAGCAATATATATGATGAAACAGATTTGAGATCGTCCTTGGCAGACCTGCAAAAAGAACTTGACACCGGTGTGGTATCTTGCCAACACCCCTCCGATGCCTAAGTTAGCTCGAGGATGGAGGAATAGAGTAGAAAGACTATCTGGGTAAAATTGGGCAGAATGTTCGTACCTTGTACCATAGAGGTGCCTCCATTATATAGAGATCTCGTTGGCGACAAATTAGGGAAGGACGTGGTCCGTTCCTCATTTGGTGGAGAGAATCAAGGCTAGTGGCCTTTAATTTGGTAACTGAATCCCCAACGATCATCCTTGCCTTAAATAACGGAAGCGGGTGGAGGTGGTGCGCAAGACGTGGAGAGATCTTTGGGATCTTCCTTTCCCTGTGGGACGATCCGCTTTAGGCAGATAGATCCCGGGAATCGCGGAGAGTTATTCAGCGGAATAGGTCAGATAATGGCTGGGCTGAGCATACCAAGATAATGGCTGAGCCGAGCAGGTCAGACAGTGGCTGAGCTGAGCATACCAAGATAATGACTGAGCCGAGCAGATAACCGAACTGAGCAGATCAGAAGATGTCTGAGGCAAATTGCTTGCCGACCGACCAGAATACTAATCGGCCCAGCCTGCACGTCATGACCCATCAGCTACTCCCCTATTTCCGAACGGTTGGCCCGCTTTTAAGAGAGGAAATATCAACGGTCTGATGCATTGAATCATGACGGCTCGCACTTTGCCTGGGTTCATACGCTGCATTTAATGCTGTGTTAGAAACGCTTGAGTGTTTGGAGGCGGCGTTTGATCTGGGAGTGCCACGTGTCTTCAATCAACGGTTCACATTTGAAAGTTCATTACGGAGGCTCTTATAAAAGGTGTTCCTTGGGACTTATCAGGGTTTTCCGTCTCCTCCATTGTTCTAGCAACCTAAGTTCCTGCAAGCTTTCGCTACCTGGAAATTTCGCATACCCTTCTTTCCAGATGATCGCGACTCTCATCCGTTTAGGTACGCCTGTGTCGCTTTTACTTTTATTCTGGCTGACCGTAGTCCTATTTTAGACCCTAGAGGTTTAGGACATCACTGGGCCTTCTTTTTCCTTAGACTTTGTCATTTCTTGCACGTCCAGTCCGATTGCCCTTCGTTAGGAGAGTTCATCCACTCCCCAGCCGTTTCTCAGTACTATCAGGGTATCTTCAACATTATTAAACCGGCCATCCCTGACTTCCACAGAATGACTTCTAGACGACCACAAATTAGGATGTCTGTACCGACTCCTTCGCGAAGGGACACAAACCAGGCCGACCGTCGTGAACCAATGAATCCTGCAGATCGCCCAGAGCCCCGAGGTGTGGCCTTGCATCTCAGGCCTATAGAGGCTGACCGAATAGCCTCGACAATGACTGAGGCTGACCTCACCGTTCTGAGGGCGAAGTACCAAATCCCAGCTTCAGTTCACTTGAGAGTTCCCGGTCCGAACGAGAGAGCGAACGCCCCTAGGTTCGACGAGCTGAGCCTTTACGTAGCAGATTTCGAGGCTGGGCTGAGGCTCCCTTTCCACCCCAGCATAAGGGAGATCCTCTGGTTCTTGGGGCTATCCCCAGGACAACTCTTGCCCAATGCCTGGCGAACCCTGGTCGGCTGCAGTGTGCTCTGGGCTGCCGCCACAGAGGACAAGGCCAGGCTGACCCCCGAAGCCTTCCTCTATTGCCATCAAGTGAGCATGGCTGCTCAGGGATGGTGGTACTTTTCCAGAAGGGACAACACATCTCCCGCAATCGAAGGCCTTCCCTCAGCCAACAAGAGGTGGAAGGACAAGTTCTTCTTCCTCTCAGGGGAAGGATGGGAGTTCCCTGTCTGGGAAGAACGGACGAGCGCCTCTAAAATTCGCGTATTCTGGGGAGAGGTCCACCCATCCCGTGAGCACCTAGTTCCCTTTCAGTCTCTTTTTTCTTTTTGCTGCAAATAACTGACTTTTCTTTACTGTGTTCTGAGCAGGAAAACAAAGACCGGGGATCTCAGCTGAAGTCAGAGAACAGCTAAAGGCCGTGGCTAAGTATCCTGAGCGTGACTACAGAGTCCTCATCACTCCGGAAACTTTAGCGACCTATCTCTTCGGTCCAGAACCCACACGTGAGGCCCTTGCCTTAGAGAGAGGTATCCCCTCCCTTCTATTCTTTCGTTTAGACGAAACCATCTGACCTCGTCTTTTGTCTGTCTTTACCAGAAGAAGACGGGATGAAGCTGAACGCTGAGAAGCTGGCAGCAATGGCTGAACGTGCCGAGCGGGCCAACACCAGGGTCCCTAAGAAGACCAAGAAGAAGAAAGTTCTGACAGACCCCTCCACCTTCGTGGATTCGGGGGTGACCACCCAAAACCAACAGCCCCCTGCTCCTCCTGCCAAGAAATCCAGGAGGAGTGAGACTGAGGACGTCCTCGTCCGAGAACAACAAACCGCTCCTGAAGAGCAGGTCCTGATGGCTGAGGATGCTGTCATTACGACCTCTGGGGTAGAAGCTTCCTCATCTCCACACCTGACTGAGCAAGCTCAGCAGGGTCAAAAAAGGAAAAACATGGAGGCTACCTCCTCAGCCATGGCCACACCTGAGGTTGAGCTCCCTCCTCCAGCTCCAGAGCTCTCCGTCCTCACGAGCTGCGACTACGCCGTGGACATGATGAACAAGCTCCCGACTATGAAGGATCGGGAGATCATGAGAGGGAAATCTGCTGATGAGAAGCGTGCCCGGCTTCTCATGCATCTGGCTAAGGTAATCATTTCTCCCTTCTCCATGTTGTAGCAAATTTGTCAAGCCCTAATACCTGTCTTTACTGTGTTGCAGGCTGCGGTTTACAGCACTGATCTGGTGCAACAGGGCTTGAATGACGAAGAGGCAGTCTCCGCTCTGGAGGAGAGGTAGAGACAGAGTGAGAAACTGGAGACTGAGCTCCGGGAATCAAATTCGAGGCTGAAGGATGAGGTCTTCCATCTGAGGGATGAAAACTCGATCAAAGATGCTCAGATCTCGAGCCTGACGGAGGCCTCCTCAGCCTATGAAAATCGAGCCTCCTTCCTGGAGGACACACTGAAGATGGAGCGGCTGAAAGACTCTCCTGAGTTTATTGATCTGATGACTGAGTATTACTTCGGAGGCTACATGTCTCTGAAGAGGAAGATCTCCTCAGCATATCCTGACTTGGATCTGAGCTCCTTCAGGGTTGAAGAAGAGGACGTTGGCCTGGAGGAGGAGGCCGAAGAAGAGGAGTCTGAAGAAGAAGGAGAAGAGGAGGGCGGTCATGCTGGGGCTCTGCTTCTGGAGGGGACCACAGACCAAGGTCTGCTCATGATCACGCAGGGCGAGGAAGGCACTGCAGTCATAGAGATTCCCGGTGACGAGTCTCCTCTTCCTTCAGCGGTGACCGATCCAGTGGTGATCATGGCTGAGGAGATCATAGTGGGGGCAGCTGACACCCTCCTTGAAGAAATTGCTGACGAGGTCCTCAGAGAGCCGTCTCCCGTGACCGATCAGGTGGTTGACCCCCCGGCCCCAATTCAGCTTCTTCCGCCTCTTGCTCTGGAGCCTACCGAAGAGAACCACTAGTTTTTTTTTGTATCTTCCCTTTACTTTCACATTGCTTGTAAAGACCCTTCAATGAATAGAAATGAGCAATTTCATCTATCAGGCTTCCGTCGAATAAATAACTTTATTCTTATCTTTTCTCTCTCTATTTCTGTGTGCGATATCTGTAGGTCTACAATCCTTGCAACATAACTTAAGAAATATAACTCAGTTGAATAATTTCCTTCTGATAACACCTTGCTTGCCTCTGAGGCTTGTTTGCTGGGCAGGCGAAGCTGCTCGGATACATGGTCCCGGGGGACATGGCTGAGCAGTCGAGGCTGCTTGGATGCATGGTTCCGGAGGACATGGCTGAACAGACAAGGCTGTTCGGATGCATGGTCCCGGAGGACATAGCTGAACAGACGAGGCTGTTCGGATGCATGGTCCCGGAGGACATGGCTGAACAGACGAGGCTGTTCGGATGCATGGTCCCGGAGGACATGGCTGAACAGACGATGCTGCTCGATCAATACGTTTAGTTATCCTTAGATATAATTCAGACAACATCATAAAAATAACACTGTCCCTCTTGACTGGACTTGTAATAAATTTGATCATTCCTGTTCACATGAAAAGACAGGACAAAGAAATAACAAAGAAATAAGACAGTAGGGATAAACAGTTGGCGAATATTATTGAAAATATTTCTTTAAGTGCTCAGCATTCCAGGGTTGGGGGAGCTTTTTCCCTGACAGAGTAGCCAAACGATAAGACCCTGCCTTCACATGCTTAGTTATTCGATAAGGACCTTCCCAATTTGGACCCAGATGCCCAATCCTCTTTCCTGTGGGATCCGCCTTCTTCAGCACCAACTCCCCAGTTCTGAAACTTCTTTCCCTGACTTGGCTGTTGTAGAATTTGGCCATCTGCTGCTGATAAGTGGCCATTTTAATGGCTGCCTTTTCTCTCTTCTCTTCTAGGAAGTCCAGTCCCTCTAAGAGCCCTTGATGGTTTTCTTCTTCTCTGAAATCCTGAATTCTATGGCTGAGCAGCCCAATTTCCACAGGAATTACTGCCTCCACCCCATAAGCCAAAGAATAAGGGGTTTCTCCTGTGGCTGTCCGGGCAGTCGTACGGTAAGCCCATAAGACGCTGGGCAACTCCTCTGGCCAATCCCCTTTTGCAGCTTCTAGCTTCTTCTTCAGATTCTTCTTAATTGTGCGGTTTGTGACCTCAACCTGCCCATTGGCCTTAGGATATGCTTTGGAGGCATAGTGCACCTGTATTCCCCTCAGCTCACAAAACTCCTGGAACTGATCATTATGGAACTGTTTGCCACGATCAGTGATGATCACCCTGGGTAATCCAAACCTGCTGATAATATTTTTCCAAACGAAGTTTATTGCCTTCTTCGTGGTGATGGTAGCAAGGGGCTCGGCTTCCACCCACTTGGTGAAGTAGTCTACAGCCACAATAGCAAATTTGTTCTGCCCCTTGCCTATAGGAAGAGGCCCAATCAGATCCAATCCCCACTGAGCGAACGGCCAAGGAGAAGGGATTGGAGTCAACAAAGTGGGAGGACGGTGAAGAATGTTGCCAAACTTCTGGCATTTCTCACACTTCTGGACCATCTGCATTGCGTCGCTCTGCATGGTAGGTCAGTAATACCCTGTTCGGACCAATTTCTGTGCCAATGCTCTGCCCCCAGAATGATTCCCACAGGATCCTTCATGGATCTCTCTCATAGCATATTCAGCTTCCTCTGTAGTTAGACATCTCAGTAATGGGAATGAATAACTTCTGCGATACAAAACTCCATCTAGGCACAGATATTTAGCTGCTCTCAGCCTCAGTCGTTTAGCTAAATCCTTGTCATTGGGCAGTACACCCCTCTCCAGATAATCAACAATGGAGTCCGCCCAAGAATCTTTGTAATTGACGGCAGCCACCTCCTGGACGGGCAACTCCACACTCGGTTGTTCCAATCTTTGAATTGGGATGAGGTGACTGAGGGTTTCTTCTCGAGCTGTTGCCAGCCGTGCGAGCTGATCGGCTTCTGCATTCTCCTCTCGAGGGATCCTCAGCAGTTTGAAAATATCGAAAGCTCTCCGGAAATGTTGGACCCTCTCAAGATACAATTTCATCCTATCCTCCTTGGCCTCATAAGCCCCCAGAACTTGTCCTACCACCAATTGGGAGTCACTGCCCACAGTAAGCTCTTTGATTCCCAAGGATTTTGCTAGTTTGAGCCCAATCAAAAGTGCCTCATACTCAGCTTCGTTGTTGGTAGCTTTAAAACTAAACCTGATGGCATAGAGAAGCTTGAGTTTGTCTCGAGAAATTAGGATGATCCCTACCCCACTGGCTTCTGCATTCACAGAGCCATCAACATAGAGGGACCAGCCCATTGGCTCCTCAGTCCCTGGGCCCACTGGTTCAGCTGGCAGGGCATTTGAAGCATCTGGTGGCGAGAATTCTGCCATAAAATCAGCAAGGGCTTGTGCCTTGATGGCTGTTCTGGGACAGAATTCCAGGTCGAATTCTCCCAGCTCCACAGACCATTGAATCAGCCTCCCAGATGTCTCAGGACTGTGCAACGTCTTTTTAAGCGGCTGATCAGTCATAACTTTAATGGGATGTGCTTGGAAATAAGGCCTCAATCTCCTTGCTGCTGTCACCAAGGCAAAGGCCATCTTCTCGACCTGAGGGTACCTGGTTTCAGCACCCCTTAATGCTCTGCTAGTATAGTAGACTGAATGTTGTATATTGGCTTCCACTCTTATTAGTACTGAGCTCACTGCGTGAGGTGAGACAGCTAAGTAAATGTATAGATCCTCTCCCCTTATGGTACGGCTGAGGAGGGGAGGAGTCATCAGGTATCCTTTTAGTTCCTGAAAGGCCATCTCACACTCCGGAGTCCAATGGAAAGCTTTCTTTAGAACTTGGAAAAACGGATGGCATTTATCAGTAGCCCTGGAAACAAAACGATTGAGGGCTGCAATGCACCCAGTAAGTTTCTGCACCCCCTTAATTCCCCGGGGAGATTCCATATTAAGGATGGCGCTGATCTTCTCAGGATTGGCCTCTATACCCCTCTGGGATACCATGAATCCCAAGAACTTTCCCGAACTGACCCCAAAGGCACACTTGCTCGGATTAAGTCTCATCTGGTACTTTCGTAGCGCCTCAAAGGTTTCTCTGAGGTCTTCCACATGATTTGACCTCCTCAGGCTCTTAACCAGCATGTCATCAACATAAACTTCCATATTACGACCTATCTGCTCCTTGAACATTCGATTGACCAGCCTCTGATAGGTTGCTCCAGCACTCTTAAGCCCAAAGGGCATTACCTTGTAACAGTAAAGTCCTCTAGCCGTGATGAAGGAGGTTTTCTCCTCATCCTCAGGATGCATCTGGATTTGATTGTAGCCAGAAAAAGCGTCCATAAAACTGAGCAACTCGTGACCAGCTGTAGAATCCACTAGGAGATCAATCCTGGGTAAGGGGAAACTGTCTTTAGGGCAGACTTTGTTAAGATCCTTGAAATCTACACACATCCTCCATTTTCCTTTTGGCTTAGGGACGAGTACCACATTGGATATCCACACTGGGTACTTCGCTTCTTTGATAAACTGGGCCTCCTCCAATTTATCCACCTCTGCGGCAATGGCTGCATTGCGCTCTGGAGCAAACGTGCGTGTCTTCTGTTTCACCGGACGATGAGCATTATCCACATTCAACTGATGAGTGATGATGCCGGGGTTTATGCCTGGAAGATCCCTATGTGACTAGGCAAAGACATCTGCATAATCTCTTAGGAATTTTACTAGAGCAGCCCTCTCCTCTGATCCCAGACCTGAACCCAACCGGAACGTCTTCTCAGTCTGTCCTTCCATAACAGGTACATCGATTAGTTCCTCAACTGGCTCTCCTTGCTGGAGCTTCTCCTCATCCCTTGTGTCAAGCCCACTGACCGAAAGGGCTTCTCTCGTCTTTATCGAAGTGATATAACACTCCCTTGCTCTCTTCTGATCTCCTCTGACCTCCCCAACACCACCAGCTGTGGGGAATTTAAGTTTCAAATGAAACGTGGAGACCACTGCCTTGAACTTATTGAGGGTCTGCCTACCCAATATCACGTTATAAGCTGAAGGACAATCCATCACCAGGAAATCCACCAAGGCAGTGGCATTCCTCTGCTCATCTCCTATCATGATAGGCAAGGACACCATGCCCAAGGGATGGGCAGTCTCTCCCGAAAAACCGACCAAAGGAGACTGTACAGGTCTGATACTATCTCTCCCCAGCTGCAGCTTCTCAAAAGCAGGTAAGAAGAGGATATCTGCTGAACTCCCTGTATCCACGAGGATTCTCCTCATTGTCCAATTGGCGAGGAGGGCTGTGATCACCAATGGGTCATCATGAGGATAGAGTACCCCTTCCTCGTCTTCTGTCGAAAAATGGATGGCTAAATCCGTCACCCGTGTGCGCTTGACTGGTCTCTCTGCATTGAACACTTTCCTGGCATAGGTTCTCCGAGCAGCCCTGGTATCTCCACTAACTCCTGGTCCCCCAGAAATCGTGTTTATTTCCCCCACGAGGCGATGAGGAGGAGGAGGAGGAAGAGTCCTCTCACGCCTGTGATCGGCCGGCCCAGCAGCCTGTCCTGCCCCTTGATTAAATTTCCCTTCTTTACGAACAAATCGTTGGAGGCGTCCTCGTCTGATCAACCCCTCAATCTGTTGCTTCAGCTCAATGCAGTCATCCGTATCGTGCCCATGATCACGATGGAAACGGCAGTACTTCTGGCGAGAACGTCGCTCGGCCGGTGTTTTCATCTTTCCTGGCCACTTGAGCTTAGGATAATCACTTATCTCCTGCAGCACCTGATTGACTGTTGCGACCAGGGGAGTATAGTCGTGGAATTTCCTCTCTGGCCTCCCCCTCTGGGGAGAATCTCTTCTGTCCATTCTCTTCCCTCTCGGGTAGTCCTCAGTCCTAGACTGCCCTGTCTCTTTCCTTCGTTTGCTTGGCTGAGGAGGTCCTGTCTGAGAGGCAGAGACCTCTCTTTCGCGATTGCGATGGGCAGCAAGGGTGTCCTCCGCATTCATCTGTCGCTGAGCTCTCATCATGAGCTCGGCCATATTGGTTGGTGGTTCGGCAGACAAGGAAAACAGAAACTGTCCCGGCCTGAGACCCGACATATACGCCGCAATAGCAACCTGGTCATCTGCATTATCCACCTGCATGGATTCCTTGTTGAATCTGGTGGTGAATTCTCTGAGTGTTTCCCCTTTGGTTTGTTTGACGTTGAGCAAATAAGTAGCTGGCCTCCTGTACCGCTGACCAGCGATGAAGTAACTGACAAAATGACGGCTGAGCTCCTTAAAAGTACTGACCGTGTTGGGAGTAAGCTTGTTGAACCACATACGGGCAACTCCTCGAAGAGTGATTGGAAAAGCCCTGCACATGATGGCGTCAGACACGGCCTGTAGGTGCATAAGAGACTTATAAGTCTCCAGGTGGTTGAGGGGATCTTTTGTCCCATCAAAGGCATCGATTTGAGGGATTCTGAACTTCGGTGGAAGGGGCACCGCCATCACATCAGCAGTGAAAGGGAGCTCAGTGGTCTGTACCAACTCATCCACAGAGGCGGGAGCCTTGGCCTTCATTTGCTTTGTCAAGCCGTCCAACTGCGCTTTCATTTGGCGCATCTGATCGGTCATGAGACCTTCATGGAGTGTGGAACCGGAGAAAGTTCCATATGGAGGGGCTGCAGCATGACTACTGGTTTCCCCATGTCCCCCTCCTGTGACATCAAAATCTGCTCCAGCCACCCCCTGAGCGGAGGGGTCAGCCATTGGGGCTGGCGGAGGTGGTGGATCCCTAACAGGAGGTTCCGGTTGCAGGCGTTGCAGCAAGGCCTGATTTTGTTCTAGTATACGCTGCATCCCCTGCGTCAACGTCATCACATCCTGACGGAGGGCTTGATAATCGGCGGTGGTGCCAACAGGAGGAGCAGAATGGGCATTGTTATCGTTGGAAGCCATCGAGCGAGTCAAGACCATAAATCCAATCCAATCAGTAATAATTTTTAATCGTTCCCACAGACGGCGCCAACTGATGAAACGGATTTGAGATCGTCCCTGGCAGACCTGCAAAAAGAACTTGACACCGGTGTGGTATCTTGCCAACACCCCTCCGATGCCTAAGTTAGCTCGAGGATGGAGGAATAGAGTAGAAAGACTATCTGGGTAAAATTGGGCAGAATGTTCGTACCTTGTACCATAGAGGTGCCTCCATTATATAGAGATCTCGTTGGCGACAAATTAGGGAAGGACGTGGTCCGTTCCTCATTTGGTGGAGAGAATCAAGGCTAGTGGCCTTTAATTTGGTAACTGAATCCCCAACGATCATCCTTGCCTTAAATAACGGAAGCGGGTGGAGGTGGTGCGCAAGACGTGGAGAGATCTTTGGGATCTTCCTTTCCCTGTGGGACGATCCGCTTTAGGCAGATAGATCCCGGGAATCGCGGAGAGTTATTCAGCGGAATAGGTCAGATAATGGCTGGGCTGAGCATACCAAGATAATGGCTGAGCCGAGCAGGTCAGACAGTGGCTGAGCTGAGCATACCAAGATAATGACTGAGCCGAGCAGATAACCGAACTGAGCAGATCAGAAGATGTCTGAGGCAAATTGCTTGCCGACCGACCAGAATACTAACCGGCCCAGCCTGCACGTCATGACCCATCAATATATTAGTTAAAGTGCAAGAAGGGGGATTTCTGAAGTACCAAGGTAATGTGTATGTCTAAAGCTGCAATAAGGAGCCTATGCACATGGCACAAATAGCAAATTGTAAGCCAGTACACTCGTATATCGGTACAAGTGAATCCAACTTGTCGAAATACCTCAAAATGATTCTTGGGAATGGATCAAAATCAGTCACCCCGTTCTGAAAACAACTTCTAGTGTCAAAGAAGAAGACTTACAGCCTAATTGTGGTTTCCAGTCATCCAGCGCACACGTGAGGCACATCGGGTAACCTTTGATGCCTGCTTGACTTTTTTTTTCCCTTCTTGTAGACGACATCTTCCTAATGCTGCTATTAGCACTTACTGTTTTATCTCTCTGAAGTGTGCATCAACAAGCTAGTCATCTTAACTCCAGAGCAGTTCATTTTTCAATGGAATGTTGAGATATCACAGTGAAATATTGTTTCATTGAGTAGGTTTTATGGGAGAAATGCCTAGTAATTTTGATAAGAAAATTAGAGGTCGAATCAATTGATCAAACTAGAAGTTACCAAGGAATCATGCACCCATGAAACATTCAGTTCCATTTTGGTTTGCTATTAATCATATGACTGAAGGAAATAATTTGCCTGCCTTTTGCTGGAAGGTCATTGTCTGCTACAGGTTCCGAGTGTTCCATGACAAACTTCATGTCCTTTAGTTAGCTCGATCTCTTCCTTAAACTCTCCTATCATTCTTATTAAGGGAAATTCTGTATCTTTTGTGCTCGGGTAGCATCAATTTGATTTTTGTTACGGAAACTTACTTTGCTTACAAAAATAATTGGTACTAAGTGACAGTTGGGTATCCAATCTAAGGAAACTTGTAGTGAGGGGTAATACACGGAGTTTGTGGCTAATGGTCTGACGTACAATACTACTTGAAAGTGGTTGCTTGACTGATGCTTGAACTTGCTTCAATGGCCATGCACCTTCATGTTCAACTTCAACCTAATATAAAATAGGACTCAAAATCAGATATATAGTCATCTGCCTGCTGTCTTCTTTTTGTCTGCACCATTGCCCATGGTTTCTTCATTAGCGTGCACTTTTGTGAAATACTTCATAAATACCTGTTGGTGAGGGTTGAACTTGGTTGTGCAAGTGATACTTGTACACAGTTCAGTCTTGGAATATTCTGCCTCTTTCTGTCCTTGTGAAGAAGATCAAGATGTGGAGAGGCTAATATTCTGCCCCTTTTCGTCCTTGGTTGTTCAAGGGGTACTTGCACATAGTTCAGTCTTGCAGTATACTGCGCCTTTCCATCCTTGTGAAGGAGATCAAGGCATGGAAAGGCTACAGCTGTCATCTATTGCATTTCATCTATCATTCTAAGTTTATATGGTTGAGTATTCTAATCCCTATTGCGGGTTGCCATTGTAAAGAATTTTGAGCAACTTTCCTTCTGCCAGGCTTTCAATTTTCTGTTTATGAGAAGATGAAGTTCCTGTTATATGTTATGAAAGCACTATATTCCCAGTTTATAGGAGTTTGAATGATTCTAAGGAATCTGGAAACAGCCTGCTATTTAACGGCCAACAAGACACGCATAGTGATTTTCAACCTGATAAAGGCAAAGATCTTACTAGACTAATAGAATAGGGCAGGGGAGACAAATCGGTCTAGATCTTCCTGTTAACGCAGAGTTTTTTAGAGTGTCTGTGGTCACGTTTTGAAGCAAATATCTCCTATCCCATATTTCAGAATCTCCCACTGTATGAGATAGGGGAGCCGAGCCCTTGGTTCTTCCTTTCCGTGTGAAAAGTAGAATGACACGATGATAAATCGACGGATCTTAGGTTGGTTCCAAGCCTTCTTTGGAACAAACCTGGAATGCAAACAAGGTGCATACAGGGGAACTCCATTGCACACCTAGTCTTTACCTTTATCTCGCATTATTGTTGATTGATATACTGCACCAAATAACTATGTCACACAGCTAGTTCTTACCATATCCTCACGGTATCCAATTTCTCATCTTACCCTCTTTTGGCTTACAGATGTTTCATTTGATGCCGACACAACAAGGGAGTTTCTACGTTCAGAACGACATATTCCGCCTGAATTACGCGTGAAGGAGGTTGATTATTCTGAACTCAATGCAGGAGTGTTATTTTGTTGTGATTGGATTTTCGGAGCACCGGTCGAGTTTGCTGAACTTTTATATAGCTGTTTTGGGTTGAAAGGTGTTAAATTGACATCTCTTGCTTTTCCAGTTGGATTATGGGACTCATTTGTTTTGTTCCCGGGTGACTATTTTAAACTGCCCCTTATGAGTTTGGCTGTTAAAATGAAGGTTATATTCTGGCCTAGATGGTTTTCAGACTTCAGTATTCCCACTCCCCCACCCAACACCCCCCCCCCCCCCCCCCCCCCCCCCCCCCCAAAGCACTGCGCTGGATTGTTTTCTGGCGAGATATGGTAAATCAGAGAGGATGATTAGTCTCTACGAGATTTTATCTTGACTTTAACGGAATCTTCTGCTAGTGAACGTTAAGATTAGTTCATAAAAAATAACATACATTTGCGTAAACAGTTTTGAACATCTTAAGGTATAAAATACAATTATTCCATTCTGTCATTTCCACTATACATTTTATTCTTTTAAATTCTTGATGCAATACAATATAGCATGATAGTAGAAAATGAAAGAAAAGCAAAAAGACAAAATTCAACGTAAACTTCTGAACGCACAAGGAGCATAATTTTTTTTTTTTTCCTCGAGATAAATATACTGTATCAATTTCTTAATAAGTGAACGTAAAATCGTCATCTTACTCGTATTGAAATGATTGGCTGTATTTCAAAAGGTATTCCGACAATATATAATGTGCATAAAGAAAAATCGTGTACGCGTCGAATAGTTGATTTGAATAAATGTAGTGAGTGTGAATCCATATAACTTTTGAGTTTCCCCAACGTTCACTTTTTCCTCGTCATCCTCAATTGTCTCTTACCCCACCTTTCCCTTCACCAGTACGTATTAACTTCCCCGGAGGAAGAAGCTAGAGAGAAGAAGAAGGAGAGAGAGAGAGAGAGAGAGAGAAAGGGGGAAGGAACGAAAGATGTTAGATTGGGGACCGGTGTTTGTGGCGGTGGTGATGTTCGTACTCCTGACGCCGGGACTGCTGATTCAGGTGCCCGGTCGCAGCCGATTTGTAGAGTTCGGCAACTTCCAAACCAGTGGTGCGTCCATATTGGTTCACTCTATCATCTACTTCGTTATCATCTGCATCTTCCTCTTGGCTGTGGGTGTCCATGTCTACATTGGATCCTAGTTCATAATCCACCCTAATTCAAATTTGGGGATAAATTATTTCTACTTCAATTTGTTTGGATTTTCTGTTTCATCTGTAATTTTTCTGGGTTTCCGTATTCAATTGAATTGTGTAATAACTATGATTGCAGATCTGTTTGGGGATAATGCTTCATCTTCACCCTCATCTTCAACCTCATCTTAGGAATACCATTTTCAAAAATGATTACAAAAAAATTAGGAATAAAAATTACAAATTTGACTGCAAATTTGATTAGAGATCTGTTTGGGATACTGTTTGTTCCATGGCTTTCATCTAAAATTGCAAATTTGACTGCAAAAACACCACGAATAAAGAAAAAAAGGAAGCTTTTCAATTGAAGTATTTGAGTGGTTTAACGTATAAAAAAAAACCTAGGAAAATAACTTTCTATGTATTGATTCGGACACATACCCATTCTATATGGATCATATAATCAATAGCAATAAGTTCTGTTTGAAGAGAGACGGAATGTCTCGAAATAAAAAGTAGAGCAAGAAATGTAAGTAACCGAGATGAAGAAACTGAAAGTGAACCTCGAACAAAATGCGGCCAATCAACAACCAGTACCACTAAACTCTTTGTTGTTCTCTTACTCTTTTAGTTTCAGTATTTTAATCTACACTTTACACAATAACATCAATACCTCTCTTCTTTTTCTTTCTCTATTTAAGAGAGAGAATGCTCTACTAAAAGGGAAGAAAAGAATTCCCCATTGAAATACTCAAATGCAGAAAATTGAGAGTTGGAATCCAATCACCCTCGCTGCTGGCATATCGCTAATAGTTGGTGATGATGTTATGATCAAAATATCTCTTTTTTCATATGAAACGAAACTCTTGAAGGTGTTCGAGAAATCATATCTATAGTAACGCTTGTACTAGCTCGCACAAATAAAAAAAGAAGAAGCCTTCTTCCACTGCAAGCACGAAAAGAAAACCAAACCCATAGGCATGAGTGTGGAATTCAATTCTTAGAACCATCTTTTTTGATTTTCTCTGATCAGATTCAACTAACGAACGATGACCGCAGTTTTATAATCGTTCTTTGTATATCAATTCAATTCCAGTTTTTTAATCTAAACTTTACCCAGTAATTTCTGTACTTTTCTTCCCCTTTTTTCTTGTCCAGTGGCCTCCAAAGAAGAGAGAAACAAACAAGCCAAAGAAGTTCAATTTATTTCGAACTCAAACGAAACAACCACACAGGATTCTCGAGAGATTAATCGAGGTATTCGTGAACTGATCCGAACACTCTGAATTTTCAAGAAAACAAGCAAAACAGGGCACAACAAGAAACCATAAAAATAAGCTAGAATTTGAATTCCTTAAACCCAACCTCTACTTAGGTACATAAGTGTTTCTTAGACATAGAGATGAATATTAAAAATAATAAGGAACAAAATAAGAAGCAAACCGAAGAGAACAGTGTGTAGCAGGATAGAGACTACACTGGTCTTCATGTTCAGAAAACCCACTGGATGTTCCTTTCCAGGCATTTGAAAGATCAGCCCCGGTGATAGGAACGCGAAAAGCGCAGAAGCTATGATCGGGGCAGCCCAATCGTTCATTTTCTTAGACTCGTCTAGTGAAATCTCTTTCGAGTTTCAAATATTGCCTGTTCGAGAAGAGGAGAAGGAGGAGGAGGAAAAGGAAGAAGAAGATGATGATAAAAAGTGTGTAGAAAAAGTGCTTTGGATGCTGGATAATTACGAAAGCAGGGGCCTTTAGAAAGGGAATAGGAATCTTCCATTAGGGATAGAATATGGGACTTAATCGTCAACTTATGCTTGGGTTGTTGGATATTAAGCCAAAAAATGCGTCTTTTTCTAATGGTGGTATCATTATATTATAGAACCATATAATTTGCTTTAGGGTGGGGTGGTAGGTAATGGGGAATCCCCTCTTCATTTTTGGGTCATTTAGTGGAAGTTTGGTATGAGGTTATCCATATACCGTAAAATTATAACCGACTTCAAGAAAAGGGAAAGTCCCTTCCAAATGTAATCATGATCTTATATATGATATCACTAGACGTATCTTGGTACTTTTATGAAAATTCAAACTCTCTTTCTGAATTTCATTGTAGAATTTAAACAGTTCATACTTCATATAAAGTAAATAAAATTGTGATTGACACTTATCGCTTCAATTAACAATATCTACCGTTAGCTTAGCTTATCTATATAAGCTATTTTTTTTCTCCCATTGGGACTAGAATATGTTCCATATTCGTCAACTTGTGCTTTTGTTCCTATGCTTTTAAAATTGAGTTGTTGGATATGAAGGTAAAAGATGTGACCTTTTTAGTTGGTGGTATCATTATATATAACCATATAATTTGCTTTAGGGTTGTGCGGTGGGTAATGGGGAATCGCCCCTTCGTTTTAAAAGGAATGAAAGATTCTATTGTGCACAACGCGTAACATGGTGTAATATGCGTCAAAACGATATCGTTTTGATTACTAATATATTACCCAAATACTATCTCACCGTTCCAGCAATATTTCAACGGTCAAAACGATAGCACAACCCTCTTCTACACAATGTGCATGTTCAATTCAAAAGGCATGATTCATTCAGACTTATCGCACTTGCGCTGCGTGCTAGCTAGTCATTTAAAATTTATGTTCGAGTGTCTAAATTTGAACAATCCTAAATTAAGCGACTTAGTACTGAACTAATCCGCACTTATCGCGCCTAATCATGGATTTTCTATCCATTAAAAAGGAGATGGATTACAAAATTTACATTACATAGGATCCGAGCTGATGATTTGGGTCTGTTTCTTAGCATTTTCCTATGTTCAAAGGAGTCAAACTCCTCTCAACTTTCGAGGCTTTAAATGGTCCCCACATGTTATTCTCGTGCTTTGCGTAGAAATTCCAAAACCACCCATCTGAGGAAGTCATCCCCACCTTTTTCACAGCCTCTTTCTAGCGTTTGCTTGCTCGGAAACCATCCTCTCTCTCTCTCTCTCTCTCTCTCTCTCTCTAGTGGGGTGATGGCGGATTGGGGGCCGGTGCTGATAGGGGTGGTGCTGTTCGTGTTGTTGCAACCGGGTTTGCTGTTCCAGATACCGGGTCATACCCGACCAATGGAATTCGGAAGCATGAAGACCAACGGTAAGGCCATCGCCTTCCACACTCTCCTCTTCTTCGTCTTCTACGCCATCCTCATCGTCGCCCTGCACGTCCACATCTACACCGGCTGATCTCTTTCTCTCTCTCCCCCCAATAATCATCAGATCTGTGTGCATTTTCCTCTGTAATGTGTTTTTGCAATTGCTGTAATCTTGATTATGAGATAAATAAATAAAAGTACTGATCTTTCGAGTGTGGTGTTATTTTGTCTCTGACAAGTCTTTAAGCCCGAGGTGATGAGAGTTTGGCCTGATGATTTTTGCGATGAGCCTCTGGGCATCAAATCCTCACTCTCTGTTTTCACAGTCTAAGGCTCTATGAAATATTTCGTTACATTGTTTGCCCCAGTGAGGAGATTAATTAATTAAGGGATTCATTTGTTTGAGCTTCAGAATTAATGGCAGGCGCGCGATATGCAGTATCGATATTGCTAAACATTAAAAAGTCGGAACTCTGCTCGGAGAAAACGTCGATTTGGACCTTTCATGGGTGCTGCTAAACATTGAAAATGGAGTTTGTTAGACCTCTGCAAGGCGAAAGCATAGTTTTGGACCCCTCAAGGATTCTTTTTTCGATAAATTCCCTCATGGGTGTTGCTAAATACTAAAAATAGAGCTAGACCTTTTCCCCAGAGAAAGCATCGCTTTGGACCCCTCAAAGCATCATTTCGGACCCCTCATGGGTGTTGCTAAATATTGAAAATGGAGTTAGACCGCTGCGAGGGGAAAGCATCATGATTTTGGACCCCTCGTGAATGGTCCTCATGCTTATCCAAGGAACTTGTCGCTTCGTTTTCTAGTTTTCCCTCTCAAAATAGAAGGACTTCTACCATGAGAACTAAGAACTAAGGTGTCTGATTTTGAGTTTTATCCTCTTCCAACAAAAAAACCAAGCAAAAATTATCAGAGGTATTAGGCATCATCTTACCATTAAAGATTCAAACAATTTCCTTTCATGTTAATCAAAATGAGAAACAAATCTTACACGAATCGAACATCAAAGCTCTATTAATACACTTCTGAATCACCTGAGAAAGGAGTCCATCTATGACACGGACTCGGGAGAACTATAGTGCAGTCCGTACTACAGTCTATGTCCCGATGACATTAAAAAAAGACAGAACAGGAGGACAATAAGAGTAAGCAAAGGCAGTTAGTAGTATGAAGATTGGTGTGGGAGTGTGGAAGCTATCAACCAGAATGGATGTGAATGCCAACGGCGATGATTAAAATGGTGTAAATACAGGCGTAGAGGATTGCATGAACCAATATCGACATCCCACTTGTGTACATGTTTCCAAACTCAACCACTCTCGCCCTCGCCGGCACCTGGAACAGCAGCCCCGGTGACAATAAGATGAACATTACCACAGCTACAACCACTGGTCCCCAATCTGCACTCATCTTTCTCCCTCCCTCTCCCTCTCTCTCTCTCTCTCTCTTTGTGAATTTAGATGAGAATAATTAGGACAATGACGTTGGTGGAAATATGTAGAGGTACTTAAGGAAGAAGGAGATTGAGATTGGGGATGCAAAACTTGGAGACAAAGAAGAGTGTTTAGTATTGCTTTACTAGGGAGGAAAGGTATGTTGTGTGTTGGAATCTGCTTTAGGATGGTTGGTTGTGGAAACAAAGAAGCAACTTTTCTTTCACAACACAAGTGATCAATCGTGTAACGATCAACTCTTGCATTGTATAATATTATTCGTTTTGGTCGTTCAAGCCTTATGGATTTTTCAATAAGTAAACCCATGTATGTATTGTTGTATAATGAGTATGCTCAACTGTGAAATTTTATTAGGTTTTGATACCTCGCGACATTAAAATGACTTGTATAAAATAAGATCATGATCTGTTGTACGACACTGAATTTTGCATGCACAAAGGGATGTGAAATCCCTTGACCCGACTACTATCCGAACGTTTACAAAAACTCTCTCTTAAACGCCCAACTCACAATTGACACTATAACCTGACTGAGATCTCACAAACTATGTGGTTGTCTTTTTTGGCTAGCTGATGCAGAGGCACATGAAGGTGGGAGGCCATGAAAAGAGGAGTGATGTTAAGAACACTGACTATCCAAACACAAATGTGTTCGGAATCGTTGAATTAACAATTTTTAACACATCTATGTCCGAATAGCCTGTGTAGCACGACTTTTCCTAAAAAGAGAGAAGAAAGTGGAGATTAATTTAAAAGAGAAAGCAAGTGGAAGGTGTAAAGCCGGAGGAAGTAAAGCCAGGTGGGTTAGGAATTAATGCTGTCGTTTTCCTCTTTCCGAAAACAAAAGCTATCGGAAATGGACGTGTGCTGCCGCTAGTATACGGCAGAATTAATACTAGCGGCAGAATTAATTATTTAGAGATTAGTTAATGTGCACGTAAATTGTACCAGACACTCTAATTTATTAAAAAAGAGAAAAGAATATTGTGCTATTCAAATGGAGTTCATTAAAGATTAAAAAAATTACTCGAATAGTTCATTTTGTCTAATAGAAAAAAACGCTATTAATGTGGTTGCACAAATTATAGTGAATATTTTTGAGATCAATCCAAAACAAATAATTAAAGATTTTGAGCTTTTTAAAGTGAAGACAATATCTCGTTTCTTCGTACTATTCTTTCGTCTGTTATTGGTATTGAAATCAAATTGAATTACACATTAGGATAATAACTATGCCAATAACACATTTAAGTATGTCCTAATACTTTCTCACATTATACGACCGTCAATAGAATTTTTGTTACTATAAACAAGTAATATTATCATGTGTTATAAAACAGGAGACTCTATAATAATTTCATGGGTAAATCGTATGTACAGAATAATTAGTTATATTTAAAAGTTTGAACATTTTTTTATTTGAGTTTGATTATCAAACTTGGAAAGGGAAAATAAATAGATAAAGAACTTGATGACATGTTCTATATTGATTCTCCCATCCCAACAAAAAAATATTGGTTTAAAAGTAGTTTAACATTTTCTTTAATTATCATATCCAACCAAAAACAAAAAGGTAAAAAAGCAAAAAAGATTATGTTCCTTTTTTGGGTAAAAGAGCAGAAAAGATGATGTTACGCTTACTTTAGATAGTCTTTTCATTTCTCTTAATTTTTCCTATAAAACTTGACCTAATTCGATCTTTCCTCTTTGATATGTCTCGATTCTACTAGCCTGCGAAAGAAGTAACTCCTTGGTACGAGAGCTGCAAATGAATTAAGCTTTAGAGTGTTTGAACTCGGCTCATGTACTAAATGAGCCTAAAATTTGAGTTTGAGCTTAGCTTGTTTGTAAACTAGCCGAGCCAAGTTTTCGAGACTCGAGTTCGGTTCGTTTTCAAAACAAGACCAAAAGTCGAGCTTGAGCTTGGCTTTCTAACTAAATGATCGATCCCTTGCCGAGCCGAGCTGAGCTGAGCTCGCGAACGACTTGGTTCGTTTGTAATCCTACTTAGTACCACCCCAACTTATACTAATCAGAAGACACTTTGATATTTAAGTCAAATCTCATATTAAAGAAAAATAAGTACAATCAAAGTCTTTGCACGTTTCAATTGGAATGTCCCTCCCTAGGGTTCTGTGACCTTTTATTAATAGTTAACTCTGACTGTGCCGTGAAACTTGTACTGGAAACGTGCCTCGACTAACTTCATAATCACATTATTAACGTCCGTCCTAGATTCTTTCAATATTTTCTAGAAGCCTCATCAGTTCGAGGCTTTATCTGGGCGGACTTGGTATCTAATCTTGGAAAACGATTTGTAGATTCTATCAAACCTCCAGCTTCGTTAGCACGTCTCTCTAGTTCGACTCAATTCTTTCTGTATGGATCTACCTTTTGTGTCGCGGAATAACGAGAACAACTTGTTATGTAGGTCCACTGCAAAAATCGAACGCCATATTAAACGTGGGGTCCGTTTAAAATATCTAAAGAGTAAAATTAAATTAGAATATTCTAAACTTTTAATGTGCTTTTTCCTCTTTTTATCACTTTTTTGAACCTTTATAGTTCCTAGCTCAGTTAAAAGAACTGGAAAAATAGAAATACCATTAGACTACATGTGAAAAAGTCTTCAATGAAAAAAAGTCAATAAACACAATTTTTGTGCATAAATTCAAATATAAATATATTTAAAATTATCCAATACACATCAATTTTTTTATTATTCTATAAATCTTGTATATATTAAATGATTTCAAACACAAATATATTCAATATACACGCAAGAATCTGTAATATTTGTGGACTTTCTAAGAAATTTCACAAACAAGGCCAGACTTTTTAAAGATCGAAGGGACCCATATCCAGCAAAACATGTGACAAAGTTGTCCTCCTGCAATCGGATGTCTCCAAATGTATGAAAAACTGAAGCGGTATCCTCCGGAGATATCCAAAAATCACCAAATTCGATGCTCCCCATTTGTCCTCCATTTTCACCCCTTGTTTTCTCTCTCTCTCTCTCTCTCTCTCTCTCTCTCCTTCTTCTTCGTCTGTTACCATCATCATCACCATCATCACCACCATCACCACCACCATTTTCCCTCCATTTTCACCCCCTGATTTTCTTTCTTATCTCTCTCTCTCTTCTTCTTCTTCTTCTTCTTCTTCGTCTGTTAGCATCATCATCGTCATCACCATTTTTCCTCCCTTTTGTTTCTTCAATCGCTCCTCGAGTACGTCATGATATAACTCGGGTATCCTACTGATATAAGTTTCGGGTGTCTGGATGACTCAGAAATATGATTGAGAGATGTGATGGTTGGAAAATTAGGATGTCCGGATCAACTTACGAGAAATTGAGAATCGGGTTGAGAGCCATGGTGGTTGAGACGTTTATATAATTTCGATGGGTGCTCGAACTAAATCTGAGATGGGGTTGGGAGATGTGGTGGTTGGGAGAGTTCTGTTCATAGTTCTGGCGCTTGCAGTCTTGTTCCCAGTCCCCGGGAAAAGGTCTGGTTCGCTCTTTGCCCTCATCACCGCTGTTAATGTCCACACCTCTTCCCTATCTGGATAAATTAGATCCCTTTTTTGTTTGAGTAAGTCTACGTACACTTCGTTCGTGCACAGATCTGGATCCAGATGTGTATGAAATCGTATGAAGTTTACGTTATTCTGAAAAATGTGCTGTTTTAGACACATCTATTTTCGAATATGTACACGAAAAGTTCTCGGACTTTCTCTTTCTTGTAATTTCGCACGGCTGTTCTGTGGTAGAGGCCAACTTCGGGGTGTTGCTTCCTGTCGGATCTCTGGTCCTCGACTCTCTACTCCACTTGTGTTACCTCTCTCGATACAAAGATGGAACTTTTCAACAGGTTTATCGTTCTTCTAAAAGCGCCACAAGCAAGGTACATATCGCGATAATGAATGGAATGCGCGCATTAATAATATATAAGATGATCTTAGTAAATACGTACTCAAGTACACATCTAAACTGTTATTCTTTTTCATAATGAGGAAAGCTTCAAGTTAAGAGTCCACCTTGGACTTCTTGTCGATGAGATGGATTTACATTGGAATTTACAACTTATACAATTTTAACAAAATTTTAAGAACTATTTCATTTAAAAAAAAGAAGTTATTCTAGAGATTTTATTACACGTTCATAATATGTCTAATTCATGCTCTAAGTCATTATTTGATTCGCGGATAAAAATTGACAAGATTAATAATATTAAGACTAATAATCTTGAAATTATTGGTCTTGATACTATCTTAATATTAATCAAACTTAATCTCATGTTCAATTTGGATTGTTTTATTTTCAGGATATCTTAATCGGAAGTCTAAGATTTTGAACAGAGATGTGTTTGATTGGATTGTATGGATATACGTGTTTGACGGTGGTGTGGTAGTGTTGACGGAAGCGTCGACGACGACGACAACGATGGTGGTGTGGTGATGTTGGTCTGAGGTGGGGGTGGCGGAGGTGGTGTTGCTGGTGGTCAGTGGCAGTCGGTGATGGCAGTGGAGGTGGTGGTCGGAGACGATGGAGCAATGATTGGTACAAATGAAATTAAATGAGTCTCACACTCCCTCTCCCCAAGATAAAATAGTATCTCCCATATAGGTATTATAATAATTTCAAGATTATTTGTTCTGATTCAATTTTGGAAAACCAAACATGAGATTGCACGGAATTAGGCATGAATAGTCTAATCCCGCCACCTAATCTGCAAATCAAACAAGACTTAAGAGTTTACGCAAAATTCACACTCTTATAGTAAAATATCGCTTGTCGAGATTCATAATTCTTTCCCCTTGCATTTGTCGTTAAAGCAAGTCTAGGAGCACAATTTTCATTCACAGATTTATATACAAATGTGGTTCAATAGTTCGATTTACGTGAAACTCATATTATTTTAAAAGACTCCACATGCATCAGACGATTATGGATACATCTGTATCCGAATTGGTACATATAAGTTGTGTTTTTAAATTTTTCTTATTTTTAAATCCTATATGATTGAACACATTTAGTATTGAGTTATTCACATTTTGTCTCCTTTCAACTATCATTTTTTTTCACCTTATTCCTTTGAAAGTTTTCGGGATACACTTTACCTCCTTAAACTATTAAAAATAGGCATAAGAGGCATTTCATCAATTGTTCGTCTGTCATCTGGCTGTAAATATCATGTGATGTGCACATGCATCATTAAAAATACCCATTGTGACTAGAATACATTTTGTGCGTGCACACACATACACACGCATATTACCAATGAGTCGATGCATTGCTCTTATCATAATCTAAGATTGAGAGATAATACCTTCAAAATCATGCGCATTTAGCCTTTAATTTTACGTACTCCAATTATTATTTTTCTGCTATATATTGGTTATCATAATTTAGGGTTTGAATACTAATAATCGATTTGAAAAATGCAAATGATGAGAGTTTATGGTTCAAATATTGACAATTGATTTGAGGAATGCAATTGCTTAAACTTTAGAATTTTGAAACAGAGGTAGACAGAGTTAACTATTTAGGGCTGAGTTATCCTCACTTCCCTAAATGAAGTTGGAACAAATCTAAATAAAACGATTTTACTGCACTAAAGCTAGTAAAACGTTATTTAATATTTAATAATCTTAAATATATATATATATATATATATATATATATATATATTATTATTTCTTAAACTTAGTCATTTGGCTAGACTCGAGAAATCAAAAAATAGAAAAACATCAATTAAATCTAAAAAAGATCTAAGATAATCTTACTAAAATTAGTATTAAAATTTTTAATTTTAATGAATTCTTAAAATTTTGTAGTCATTTTTTACATTAATTTTTCATTAAAACGTGTTTTAAAATTTAAAATATAATTAAAATATAATGTAAATTAGAATAAAATATTAAATAACTTAATTCACGCACACTATGTGATTTTAAGTAATACAGAGGTTGTTTGGGTATTTTGCTTCACACCAGAAAAATCAAAGGGTAATATCGAACTTTTTTCTAATTTTTATTAACAGTGCAGGGGGTTATCGCATTTTCAGTATTTAAAGAGGGTAAGTTGTAGTCCAAAAATTTTAAGAACATAAAGTGAAAAAAGATGATAGTGGAAGGGAAAGTATAAATAACCCTTTAGTTTTTTTTTTTTTGGGAGGAAATGAGCATTCTAATAGTTATTCCAGAGTGTAGAAATTCCCAAAGTGAAAGTGCCACCGAAATTTTGTGTGGTGGCATTAGTATTTTCCTCGCACAGATACTATTCTAGTAGAACTTTTCTTTTTGCCAGTACAAGTCAAAGGGCCCTTTATTCATACATATTATGGGGGTTGCAGGAGGAGCCAGGTGGCAGCGAGGGTTATAATCTGATACACATATACACACACTAAGCCATAAGTCTTAATACATGCAAACCCCCCCTTATTGTTAGTTCCCTTGGAGGGTTCTGGATGAGATGACAAAGCATCACCACCTTTGCCGCGTGGCATAACGAGGAGGATACACTCGCCACCTTTTCAGCTAATAAAACATATGTTTCTCTCTCTCTCTAGGAGTAATTATTCAGTAATCACTTGTGCCCGAACACTTTTTTATTACTATACATTAAAGTTGTAGTATCCAGGAGCACTGAATAATTTTCTCTCTGTTTTAGAGAGAAGGTCCAGGGCCAGGCGTCGTCATAGAAGTAAAGGTGTTGTCTGTGTTGTCCCAGGGGTAGATCGCCCCGTCGAAAACTGGTTCCTCCTCATCCTCCGGCAGCTGGGGGCGGCGCCCACCGTCGTTCACGGCGGCGTCATCATTCGCCGTGACTATCTGATCGTGGAGAAACATGCGTGAGTATTTGACATCACTTGACTGGTATTTTCTCTGCTTATGTCACTTATATAAACTACTGGTATATGGTGTGATATATATATAATATATATTTATATATAGTGGGTAAATAGGTGTTATTATTTTCTAACCTCTTTTCCCGTGAATTGATTCTCTTCCCCGAGGCGTTTCTGTTGATAATCAGATGTTGGAAAAATTAAGAATGTTTTCCAATCATACGTACACATGAATTATATTCGTGAAGTACATGATTATCATGCAAGAGCAATGTTACTAACACATTATATCACGTTACGCATCATGTCTATGTGACATTCATTAATTTTGAACACATATTAAAATTTATGGGACTCGCTTTTATATTTTGTCTTAATATAATATGCTACGTAGGCATGATGTACACTTTGATGTGTCAGCAGACTTATCCTATCATGCAATGAAACAACATGTTCCTGGGATGGATAGCCATGTTAAGGATCTTCACTACCTCTCTTGAGTTTTCGAAAGTTCGGAAACTTTTGGACATTTTTGGAAACCTCTAAATTCGCTAGAATATTCCAAAAAATTCTAGATTATGCTAGAGTCTTCTGGACTCTTCCTGATTGTTTTGGACTATGCTAGAACCTTCCAAATTCTACCGGAATCTTCTAGAATGTGGTGGAACTTCTTTAGAAGCTTCTAAAATTGTCCCTAATTAGAACCCTCCTTTCCTCTCTATAAATAAGGAGGGGAGAACTCATTTTGGTGCAAAAGAGTGAGACACTCGAGTGTTGTACAAGATGACTCAAGAGTGAGGTGTCCAAAGTATACAAGTGTTGAAGTGATCAAATGGGCGTTCCTCGAATGTGTCCTGTACTAAGTCTTGTGGGTGTGAGAGTTGTTCTCCGAGACCGAGAGTGATAGCATGTGAGTGCCTGTGAGTATTGTAAAAGTACACTATGGTAAAGTTAAACTCTTCACTATGGTTGGACCACTTCATCAAAGGTTTATTGTATATGACCTCTAGCAGTCACCCACAAATGTGAC
The DNA here is from genome assembly GCA_019985065.2 of Arctostaphylos glauca. Classification (NCBI taxonomy): domain Eukaryota; kingdom Viridiplantae; phylum Streptophyta; class Magnoliopsida; order Ericales; family Ericaceae; genus Arctostaphylos; species Arctostaphylos glauca. Next base: position 30,734,842 of record JAHSPW020000008.1, read on the forward strand.
CACCCTTCTCTTGTTCTGTTTGTTTTTCATTTCCTTTTGAGGAGGAACCTAGGAGGCAGGATCACTTTAGACTAGACTCAGATACCTGCAACCAACTTATAAGCTACAGGTAAGTCAAGGCATTATCGCAGGAGTTGAAGACAGGACCTTAGTGGCAAAAATGGATGTAGAATATAAGGATGATAACGAAATGCAGTGAAGTGCACATTTGACATAAAGAAAAGGGGGGAAATGTTTAATGGGTGTAGAAATCATTGCCAGAACCCTAACTTTGATACTATGTTAAGGCATGTGACTGGAATCACTTGGCGTCGGACGGAGAGGACCATCCGCTTGATATTTTGGTTTGGGAAGGGTTATCTACTGATTTGAGACAAGATCTAACTAGAAGTTACAGCCAAGCATGCTATGGGTGTATCACTGCTTGAACTGTGGTTAGTCTTTGATATTCGTCTTGGCCGTATCCTTAGCCTTGTACAAGACTCCTCCCTAAAAGTAGGTCAAGTAAATATATACGGAGGAGCCTTAGGACTACCAACCCCTTTTACTGTTGTGGAGAGATTGGTTGCTGTTACTTGTCCCCCAAGCGTAACCAGATAGAATGGGTAGCACGGCTACCAGACCATATGCTCCATTGCCTCTTTAACTGCTATTATGAACGCATGCTCATTGCGAGTGTGGCGGCATCCAAGAAGAGCACACAGCCACATGTTATCCTCTAAAAGCACGTTCAATTAATGGTGAAACCTGCATCTGCAAAATTGATGCCGGGATGGGTTAAAGCCGTTGTGCACGCCCTTCCAACTGAACTATCCTTTTGTTGTTATTGTTCTGCTCTAATATCACGACTTTTTCTATTTGAACATAATATTGCCTGGTATTGTCTGATGTAAATACCTGTCATTGTTCGGGTAATTTCCCATATGGAGTCATAAGGGAATATTTCAATGGCAGGGAGCTAATGTGGACCACCATGTATTTGACTACTTTCTTCTAGGTGCTGTATTCTGTACATTGCTTGAGCTGACCTAGTGTATGACAATGATGAAAAAAGCGAAAGAGGAAACAACTACTTGATGAGACAATTGCCGATATGGAGGTAAAAGAACACGGATTTTTATGTCAAATGCACCGTTGTACCCCTAGAGAAAAAGCGACTTGTTAGAGTTCTACAAAGCTACAGAACAACATGCAGCATTTGCTTTGGAACTTCCTGGTCCACAGGAAGTGTCAATTTTATCCTTGTTCCAGAGGCGTAAGACCTCTTGACAACTTAATAGCATCTGTCAGCATCCTTATTGGATCGATGTTCAACTCCATTCTCGACTAGGCAGTTATCTTAATCCCTAAACTTCTTTAACGTTCGTATCGTGTTCTCCTTTCTGTAGTAGTTTGATTTCCTTGGGACGGGTTTAAAGCTGAAGCATCGAATTATCCCAATTCTCATTTTTGAGCCTCGAGTCTCACATTAAGTTCTTGCTTCAACAATACAAAGCATGCTCTGTTTTCAAGCCATCTGCACTGTAATACCGGAATCTGAAGAACCTCCCAAGCTTTCTTTACTGCAATTATATGTCTACAAAGATCTTCTGTACCTTTATGGGTACTAATATGTCATTATCAGTTTCTTATTGTAAGGTTTAATTGGTTACCCTGGTCTTTAGACTCCACGAAGACTCGAAACTTTAGACTCCAAGAAGACTGAAAACGAGTTTTGAAAAAGACTTCCATCAACAAAGTTGAGCATCTTCTGGTGTCAATGTCTTTAAATGGCTTTGGTCCGTTGTATCTACTCTTAAGAGATTTCAGCCATATCGAGTCTTATTGAAGAAAGTTAAATATATATATATATATATATATATATATCTTTTGGCACAATATTTTATATCTAATTAAAGGCATGTATTTATCCCATGAAATGAACTAAGACAACTAAACAATTTAGCAGATATTAGGTTATGTATCTATGAACTATGATAGAGGACCTCATGGCCAAAACGTTCCAAAAACTGTAGGGTCTATGAAACTACCTTGCATGTCTCACATTCAAATCCCAACGCCCTGAAACTGGACGCAAACAATCTATGATCTAGAACAAAAATTTCAATGAACGACAATCATAACATAGGCGTGCCCTGAATCCACCCTCTTGGTTCAAGGTCCCAACAGGCTTGACACTTACTACGCATAGAAGGAATAGTCGGTCTTCAAAATCAGCCCAGTTCTACAGACTTAGAGGTGGATAATGTTTCTCATCAATCAAGACAATAACTAAATTCGCTGCACCATTCCCCATACATGGTAGATGGGTTTCAAACTGCTTTTTGCATTTTCGACTTGGTTTGCTAGAAACACAATATGAGAAATTGTTCGTCAATGCAAAACAGGCATTAGCAACTGCTCTGTGCATACTCTATTCCCTGCAATTTCAGCTTTCTCCACCTTTTGTTTCCCTTCTACTGCTACACAATCATCTTAGTCTAAACTAGCCCATAGATTACAGCCAACATCTATTCAATTTTCTAATCATGAAGACTCAAGTGTTGTGTCTAGTACGTGGTGGTAATTGTAGCGGTACACCATTTGGTCCTCATTTTTCTGGTAAAAATTTAAACTCGAAGTGTTGGTTGATGCAAATGTCTTGAACAAGTAATGATGCTCAGATGCAGAAAGAAAGAAGCTGGTAGATGAGCACTTACCTTGTCATGGAGAGCTGCTACTGCATCCATCATTAACTGTGACTGCATAGAATTCATGTTTGGTGAGCATCACTATCATTCATGCTGATAACCAGCTGTTACTACTGTAATTGCAAATCTCTTTGAAATAGGCTAAAAAATTGCATCATTTGAGACGTGCATATAGGATTATGTTATTGCAAGATTTATCCAAAACCATGACATTGCAACAAGGACATTTACCTGTAGAGTTCTTGAAATTCTGACAAGGAGAAGATGAACTCACATATTTTAACTCTTAGTGCATCTACTTCTTTCAGCACAAACCCCCCCCCCCCCCCACCAAAAAAGAAAAAAAAAAACACCTTCCTGTGGTGTTTATGTGCCTGTTCTCTCTTTTATCTAGTTTCATTTTCTCGTCTGTTGTTAGGTACTTGTTATGTGAAACATGGAAGTCTGGTACCTGCATAATCTCAACGCATTCCTTCAATGCCATGTACTAGACGGAATCTTGTTTCTCTAATATGCAATGTGACGATGTTATCTGTAGGAAATCCAATCACGGTTTTATTTCCATGCGATAAGATCTGGTCCATGATACGTGTCCTTATGGTCACGGCTAAGCACTCAAGGAGGGATGTTAAGATTTTTCAATCAGGACATGAATTTATAACTAACCGTTCAGGAATGTGTGTTAAAACTTACCTTTCTGATTCTGGTTTGCAGTAATGTGGCGTCTAGTTGCCGTTGAATGGCATCTAGTTGGTGTTCCAATTGAGTGAGCTCAGTCACATCTAGTTGCTCGACCTTTTGCTCTTCAATTTGTCTGCAAAGAATCACATGAAATTGTTCGAATTAGAAAGGAATATGAGTTTTCATTGAAGTGATGAAACATGTACTGCGATATCAGGAGGTTTATAGAGTACCTTTGGAGCATTTGGAGTAGGTTAGTTCCTTTCCAAGTATTCTCTTGTTCCGTAGGAAGCTTCTGTTAGCATAGAAAAGCTAGAAAGTGAACCAAATAGTAAGATTTTCCTTTGTCCAGCCTAACACCGGGTACAACAGGGGTGATGCTTCAATGAAGACAAGGCTTTTGTGAGTTATGGTGAGACAAAGGTCAGCAAATGAGTAATAGATGTAGGACGGTGTAAAATTCACAATTTCCCTATGAGAAAAATTATGTATATTTTTTGTGCATTGTGATACAAAACGAAAAAGTCAAAATCGATAAAACATAGGACTTGAAAATCGCATTAAAATTGATCAAGTCTAGTGTTAGATATTTTGTCCTTAAGATAGATTTTGTTATTGCTATGGTACTTACAATCTAAATAGGCATACGTCTCTTAGAGAATACAAATAGAAATTTCTTGCATAGGATAAGCAGTTTCTAGCCTTGAACCTTTTCTTGTGAAAGACAATCGGAATTACTAACATCAGACTATTGGCGTTTTATTTGCATCTTTCCAACTAGAAGGGATTTGCTTTATTTGGAATGAACTCGCATAGTCACCGCCAGCAATCAGGTCTTATCCCTTGGAGTAAGGGTGAGTTCCTTTACTTTTTTTGTCTCATTGGAGAAAGACTCCCATGGCAAGGTTTTACATTAAGGCTAGCTGCTTTCTTTATCTCGTTTGCCATTAGTCCATATAGCGCCTTTCGGTTGGGGTTTGTCCTGGCCTCATTTTTCTTTCCCCTTGAGTATAGCATTCTTTTTTCTTTTGTTGGTAATCTCACATCAACGTAGCTCCTCATCAAGATCATCAAATGAGAGATCTTCTTCGACTCTGAGAAATCGGTCAAGCGGGGGGCTACCCTCAACTGACCCCTCTGTATAAAAAAACCCCTACCCAGAAGAGAGGAGAAGCTCGAGGATGAGTATGTCCTAGATTTTGTAATTAGTGGACGCGATGCCTTGATTGTTCAGTTGTTTGTGTAAACAAAGATAATATAATTCACATAGGATCTTCCCAAACATATTCAATTATTGCAGTTGTGTTCATTTTGATCCTAAACACGTGTTTGGTTTCAAAGAATGCTTTGAGAATTCAGTCTTAAAATTCTCATTGAAGTAGCCAACTTTACACTCACAGAGGTAATTGCTAATTAAGAGTACCCTATGATAACCTACTTGAATTTCTAAGGTACAAGAATCGTTAAAAGCATAGCTTATTCTGAAACACGCTACAGGCATCAGTGTTGATCAGTATGCGACTGATGCTTGACGCTAATAAGTCACATACAATTTTGTTGTCCCTTTGAACCTAAATTTTGAAACTCCATTGAGCTAGATAGAGTTTCATTGAGGAAACTCTTAAGTGGTAGACTTAAACCTCATTCCCCTTCATACGTTCATTTGCTTTCTAATCAAAACCCCTTGGGTAATTGATTGTTATTTTGTCGTTTGACCTTTTGTGTCACAGATGTTAGATGTTGTATGGAATTTTGTCTACGATCATCACTTTGAGACTTACAATACTTCATGTCCTTTCAATTTTTGATCCACTATTATTATTAATACGGCACAGAGTTAAAATACAGTTATGGGTAATTGCAAAAAGTCACATCTTTCCTCAGAAATTGTGTGATAATCCAGAATTTATGCACATAATTATTATTGTTTGTGACATGAATTTTAACATTTGGGCAACCATCATAGTCACAACAATTAACACATACTTGTACTTACTCAGAAAATAGCATTTTTGTTTAAGAAGCTAAAGAATTCTTTTCAATTTCAAAAGATACCTCCACATGGAGTAAGTACTTCCTTTTTTTAAAATTTCATGCTTAGTGTCTATGGATATTAGGAGTGGAAGAATGCCTTTTGCGAATATGGCAACCACTACAACGGCTCGACATCGGAGGAGTAGGAACTGGAGGAGGAGAGAGCTCAGGGTAGCCTTAGACAAAAAAAGAGATGGCAATAGAGATTGATCAACCAGAGAGAAGAGTGTGAAGGATTGCATTCATTGTGTTGAATGCTTATTGTGTCTTCAATGATGCGTACAAGCCTCTTTACACAACATAGGAATCTCGGGGAGGAAGGAATTCAGGTGTTAAGCTACCTCTTTATTGGTCGACAGAGTGGAAAGTGACAAGGCTCCTTTTTTGGTCCATCATCTAGACTGCCCCTCAAATGCAAAGAGGTGTATTAGGTGATATGTAGAGACTCGTATCATAGTATTGAGTTAGATGGTAGGTATGATATGAAGGTATGATACAACTTTTCACATGTCAGGTTATGATTGTGATACATCTTTTCACATGTCAACTTTTCACACGTGGAAACTCGTATCATAGTATTGAGTGCGGGCTCACCCTCTTTGACAAACCTTTTGCTTTAGTCTTTAGACGACATGTCTCCTTAGATCCCGAGCTAGGTCCTTAGTCCTTGCTTTTGACCTAGGGTGGTGTTAATGTGGGTATTTGAGAGTCATCCGTCATACCTCTAAAGGAGCTTTCACCAACTAACATAACTGTGACGTTCTAAGGTCCATATGACTCACTTGTTTTCAGTAAGGAACGACTTCTATGGGATCCCTCCATGCTCAAAACTCCAAGACTTAACCACAACTATGGAAACTCTATTAACATACAACACTTTAGGTCCGGAGCGGAGCCTATGGACATGGCTTGAGACTAAAAAGAGCATGTGGTTAGGGGGTTAGAGCAAGGAGATTGTCAATGAGGATGAGTCTACCTTCATACGAACTCTAACTTGACCAATCCTAGAGAGAGAAGGGCATCACCAGACATCTAACACCTCAGAAGACACCTAAGAGTTCGTATCACACTCACCACCCCTCTTGTGATTCGAGTCTCCATATATCATATAAATTATCTTTCAGTCCTATGATACATAATTCAACTTCTGATAACAAGACTTAAGATAAGTCATGCCCCTCCAATGGAAAGAAAGCTAAACAACTAACTTTCTCCTCCTCCAAGGCTCCTATATAAAGATGGATTGACATATCATTAAAAACACGACAAACATTCAACACATTGAATGCAAGCCTAACACATTTACACTTTGGTTAAAAGATTTCCACTGTTATCCATCTCTCTCTCTCTCTCTCTCTCTCTAAGGTTGCTTGAAGCTCTCTTCTCCTCTACCTTTGGTGGTCTCGAGTTCATTGTATTGTCCGCCATATGTTTGGAAGACACACTTCTATTCTTAATATCCATAGCGATGTTGATGGAGTCATCATAATTATAGTAAGCTTTTGGAGTTGTGAATGTCGAGCAGTTTAGGTAAACTCGTTCCTTACTAGAGATAAATGAGTTCTATGGACGTCGAGCGCCACGGCTATTCTAGTGGGTGGAAGTGCTTCCAGAGGTGTCTAGTGGCAGACTCCTCCCGGATACTCACAATGTCCAACAAGTGTTAATCTATGCTTTTAAAAAAAAGGATGTTACACTGTAGTATAGAAACCAAATCATTCCAGATATTGAAATCTTAGAATGGTCTCCTGAAAGTTGCAACCCCTTTTCGTCGACAATTAACACACAGAGCAAAATACTAATTTACAAATTCTTTTACAATAAAGAAGCAACTAGTGCTTCTTTCTTGGTTGACATTCAACAATGTCGAGCACCAAATAAATTAGGATACTCGGCTCATACCGAGCGACGAGTTTATTTTCCGATCACGGAATCAATTGTTAGAAAATAAAAAGTCACAAGCCTTCAAATATAAAAATCGGTATTCTCTTAAGATTTTGATTAGAATGAGTCGCACATTTATGAAAATAACATACATATTTTTTAAAAAAATAATATTCTCGGCCATTTTAATATACGTAGGAAATCACCATAAGAATATATGACTTTGTGGTTAGTGCCTAGTAATTTGGACGAATTATACAAACACATTTAACAAATGAATACAATGATTCATTCTAAACCAATGAATGGAAGTTATGACTTTTTCTAGTGGGCGTCATTGCTCAATCGACATCTATTAACTAAGCATTGTGTCGCTTCTAATGAATTACAGTTACAAACATTTCATACTCAAACATTTCATACAGTGAGTATGAAAAATTCTAATGTTAAATTATTATTCTACCACTAATAGTCAAATTCAACAGTGAAAATTTGCCAAAAACTAATAAACAACACAATGTAAGTCAATGTGAAGAGGCAAGAATCATAGAAGATTGCAAGTCAAATACAAAAGTGCACCCAAATATTGCATGCATGCAATTTGATAATAATGACTCAAGAAATCGAAGTTATGCAAATCATATTTAATCTACCAACAATTGTTATTTATATCAAGTCAATTACCATGCAAATAATTGCATTTCCATTTGCAAGGAAGCATGACCTGTATTCCAAGAGGTAATGCTTGTTGATTCCTTAGTTCATCAACATTTATCTTTCAATATTGACACGTGCAAACAAAATACAAAAGCTAATTCAAATTATATAAAGAAAAAAATAGAAATTGAATTCGGCTTTGAACAATCATTCTGTCTATTCAAAAAGTAGTAACGCAAAAAAAAGAGAGAATTTTTTGTCAAGTAAAGCCAACAACTTTTCCATAAGAAATGGTGTTCCATAAAATTGGCCAAATATACAAATAAAATCACCATGACACTTATTATAATTATACGTGAAAATTGGATTAAAATCAATGAAGTCTTCACGCATAATGTTCTTAAGATAGATTTTGTCATTCTTATGGTACTTATGATTTGAATAGATGTTTGTCTTTTAGAATAAAATTCTATCGAAATAGTATTAGAATTGATGGGCTTAGTGAACTAAATTATGTTTTGTACTCTCTTATATAAAGACTCAAACTTAAAAAGAATGAATAAAAAATAAATTCTAAAAAATTAGTATACAGATGAAAAATAGATTTGTAGAAGTATTCGTAACTTTTCAGAGTAGCACGAAAGGAAAGTGACACAATTATTAAAAAAATAACAAAATAATTAAAGAAGTGTCGCAACTATTCATCTGAATGGATGTTAATGAACAGACGCAATTTTACACTTAATAATTAATTCATCGAAGTTAATATAAAGTTCAAAAAAGAAATGAATTCTCTTTGATTTCCTCAACCAAAATTACAGGGAAATTAATTGAAGTTAATTTTCATTCACTTCGTAATGGTTTTGAACAGACTTATATGTTCTAAAACCATTTTCCATCATTCCCTCGAAGCATTTTCCTTCAAGGTGAAACGAGATCAACTGTCGATATGGGCATAAATCTTGTTCTGTGGTTCTATTACTGGAGCCCCCCTGCCCCTATCTCCGTGGGGAAAAAAAGCTCCTTGTAGATTTCAGTTTTCAAAATGAGCTTATTTCTTCAGCAGATGTCTATGAACTGCATTCTCAAAACAAAACTTCTTACAATTTGTCAATAAAAATCCATCTGAAACTACTCCACACAACAAAATAAAGCTGCATTTCAATCAGTAATTTCCCAAATCACTTATAAATGCGATTTTTTTTTTAAGAAGAACATATTATATAGCACAGAACAAATTATTTTTCCAACCTTGGATTCTTGAGAACTCCCTCCAGCAGCTTCTGCATTTTTGCCGATCTGATAGTGCTGAATGATTTTTCTCAAACTGCATTTATAAGGGATTTCATGTAAATGGTCTAGCATACACAATACTAAATGCAAATTTATAACAATAACACGTACCAACATGCTGTGAAAGACCAAAATGAGAAAAGGAAACGCAATTCATTCACCGAATAAGTCACTACATTTTCGACTCTAAATTCGTAAAAGACTTTAAGGACAGAAAATGAAGGGTCATACACTATACATTATGCTGTCTCGGGACGACTACATGTTACATTATAGCAGCACGATTAAATGGACGAGGACCTCCCTTGTATAGGTTAGTATAGATTGGGTACTAGCGTACTAATATAATAGTAATGAAGTTAATGTGGTCCTTGTTAATTCACATGAGATTCCACGTGTTCGATGTTACTCGAGTCAGAGCGTAAGCTAAGAAATTAAATTTCATACAGATAATATATAATAATAGAGCAAAACAAGTAGTACAAGAATGTCAATAGAGTTGTACACAACAATATTGGTGCATATAGATATAGATTTTTACCAGAACAAAAGTTAAAAGTTCTATCCCAACAGTTTTGCTTTTCGGAGGACTTTTTCGGTAACAGGTGGTGCCTCATAGTGGGTAATATCTTTACTATGTACTAACAATTTCTCTCAGGCCGCCGAGTATCGTTATACAATACGAATACAATATGGGTACAATTTCCATCTAAAAGTATTCGTGCTTCGTAATGATTCATAAAGTGGAGCAAACACCCATTATCTATGAGAGAGGTTCTAATTGAATAAATAGAATTGGAAGAGAGTAAAAGTCTCCTATGTTTATATATTCCACTTTACATCATCATTTCATAAGAAGACTCGGACATGTATTTTAAAAATATTCACAATAATTTTTTTTTTTTGATGTAACAAATACTTTTTAGATACTTCAAATTACGTATTTAAAACTTTTTAAATATAGCACTTCTTGCATATTCTTACATAAATAAAAAAAGTATAATTTTTTAATTATTATTTAAAGAAAAATATATAGTAAAAAATTAATCTCACTATTTTTTTATAGTATATGAAATTTCTTATTGTGTGATACTATTTTTTTAAAATTTTAAATTTTAACAATTAAACAAGTAATCAAGTAAATTTAAAAATAATATACGAAAGTCATATTCGTTTATCACCATCCTTATTGATCATAAGAGTGGAGAAGGACTGCATCATACATCTATAATTTTCAATGCCTGTAGCTGTGGGGACTAATTGCGGACTCACCATAAGTCTATTGGACCAATCTGTGATAGATCCTAGAAGTAACAACCTCAACCTCTTGCAATGCCTGTTTTTTGCCTGCAAATACGTACATTTCGGCCACCCATCTCCGGCCAGTGTCTTTAACTGGTGTTGTAGGAGGCCTGGGCTCTTCTAGAATTGATCACAGTTTGTTTTAATGGACTCCTGGAAAAGTCTGCAATTTAATCCCCACAGGTGCAGGCATAGAAAAAATTTACAGATGTATGATGCAGGCCTTCTCCACCCTTGTGGTCAATTTACACACATCATATTTCCCCAGAAGAAATCATCCAAAAAGTAAGTGGTCATGGCTTTCATCCCACTAAGACACTTTCACTTGCCACACCTAAAGTTTGGATTTTTTCGTTAGTAGAGAGCCTACCTTGGAGATCCACCCTTTGCACTATAGCCCACCTAGGAGCATGGTGCTTAAACCAGATCACTTTACTTCAACAAACCTCAAGCCTTTGGTCTTCTAACAACATTTCGGCCACCCATCTCTGGCCAGAGTCTCTCTACCCGGTGTTGACGGGGGTCTAGGCTCTTAGTTCCAGGGTCAATAACAGTTTGTTTCAATAGACTAGCCGGGAAGTCCACAATTTAGTCCCCACACCTGCAGGTATAGGAAATTTATAGATGTATGATGCAGGCCTTGCCCACCCTTCTGGGCAATTTACACCCATCATATTTCCCCAGTAAATGACACTATTTATGAGGAGAGGGGAATCATTCAAAAAGTAAGCGATCATGGTTTTCATTATCATCCCACTATGACACTGGTGCTATCAGTTGCCACACCAAAATTTTGGATTTTATCCTTGGTAGAGAGCCTACCTTGGATCCATCCCCTGCACTATAGCCCACCTAGGAACATGGTGCTTAAACCATCAACAAACCTCAAGCCTTTAGTCTTCTAACAGCAATCCGAGTAATTTAATTGAGAATTCTCCATTAGCATTCAAGTTCTGTACTGTGTCCACCTGATGGGTATCAGGTAGGAAAGTAGATTTGCGTATTATTTTCTTACCTACGCTGAATTCGATCCAAAAGAAAAAGAGTCCATTTTCCTGTAAGGGCCAAATGACAAATTTTCTGATACTGACTCAGATCTTTGTCGTACTTCTCACCCGGCAATTCCCTAGCTGCTTGAAGGATCTCCCCATGTTAAAGACAAACCGGCCAAAGGAATGTATTAGCACCATGATTTTGAACGTAACTTATAAACAATTCTATGCATCTCCAATTTGAACTTTCTGTCTCTCATAACAAACATTGAATCCGAATTTGGGTTTGTAAATTTGATGGGTGCATACATCTTGATTAAGTTCTTAGCATGGTAGAACCCCTAGCTTCAAAGAATAGTTCTTTAGAGGATCAAGACAAGTAACTAGATATTGAAATATCTCACTTTTTCCAAGCAACAAAGACACTTTAATAATGCCGCCTTAGTAGAAATATCAGCAAGAATTATTTACTAACCCAGTGACAAATGAACTTTCACCTATGTCCCCACATCTTGATATCCAAATAACTCACAAGTTTAATTTTATACAGAGAGTCAATCGAGAAAGTTATAGAGGGGACTACATGAACTAAAAAACCATTACACTTCATTCTCAACACATTGATCACTTCAATGTCGCAACACTAACGTATGTCTGGTGTTGGGTTAATATTAAATACCCTAATAAATCATAGGGAACAAATAGGGAATGCGTACAGTTAGACTTTCTGTCTAGATTAAACTTAGATTAAACATGTAAATGTGAATTCAAAATGACGTATGAAAATTTTCATGCAATTCTGCGGTAGTGGTTACCACCCCACGAAATCAAACCTCGTTTCCCTTTCTCATTTTCTTTTCTAAATATTTTTTAGATAATATATAATGAGTTAAAAGCAGTAACAGTTAACAAATACTAATAAAAATGGAACACTAGTGGCTCAACTAAAGCTATTGGCCAAGTAAAAGACATAACGTAACAAAACACATTGCAGATTTCATAAATTGCATTTTCAAAGTACATAATCAGTAGAAGACAGCAGATTCTTCATATAAGTTAACAGGTGTCTAATTAAGTGAATAGATTATATACTTTTATTTTTAATAACCAATTGAGAACAAAATAGATAAATTTTTTGAAAATAATGCGTTTACAAGTGCTGTAGAATTTTACAAAAGAAACAGAGACTACACAAAATGGATCGACCATAAGACCACACATCTAGGTTACTAACAGAGGAAACCAACCATTCACTAGTGATGACAACACAATGCACCAATTACAAGTTAAAACAGGGCACGAGCAAAACACAAAATAGAGTATCATAAACTATTAACAGTAAATTAATGCCTTAACACAAAAGTCTTTGATATTACCCAAAAGTATTTGGTATCCAACAATATTTCTTCTTCTACGTTTTGCATATATGACCCAAGACAATTCCATGGAATCAAAGCCGTTTTTTGAACCAGGGAAAAATAATACTTGTACCATTTAGGAAAAACAAATTAACAATTATTTTAATATGACACAAAAGCATTGTATACAAGAGTATCATACTCTTCAGGTCAATTACCAAATTAAACACGTTGGTTCACCTACACAAAATTCTTAAAAAACTGGCACACTGCAAACAGAGTGTAATATAGGGCAGAACAAGGATTTAAAATTCATAAGTTTGATAGTACTCATTCCTATTTACTAACCTTGTTCCATAATTCCATTCCTAGTTTTATAAGCACGCAACTTTAACTACAAAATTCAAATATGTTTGTGGAACATTGACATATAAATTTATGGCATGCAAATCACTACAAACAACTAGGCTTAATCCGACTTTAGATTTATTTGTGTTTTTCACTCAATAATTATAAAACGCTGAAGAATTAGAATTGACATGAATCATTAAAATTATGAATGCACTGAAGATAGAGAAAATATCTTGCGAAATCGATGAAAGGTACAATAATTGTTGTACTAAAATTGTATTTTTGTGACACCTCATCTAGTCAGGTTGTGGTGCCAGTTGTGAGGCTGGCTTTTGAGAGGCAGTCTCGATTGGTGTCAGGATTGGTGATCAAGAGTTTTACACCGCTTAGTAGATGTAAGTTCAGTATTATTTATAATAGATTATGATCATACTTTGTACAATGCCTTTTAAAATCGTGAGGACGTCAAAATTAAATGGAACTTCACAGTTAAGCAGATTTATCCTGGAACAATTCAGGAATAAGTGACCTATTGGGAAGTCTATGGGGTTTGAGCGATTAGCGCAGACAAAATTGTACAAGGTAGAATAGGGTTGTTACAAATGGTATTAAGGCAACCGATGTACACAATCGAGTGGTGCTGAAAATTTGTGTGGTCCATAGAGAATAGACACAAGGTGAGGCCGTGGTGACTATAGTGTTCAACCTCACGCGAGGACGTGAGGTCTTAAAGATGGGAAGATTGTGACACTCTGTCTTATTGGGCTAGTGGTATTATATGGGTTGTTACACATGGTATCAAAGTCTGCACCAACCAAAAATTTTGGACAAATCTCGGCCCCACAGATGTATATTCCTAAGTGAGGAAGATTACGACACATCAATCATGTTGTGGTGCCAGCTGTGAGGTGGGTCAAAAAGGGAGTCTCAATGGGCGTCCGGATGAGTGGTCAAAAGTTTCACAGTTGCTTGGTGAATGTAAGTTCACTATTATTTATAATAAATTATGATCCTACTTTGTACAAGACTTTTTAAAACTGAGGATGTCAAATCAAATGAAACTTTACAATTAAGTGTGCTCGCCTTGGAGCAATCCAGAGATGGATGACCTACTGGGAAGTTCATGAATTTGGATCGTCAAAGCAGACAGCATTGTACAAGACGAGAGTGAGTCGTTATAATTCTCCTCCTACTGACGAACGAAATATGGCTTTGAAGATACAACCCATAAATTTCACAAAATATCTCTACGTTACACAATCGGTGGAAGACGAGTGTGTCAAGACTTTTTCTAATTGCCGAGGAAGATAAAAAAAATAGTACGATATGAAAGATATTTTAAAACCTTAATGAACACACGCATGAAACTTGTGAATTAACCCTCTATTTATAAAATTTCATGCTTCTTTTCACACAAGACACGTTCTTTACAAAAAAGACAGTCTAGGAAGAACCAAGTGAAGGCTTAATTGATGCTGGTGAAGCACTAGGTTTACATGAAACCATGTCAACTTTCTAAGAAGATGCGTAGCGTACTTGGTATGGGACATCCCTAAACTAGATGAATTCCTTCCAATTTTAAAGCCTAGAATAATGAAATAAACCAAAGCCTTTCATGGCGAACTGAGTGTTGAGACTTGAGAGTGGTAATCAAGGTTGACAAGAAAATTGCATTGCTCCCAGTTATACTATATCAGCAACATAGAAGTAGAGTAATATCATAGACTTGATGAACAAAGAAAATGTGTCTCTAATACTATTAACAAAACCTTGTTAAATAAAAAAAGCAATGAAAGTGGAGAACCATGCATGAGGTGCTTGTCGAAGACCATAAAGAACCTTGTGTAGTATGCAAACAAAGTAAGGGTGAAAGAGATCTTTGTAATCTTGAGGTTGCTTCATATAAACATCTTCTCCAATGACATCATGAAGAAATGCACTAGAAACATCTAACTGACTAAAAGGCCAATTATGAGTAAATGCAAAACTTAAAACCACAGGAAAAATAGTTTGTTTGATGACTGAACTGAAAATTTCAACAAAAATCTATCCCCTCTATTTGATGATTTCCATTGGCTACCAATCTATTCTTATATCTTGCCATGGAACCATTAGAATGACATTTGATTTTGAAAATTCACTAACATCCAGTGACATGAGCATTAGGAGAAAGAGGGACAAGAGAGCAGCAACATTGCTTGAGCAAGATAGCATATTCCTCATTATTGGCAATCTGTCAGACGTGATATTTGGAAGCCTAAAGAAAATTTTTGGGTTCAAAGATTTGAACTGGACTGAAAATAGGGTGGTGAGAGAGATGGTAAGTTTGGGTTTAGATATCTCATTTTTGGACCTAGTAGTCATAGGATGAATATTTTGAGAAAAATTGAGAACATGCACTGAACTAGGATTAGAAACAGGAATGAAAGAAGAACTTTGCTGAGCTAAAGGAAGAATAGGAGAAACAGACACTGGACTAGAATTAGGAACAAAATCAGGAAATAAAAAAGAAAGAGTATGGGTAGAGACTGTAATTGGAATGGTAGAAACTAGAGTTGATGATGTAGACGAAGGAGGAGGATAATGAGTAGGAATACAAACCGGAAATGGATCAAATGTAGTAAGAGGAATGGAAAATTCAGTGGGGGAAGAGAAATCTGAATTAGGCACAAGAGTAGAATAAGGAAATGAATGTTCATCAAATTTTGACTCGACATGAAACTTCATTGATTGTGGTATCAAAACATATGTACCACTTTGTGGTTGTACAATAACCCCAGAAGATATAATGAACAGATTTAGGTTCTAATTTGTGAGAAGCATAGGGATTTAACCAAGGAAAGCATGCAAGAGCTCAAAGCGTCTGAGAGAGTGATATTCACGAGGTGTATTAACAAGAAGAAGATAAACAATCGTAAAATCCATTGCATAATGAGTAAGCCTACTGATGAGGTAAAGAGAGGTGGTTCAAGAGTTGAGCCAAAATTGAACTAGGACAGAAGCCTGTTGAAGCAGAGTTAAAATTGTGTCAATTAGAACATGTCCAAGAGCATAGCAAAATGGGTCATTTAGCTATTTTGGATAGCCCAAAAAGCCCTTTCAAGAGGCTCAATTAAGCCTAGTTATAATAGTTTTGTGAATAGCACTTAGCTTAATTTTCTTAGTCACTATTCACCGATGAAAAATACGTTTATACTTTTTAATCTCACCTCTTCAACTCTCTCTCTCTCTCTCTCTCTCTCTCTCTCTCTCTCTCTCTCTCTTATTTTTTAGAATAAAATTATATTTAAAGGTGAGGATAGCTATGTTAGATAAAATTTTTGGAATGATGATTGACAAGTGGCTAGCTAAAATTAAAAAGTAGATAATTGACTAGACATTTTAGTTAGGAACTCTTGGACATGCTCTAAGATGCCTATGTGTCCTCTATGCTCTTCTATTTTGTTCAATTGTATGAGGACATGTGTCTTATGCACAATACCATAACTAATGAACAAGTTGGACAAATAGTTGTTGATCAATTCCCTTCCATTATTTCTTCTAACGGTTAACATCTGATTTGTAATGCAAAGGAAACAACCAATAGAATTTGGAATAGTCATCTAATATAAGAAGATCTATATCCTCCATATGAAGCAAAACGAGAAGGCCCCCATATATCTACATGAAGTAGTTCAAATGGCTCAGATGCAAGTTAAGTGGATGAGGAGAAAAGAATTTATGACTTTTGGCAAAATTACAACTACGACAAGTCACACATCAGGTTCTACAATTGGTAATTGAAATTGATATATTAAACTGAGACACAAAAGAGTGCTTGGATGTCCAACTTTTGGTGCCATGGTGAGGCAGTGGAGGTAGAATTGCTAATCATAGCTTTGGAAAGAGAAGAATTAGAACGATTCTGAAGTATATAAAGGCCCTCCAGACAGGGTCACAAGAGAAGCCGATTTGGCCTCATAGCATTTTGTACTTGTGTTTTTCATAGTCGTCATCGGAATCAAGTTTAATTGCAACCAAGCTATGAAAATTTGAGACTAAGGCCTCGTTTGAATAAACTTCTTCAGAGACTGGAATTCGTAAGGTGATGAAATAAGAATAGAATTCGTAATACTAAGGAATTATTAAAAACTGTGTTGTATGTTTGATTATACTCGGGATAGAATTAATAATGCTGAGTTGGTATTTGTTTACAAAAAGGAGAGATGAGATTAAATTACATATTTTTCAAAATTGCATTCACCTAAATTGTTTAATTATTTATATGTCATTCTAGAAGAATTAGAAAATAGAGTCGATGGTAAAAAAAATTAAAAATGAGCAATCTCTTAATTTTATTTATATATTTATTTTCTTAAAAATAAATTAAAATAGAATATGAACAATCTTGTTTATTATGATAAGGACCGGAATGAACAAATTGTATTATGAACAGATTGCAGCAAAAAAATATAGTAGTTAGGCTGAGTTTGGCTAACTTGATTATTTGATTTTTTTATTATTATGTGAATTTTTTTTGTAATTTTTTACTTTTTTGACAACTTTTTGTGGATTATTATTTCTTTTAGACGGAAAGTTTTAGAAAAATTATAAATATTGGGCCAAATTTTTAAAAAGTTAAAAGACAACAATAATAAAAAAATTTGTACTTATTCGTCGTCTTTGATGATTTATTTTTAACTTTCTAATATAATTTTATACTTTTTAGATTCATCTCATCCTGATTGACTAAATAATCCACAAAAATTTGACACCAGAACGACAAATGTGAAAAAAAAATTGAACAAAGATCAACAAATGAACAAAAGATAAAATGAAAGGGCAACAAGGTCACTCTCTACACACTATTTTCATCTAGCTTACATGGTATTGCTAGTACCCTAGTGACGAGTTTAGCAATCTCATGGTTTTGCTTATCCCATTCCTTTTTGCAAAAACAAACACATACTACCTATGCCCATGGAATTATTAGTCCCATTCCAAGTCCTAACTAGTTTATCAAACGGGGCCTGAAATCACTAGTAAAGAAGATAGAGTAATTGATACTTGATTTTGTGCGGTTTATGAATTGAGTGTTTGAGCTACCATGATGATTATTGCAGAACCTTAAGATAGAGAAAGGGATCATACAGGATTTCAATTGAAAGACTGCCTTGATCAGAAATCCAGGATCAATAACCGGATGCGAGTCTTGTAGATACGCTAATGACATATTAGGTTGTTAATCACCAGTTCATCTAAAAGGTTAAGATGTTAAAGAGGGGTGTAATTTTGTTATTTATATTCTCAACACGCTCTCACATGTAGTCGAACTCTCCTCTATAAGTGGAGTAAGCACGTGTAAACATCTTAATGATTAGGAAGATGGTATGGTTCAAACACAAAATCTATCATATGCTCTGATACCATAAAGAGAATTAAGACTCGAACTCGAGAGTAAATTGTAAAGCAAACATATTCCGTCTTCATTTCTTTGATTTTCTCTCTGATTTACAAATCGATAACATGTTGCCTTTATAAAGGCCGAAGCAATGCTAGATACAAAAGAGATACAACTGACTGAACACACTAAAACTATCTAAAGCTAATTAACCACGTGCAAACTGATATGCAAGATGCAGCTCTCCCATAACAGAATGGTTAGCAGAAATACTGAGATGGAGATCCTCTTCAACCATTTTTCTTACAAAAGCAACCTTTGATTGCACTGACTGAGATCCTCGGTTTAGACTCTGAGGGAAAGTGAAGAAACTTTTTAATTAGAAGGGAAAGGGAGGAAATAGAGAGGGAGACATCTTCATTATTATGGTTTTTCTGTTTCACTTTAATTTTTTAAATTTTTGGAGTGAAGTCGTGTATTAAAATTATTGTGCTCTTCTTCCCTTCATATTTCTCCACACTCCTCTCCCCCAATAAAATACAATCCGAACAAGAAAATTATACTTAAATCTCTCACCTCCCCTCTATATCTCTCAATCCAAACGAAGAGTAAAGAGTCGATCTTCGATGGGAAGAACAAAAAAGGCTTTCACCATTACTATGTTCATTATTGCCTCTCTCTTTAACAATATAAAATTAGTTGCCTCAATTATGAAGCAAAGACGAATTAGCTATAAAAATTCTATAGATAACAAAAGAAAAATTCAACGTGAAGTAAATCAATAGTAGGCGGTTGGAAGTAAGGTTAAAAGCACTCGTTCCTAAGAATGTTAGGTAAAAAGCACTCATTCCTAAGAATGTTTAGTCAAGCGATTTATCTTATCTTTTTTAGTTAGTTGGAATGTGAGCTAAATTCAAGTCCTCTACTGGATTTGACTGATAGAAAGAGAGACTTTCACTCATTTTGTGCCTCTTTGCTCCTTTTAAGTTAGTTTGTCAATTCCATCCTTTACGCTCGGTTTGGATTGAAGGTACGAATATAAAGTGAATGGTTGGTTACGAGGGAAAAATGAGGAAAAAAGGAAGTAATTTAATAAACTAAGAGGAAGAGGGGAGTCCTTTTAGACATCTTGTTGGTTTAAATACAACAAAGAAAGGAAACAGGTGTACATGACTAAAGAGTGTTTTTTATTATGAGGGAGAAACAGGGAGAGCGAGAGAGTATCAAGAGATGATAAAGATATTGAGTCAGAGATACGCATGATGGAAAATATTGAATCGGGGCAATGGAAAAGCCTAGTTTCAACTATCATGCATCAACCCGGGGGAGTTGGATTCGAAGTAACTAGTACATTTGTATATAAGTAACCGACATTAGCCTCAGGCACTAAAGCCCCGGACCAAGTCGGTGAGAGTTTTCTTTCGTACCGCTCGAATTATTCTCAGTTGTTCTGAGAAGCATCCTTTTTTGTTTGTTGGGTTGGTTCACGTGTGTGTAAGTATGAGACTTAGGAATTTGTTCTCTGTTAATGTTTCAAGTGCAAAATCTATAAAGTAAACATATCTATGCATAGCTTTGTTCTGTCTTTAATCGGACCTTCTAATAGTGAACAGTTGGATTGGTAGATGCGTGTAAGCCAACTCGAACACTCGTGTTATCGAATCATGGTTCACTTTATTACATAATCTTTGTTGTCTTTTCTATCTATGCCTTGTACAATTCAAATATAATCTCATTAGGATCTTGTCATTAGGATTCTCATATTGATATCTGAAGCATAACATAACTAAGAACTTTATGTCAAAATAGACTCGCTGTTCATAGTATATTCTAAAACAAACTGATTGGATACATGGTTGGTACACGACAAAACTCAATCCGCGGTTGGTACACGACAAAACTCAAAGTCTCTGTATGATGGAGGGAGAGAGATAGAGTAGAGCAAGTAATGGTGAAGAAAAGGAGTCAGATATGGGAATTTAAAACATAATGAATCTGATGCTATCAGAATCTTGTTTGGAATAAACATGAGGAAAAAGGAGGGAAAGAGAGAGAGGGAAAGAGAGAATACTCGACCTGCATATATAAATTGAGGTCGGGTCAATGAGGTTGTGCTCAAATCTAATCCTAATTGATCGGTGACTATGCATGGTCCCAAAACCATCCCCTAATTGCTAAGACTATAAGAGTACGCGGCAAAAATTGATGTTCCCTAAGTATCTCGATTGGTGAACCCGTTGTCATAAGTCTCTTGACTCTTCGAATTATTAATGTCTAAAGGTGCTCGATTTTCAAAACGAGCCAAAAAGAAAGTATTGATTCAAGTAAAGTATCATAACAACATCAATACATATGCCCATTTACACTGAACTGGTACATATATAAACTAACTTGGAAAAGTCTGGCATAAACTATCATGCATCAACTTATAAGGCAGTATGATCATGTCATTAGAATATTCAGATTCATATCCGAAAGCTTAGAGAGACAAACAATAAGAAACAAACAGACGTAAACTGAAAAGACTGGTCTCTGCATCAGATCCACTAACACAAAATAGTATATAATAAATATTAATTCAATGGACCAAAACGCTACACGAATATTGACAACCCATGCTTCCTGACAGACCCCTCTACAAACAAGCAAAACCATGACCAGGGCTCGAAAATGGAAGAGCAGAGGATTTGGATATGCAGGAAACCCCAAGGAAGACGAAGAACAGTTTACAACATCCAGCCGGCAAATCTCGTCCAACTAGCAAACTGTGTAGACTCGAAACTAACAGGGGGTTGTGAAGCTATAGTGTGTACAGAGGCGCGAAGAAATTGCATCTACTGCAGAGACCTGCTTTTCAGACCTAGAAAGAGGGGACAGAAAAAAAGGATCTCTCCTTTCGTATAAAATGCGGGAAAAAAAGAAGTAAGATTTGGATCGCGTAACCGTACCTGTCTCCGCTGCAGAACTCGTAGAGCCTTCCTCTTCCGGAGAAGATGAAGAGACCTATATCGACGTCGCATAGTACAGAGAGTTCGCTAGCTTTCTTCATCAGTCCGCTTCGTCTTTTCGAGAAAGTCACTTGGCGTCTGTTCGTATCCTCGATTCGCTTCAACTGCACCTTGCCTCTCCCCATTTTCCGAAACCCTAACCCTAGAACACCGATCCACGCCCTGTTTTATAACGAAAGGTTCTGATTCGCGTCATTAGGGAGGGAAAATGAAGAGGGAAAAAGCACGGGGTTTTGGGTTTTCGACTTTGGACTTTCGTTAATGATAATACAGAGAGTGAGAGAGGTGATTGATTCTTCTTCAGTGTCATCCGATTCCGGTAGCCGAAGTGGCAAAGTCGGTGGTTTTGTGGAACTAGAGGCCTTTGATGGGCTGCCACGTGGCATCGAGTGGGATATATACTGGAGGACCCCACCTTGGGATTCTTGGGGCGGTGGTTTTTCTACTGGCACCTGTGTGGTTCGAGCTTCGATATTTATGGAAATCGGTTCTGGTTGGGGCCCCGTGTGGGGAGTTGATCACAAAATATCCCCGAGGGTGGTGGTGGGGAAGTATATTTTATTTTTCTTTTATTTTTATAAAATCAGAGATGAAACGGATTTTATCACCTACTCGTCCAGCCTGCAAAAAGAACTTGACCTCTCACTAATACTCTTTCAATGTATAAGTCAATTTTAAAATGGAGAAAAATATATGGAAGGAAGGTGAAAATTGTATTGAATATAACAGAATGTTTGTACTTTGTACCCCAAGGACCTCTGGTTCATATAGAGATATTCTTTATTCTAGAATCTTGGCGAATTTGTAGAGAGTGATTATCCTTATTTTTCTAAAGGATAAATTGCGTGGATCTTCTATGCTTATCTCTGATTAATTTGTGTATATCCGTTAGTTCAAGATTGAATATTATCCTCCGCATTATCAGGATGATTGGTTGAGGAATATATAAGGCTTCCTCTCAACAGTGTATCGCCTTTGACCAAGTAGAGCATGTAAAACTGAATAGAACAGATTAAACCAAGCAAACCACATGGTCAGTTGCCGAACACATCAGACCGGGCAGGGCGTGTGGTTAACTGTCGAACACATTAAACCGAGTAGAGCATGCGGTCAGTTTAGCTTGTCAAGTACAACTTATCAGCTACTCCCTTATTTTCGAGCAGATGTTTTTCATGGGAGGAAATATAAACAGTTACGTGCACTGAATTTTGACGGCCTAGTTTTATCTCGTTCTTCGTATCGTATTAAATGCGATGTTAGGGACGTTTGATAGGTGTGTGCACGTGGTTTCCATCCTACCCTTAGACGTGCAACCGGATCGATGATCCTCATTTGAAGACGGTTGACTGGGGGTCTCTTAAAAACATTTTTCTTAACTCTCTGGTTTCTTTCTTCTCCCTTTTGCACCAGCAGCCATTGTCGCATTCTTCTCCAAGGTACGTCTGCATTTTGTTTCTGTCCTTTGAGCTGACTGATCGTAGATTTGATTTGGATCCTCAAGGGTTGGGACATATTTCGTCCTTCTTCTTCCTTCGACTGCGTCGATATTTGCATAATAACTCAAATTGTCCCTTATTTGGGGAGTTTGCTCACTCCCCAGCTATTCAACATTATTACCAGGATATCTTTGAGGTCATTCGTCCTGGCATTCCTTATTTTCAAGAGATGGCATCTCACAAACAAACATCTAGGACTTCTGCTTCTATTCCTTCAAACCTAGAGACAGAACTAAGTAATGACCAGACATTACGCCCTAGTCAGGCGACTTTATCTTTCGTCCAGGGCTCCCCTCCGCCAACTGGTGTGGCATTAAATATTAGGCATATAGAAGCTGACCGAATTATTTCAAACATTACTAAAGAAGAGTTGACAACATTAAGAGTTAAGTACCAAATTTTGAATTCTGTATCTATTAGAATCCCAGGTCCAACCGAGAGGACGAATACCACTCAACTAGGCGAATTATGTCTATATTTGGCTGAATTTGAGGCTGGGCTGAAATTGACTTTTGCTCCCTGTGTGCGGAAGATATTATGATGCTTAGATTTATCCCCTGACAATTACTACCCAATTCATAGCGTATCTTGGTTGGTTGTGGCATGCTTTGGGCTTCATTTATTACCATCAAATGAGTATGTCTACACAAGGGTGGTGGTATTTTTCTAAGAGAGACGGGGTGAGAGTATTGCTAGACGGTTAGCTTTCTACCAGCAAAAACTGAAAGATCAAATTTTTCTTTATTTCTGGAGAATGATGAGAATTCTGTCCTTAGGATGAGAGAATTGATTCCTCAAGAATCTGTTGTTTCTGGGGAGAGCCTTATTCTTCCTGTGAGCCTCTGTTTCAACACTTTTTGCTTTCTTTTACTTTCCGTACAGCTTGTTCCTTATTGTGTTTTTAAATTCCTAGCAGGGAGACAGAGACCTGAAATTTCTGTGGAGATTGACGAACAATTGAAGTTGGTTGGAGATTATCTTAACCACGACTTTAGAGTGAGCAACTGAGCGGTCCAAGACCCGAGACAGCTCCAAGCAAAAGACAACACAGACGAAAGCGTCGGCTGACCTTTCCACGTTTGTGGATTCTGGGGTTATGTCTCAAGGACTATCACTGCTCCTCCTCTGGCCAAGGAGGACAGGGCTGATCAAGTTAAAGAGTCGTCTTCCATTCCAATTGTTCAGCCAACAGAAGCTGAGAGTGTTGTGATTTCGGAGGGGGTTGCCACTCTAGTTGAGGGTTTTAATTGTTCTCTGATGAGAAAAAGAAAAACAAGAGAAAGCTCTTCCTCTACTTATGCTCAGACAGAGTTGACCTTCCTGTCGCATCCTCTGAACCTTCTCTTCGTCCAATAATCGATTGGCCATTGATGCTTTGGCTGAGCTTCCCACTAAGAAAAACAAACATATCATGAAAGAGATGATCACTGTGAAGAAGCAGTCACGCTTCCTCGTTTGCTTCGCAGAGGTGAGTATTACTACCATATCTTCATGAGTAGTCCATTGGGTTTGCAGTCTCAGTACCTTTACTCCCCACTCTTTGTTGGCAGCTATATATGACGGATCTGTGGTAAGAGATTCTCTGAATGTTCAAGATGAGATAGCTGCCCTTGGAACGAGAAAGAAAACTCACGATCGACTGATGGAGGAGCAAGTTCAGTTGGTTTCGCAGCTAAAAAATGAGGAGTTGAGAGAGGAGAATATGTCGAAGGATGCTCAATTACTGAGCTTAAAGAAAGTGTCAAAGGCTCAGGAAAAACATTAATTGGGCAGGGATCAATGGCTAGTTGCAGAGCAAAAAAAAAAGTGAAGACCTGAAGAGAGCTCTTGCTAATTCCAACTCAGCATTAAAGGCTCAGGAAAAACATGTCAGAGATCTTGCTGTCATGTGTGACAAGAAAAGCAGAATGCTTGCGGACAGGGAAAAAGAGATCAATTCCTTACGGGATCAATTGGGTAGGGATCAATGGCTACAATTGGAGCAATTAAAGTACTTTTCAACCTTCATTGACATCATGATTGAATATTATTTCAGTGGTTTTATGTCTTTGAAAAGGAAGATCAATGCAGCTCATCCTGGGTTGGATTTAACGGCCTTCAACGCTGAAGATGAAAATACAACTCTAGATAATGAGTCTGATGACCCTGAGGATGAGGAGACTGTAAATCGGGCCGCGGAGTTGATAGATGTGCTGATTAAGTATATCCCTGATGAGAACGTTCCTCAAGATCCTGCAGTGGAGATGACTGAGCAAGATCCTGCTGTGGAGATGGCTGAAGCGACCCTTGAAAAAAGTGTGGAACCACTAATATCTGGGATTACCGATGAAGTATTCAAAGAGAACCAGCCTGTGGAGGATCCTATAGTCGATCTCACTATCTCAAACCACCCTGGAGTGGTTGAATCTTCTAATGTCCAGGGGGGTTCCCAAGCTGTATAATATTAGATTTATTTTGACACATTGCCTGATCTGTATATCTGAAATGTGTATCTTTTGAATAGTTTGTTCACTATCCACAATTTGTTTTGCCTATGTACATACCTCCAACCTTTTTTGTGATGATATGCTTTTTCTTCTTCTTTTTTACCTATCTTGAATTGGACTGATATTCAGTAGCCACAATCGCTTCTATTAGGATAGGATGAGGATAGCAATTTCGATTTGAGTGGGCGAAACTGTTCGGATTAATGGTCCTGAAATACATGCACTAAATAGGCGAGGCTGCTCGGATTCATGGTTCTGAAACACATGCGCTGGGCAGGCGAGGATTCATGGTCCCGGAGGGACATGCGCTGAGCAGGCGAGGCTGCTTGGATTCATCTCATGACACAATCCAAAAAGATGAACGAATACTTGCATAATCTCAATTCATTCAAATAAGCAATTTTCACAGTGTCTCAAACATAGTAGAAGAAAATGACAAAAAGGAAAAAAGTTACTGATAATACTTCGTTTAAGTGCTCAGCGTTCCAAGGCTGAGGAAGCTTCTTACCGGCTAGTGTGACCAATCGATAGGATCCTGCCTTTATGTGCTCTGCAATTTAATAGAGACCTTCCCAATTGAGTCCCAAGTGTCCAGTCTTCTTACCTGTGGGATCTACCTTCTTCAGTACCAAATCTCCCACTCTAAAACTCCTTTCTCTGACTTGACTCTTATAGAATTTAGTCATTTGTTGTTGATAGGCTGTCATCTTCATGGCTGTTTTTTCTCTCCTCTTCCAAGAAATCCAATTCCTCCAGTAGACCTTGATGGTTATTTGTCCTTGTGAAATCTCTGGTCCTGTGACTAAGTAGGCCTATTTCAACTGGAATTACAGCCTCCACTCCATAAGTCAGGGAGTATTGAGTCTCTCCTGTTGCTATTCTAGCAGTAGTACAATATGCCCACAGTACACTAGGTAACTCCTCTGGTTAGTCCCCTTTGCTGCTTCCAATTTTTTTTTAAAATTCTTCTTGACAGTACGGTTGGTGACTTCTACCTAACCATTTGACTATGGATACCCCTTGGAGGCATAGTGCACTCGTATCCCTCTTTGTTCACAAAAATTTTTGAACTAGTCATTGTGAAACTTTTTGCCCTGATTAGCGATAATCACTCTAGGTAGCCCAAACCTGCTGATGATATTCTTCCATACAAAGCTAATAGCTTTCTGTGCGGTGATGGTGGCTAAGGGTTCAGCTTCCACTCATTTGGTGAAGTAATTCACAGCCACTATAGCAAATCTGTTCTGTCCTTTGCGAATTGGAAGTGGTCCAATCAAATATAAACCCCATTGAGCAAATGGCCATGGAGAAGAAATGGGAGTCAGTAAAGTTGGAGGTTAATGAGGGATATTATCAATTTTTGGCACTTTTCACACCGTTGAACCATTTGCATGGCATCAGACTGCATTGATGGCCAATAATAGCCCGTTCTGAGTAACTTTTGCACTAGGGACCTTCCTCCTAAATGATTCCCATAGAATCCTTCATGGATATCTCTTAAAACAACCTCAGCTTCCTCTCCAGTCAGATAGCGCAAAAGTGGGAGAGAATAGCTTCAACGATAGAGTATTCCATCTATGCACAAATACTTAACTGCTCGGAGTCTCAACTTTCTTGCCAGGTCTTTGTCTGTAGGCAATTCCCCGTCTTCTAAATATTCCACTATAGGATCTGCCCAAGATCCTTTATAACTGATTGCAGCAATTTCCAAGGCAAGTTGTTCAACGCTGGGCCATTCCAGTCGCTGAATGGGGATGAGGTGATCTAGAATTTCGTCTCGAACTGTAGCCGACCTTGCCAACTGATCTGCCTCCTAATCTGCCTCCTAATTTTTTGCTCAAGGAATTCTCTCTACCTTCATGGTCACAAAGGCTTCTTAGAGCTGCTTTACCTGATCAAGATAGAACTTCATTTTGTCTTGTCTGGCCTCATACTCCCCCAATACTTGTCCTACTACCACCTGAGAATCACTTCTAATGGTCAGATCCTTTATGCCCAAAGATTTAGTTAATCTAAGCCCCGTAAGAAGCGCCTCATAATTTGCCTCGTTATTGGTGACTTTAAAGTTGAATCTGAGAGCATATTAAAGTTTGATCTGATTAGAAGAGATTAGAATAACACCTGCTCCACTGGCCTTAGTATTAATTGATCCGTCCACATAAGGCATCTACTCCGCTGGCCTCTCAATCATCACTCCCTGTAGGTCCTCCTGTTCTGATTTCGATTCATTAGAGAAGGTAAACGCTGCCACGAAGTCTGCCAGAACCTGAGCTTTGATAGTTGTCCTCGGGTAAAAATCCAAG
This sequence comes from Arctostaphylos glauca, assembly GCA_019985065.2. Lineage (NCBI taxonomy): Eukaryota > Viridiplantae > Streptophyta > Magnoliopsida > Ericales > Ericaceae > Arctostaphylos > Arctostaphylos glauca. The sequence continues at coordinate 30,762,757 of JAHSPW020000008.1, forward strand.
TCAAACTCCCCTAATTCTATTGACCACTAGATTAACCTCCGATGTCTCTGGGTTGTGAAGTGTCTTTCTGAGGGGCTAATCAATCATGACTTTAACTGAATGTGCTTGGAAATAAGGCCTCAGTCTCCTTGCTGCTATGATGAAAGCAAAGACCATCTTTTCAATTTTTTGATACCTTACTTCTGCTCCTCTCAAAGCCTTGCTGGCAAAATAGACTGGATGTTGTATATTTCCTTCCATTCGAATAAGCACTGAAATGACCGTATGTGAGGAAACAGCCAAGTACAGATACAAATCTTTTCCCTCTCTTGTGCGGCTAAGCAGAGGAGGTGCCCCGAGATACTCCTTCAACTATTGGAATGCTAGCTCGCACTCCTGAGTCCAATGGAAAGCCTTCTTCAAGACTTGAAAAAACAGACATCTGTCAGTCGCCTTAAAGACAAAACTATTCAGGGCTGCTATACATCCGGTGAGTCTCTGGACCTCCTTAGTTCCTCTTGGGGATTTCATGTTGAGAATAGCCCGAATTTTCTGGATTAGCCTCAATGCCCCTTTGACACTTACGGGGGTTAAGCTTCATCCGATATCTTCTGAGTACTTCAAAAGTTTCTTTTAGATCTGTCACATGATTGGACCTGCTGAGGCTCTTAACCAACATATCATCCACACACACTTTGATGTTCCGCCCAACATGCTCTTTGAACATATGATTTATCAACCTTTGGTAGGTGGCACCACCATTTTTGAGCCCAAAAGGCATAACCTTATAACAGTAGAATCCTCTACCCGTAATGAAAGACGCCCTCTCTTCATCTTCAGGATGCATCTGGATCTAATTGTAACCTGAGAAGGCATCCATAAAGTTGAGCAGCTCATGGCCCATCGTCGAGTCTACCAATAGATTAATCCTGGGTAATGAAAAAATTATCTTTGGGGCATGGCTTATTGAGATCTTTGAAATCCACACATAATCTCCACTTTCCGTTTGGTTTGGGTACCAAAACCGCATTTGAGATCCATACAGCATATTGGGCTTCACGGATGAACTGAGCTTTATTCAACTTATCAACCTCAGTTGCGATGGTGCTATTTCTCTCTAGGGCGAACGTCCGTACCCTTTGTTTGACTGGTTGACAAGTTTTGTCGACATTTAGCCTGTGTACTACTATGCTAGGATCAATTCCAAACATATCTTTATGTGACCAAGCAAAAACATCCAAGTAGCTGCGCAAAAAATCAACTAAGGTCTTTACTTCTTATGAACCCAATCTGAGCCAATACGGAAGATCTTCTCGATCTAACCCTCAATTGCAGGAATTTCAACTAGTTCCTTCACTGACTCACCTTGCCTAGACTTCTCCTCATCTCGCATATCAACTCCGCTCACAGAAAGTCTCTCTCTTTGTTTTCATAGAGGTGATATAACACTCTCTTGCTCTCTTCTAGTCGCCTCTGATTTCACCTATTACGTTTGAGGTAGGAAATTTGATTTTAAAATGGTAAGTTGATACCACAGCCTTAAACTTATTAAGGGTCTGTCTACCTAATATAACATTGTTCGCGGAAGGACAATCCATTACCAAGAAATCTGTCAATGTAGTAGCGTTTCTGTGTTCATCTCCCAACATGATCGAAAGGGTCACCATCCCAATAGGATGAGCAGTTCACCAGAAAACCCAATGAGGGGAGATCTTACTGACTTAATCTTATTCTCCAAACGTAGTCCTTCATATTCTCGCGAAAAGATAATATCAGCAGAGCTTCTTGTATCGACCAGGACTCTTCTCATAGTCCAATTGGCGACGAAAACAGCGATCAACAAAGTCATCATGAGGCCAGAGCACCTCCTCAGCATCATCTTCAGTGAACCGTATAGGTGGGGTATCTACTCGTGTTCGTTTTATCGATGTCCTTGCATTGAGCACCTCTCTAACATAAGATTTCCGAGAGGGCTTAGTATCTCTACTAGCCCCTGGTCCTCCAGATATCATGTGAATTTCTCCGATTAGACGATGTTAAGGAAGTGGTGGGGAAGTCCTCTCCTGACCATGAGCCGCTGGTCCTATTCCACACTCCAGCCTCCGATTGGAACTATCATCCTTCCGAACAAATCTCTGGAGGCAGCCCCATCTGATAAGGCTTTCTATCTGCTATTTGAGGTCGATACAGTCATCTGTGTCATGACCATGATCGTTGTGAAAGCGACAATACTTGTGACGAGAATGCCGCTCAGCAGAAGTTCTCATTTTCCCTGGCCACCTGAGCTCAGGATGGTCGCTCATTTCTTATAGTACTTGATTAAAAGTATCTATTAAGGGGGTATTATCTTGAAATCTCCTTTCTAGTCGTCCCCTCTGGGGAGATTCCCTTCGATCAGTTTTCTTGCCTCGGAAAGAATCTTCAACACGCAACTGACCACCCTCTCGTCGTTTTTTGGATGACTGAAACCCCCCTTGCTGACCAGACGTTGGGGTTTCTGTCTCTTGATTTCCATGGGCGGCAAGCGTATCTTTCGCGTTCATCTGCCTCTAGGCTCTCAACATGAGTTCAACCATATTAGAATGTTGAGCCGGATATGTAAGCCATGTATCTGGGAGGAACTTAAAAGAAGAGTTTTCGATTCTTTGCACCCTGTTTGGTCTTGCAGCTATTTAAATAAATAAATAAATAATAAATATATATATATATATATATATATATATTCAAAGAAAGATTCTATATATCTCCAATCTCTAGTGGTGGTGGGATCAACCAAGATGTATGTCGTCCAACTCGACCTCAGACTTTTTCTTCCCGACCTATTTGACTCCCTGGCCGCAGTTATTTAGATAGTATCCCGTGCGTCTAGGAGAGAAGAATTGCTTACAAAAAAAAAGATTCGTTCACATTTACATATAATAATACGGATTCGTTCACGTAAAGTGGGGCGGGCCATAGCATAGGACATTTAACCGAAAGAATTAATATCATACGATTGAGCCGCTAGAGGAATCAGCATCGCTACGAGCAAGACGTGGAAAATTATGCCTTGGCAATTATGCCTTGGCAAGGCTGAGCATTAACCATGGTAAGGTCTTTTCTAAAAGTAGACACGAAAATAGCGGTACGTTAAAGGAACGGAGGAAAGACTCTTTTGTTTGGCAAAGCAATCGTCAATAGCTGGTGAGCCAGTACTCTCTGGAGAAAGCTTGACTTGAATAACTGGTCTGAGTAAGGTTGGGCGATCAGCTAATAAGGAAAATAAAAATTGTCCAGGCTTGAGACCAGACATATATGTTGCTATGGCTACTTGATCATCTACGCTATCCACCTGCATAGACTCCTTGTTAAATCTGCCAGTAAACTCCCTAAGAGTCTCAACTTTGAATTGTTTGACGTTAAGTAGGTAGGTGGCTGGCCTCCTGTACTGTTGACCAACAATAAAATAACTAAGAAAGTTCTAGTTGAGCTCCCTGAAGGTGCTCACAATATTGAGGGAGAGTTTATTGAACCAAACTCGTGCAGCTCCTTGAAGGGTGATGGGAAAAATCCTGCACATGATGGCGTCGGGGACAGCCTACAAGTGCATGAGTGACTTATAAGTTTCTAGATGATCGAGGGATCTTTCATCCCGTCAAAAGCATCAATTTGAGGAATCTGAAATTTTGGACTTCCATTACATCAGTAGTAAACGAGAGCTTTGTGGTCTGCACCAACTCTTCGACGGAGGCAAGAGCCTTGGTCTTTATCTATTTTGTCAATCCATCTAACTGTGCTTTTATCTCGCGTATTTGATATGTCATAGGACCTTCAGATGCCATAGGGCCAAAAGAAACACCATTGGGGAGTGTAATCGCGTGGCTACTCGCTTCAGCCTGTCCTCCATTAGGGTCCACTTCTTCCCTGGGGGGATCACTCTGCGGAGGGTCTCCTACGAGCAGAGGCAAAGGCAGAGGCAGAGGCAGAGGTGTGGGATCCCAAGCAAGTGGTGCAGGTTGCAAACATTGCAGCAATGCTTGATTTTGATCCAGGATGCGTTGCATCCCTTGAGTTAAAGTCAAGACTTCTTGACGAAGGGCTTGATAATCAGCCGAAGTGCCTGAAGCTGGGGGAGCCACTAGGACATGGCCATCTTCCCTGGTGGGAGCTAGAGGGGGAGCATTATTGTCGTTGGAGGCCATGGAGCGAGTATAAACTATAACCCGTTAGTATCAGTAATAAAGAAGAAGTCGTTTCCCACAGACAGTGCCAACTGATGAAACGAATTTGATCACCTACTCGTCCAGCCTATAAAAAGAACTCGACATTGGTGTGATATATCACCAACACCCCTCTGATGCCTAAGTGAGTTTTAGGATGGAGAAAAAATATTGGAGGAAGGTGAAAACTATATTGAATGTAACAGAATGTTCGTACCTTGTACCCTAGGGGCCTCTTGTTTATATAGCGATATCCCTTTATTCTAGAATCTTGGCGAATTTGTAGGGAATGATTATCCTTATTTTTCTAAAGCATAAATTGCGTGGATCTTCTATGCTTATTTCTGATTAATTTGTGTATATCCGTTAATTCAAGATTGGATATTATCCTCCGCATTACCAAGATGATTGGTTGAGGAGTATATAAGGCTTCCTGTCAACAGCGTGTTGCCTTTGACCAAGTAGAGCATGTAAAACTGAATAGACCAGATTAAACCGAGCAGACCACATCGTCAGTTGCCGAACACATCAAACCGGGTCGGACGTGTCGTCAGCTACCGAGCACATTAAACCGAGTAGAGTACGTGGTCAATTCAGCTTGTTAAATACAACTCATCACGGACATTCGTATAGTGGTTGGGTGGATAATATTCACACGACATCCCAGGGTTGATTTAAAACAGTAGATCATGCGGTATATATTACATCAATCACGTGGCAATACCACACCCTTTTGTTTTTCTTAAATAAAGAAAGGATTCCTCTCTCGTCCTCAAGGGGAACATGAAGACCTCTGTGTGTGTAGCATACAACGCTATAGATAGTGTTGAGCGCACTATATTGCATAATAACGTGGCTCAATGTACTCAATTTGGCATTTATGCGTAGGCAAATGTATTGTGCTAGTTAATATTGCACGCGTAGTTGTCTTTGTTCCATTTCAGGTTTTCGAGCACTAAAAGCATGTCCAAAGGCTTCATTACGACTAAAAGGCCTCGGGTCCATTCACGACATTGATAAAAGTGCAAATGGAAGGTCCGTGAATGATAAAAGAGAAGCCAGAATGAAAGAAGAAAGAAGCTACAAAAATTGAAGACAGACTCATTCTCTATCAATAGAGAGTGGAGTCCTATCGATAGAGACTTTCTCTATCAATAGAAGAATCGCCTATTGATGCCTATCAATAGAGACAGAAGTTCAAAATCGGACAGTACACTTTCCTATCGATAGAGAACCCCTTTTATCGATAGAGGAAGCTTCCTATCGATAGAGGCCAAGTTCAAAGAAGACCAGTTCACTTCTCTATCGATAGGAGCCCACTTCTATCGATAGAACCCGTCTGACGCGCATTAAATGCAAATTTCGGCTCCAGCTCTTCAACACCCTTTTGGGATGATTTCTCCCCGACTTTTGCTTTGCAAAAGGGTGTAGGGAGATGCTTTGAGCATGTTTTGGTCCCCCATAGGCATGTGTATGGGAGAGATAAGTGGATCTCTCTCCCCTTAGTGTTCCCATGTCTTGTAAGCCTTAGTACACTTAGTTTTTATCAGATATTATTCAACTTTGAGAGCTTCTCTCTCTAGTTTTTGGTGTTCTTCATTTTCCCTGAGATTTTCATCAAGTGTAAGACATTGTTTCCTTTTAAGAGTAAGTTAATCCAAGCTTATTTAGTTGTGTTCTTGCTTCTAACTTAGTTCCGGCAAGTTATTTTCATATTTTGTTTTTCCTCAGATTTTTAGTATTAGTTGGTGAATCTCTCTTTGTTATTAGATAGTGTGTTCATTCCTTTTCCTTCCATGTTTATTTTCTCATTCACTAGCATGAGTAGCTAATCTTTCATAAACTAGGTCTTAGGATGAAGTTTAATTAAAACCCACTCTTATTCAATATCTCCTAACCATTTTATAAGTTTGTTCTCAAGTATATTCAAGTTCTTCTTTCTAGAAATCAAAAGGTAGAGTTAAACTTTTGCTTAGTTATTGCCATACACTTGGTATATCTAATACTTAAGCCTATGTCCTCCCTATTTTGGATTACATTTTCTTGAACTTGAATAGATTTGGAAACACATCTCTTAAGCAAAAAGACTGATTTTCATTGAGTATTTTCCGATCTAGAAACCTTAACTGGAATCTAGGTTGAGTTATAAGAGGAGATTTTGTTTAGAGTAAGTTTGACATTAAATGGATTCCGAAGACTAAGCTTATTTCTTTAAAACTCATTTTATACCCTCACTTAGTTAATATAATTGTTAACCACACCAAACAAACTTTGAGGTTGACGTCCGAAACGTCGAAAAACCAAATTTGCGAAGCCTTCGAATTCAACTATCTTTTCCATGTGAATCGATACTCCGGACTATCCATTATACTTGTTTTTAAATATTTTGAGGGAAGTCCTGTTTTATAAAGAATTAAACCTTGACTTGGGCCGGTGCCCTAACGACGCACACTTTTGCCAGCCGGTCAGACAACGTACTACATCAGTATTATTTTTGTACGTGTTTAGACACTTATGAGTTAAAGACATTGATTCGGATGCCGACAATATTTTGAACGTCAAAGAGCCTCGTTTTAACGCATATCATATCTTGTTATGAATTGTGCACAACATGGTTTAAGAATCCTTGATTTTTAAGAACAACCTCCCCTAGGAGAAGTAGATGAAGCGGAGGACAAGGACCCAAAGGACCCAGTACTCTCGAGGAGCCGGAAGAATGGAACATTGCATCATATGATGGATTAAAGACATCAGTTAATAGACCTAATCAAGATTAGAACCGTAGGACGAAATGACAATACATTCTTTTTTGAACTATGCTCGTAGAGTAGCATTTTGACCTTCGGCTAGTTGTACTTCTTTGGCGTATTTCACCGTTGCTATGATCATTACTGTCTTTCTCTTTTCTCAATATCTTGTGAAAGAAAGCTTTCTCCAATAATGCATTTTGTGCCTCTTTTCACTTTTAAGTTTTAATATTGTCAATTCCATCCATTACCTTCGGTTTGGATTGAGGAAGGGAAAGTAAAGTGAATGGTTAGTTACACAAGGGGAAAATGAAGGAATTTGAGGGAAAAGGAAGTAATTGACAAAACTAAGAGGAAAAGGGAAAAGAGAGAGTCCTCGACCTGCGTATATAATACGAATCTAATCCTAATTGATTAGTGATGCATCATTTGTCTCAAACCATCCCCTACTTGTCCCTAAGTATCTCAATTGGTTTCGGATCGATTTTCAAAATGAGCCAAAAAGAAAGTAATTGATTCAAGTAAAGTCTCATAACAATCTCAATTTTATATACAAAAGCTTAAAATATTCACATTATGATCATGTATTGCCTTGTTCAATTCAAATATCATCATATCTCGTTATGATCCATGTCAAACAGAATATTCACGTTCACATTCACATCCGATCCAGTAACACAAAGTCATTTATAATATTAATTCAATGGACCAAAACGCTACACGATAATCGACCACCCATGCTTCCTGACAGACCACCTCTACATACAAGCAAAACCATGACCGGGGCTCGAAAATGGAAGAACAGAGGATTTGGATATGCAGGAAACCCCAAAGGAAGACAAAGCACAATTAGAACATGCAGCCGTCAAATCTACGTATAGATTTCTCATCCAAATAGCAAACTGTATAGACTAGAGACTACGGGGGGATTGTGAAGCGATGGTGTGTACAGAGGCGCGAAGAAAACTGCATCTACTGCACAGACCTACAAAGAGAGGACACAAAGAAAGAAAGGAACTTTCCTTTCTTATAAAATGTAAGTTGTGCGGGAAAAAACGTAATATTTGGATCGGGTAATTCGTACCTGTCGCCGCTGCAGAACTCGTAGCGCCTACCAGAGCCGGAGAAGATGAAGAGACCGACATCGACGTCGCAGAGTAGGGAGAGTTCGCTAGCTTTCTTCATCAGTCCACTTCGTCTTTTCGAGAAGGTCACTTGGCGTCTGTTCGTATCCTCGATTCGCTTCAACTGCACCTTGCCTCTCCCCATTTTTCGAAACCCGAAACCCTAGATCAACGATCCACACACTATTATATGGTAACGAAAGGTTCTGATTAATGTCATTAGGGAGGAGTGGGGGCGAAAATGAAGAGGGAAAAAGCAGAGTTTTGGGCGATAAGGAGGAAGGAAAGGAATTTCGGTAACCGGAGTGGCAAATTCGGTGATTTCGTGGAACTGGTAGGCCTTTCCTGGACTGCCACGTGTATCGACTGGTACATACTGGGGACCCAACAAGGGATTGTTGGGCTGGAGGTGTTTTCGTAGGCTCTAGAGAAAGTTTTTGCACCGGCACCTGTGGGTTTCGAACTGGATATTTTTTTGTTTGGACGGATTATATTCACTCCGTATCGCGAGGGTAATGTACAACGGTCATTAACGCGGCAGTACATTTTAAAACTATTAATTTTACGAATTGTTTTTTTATTAATACGGTATGAGACATATAATCCTAAACCAAGCGATCGTTTCTAAATTCAAGCAAGTTTCTTTAATCTAAGTAATTTCATGCTCAAATATTATAATACGTGAGGATTATGTGCCTTTTTGTCTAAAACCGCGGCAACCATGGCACGAGGTCTTTTGGCAACTCTCTCTCTCTCTCTCTTTCTCTTTCTGATGTTGCGTAACGTCACTCTTATACAATCAAAGTGCGAATTGGGCCAAAAACATAGTGATCGACACGGTTATGATATTGAGCTTCCTTGCAAGGACAGATGCCCAACACGGCTATATGTGTCACAGCCCCCGGCATTTACCAAGCACAGTATGATGTTAGATACGGAAAGTTATCCATGACGTCGTGGGGGACAAAGAATTACTAAGAATTAGTGCACGACCACCATGATGTCCGGACGAGGTGCACTTGGCAGTTGCACTAGACAAGGAGGCACATAACGAGGTATTCTCGGGTATCGTGGCACGTGTGCCTTAACAATCTCCTATATAAGGTGAAAGGACATTTATGCACATATTTGGACACAAATATAATCATTTAATACATGAGAAAATCTACAAGTAAGAATCTAAAACTTTTAAAATGAAGGCCCATGGACCTTACTAGTCTAATATACCCATTGGGCCTTTGTTTTTGTCCCCTCCTGTGGCCATTTGAATTTTAGCGGTTTATGGGGCTGTCCAAGTGAAGGGACAGCTGATCTGATCTTAGTTCATATGGGACCTGGAAATATGTATCTAAATATGGAACCTGGAAATATGCATCTATATACATATACATAGGTACGTACATCCAATTACAATGTATAGTCAATTGGATGATATAGTCTAAAAATCAATATCTGAAGCAAGATATAATGCAAATATGAATCGTCTTCAAAGTGAATCTAATTTACACTTTTTCAATTCTGGATTATTAAGGAGTCTCATGCAACATTCTACGGGACTTTAAGATTACCTTATTCGCACCTCTATCCAGGAGGTCGGAAGCCTCTTTTTGCCAACCCTGGGTGTTTAAGTAGAGACGCATGCTCCCACCGCATCAACCTAGGACCTTTGACTTTGCCCATCAAGGAAGACCCTTTTCCCTCGTACATATGATTTTTCATTTTCGTAATCAAAATTGTTATAATAACTGCAAACATAAGGTGATGGATCAAATAAATCTCTTTGAATTCTTAGGGGTCAACTTCAAGCAGAGACACAATTACCACTTGCTAGCTAGAACTAACACAGTAACCTTAATCACCCGACTATACCTTGTATGTTGTGGCCCAAGCAACAAAACCCATACACACATACATAATCACAGAGGAACGAAAGATTTACGTGATTTTGGAGAATTTGTACTCTCGAGAGAGTGAATTAAGGCAGCCACAACATTCTATATATATGTGATATAATATTTGGCCAGTACATATATATAGGAATATTAACGTAGCACTATATATGGTTTGAAGTAGTTGTCTCATTCAAGCCCGAAACATTGTTGAACGCAAGAAATATAACTTGTTGCCTTCAAATCAACACTCATATCTTCAGCTGCACCACTGTAGAAATTCTCAAACTTGCGGTATGGGTCGCCCTCCCGAGAGGAAAACATAACTGTCTGATTCGGCTGAGGCGTTACGAAGTCGTGGTTAACGATAATCCCACTGAGGAAGAAGCAGCAGCAGCTGGCTTCGTGGCCTTGTTAACTGAATTAATTGGTTGTTCGATAGTACATGCAGTGGCTTTACAAGCTTATTTTTCAAGAAACCTTCGGGCTTTCGGCTAGCCTCCATTCTCTTACTAAGCTAGATTGTATTGAAACTGAATACAACAGGTATGTATTTTGATTCTGTGGGGATTGAACGGATATGTATTTTGTGTTCTTCATCGTATGAGGGGAGGTATTTATCTATAAAAGGTACTGTGGTGTTGGAAGGTTGTGATAAACAAGATTAGCAGGGACCCCTACACATGTCATGTGGTCCCCAGCTATATATATCATGATTATCCCCAGCTCTCTTTCTCTCTCTCTCTATACATACATATATATGATGATTATCCCCAGCTCTCTTTTTCTCTCTCTATATTATATATATCATGATATTCCCAGCTAGCTCTCTCCCTCCCCCTCTCTCTCTCTATATATATATATACATATATATTATATCATGGTTATCCCCAGCTCTCTCTCTCTATATATATATATGATATCATGATTATCTCCAGCTCTCTCTCTATACATACATATATATGTATGTATACATACTCCAGCTCTCTCTCTCTACATACATACATATACACACACATATATATACACACATACATATGTTTGGGTACTGATTTTTCTATTTGTACGGTATGTATTAGTACCGATCATGTATCAGGTACCGTATCAAATTTATTACCGCAACTATATATATAAATTATAGAGAGAGAACCCAAAAAATTAATTTTTTCAACAATTCTTAAAAAAAATCCAGTATCGGCCGGTATTGAGAACGGTATACTACTAGAGGTATTGTTTTTATGTCAAACGATACGTACCGACCGGTACAATATTTATAATATTGATCATGATTATTTTTAGACTGGTTAACATTACTTGATATTATTGTCAAGGTCTTTTTTATTATTTTTTTATTTTCATCAAATTCGTGTTAATTTTTTTGTGTTAATCATTGGTCTTAATTTTTTTGATGAAATGATTTAAAAAGTAAAAAAATATGATTCAAAATTCAAAAAAAAAATTACTTTTTCCCGTAAAAGAGTTTTTCATTATCTTGTCTTATCTAAACTTTTCTTAACTTTGATTTACATTTTAATATTTTTTTATTCTGCAAGGGTTTAGTTTAGTGACGAAGACATGAGACTTAAAAATTTGCTCCCTATTACGATTTTAAGTTCGAAATATCTTAGATGTCATTAATTCTTGTGGAACTAGTCCATGTGAAGCTTTGCAATGTATTTAGTTGAATCTCCGCTAATGGGCGATGGAATTTGTACTTCAGAAATTAGTTGAGGTATACATAAACTAACTGAGACACTCTGAATTATCAAAAAAAAAAAAAAAAATCTATACATAGAATAATTAAACATCAAATAATGCTCATTAGAGTTTATTGTAGGTTATGTCTATCCGTCTTCTCATATTCGAAGTTTATTCACCTTTTTGAATTCCGAATATTATATTCGAAGTATTAATTTATTCGTCTGAAAGAGGATAAAATTTTTACACACATCATCCTATTCGTATCTTATTGCATTTCTATATTCGTCTTCTATTTATGAATGTCATTATTAATTATAAGAATATCATCCACTTACACACACATTTTTATATGTATGTATATATATATATATATATATATTTTAAATACTCAAATAAATTCTTCATAATGTATTTACTATTTTATAATAAAATTTGTTTTTTATTATATTCATGACTGCAGTTGAGTGAATGGATAAGAATTGGGTCTTTTCATAACCTTTGTACTTAGGTTGTCAGATGCTATTGCATTTTGTATTAAGGATTGCTACAATATTAGAAAAAAAATTAGAATTTTTTTTTGAATTCAAAATAAGAGGAGGTGATTCATTTGGACTCAAAATCAAAAGCAATGATTCACTTGAATTTATGGGGTCTACAAATTCAAGTGAATCATGATCTTTGATTTTAAATTCGAGAAAAAATTTTGATTTTTTTTTCATGGTAACTTAGACTTTTCCTTTTGTATTTTTATCTATGGATGGTCGGCCTCGATCAGCATTTAGGATACGCATAGTCTAGGTTGGTTCAGTGACGTCATGCTACAATCTATTCCTAATCGATCGGTGATGCATCATTTGTCCCAACCATCTCGTACTTGCTAATACGATAAGAGTGCGCGGCGAAAAAAATTGATGTTCCCTAAGTATCTCGATTGGTGAACCATTAGAGGAATCCCAAATCGCCTTTGTTAGAAGAGTTCCACATAGCTTGGGTTGGTTCTTCTTTCGGTTCTTATAAATCTTTGATAACTCTCATTTCGCAAATTGATTTTCAAAATTGAATTAGTCCTATGAGTTTTTTAATTTGGTATCAAAGATTTTTTGTGAGGTCTTCTCCGAGATTCTCTCTCCAACTATGCTCCCTCTTTTCTTCCATGCTTCGTGTAAGGAAGGGTGTTCGAAAAGTTCTATATCACCTTGGTCGGTCCTTTTTCTCCTTATCTCTTACAAGTCTTAAACAACTCTCACATCTCAATTCAATTTTTAGAGTTAAGTTAAATTCATAGATTTCTAACAAGTCTCATACCAACATCAATTCACGTGCATGTACACATTTTGTGCCTCCCATGTGGCAACATGGGAGCCAAAAAAAGGAAAGAGGGGGATGGATTTTCTCTCACATTTGACGTAGCGTGCTCTTAGTGAAGGGCTCGCATGACGGACTATTAGTTCAATAGTAAAAAGCGCACTTGATAATTGCGTTGTCGTGTCTGAACGGGTATATAAATAAACTAACTTGGAAAAGTTATTTTAAACTATCGTGCATCAACTTATAAGGCAGTATGTTCATGTCATTAGAATATTCACCTTCGTATCCGAAAGCTTAAGAGAGAAGCAATAAAAAGACAAACAGACGTAGACTGAAAAGACTGGTCTCTGCATCAGATCCACTAACACAAATAGTATATAATAAATATTAATTCAACGGACCAAAACCCTGCACGAATATCGACCACCCATGCTTCCTGACAGACAGACCGCCTATACATACGAGCAAAACCATGAGCGGGGCTAGAAAATGGAAGAACAGAGGATTTGAATATGCAGAAAACCCCAAGGAAGACGAATCACAGTTTTACAACATGCAGCCGGAAAATCTCGTCCAACGAGCAAACTGTGTAGACTCGAGAATAACAGGGGGTTGTGAAGCGATGGTGTGTACAGAGGCGCGAAGATACTACATCTACTGCACAGACCTGGTTTCCAGATATAGAGAAAGAGGACACAGAGAGAAAGGATCTTTCCTTTCGTATAAAATGCCGGAAGAAAAAAACATGTAAGATTTGGATCGCGTAATCGTACCTGTCGCCGCTGCAGAAGTCGTAGAGCTTTCCTCTGCCGGAGAAAACGAAGAGACCGACATCGACGTCGCAGAGTAGGGAGAGTTCGCTAGCTTTCTTCATCAGTCCGCTTCGTCTTTTCGAGAAAGTCACTTGGCGTCTGTTCGTATCCTCGATTCGCCTCAGCTGCACCTTGCCTCTCCCCATATTTCGAACCATAACCCTAGATCACCGATGCACGCCCTGTTATATGACGAAAGGTTCTGATTCCCGTCATTAAGGTAGGGAAAAATGAAGATGGGAAAAAGCAGGGGGTTTTGGGGTTTTCTAATTTGGTTAGAGTGATAATATAGAGAGAGTGAGAGAGGTGATTGATTCTTCTTCATCGTCACCCGACTCCGGTAGCCCAAGTCGGTTATTTCGTGAAACTGGGAGGCCTTTGTTGGGCTGACACGTGGCATCTAGTGGGATATAATTAAGGACCCCACCATGGGATTCTTGGGGCGGAGGTTTTTCCACTGGCAGCTGTGTGTTTTCGAGCTGGATATTTATGGAGACCGGGTTTGGTTGGGGCCCACGTGTGGGGAGTTGGGCACAAAATATCCAGAGGTCGGGGGGGCCACGATGGGAACATTTATATATATTTTATTCTTTTGTTTTTATCTGGTATAATGGTTGGACGGATTACACATCACTCAAAATTATATTATTTTATATCGAAAAAGATCCAAATATATTTTGAGTGGTACGGGTAAAAAAAATATATAAATTTTTCTCAATATAAAACGATGTAATTTTGAGTGACGTAGAAAAATAATGTGCAAAAATTATGTATGTGTATCATTTTTGGGACAGATTATGGCTAGGTTTAGCCTGATTTGATTATTTGATTATCGTTTTGTTTTTATTTGGAAAAATTTTATATTTTCTTGTTTTTCGTTAACTCTTTGTGAATTATTGGTTCGTCTCGATGAGAACTTTCAAAAAAATTATAAATTATTGACTAAACTTGGGAAAAATTTAAAAAAACAAAAAAAGTTTAAAAACAGATTTTTTTATATTTATTCGATTTCTTTAATGATATTTTTTTAAATTTTTGAACATAATTTTTATACTTTTAATTGAGATAAAATTTAATTATAAATAATTAAGTTAGGACAAATTAAACGTATATATTCACTCCTACATCCCGAGGTCGATTTAAAACGGTAGATCTGCGTTCTGTACTACATCAATCACGTGGCAGTACAACACCCTCTTGTTGTTCTCAAATAAAGGGTGGATTCCTCTCTCGTCCTCAAGAGGAACACGAAGACCTCCGCTGTGCACTAAATTACTTTTATTTTTGTCCGTGTTCATATGCTTAAGATATTGCTTTTGACGTCAAACAGCATCGTTTTATCAATTTGATTTTGGATCTGTTTGGTTTAAATTCGTCACTAATTGAAAAAATATATATTACTAATCTACTACCAAATCAGTTTTTATTTGAATTTTTTTCCATCAGATATCAAATAGGTCACTTTTAGAAAATCTACTTTCGGTTCGGTCCACATTTGGTTCGGTCTAAATTATAAAAAAATTAAGACCGAACCGAATATTTTTTAAAAAATCTTTTGGGGACCGAAACTGAGCGAAGACTGTTCAGTTTTTTCGGTTTCTTTTTCACCCCTAGACTTGTGCACATCATGATTCAATGATCCTTGACTCCCCTTGAAGTCGGCTAGAGGTACAATTTGGTAAATTATGAGTTATAAATGATGAGGTATGTGAGTGAGTGTGTGTGAATTAGGTGTATCTAAATTTGTGCATGATGGGTATATGTGAAAGTGTGTAAATTTGTGAATTGAAAATATGTAACTTTGTTGATGAGGTTTGGGGATGTATGAAGTTATGAATGATGGAATATATGAGGATATGTGAATTTGTGAACAATGGGTATATATGTAAGGGTGTCTAAATTTATAAATTCGGTGGTGTGTGACTTTGCAAATGAGGAGGTATGTGAATTTTGAATTAGAGGGTATCTTAGGGTGTGTGAATTTCGGAATTTGTTAATGAGAACATATGTGAAGGTCTAAATTTGTGAGTTTGGTGTGTGTGACTTTATTAATGAAAAGGTATATTTGTGTATGAATTGTGAATTTGGGAATTAGGAGGTTCAAATTTGGAGGCATGTGAATTGTGTAAATGAAGCATAAATGACTTCTTTTTTTTTTTTTTTAATTTACATAGTTTCATATCAAATATGCATATTTTTTATATATCTCGTTGTTGAAGGTTACTAAAGTATTTTAATTCTTAAAATTGAATTAGTAAAATAAATGCATAATAGTATTATAAAATTTTGAACTATTTGTTTTTACAAAAATGTGTACATATTAGTAATATATAGGTGAACATCGAAAAGAAAGAGGAAAGCTTAGGATTACATGAATATATTTGATACTCTTGAAACATTTCTCCTGCCACTCACCATATGAGACATGTAAATTTTCTCTCAAATCAACAAGAAAAAGTAATAGGTCCCACAACATTAATCAATCATGAGCATTGAATAAGTTTCCAATGTTTACTGGTGTGTGGTAGGCCAAATACGCAAGAGAATGAGCATTCAATCCAATGTGTGCTCGATTGCTATCTGCACTAGGGTCGAGCTGAGTTAAACCCAAAGAAAGATCGGATCGTGACAGGTCATGAGGCTCGGAAGGCTCATCTAACATGCCTCAAGCCTTGCTGGATGCACAACCGATGACTGATCTGAGCCTCTTCTTATGATCGGTGCTAAGGACTAATAATGCAATAGTGCACAAGTAGTGATGCAAAAGGGATGATGTTCAACTGTCCTGTTTAGGACTCAATGCTAGACACGCGCGAGAGAATGACGTGTTCCCGCATTGTGGGAAGTTGTCTGGAAAGACACGAGGACAAAGTCGTTGCAAGACATGGGGAAGTTACTGTCCAATTCGCATAGACGTGGGACACATGACAAAAATATCCTGACTTGCGGTCCACGGCTTACCATTTTCGGCCGCTGCTCTAGTGGTTTGTTGGGTTCCTCAATAAATAAGATAGTGATACTTCAATCTCATGTACGCCCATTTACTTTACTCAAGCTTTCACTTGGTTTGCTTCCTCGTTGAAAAATTAACTTACGCAAAGGAGTGCCCAATGGAGAGCGAATCTTGATCGACACTAACATAGGTTGTAGTGTTTAACAGCACAAGTGAGATTTCAGACTCCACAATATAATAGAATACAAGAGGATAACTGTAAAATAATAGTAGTTATGGAAGTTTGTCAAGTGAACATTTATTATACGAGAAAATTTATCAACTCATATTCTTATGCACACAGATCTTCAGCCCAATCGCTTTAACAATGGGCCGCTTCAATGATGGGCCAGACCGAAGGTTAGACAAAACCCCACACGACATGCAACTAGCCCATACCTAGGCCCACAACCAAAGTGCGAATTGAGCCAAACGCATAGTGATCGGCATGGCCACAGTATTGAGCTTCCTTACAAGGACAAATGCCCAACATGACTATGTGTCATAGCCCCCAGCATTCACCTAGCAAAGCATGATGTTGGGCAAGAGAAGTTATCCATGACATCGTGGGGTACAGAGTATTACCAAGAATTGGTGCACGACCACTATGATGTTCGGACGAGGTGCACTTGGCGGTTGCACTAGACAAGGAGGCATGTAACGAGGTATTCTCGGATATCGTGGCACGTGTGTCCTAACAATCTCCTATATAAGGTAAAAGGATATTCACACACATATTACGGACACAAATGTAATCACCAATACATGAGAAAATCTACAACAAGAATCTAAAACTTTTAAAATGACGGCCCATGGGCCTTACTAGTATCATATACCCATTCGGCCTATGTTTTTGTCCCCTCCTTTGGCCCTTTGAATTTTAGTGGTTTATGGGGATGTCCAAGTGAGGGGACAGCTGATCTCATCTGAGGATGTGTTCATTTGGGTATTTCTAAACTAATTTTTAGAAAAAAAAAATACTCTCAAACGTTATTTGGTGTAAATGTTTCAAAAAAAAATTAAGAGTTAATTTGTTTTGGTATTTTTAAGGCACTCTTTCTCTCTCTTCTTTTTGAGTTTTGTGCACATATTTTGTTAACAAAAAAATTTATTTTAGAATTTTGAGTTTGCAGTTAATCTCGAAATATTTTTTTAAATCAAACAGTGAATTTTTAAATTTTTTTAAAAAATAAAATTTAAAGAATACGATCGAAAGGGATCAAATAAACGGTATCAGACACGATTAAAATGGGTTCAAATGTACCTATTTAACGCAAATCATTGACAAACATGATTATTTGATAATTGTCAATGAGTGGGAAACAAACCAAACAATATTTCTAAAATTGTTCGCCAAATAAAATTTCCAAACATTACTCTAAAAATTTTCAGAAACACCCAAACGAACACTCTGAGAGTTCATATGGAACCTGAAAATATTTATCTATATACACATAGGTACGTACATATAATCACAATATATAGTAAATTGTACGAAATATATTTAATATTAATACAATAGAGATTGAAAAAGTCCACATATAGATTTTCGTGTATAGATTCGAGTATAGACGTGTTTGAAATCATTTGATGCACGTGAAATTTACAAAATAATGAAAGGTTTTACATCTATAAAATAATTTCGGACTCATTTATATCAATATCTAATTATCTATGCACTAGAATTGTGTTTGTACGTAGATTTATATCGAACCAATATGTCATTTTCCTCTGTCTCCACAAACAACCACACCCCCCCCCCCCCCCCCCCCCCCCCCCCCCCCCTTCTTCTCAAATTATAAAATTTAATATGCTTTTGTTGAATTCTATCAAGAAGCATGAAAAAAAAAGTCATTTTTCCTTATCTTCTTTTGTAGCTTACACAGCTAGAAGAGAAATGACGTCAGTCCAGGAGACTATAAAAAGAGAGAAAAGAACAAATATCTAATGGGAGTCGTTTTGGATCAAACATCTAGTGGGAGTCCTTGGTTGTCTGCCACCGCGTCCCTATAATTATCCCCTGAATACATACGATTCAACATTAGATGAAATAAAAGATGAAATACCCATTTTTTTTTCAAAAAAAACGATTCAGATTATTATATCAATACGAGCATTTTATATCGAAAAAAAATTATTTAGAAACCATCTTTGTAATAACATTGTGATAAAAAGAGTACCATGCTACGTATGGATTTCAAAAAATTTAGCTTTAATCATATTAACGGTACTGCCCAACTGTGGTGAGACTCCAACTACCCTGATCTTCTTGTTTCGAAAGTAGATTGGTGATCCTCTCGGATGTAGAAGCGGAGTCCAAGCCAAAGGGTTTTGGGTGCAAACAGCCTTCTACCATCTATATCTACTGTTTTCAATCGTCTCGTGTTGTACCGTACCATATCAAACAGGATAGATCTATTAAGTGAGAGAAAGAAACACAGTAACTAGAATTATATAATGACTTCATTTTTATATTCATGATATTGATTCCCATCACTACAGATAAAGTGATGGTTCAAGCAGACCCATTCAAGAGAAACCACAAACTTTAAATACAAATCACCCTTATATTTTCTATATATGATATTAGACTAATACATATATAGGAATACTTGAAGTTGTCTCATTCAAGCCTGAAACGCTGTTGAACGCAAGAAATATAACTTGCTGCCTTCAAATCAACACCCATATCTTCAGCTGCACTACTGTAGAAATTCTCAAATTTGCTGTATGAGTCGCCCTCCCGAGAGGAAAACAAAACTGTCTGGTTCGGCTGAGGCGTTAATGTGTCGTGGTTAACGATGAATCCAACCGAGGCACCAGCAGCAGCAACAGTTGGCTTCATTGCAACCTTGTTAACTGAATTTATGGCTGTTCGATAGTACGGTGGCTCTACAAGCTTCTTTTTCAAGAAACCTTTGGGTTTTCGGCTAGCCTCCATTCTTTTACTAAGCTGTAGATTGTATTGAAACAGATCAATAGAACAGCTATGTACGTATCTTGATTCTATGGGGATTGAATGGATATGTATTTTGTGTTCTTCATTGGACGAGGGGAGGTGTTTATTTATAATGGCTGATTTGGGTAAAGGGTACTGTGGTGTTGGAAGGTTGTGATAAACAAGATTAGTAGGAATATATGTATATCATAATCATGTTGTGTGGTCCTCAGCTACATATATGTATGTATATATGTATATCATAATCACTTTTAGACTGGTCTAAATTATTTGGTATCATGATCACTTTTAGATTGATTCTAAGTTATCTGGAATTATGATAGATTGATTCTAAGTTATTTGGAATTATTATCACTGTGTTTTTTAATTGTCACGATGAAAGGAATCTAAAAAGTAAAAAATTGTGATCAAAAGCTCCAAATTGATCTACAAAGACGGACGTTCAAAAAGGTTCTCGAGATTCTCAATCAATCTTTTTAGTGACGAGGAATAGTGCGGAAGTTGTTTACACTAAGAGCTGGTGTTAGTGTAGAGCTTGATAAGCTAAAGCGGAGCAGGAATGATGTTGGTTGATTGAGATGTTTTCGAACAAGAGATTAATGGAATGGTATGTGGACTCTGAAAGCGCTGCAAGCCTAGCGAGGTAGGAAGATGAAGGGGAATCTTCACTCAACTAATACTAAGGTAAGAAAACAAGCGCCAGTAAAAAAGCAGATTCAAGACGCACTATTATAAAGAGAAACTTCACAATAAATTTGAAGAAGACAATATTTTATTTCGTCGTCTTATCGAAACTTTTTCTAGCTTTGGTATATATTTTTTTATTTTTCTCGTCGAGACAAATGATTCAATTCGAAACATTTTGAGAAAGAATTATAGATAAAATCGTTAAATATTAAATAATACTCACTGTTTTTATTAAAAGTTAATTTTGTCCAAGTGGATCTCTGTTGATGAATGTGTGGCTAAGATTTTATAGTTTTTTTTTTTGTTCTCTTTAATGAGTTGTAGCTTTCAACACTTACTAGGATAGTAGGATATGGATAATGTTGCTAGTTGGTGCCTTGAAATATCCCAAAAAAGAAAAAGGAGACGTTTCTTAATAGATTTTTCAACAGAAGATGGGACAAGTTTATAGTCATTGGAGATGTTTTGAGAGATTCTATTCTATTCAACAGAAGGCGTGGATATCAAATCCAAATCATAAAAAGATGGACAGAAATATGATTCCCTTTAAGAAAAGGATTGAGGATAAGGCCTCTCTCTCTCTCTCTCTCTCTCTCTCTCTCTCTCAACTTGACATAGATACAAAATACAGAAGGAAAGTTCTTTAGTTTCCAAAACATTTTTCAAAAAACATTCTTAAATTCAAAATTAGTGGATCAAATTTACCTGGGAGTACTAAACATTCAAGTGAATCTGATCTATTAATTTTGAATTCGAAAATATTTTCAGAAAAAGTTTTCAGAAATTGTAGTACGGAGAATGTTAACCACCGCTTACTAGACGGAGAATAATATATAAAATGTACATTGATATTTTTAAATTGTGTGAATATGCATTGATATTTATGAAATGAACATTAATATTAATATTTATTCATTATGTATATATTGTTTACCGTCTAATGGACAGTGATTAGCAAGACTCCTCTAGTATTGCGAGATACAAAATGCAAAGGCATCTAACAACCTTACAAAGGGCTATTTGGTGTTATGTAGAAAAATACATAGCTCGTCTTTTACAATTATATTCCTCTCTTGAAAATCATATTGGAGAACTTGTGTCAAATGTCATGTCAAAATCAAAATTTGGCATAAAAAATGACAAAATTCTCTTCACTTTTATGCCAATTTTTAATCATTCTTGGTGTCAACTATTGACATTGAATTTGAAAATTTTTGGCAATGATAGAGCAACTTATCTTTTTGCGATAAAACGACACTGTAAGCCGCTAAAAAAATAATATATTTGGACACAATGGATGCACTTAATCTTAGAGGCTATTTTCTAAAGGCTCATGTCAAATAATGATTCTAGTCTATGTGGAGTTGTTAGATCTGTTACTCCGATATGATTAAATTGTCTAGCTTCTTTTGGGATATCATAGTATTCAAAAACTTCCTTTCCTTGAGTTCTTGCTGCTTCTTTGTCAGGACTAACAGTTCTTCTACCTTTTCTAGTATTTTTCTTGCTTGTCTTCATCAACGAAGAATGGTTGCGGCTAATAAACATCGGCAGGCTTGGGAAATGTTGTTGAAATGTGGGGGACCTCTCCCAACCCTGGTGATACTGGATGTCTTCATTCTAGCCTTATCGAAACTAGTTGCCTCAACGAATTGATATGTTTTTGTTTTTAGTAACATCGGCGAACGCTGAATACGGAGAAATACAATGAAATCAGAACAAGTTTACTGAATTTGGAGAATCCAAATTTGGAGATTTCCCCTTCCATAATATCTCGAGATTCCCTTGGATATTTGCCATAATAGTTCAAGATCACTTTAGTACATCTTAAAAGCACTGTCAGCTCAGATCTCCTTCCAAACCACACTATCGATCGGCCCAATATCCAATCTTGACCTTAGGCCTGCGCGTTGTTGGGACTCTATCCTTGTGGACCCATTTCTCGATTCAGCCCAACCTTCTTCTGCATTGTGTTACCAAGTAAATGAAAAACAACCCGACAATCTGACCCACTATAATTTGAACGATTACTTATCGATTAGCATTCAACATGCTCTTACTATGCAAAAACTGTTTACAAAATTCCCATATATCTAACGCTATACCCACCCAGTTTAATCTCTCTTCTTTTGTGTTTTTGTTTGTATTTTCTTGACCAATACCGTCAATATTCGCCCTGCCACTCCCTTGTCTTTCTTCTGCTTTGGACACAGTCATGTAAGAATTTGTGGGTGGGGTTAGAAAGTGACCATTTGCTTTTGAGGTTTTGGGTTTTTGCTTGTTTCAGCTTTGTTGGAATGTGAAATTGTTACTTTTTTATGCATTATATGTACCTTAAAGGAATCAATGAAAAAAGCAACATCCTTTCCTACTCCTCTCAAACATAGAAGGGACTAGTTCATCTCCTTACCTCATCTCTTTACGAGATTCCGGAATTTTGTCGTGCACGACGCACAACAAGATGTATTGAGCGTTAAAATTGTGTTGTTTTGACGATAAAAATGTTGCTTAGATGATTGGGTGGTAGTTTTTTTCGACAATTGAGATATTCCGCCGATTTTGGGTATGCCTAACTTATATATAACTGACCAGTCCTCGGAGTCCTAAAGATAACGATCGGGCATAACCCCAGTAGTCTTAAGTGAGTGGTTCTAGTAGATTCGAACCCATGACCTTGAGGGGATCAACCCCTTAGTCACCTGGCTCATGCCACTAAACCAACCCTTGATGATTGGGCAGTAGTTGGACCCCATTTTTGTGACCAACACGGTGTTTATTTTGACATGCAAAACACGCCCTGTTGTACGCTCTTCGTGTTCTCTCTCAAGATGCTTCTAACTTTCTTTGCTTGTGTAAAAAGGCAATATCCTTCCCTACTCCTCTCAAACACAAAGGCACTAGTTCACCTCCTTATCTCATCTAACAAGGGATTCGGAGATCTTATTATGCACAATACGCAAATGTGTGTTGCGTACAAAGACGGTGCCGTTTTGGCTACTAAAATGCTAACCGAATAATTAAACGATATTCGGGTAGCATTTTGACGGCCAACACGGTGCCATTAGAGATGTGCACTCACCGTGTCCTCAAGATGCTTCTTTCTTTACTTGTGTAAAAATGCAATATTTTTATCTACTCTCTAACACAAAAGGGACTAGTTCATCTCCTTACCTTATCTCTCTAAAGAATTTGAGAATTTATTGTGAACAATGCACAACAAAATGTATTGTGCACAAAGATGATGCTGTTTTGGCCACCAAAATGCTACCCAAATGATTGAACGGTATTTGGGCAGCATATTGATGGCCAACACGGTGCCATTGGACACAAATGCACCTTGTTGTGCACTCCTCCTGTCCTCTCTCAAGATGCTTCTAATTTTCTTTACTTGTGCAACAAGGCAATATCCTTATCTACTCCTCTCAAACATGATAGGGACTAATTCATCTTTGTACCTCATCGATCGAGGGATTCGGAGATTTTATTGTGCACAACACACAACAAAGTGCGTTCTGTACAAAGAAGTCACTGTTTTGGCCATCAAAATGCTACCAACTTATTGAATGGTGTTCAGGCAGTATTTTGATGGCCAACACAATGTCATTTTGACATGCAACCCATTCGTATGTGCACTTCATGTGTCCTTTCTCAAGATGCTACTTTCTTTTTTCGCGTAAAAAGTCAGATATCCTTTATTACTCCTCTCAAACATAAAAGGAACTAGTTCATCTCCTTACGTCATCTCTCAAGGGACCCGAAGACCTTACTGTCAACAACACACAAGAGGGTGTACTGCGTACAAAAATAGCGTTGTTTTGACCACTAAAATGTTACCCAAATAGTTAGACAGTATGTGGGCAACATTTTGATGGCCAACACGGTGCTATTTTGACGCGCAACACACATTATCGTGCACTCACTGTGTCCTCTCTCAAGATGCTTCTGACTTTCTTTACTTTTGTCTCATTTTGGATTGACGACATGAGTCGAATCATTTATCTTGTAGACAAAGAGAGAAAAATATCTACGTAAAGTTTAATCGTATACAATTGTCATAGCAATGAATTTGATTTATTTTCTGTCTATCGACATATGATCAGATTAATTCATCGCAAAAAAGTTCTTTCATATGGAACTTACGATTTATTTGGATAACATGGAGGCCTTGTATAATGAACTTTGATATGCATTGTGCATAGTAAAGTGTGCTATATGTCAAAACGGCGTTGTTTTGATCACAAAAAATTGCCTAAAATGCTGCCCAACCGTTTGAATAATTTTTTGGCTGTAAAAATGGTGTTATTTTAACGCCTAAATACACCATACTGCGCACAAAGCACAGGGTCCCGGGTCGTTGCAAATCTATGGAAGTTTGTTTTGATTGACCACAAGGTAAGAGCCATGTTTGAGGCCTAGTTGATCTGGGCCTCTGCACAATGGTCAAGGCCCAAGAAGACAAACTTGTACGTTTTGGACCCAGCCCGAACAAGTAAAGAAAAACCTGATCAAACAGAGCCCTAATATTTTGATTGAAGTTTTCTTCTCCTCCAAGAACACTGTGAAACCCCAGTCGAATATTCCTGCTTCACATTTAAATTTCGATTACCTAGCAGTTGTGTTTTTGTCGGTTGGGGTTCGGAGAAAGTGAAATCGGAGGTGGTTTTGTGAGGGAGAAAGAGAGAGCAAATGGCTTTAACGAACTTCATTCTGACAGTTGCCGGCGTTAGCGCAGTGGTTCTGCTGATGAGGAGCGATGTCAAACAATCAGCTTCAATCTTCAAGCGAAACGTTCGTCAGATTCGCCACTGGCTCGAACAAGAATCCTCCACTGCGGCCAAGTACGCCTTTCTCTCTCCCCTTGCTAGCAATCTGTTTTTGTCTCTAGTATATCCTTACCATCTACTTCTGCTCATTCCGATGTATGCGTATATGTGCATGTATATCTGATAAGTTGCCTTCAGTGATGGAGTTTCTCCAATTGTGATGTTAAAAACTAGCATAGAGATCCACTTCCCCCTCACTTGGGTAGCATCTCCAATTGGGTTTTGATATAGCTAGCAATTGCTCATCACTGTGACGAATTTGCTAAATTAAAGCAAAGTTCTTCCATTGGGTTTCTGCTCCAATGGGTTTCAATGATTCAAGCTCTTCAGCCAAGGCCATTTCTGCAATCGAATTTGGCTTTGTCACATCACCAATTTGCCCCTTCCATTCTCAATCTCCCAATGAACAATCACAGCGATCAAGAATTTCGGCAAAGAATGAGAGAGATGGACCTGTAAAATGCCTGGAACCCCATTTTTAGTAATCATTGAAGTTCCTAGCAAAAAAATTTTATGTTCAAGAATAGCAGAAAATCAAAATTGCTTCCTGTGAAGAAGACACATCACACAATAGACCTGTTATATTCCTAAACTCAATTGGGCAAAATACGAAAAAAAACCTGGACTTGGAAATCAATTTCAAAAAGAATGCAGACAGAAGCTTGTAGAGAAATATAATGTCAGAGAAAGACTTGCTTCCATTTGAAGATTCCTGGCCGATCGCCCTGGTTTCCACAAATCGAGGCAGAGAAACCTAATGGTGAGGGAATGTGAGGATCTGATAGAGAAGAGAGAAACCATTGCTGAACAAGATGACACACACAGAGAGAAGTCAGTTTCTTGCTGGAAGAGACAATTTTGTTTCCATTGAATGAGAATGAAAGAGAGCTTACAGGACCAGTTTGGAGATGCTAAGTTCAAGTGAATTCTATGCTTTGATTGATCTTACTGTCTCCAATTCCATTACTGATTGTACCTAGAGTTAGTCAATTGCAGTAGCAAAGCGTAAGTATAAGTGATGGCTTCTGCTTTCTTTCGTATTGCAATTTTGCTTCTCTACCCAGTTGTAGTGTCATCTTAGTGTTTCTTAAGAGTGTGGTAAACTTAAGGTTGTGAGGACAATTACTCTGCTTTGCTATGTCATTCCAAATCCTGCTGGTTTCGCTTCATCAACCGATGCATGCTCTTCAGAATATCCTTTTGAGCTTGCATCTTGCCCAGACCTCTCAGGGAGCTTGCAACCATCCCTGGGATATGACACTCTGCTCCTTGAGTATCTTGGGATTTAATATAATACCCCGACCCCCTAGAGGCTCCCGAGAAAGCTATTTTAGCCTGCTGGGCAGTTAAAGGCAATTCTGACATCCCTTATCAATCTAAATCCCCACCCCTGCGGAAGGGTTTCTCCATATTGACTACATTACTTCACCATTTTGATGAGCTTCTTTTACCATACCTTCCCGGCCCTCGCAAGCTGGCCATGATATAATATTTGGTTATAGACAGTACAACCAATACTAATTCTATGCCATGGCTTCACGAAATACATTGTTTGGCTAATATTACCACACCAACAAAAGTTCTGCTACGATTACCTGATATGTCTGACATGAAATAAATTATTCGGGGAAGGGAAATAAGTAATAGGTGGCCTGACTCTAACCAAATGAAGAACAGGAACAAACTGAAATGAGGTGTTTCTCGCTCTAGTTTCAGATGATTTCTCCGAATTATGGCTAGTAATAGAATAGGGCGGCTTGCTCTGACCAAAACTGCATTTTTTGCCCCGTTTGTTGAGCATATTAATTATTATGTAGATATTGCATGAGTGTAAATGTTTCAGAATTTCAACCCCTTTGTTTCTGCACAGTGAAAGCTTATCCTCAGTCACTGCCTCTGTATTTCTATGTCTTGTTCCATCTTCTACCAATACTAAATCAGGCTACCATATGAAATTGAAACTAACTAATGGATTTTTCTTGCTTTTAGGGAGATGGAGAAGGCTAAACCCAAGGAACTGTCTGGGAAAGAGCTTCCTAAAGATGACAAGCACTAGATGTTTTAGATCAGACATGTTGTTTATGACATAAAACTTCTTGTTTCTTTTTTCATTTTCTTTTGGTTTACTAATCTGTCATGTACAAAATTTTGGCCAACGTAGCTTGCATATTACTTCAATAATAATTCGGTTTTGCCTTTATAAGCGCACTCCTTGTTTTTGAACTGTCTCCTATGTGTTTTTTTTTTTTTCGCAAAAAGCAAATGGTTGCTGAGGTTTAAGTTGGGACCCATGAATCTCAGGCTAGAAGGAGCAACTCCAAAAAGGAATCTCGTAACTTTGGTTGTTGTTAGGGCTCAAGACGTTTACTGAATCCTTCACGATGTTTGCTTTTGTTGATGAAATCTTTTGCTGCATGAAGCCACCTTTGTATTCGGCACAAAATTACTGGATTTTCTTGAGGTCACACTCAAAAGGGCAGTTTGCTTGGATAGGAATGTGTGATATCCCGTCATTACACACAGGTCATTAAAAAGATCGCAGAAAGTACGAAACTCAGAATCTTATAACAAGTAGTGGTTCGGATCATCTCCCTAGTCTAATTGTGATCAATCAATTGGCACGAGTCAACCAATTCGAGTTCCTATTTCAAAAATTGCGTACACCGGATTTACTATCAATGTGTCATTACTAGTTTTCTCTCTCATCACTTGGTTTTACGTGAACTATGATTCACCTTTAGCTTCTTCAAAATCATCAGAATACGTATCAATTTTACTCCTAAATATTACGATGCTCATTCTTATTTGAATATATACAATAAAAAATTGTAACATTTATATATAAATTCATTATCTTAACTTAAAATTTTACAACACATCAAAATAAAAACTAAATAAATATAACAATTTTTTTTTTATCAGCAAAGAAAATTTCACTTATTATTAAGATAAAAATATGAAATCATTAACTTGTACAATTCTGAAGTATAAATATTATGAGGCCACTTGTACACTCCAATAGTCTCTGTGCAGACCATTGAGCTCCTTGATGTGATGGGTTAAATGGGAATTTGCTAATCCTGTTGTTTCTTTTGTGTTTACATCACTTTCATCCTTTTTCAGGCTATAAATTAGTTGCTCAATTTAGGAATTAACTTAGGCTAGAAAGGTGGCTACTAAAGCATGCTACATGCGACACCCCAGTCATGTGGTGTCAGTTGTGAGGTTGGACATTTTGGTAAAAATCTTGAGAATGTCTCGATGAGTGGGCAAAAATTTCACATCGCTTGATGAATATAAAATTGAGTGTAATATATTGATCATAATTCTATCTTGTGAAAGACCTTTTAAAATAGCGTGTCAAATTTTAATACAATTTCTCAGTTAAGCGTGAACTTCCTATAATAATGTAAGAATAGACGATCTACTGAGAAATTTATGGAGTTTGAATGGCCAAAACAGATATTTTGTACAAGGCAAAAATATTACAATACACGTCGCGTGGGGCCAACTGTTTTCAAGAGAAATGGTATCTAAATTAACTTGGTTTATTCATAATGTACAAATATCATTGTAATAAGAGTTTCCTCCAAGATCCCTGGTAAACTCGGGCTCAGGGGGCCTTTGCCTTCATTTCTTGAAGAGCACAAGATCATCTCTTTCTCAATAGAAAGGAACGCCAAAAAAATGGACGAAGATCGCGATATATCATAGATAAAGATAAATAAAAATTATAGCAGAATAGAACAAACCGATACTCGCCCGAAGGTTGCCCAACGGCGAGTGTAGCGAAGGTCACCTCAACTCATCTCAAATTTAAGAGGAAACGAGCTAGATCTTACGGTCTGTTTGTTAGCAGTAAATTATGAAAAAATAAGGTAGATATAGTAAGAGGGAAAATATAATAGAATATGAGATTTATTATAGAGTGGTGAATAGTTACAAAGGGGTTGTTTGAGTATTTTTTAAGGAAGAGAATATGATAAATATGAGTATATGGTATTGAGTATATGGATGACATTCTCGTTAATAATAATAGTATTCTTGTAATTAATAATGTCATTTTTATAAAAAAGAAGGGGATAAAATATTAATAGAGGGAGGGGTGTCCAAAATTTATCCCGCCTGAATATGATAATCCGAATTATCATATTTGGAAGTCCAAATTTTATAGCCTCGTTTGATCCCTAACAAACAGAACCTTATAGTACAACCATTTCCTATAGCATCCCCTTACTTTTGGTGGGTGTTTGGAAGAGATTGTGGAGGTGTTTTTAGAATTTTTGAGATTCTCATTCTAGGATTTTGAGGTGTTTGGGATGTTGATTTTGGAATTCTGATTCTGAGATTTTGATCCTGCGATTCTCAAAACAGGTTTTTAGAACGACAATCTCAAAAGTAGGTCTAGAGCTACTTTTGATATTCTAATTTTGGATTCTAAAATTTTGTTATCATTCTATCCTTAAACTTTTTAATAATCTACAACACGTGATGGTAATATATTTTGTATGTCGTGATAATAGCATTATAGTAGAATACGGTAAACATATTTTACACACTTTTATAATTATTGTATTTTAAGATTAATTTGATTACTAAATATATAAATTATTTGACTGTATTTCAAAATACATAAGGAGAAATTATCAAATATACAAATAAGGAGCCACAATATGAAAATTTTATGGTCAATTTCTCACCCACAAATCAAATCTAATTATACTATCAAACACGTACTTCACAGATTCATAATTTATTTTACACAATTCTACTAAATATTTCACAGATTCTGATTATAAATTTTTCATAATCTAAAATTCCAGAATAAAAATACCTCCAAAAAATTTCTCTCAAACACCCCCTTAATCTATTCATTTTTTTAGTCCCTCAGCAAAGATCATACATGAAAAATTCAGATTGCTCCGACACTTAGCTCGTGGCCCATTGATTTCCAAATTAATATACTCCTTTCATGAATAATCAATCACATGGACTAAGGAATTCAATAAATATCATTAAAAACCTAGCAGGATTGTCTGATCTTTACTAAAAAAATCTTAGATTTCGCCAGTTAATTTGGTGGGGGCTGTGGTCCGGTTACATACGTCTCACTCTGTCTGATAAGGCCTGCACGCAGGAGCCGGATTTACAAGATTTTGAGCCACTCTGTCCAAATGGATTTGGCATCATGAGATCGAAGACTCAATTCTTTCTTTTTTCATGTTGGGTTCTCGATCGGATTAGTTTGCTTCAGTGTTGAGTCAGATCAAAAATTCTACAAGACCCGTATATCCTGCGACCAGTCCATCTTTGGACACAAGACTAAGATGTGGGTCGGGCCGAATTGGTGGTGATTCGCCATGTCCATAGTATAATAGCTTTTGTGGCTCCACATAGTCGATAGGTGGTTCGGCACTACCGAGTGGCCCCAACAATTAGTGCGTCCGCCGGCGTCGTGCGCAACATCAAAGGTACGGTCATTTTTTACATCGTGGTGCAAGGACAACTATTCCAGACATGGTGCATGAGGGAATTGGAGACCCTGTTTGCATTGCACACAGCAGGTCGTGTTGCATGTCAAAACGAATGAAATCGTTTTGGGGTGCAAAACACTGACCGAAAATTGTTCGGTCAGCAAATGATTGTTCGAGCAATGTTTTGTCGTTACCATGCATGAGGCGGTGGGTAAGGTAACTGGGACACTTCGTATGAGCTACACACCACTTATAACTCTAAGTGCTTTTCAATTGGAACATTTTCTTTTCAAGAACTAACTTAACATTGGAGTGCCTTTCAGCTTCATTAAGTTGGACGATACTAACTACTTCTCTTTTACAATTCAGGCAAGAGGAGTTTAGTACAAACAATCCATAGAGAGATTCATTGGGTTTAAGACTTCACAACACTCATACAGGATAAAAGTTCTGGCTTTAAATAAGACTCATACAAGTGGACAGTGAAATTGGTCCCATAATCGGCATTAGGTTAGGAGTAATTCTAAAGATGACCGGATATATACCTCCTCTATCAAAAAAAAAAAAAAAGATTAAGAGTTGCTTCTGATCACACCCAAGTAAGATTGCTGCATTTGGTAGATGGGTCATGCCCTTGACTTGTCACTCGCAAAACATAACCAAACAAACTCGATCATATTTCTTTGCATTTTTATTTTTCATGAAGATCTCAAATACTTCAATCATCTCGATCAGCGGACATACCCATTGATCAAATGAGGTGGACTTATCGATGGTTCCTCCAATTTCAATCAACAAGACTTTTTAGTTACTTCTTGATCCTTAACAGAACTTTATTTCATGTTTAGGAGGATACATATTTATACAAACACAGAGAGAGAGAGAGAGAGAGAGAGATTCAAATCCTTTACATGCAGAAGGTTTCCTAGAGAGAGAGAGAGAGAGAGAGAGAGAGAGTTCAAAAGGGAGCAGGATAAATGTGCATCTGAGTCAAGATTTGTTCGAAATTGTCAGTAGGTTTGTCTATTGAATGTGTGTGAGCTCCTTCATAAGTTGTGATCACAACACCTTCATCTTTGGACTGGCGTTGGACTTGTTTCTTCACATTGCACCCTTGATAAGTACACCTATAGTAGCTTCTGCATGCCAAAACAAAAACATTATTAGGGTTCATGGCCAAATGTAATTCCCAATTGCTTGAATATTCCCAATGAAAACAGAAGATGCATGGCCGAGTCGATAATACTTATTAAGAAAAGGTGTTCATGGGGGGCAAGAAAAACTCGGTCATAAGAACCTAGATCAGTTACGTGCTGATAAACTAAAACAACCTCAACCCATGATCAGAGTAAATATAATGTCGAATCAAGTTGCCCCGGAATACATCCATGCATGTTCCTAATACAGTGTGAGTAGCGCCACATGAAATAATACATATCCTATTTTAACTCGTAAAAGTTTCTTCACAGGATCAAAAAGATGAACATGACGATTGATATTGATCATAATATTAATGCATGATTGGAGTTGCCTACAAACATGCAAGACATACATAGCTTGTTACCAGCCAAAAAAGCATGTCGTTGTCTCCAAACATTCATGGCATTAGCATGGCAAAACACGATGAGAGTGAAAGGCTGAGCACGACATGGTATATATGTGACCCGCCAAAGAAGGCCTGCTATGGCATCCAAACTTTCAAGGCAAGACAAAAACTCACACGTTAAGAAGTACATGCATGACATGGCATGTCATCGACCAAAGAAAACGTGTTGTTGCTTAAGAATGCCATACAAACGTGCAAGATGTTAACTCCAAGAGTTGGCCTGGTGGTCAAGACTTGAGATTTAAAGGTATGTTCCTTTTAGGTCTTAGATTCGAAACCTCTCAAGTGCATTCAACTCATTTGGGACCAGTTCATACAGAACAAAATATTTTGGCTTTAATTGGGGCCCCCGTAAGTGGGCGGTGGGATTGGGCTCCCGAGGACTAATCAGTATTAAGTTGGGAGTAATTCCAAAGTCGGCCAGATACCTCAGCTATAAAAAAAAAAACGTACAAGATGTTGCTAAAAGGTAATACAAGCTCACCAACATGATACTAATTGTTCCACAGTAGCATAAAATATATATTAGAGCTTCTCCAATGCTAAAGATTTGATACATGGTTGCTAATTACTAAAATGTAATATGAAGCTCCAGTTTTTTCTCCTCTTCAATGCTAGTTAAATGTCTCTGAGAGGTGCTGAATTTTTTCACGAGTTTGTTTGAACTGACAATAGTAGTCATTGTCAACTCCAGACAGACTCGTGAGGCAGTTCATAATTCAGTACACCAAATCTATTTTATCTCGCTTCTCAATAGATAACATAGTGAAGTTCTTCTTTATCTCGTTTTTCAATATATAACTTAGTCATGAAGTTCTTCTTTTTCCTTGTTTTTGGTTTCTCACCAACGTTTTTCCTTTTTCTCGAGATTCTTTTGGTCCTCATCAGAATCTCATGATCTAATCATTGTAACCCGTTACTCTGATTATTTATATGTCCTTTTGCTTAGAAAAAAAAAAAAACTAAGGCATCACATATGAGAGAGTACAGAAAAATTTGTTATTTGATTTGGTCCCCAATTTTCTATTTTTCAGCTTTTTATTCATTCTTTGGCTACTGCAAAGGAAAGGCTTTCTTAAAGCAGCGATCTCAAGCAGCAAGAAGATTTCCACTTCTTACTATCAGACTAGAAGATAGGTTCCTAAGCTCAGTACGAATAGACAATAGCGGCCATTAATTATTTTTTTTGGGAATAAAAAAGCGATAAAAAAGGTTGGCCAAAGTCATAAGGTAAGGCACGAGGGATTGGTGCATCTTTGTCTAGAGGGGAACAGTTAGTTTCAGCTAGAGATGGCAACAGGTGGATCGGGGATGAATTTGACTATTCCCGCCTCCATTCTCGAATTTAAAATCTGCCTCCATCCCTACCTCATTCTCTGAATGGGGAATGAACCCCACCCACCATTGTCACCCCGAAATGGGATCGGGGATACCCGCCCCGTTTTCTTAATTAAAAAAAAAATTGATTTGTCTCATATAAAAATAATTACAATTTTCAATAATATGACTAATACATAACATAATATAAATTCTAAATTCTATCGAATACCACAAAACAAGATAAGAGAATGACTGAAGATCTATTGAAAACTAATAAATAAAATAACATAGAGTCTAAATTGAAGACTAATACATAACATGTATATTTTGAAGATCTATCTTTACATTAAAAAAAAATTATAAACTCTATTTAAGAAAAAAAGAAGAGAATGATAAAGTGGTTAAATTGTAAAATTGTAAATACTTATATATGAAGGGGTTAAAAAGTAAACATAATATCTAATTAATAATTATTTTAAAATGAATCGGGGAATGGAGCAGGGACGGGGGCAAATGTACTAAGACCCACCTCCGACCCGTTCCCTATTTTTTTTTTTTTTACAACTTTTACCTCCAAATCCAACCCAATCTCCAAATAAATCTCCGAAACTCCAAACCGAACGAGGCAGAAAACAGTACGGATCGGATCAGATCAAACGAAATTGCCATCCCTAGTTTTAGTGCCAAAAAAATTGCATGAACCTGAGTTCTAAAATCAGAATAAGAGAGGAGGTTCCGACTAGGTGAGCCTTCTAAGAAAGCCTATAAGGAGGAAGGCCGACCAACCAGTAGCAAGTTCTCTCTTTTCCTCACCCACGGTTCTACGAAGGGGTAGAAAAACAATTCTTTATTTTCAAAGGATGTCACAAGAGAGCCATTTGTATCATCCAACAACACGCTAACTAGTAGGGGTTGTAAAATTTAAAACAAAAGTCAAAAACTCGTCAGTCATTTAAGTAGGAATCAAATTGAACATGAAAAAACCACGAAAAGCACAGCTCATTTGAATAACCCGATGACATATTAATTGTAGAAGTAGGATCTTTCGCAAGACTCCTCTTAAGGCTTTGAACGCGGCTATATAACACAATCTGAATATAAAGCACTCGTACTTACCCCTTGCTAAATTTTAATCTATATATATTTCATATATCTTTCCTCTCATTATCCAAGGCAAGAAAACCAGCTACATGTTAATTTTAAGCCTATATATATATATGCATCACTTTGAATTTGAATAATTTCCCATTGTTTTTAAGAAAATGAATGTGATCCATCTAGTAATAACCATATATAGGGGGAGAAACCCTAACTTGAACTCTTTTTCTTCAGCCAAAAGAGAAACCCTAGAACATAAATGGAAGATTACATGACCAAAATAAGGAATCGAATAAAAAAGATAATTCATCGGGTCTATCTTTTGCCTAAAAAATAGAAAGTACATCGGCCTAGAAGTCTCCACTTGACTAGCCCAACAACTAGACCCGATCTGCCTAACTTCGTGAATCTCGAGAATTGGGATAATGACGAGAGGTGAAATAGGGATGACTCTAGGTCGGATAACAATTATCATGAAACTAAACACAACGAAATTGTTAAACTGAAAAAGGGAAAAAAAAAAAAAAACATTTCATTGTTCATAATCGTTCTAAAGAACAAAACCCCTAAACTACAAGAAATTATTCGACATAAATGGATATATATATATCAAATCCACATTTACCCTAGCTAGCTAGGCAGAAATTAAGGAATAATTGCAGTAAACCCCCCAAAGGGTTTCAGTATCATATGGATCATGATCAGTGGGAGTCTATTTTCAACAAAATAGGAATGATAATTAAGATCAGTTGGTGGGGTCTCATCACAAGGTTCTTGAACAGATATAGGTCAAATCTGACAAAAAAATAAAAATAAAAAGGGTCTTTTAATCTTGAAAATATTGATTCATCATCAACTGAACAGGCTTTGGGGACGTGTTTTGTTATCTAGTTAATTTCCAAACAATCTTATGTGTTGGTCTCGAGAGTCAGAGGAAATTAGGTTAGTCGAAAGATAGTTATCGATCCAAGGACGCAAGGATCGGCTACTTAGACCAAATAGAAATATTCAACTAACCTTGGAAATTTATTGTTCTTCACAGCTTTCTGACCATATTTCCTCCACCTATACCCATCATCAAGTATATCAACTTGTGTTCTAGTTTGGAAAGCAAATTTCGGCTTCCTAATTTTCTTCTCAGTACCCTTCTTCTTCTTATCCATTTTCGCTTCGTTTTCAAACACATCTGATGATGTTCGACCGGTCATCATCTCCGTACTGAATCCCGAAAACCCATTGGAGTTTTTCTTGTAAAGGTCCATGGTTGGTGAGAGAGAAGAAGATGGTGGCATGTTCGAAGCACAAGGGAAGAAAATTGGATAATTCTCCATTATATTTACAAAGAAGAAGAAGAAGAAAGAGGAGAGGGAGAAAAGATTGTTTTATAGTGGAAGTAATAGTCTAAAGAGAAAAGTGGGGCGGCTTTAGGCCAAATCAAATAATCAAAGAGGTGTAGGGCAAGACTAATTAAGTCTAGGAATACATTCTTCGTGTACAGATTCAGATATAAATGTGTCTCGAACCGTTAAATATGCTTGGGACCCTTCAAAATAATGTGCGGTCAACGTGCTTCTAATATTTTTGAACATATTTGCGTCTAAATCTGTACACGGAATAATGTGTTCCTGGACTTTTCGGTGGGGTAATAAGTTTTGTTGTGAAGAAAATAAGGAGAAGAAAATTTAAGGTTGGAAAAAAGTGTAATCAAACGGTGGCGGCTTTCGTGAAGCATCATTAAAGATTAGGACTTAAAAGGTAAGTTTGGGCTAATGCCTCCTTTGATTATAAAAATTTCAGTATTAATATCACTATTATTGGGTTTATTAATGATGTGTTCATGTAACTATTTTAAATTAATTATTCATTTTGACAACAAGAATCTTCAAATAAAAAATATGATAAAAAATTCACTAAAAACAAAAAAGCTTTAAAAATGGCAGTTTTCATTGTTTTTTTTTTGTCTTTAACGTCGAATTATCTAGATTTTTAAAATTTTTATTCATATTTTTATTTTTATTTTTTGCACAGCAAAAGAAAGTATCCTCTCGTTGGAAAAAATGAGAAAACGCAAAAGATTTAACAAAAAATTATAAAAAATAATGAATTATCAAGTAATACCGACCGTGTTTAATTAACAAAAAAATAATTTAGTCAAAATTGAGCCTAAGTTGCTATTTGTCATTATTTGATATTTTATAATTTTTTGTTAAATTCTTTACATTTTCTTATTTGTTTCGAGGAGAGCAATTGGATATAAAGCATAAAAATATGTACCTAAATTGATAAATATCTTGATAAGATGATAATAAAGATAGTGAAAAATCAGTATTTTTGAATTTTTTTGTTTCAAGTGAACTTTGTTTTTTTGGGGTGGGGGGATTTGGGGGGTCATAATACTTTTGACATATGATTAATTTAAAAAAATTAACACAAATTTAATAAATATTAGAAACAATTAATTGAAAAGACAGTAACAATAATATTCGATAAGTTAGGCTAAAGTGATGAGGACTAAATTATGACACTAGCGGAGATGAATACATCAGTCTTTCAAGTTTTTAATGCCGAATGTCGTTTAACGATGATTAATTCTCTCTCCAAAGTATAAACGCTCCGTCGTGATTTGAGAGGTAAAGTACACGAATAAGTCAGGACGAAAGGTTTAATTGAAAACACTTTTGTTAGAGAGAGAAAATATGTACTGTACTTTTAGAAAATAGAGAATATTGAAATGATACATTTTGTATTGTTAGGACAGTTTTATGGGAAACCCTAAAATGTTGCTTTCTGTTGGTAGTAGAATTCAATTTGGAGAGAAGTTTACATGTGGATTGATGGGACTTTTGCCTAACTGAGGAAAATCAAATCTTTTACAATCATATATATATGCAAAACACTGGAATATGCAGAATTTAGAAACTTGGTACACATGATATGAAAAATACATATTACAATAAAAGTAATACTTGTTAAATTAACTTTTTCATTAGAATGGGAGTATGACCGCAAGCGAAAGACTTACTTCAAAATCGAAGGTTCGACTCTTACCACAAGCACAATTAATCAGAATCAGCTACTTAAATTTTTTGGACGGTTTGATTTATAAACATTTTGTAAAAACATACACAAAACTATAAATTCTAAAAAGCCGAGTGGAGGCAACTGCTCCCGCTGAGTTCATTGTGGCTTCGCCACTGACTACATCGCTCCCCCCAAGTCATCCAAGCTTGATTAGGAATTTGATTATTCTTAACGTTTTAGGTTCAAAACCTATGAGGTGCTATTAACTCTTAAGAGACTAATATATATATATACAGAGTTTTGTTCTAACTTTAACTGGGTTCTCCCGGTCAGTCGAAGGTAGTATTGATTTCCTAAATATTAGTCAATTTAAGTATGCCTAAAATAATCCGAAAACAAGTTATCAAGGAATATAGGAAGTACGTAATGTGCCTATCAATAATTGGTTTTAATTCTAACCAATCTCACAAATTAGATGCGAAATTAGTGCTTGCCTATGTGGCTGGTCACATGCATGCATCGTACAGTATCTTTGCTTTAGAATGTTTGGACTTTGATGTGTGTGCATGCATGTGCTTATTTTATTTGAAATGGGGAGTTTGATATGCAGCGAGTCTGTTGTGTGTTAAGACGGTGTTATTTTTGTATATAAAATACTGTCCGAACACTATTTTAATTGTTTGAGTAGTATTTTGTGCGTCAAAATGACATCGTTTTTATACACAGCAAAACTCCCAAGTCGTATTTTACCTCCACAAGTTATAAGGAAAAATTGTTTAATTCAAACCTACTTACACAAAATTTCTGAGTAATATAACGTCTAAATGATTGCATAAAGTTAACCTGTCGCGGAATAGGAGATTCTAAGTTTACTTCATTCTCTATAATCGAGTGAGTAAGTTTAAGGGTCCGAGAAAAAAGGCTTGGTATAGTTCACCAACAGAATAATTTACAAAATTGATATATGTTTTGTGAAAAGAGGCAATGAAATTACTCCGGTAAAAAAACAAAAGCGAGGGTGTAGGACCGATGTTGAAAAAAATTCATAAATATTGTTATTCATATCAATGAAAAAGTATTCGCGTGATTAAAATGCAAGTAAGAGATATATAAAATAATAACAAACAACTCAAATCCTAACTATCTTAGATCCGAACTGTCGAAAAAACGTATGCTACTTGAGACCGAAACATCTTATAAAGTTGAGAAGGGACCAACCAAAGAAAAAAATACAATAGACCACTTGAGACTTGAACATCCGAGCCGTCTAAACAATCATATTAATGTCATATTGTTATCACGTCCTATTAATTAAAAAAAAATTATATGACCAACCTAAACGAACCACCATGATTTTAAATACATCAAATTATTATGCTAATAACATTCCACCTTTTATTTTAAATCTATATTATTTAATTTGGACTTAAGTACAATTATAATGTAATTTTTGGACCGGATTGGAAATTTTTTCCCAAGAAAGAAGCACGTGTGTTGAAAGTTAATTTGAATAGACTTTTCACACAGGAGTGGTTTCCACGGCCCAGGGTGTGTTTGGTTACGTTTTTGAAACGATTTTTAGGAAAAAAAAAAACTCTGAGATATTATTTGGTATAAGTGTTTTAGAAAAAATTTGGGAGTTAAATTTTTTCGGCATTTTCGAGGTGTGTGTCTCTCTCTCTCTCTTCTTTTGTAGAGAAATAAAATTGTTTGGGAAAAAAGTAAAAATGTTTGGAAATTTTTTTTCATAACTTGTTTGGAAAAAAAATTCCCAAACAAGTAAACGAACACAGTCGAGTTTTGTTCACCCGCAAGATAAATAAAGTTTATTTATCGTCGACTGTTTAGGATCAGTTCGAAATTTTACTTTGATAATTGAAAACGCTTATTTTGTCCAGATTAATTCTTTAAAATTCTAAAAAATAATTCAGTTCAATCGAATATCAATACACAGAATATAATTTTTTCATTTTCTTTGAAATTTCAAAAACTCGCCGCCCACAATTTTCTGTAAGGTGGTTTTAGACTGTACCTTTTGGTTTTAACATTTCAAAGACCATGATGATTGGTATAATCTATAAAGATAATGGTATGAACAATGAATCATCATTTGAATAGTAGGAGCTTACACATTATTCGTATTTAGATAATATGCAGAGAGCCAAATAATACAGCTAGATTTTTTCAAATTTTTCTTCGCCTTTCTGTCTGTGAAATCATGTTCTTCTATTTTTTGCTAATTGTACATCCTCATTCTTTAGTATTGACGTATCTATTAGTTAAAGGAACTTCAAAGAATCGTCCGAATATTTTGAATAGGGTCTATTAATGGTTGATAGATTGAGTATTGGGCTTGACCTAGACTGCGGGTTGAGGGCCAATGGTTTGGATTGTTCAACCTGGACATGCATCAAGCCCAGTGATTTCGTCCCATTTAAGGCCTTCCTGATGAACTAGAGATTGTTCATATGAGCTTCTAATATGGGTTGGTTTAGATTGTTCGTTCAATAGCTTATGAGTGATTTGTTTAGAACTAGAGATTCTTCCCCTAAAAGGAGAGTCCATAAAATGACGAAAAGGCCAGACGGTCAAGGGAGATACCCGCCCTTGCTTTTTCTTATCGAGAAATACGTACCAGTCTCACAATTAACTCACATGATCCGCAAAATATTCTTGAATCAAAAGCTTTAAGATTTTGTGACCTAATAAAAAGCTTGAAGCAAAAAGATAGCTTTAAGATATCCTACCAAATATTGTTCTCGTTGTGATGCCTCATGTCGGTTGTCCTGTTAATAATTGTACATAAACTTTGATTAATAAAATTGTTCCTTTTTAGCCTTTCAAAAAAAAAAAAATGTTAAATCTCTAGCTATTTATTAGTTATCTTAACATGGCTAAATCTCAAAATTGTCTGTCCAAGAACATTAATAAAATGGATTTAGGGAGGCTTGCAGTTCTCTATAGTACTTGGACATGTAATGAAGACAAAACGATATTGTTTTGCCATCGAAATTGTATCGTTTTAACTTAACGCAAATTATTGTCAATATATATAAGGATTAAAACGATATAATCTGAGGACAAAATGGAACGTGTTGGTGTATGTGGTCAAGCAAGTGGAACTGGTATGCGGGTATTGGTGTATGTTGTGATGATTAGGGGTGATACCGATCCGGTTTGGCCGAAAAACTCGGACCAAATCGGTCATTCCAGTTTGAAGGTTTTAAAACTGAAGTGATTCGGTTTGGTCTGACCGGTTTCGGTATAACTGGACTTGGGCCAAATATGAAAAAAAAATTAAATAATTAATAGGCCCATGTCAAGTAAACTCAGTCTAGACTAAATTTTATTAAAAAATTACTGAGAGCCGAGAGTGAAAGGCTTGGAAGGTTAAGGGTGAGTGAGATTGTGAGAGGCAGAGCACTAAGAATAAGAAGTGGAGGCGTCGGGAGGTAGAGGATAAATGAAAAGTGAAAATGAGGAAAACGATTAGGTTTTTTTTACACATACACGATCACACGCGGTGTACCACTGTAACTATATTTTTAAATTTTTAGATTTTTTTACATATACCAGTTTGGTTTGGGTTGGAAGGGTCTAAAACCGAAAATCGGACCAAAATTTCTCTAAATTTTCAAACCGGATCGGATCGGACCGAATGAACTAAAAAAATCAAACAAAACCGTCGATTTACACTTTCACCCCTAGTGATGATAGCTTGCTAAAGAGTAATGGTGTATATGGGTGATTATCATTGATTTTAGCTCAAGGTGGATGATGCTATTTGTTGATGGTAGGTGATGCTCATAATGCGAAGGTATCTTGGATGCTGTAGGTAATTGCAGGGGCGATACTACCAAGAGATCGATGGGCCAGGTTATTTTTTTAAAAAAATTTAAAATTTAAGATTTAGATTTAAATTTCAAAAATTATATTTCGACTCCCTCTCAGATTATATTTGCTTTCCCTCTCAAAAAAAAAAAAAAAAAACTACAATTACACTACGGTATGTAAATATATACAAGTCGATATTTTTTAGTTAAATTTTCTTTGTTTGTAGTTCTACAAATCTCGACCCCCCAAATTTTAAATCCTGATTCTACTATCTGGGTATTGTTGATGTTTGATACTAATGTTGCATGCTGATATTAATTCAACCATTTGCATGGTCTCCCCTAAGACTGGCCTCTTTTCCAAATGAACTGTATCTGCACTTGGCAAATAATTGAGGATACCATGACTTCGATAGAAATTGATTGATAGAATGTTGTGACAGTACTGTTTTGTAGTGTCTAGCACTTGTTTGCTTATGTTTTTACATATTTTTTTTTCTTTTGTTGGTTCCTTGCTAATCGTTTTCTTGTTGTTGTTGTAAGTCGTGGATAAAATATAATCGGTAGAGCCTCAGTTGTCAACCTAGTTGAGATACGTGGTCTTTCATTGTGATGTCATGTTGCCAGCATCTCTTTAATGTTTATACGTTTTCTCAAGAATTAATGAATTCTTTTCTTTGCCAATTAAAAAGAAATATTCATGAATATATTCATTTAAACAAAACAAAACGTATTGTTTTTATTATGCGAGAACGTCACTAACATATAATTTTAGAGAGAGTCTAGGCACACATCTTTAATACACAGATATGTTCGAAATCGTTCGATGCATGCGAGATTCCTATTATTTTAAAAGAGTTTTACGCGTATCGGATAATTTCAGACATATTTATGTTCGAATCTATGTGTTACAGGTGTATGACTAACTCGTGCTCATAATTTTAAGGGTGCAGGGTTGAAAAACTTTCTCAAAGCTTGTTAGATTTAGAAAATTTCAAATGAATGGTTCTTATTGTTAACAATAATTGCTAATGAACACCAAGGACTTCCTCTTAATTTGTGTCAAAATTTTCTAAGTGCTTTCAAATATTGTAAGATTAGTTCATACCGTGATTTAGCCCGAATTTAATTTGAGCCTCTTTATTGCAAAGCAGGTAGG
Source organism: Arctostaphylos glauca (assembly GCA_019985065.2). Taxonomy (NCBI): domain Eukaryota; kingdom Viridiplantae; phylum Streptophyta; class Magnoliopsida; order Ericales; family Ericaceae; genus Arctostaphylos; species Arctostaphylos glauca. Next base: position 30,805,488 of record JAHSPW020000008.1, read on the forward strand.
GTGCTAGTCCTCACGGGAAAGACCTCAAATTTTCAAGTTTTATGGCGACTGACCTATCGAGAACTTTTCAGCCAAAAACGGAGGTAGTTGTAGTTTTCTTAGTTACTTGTAGTTTGATTTTCGTAGAGAAGGGAGTGATGTTCAATGTAAAGAATATCGAATGGTTGGAGAATTGAGCTCACTCGCATGTTGATGAAGTAGCATGCTCATGAAGTAGTTCGCTTGAAGAAGAGATGATCTGTCTCATCTACAGCGAAAAATTCATATGCGATCTCTTTTTCCACCATCAGACAAGTGTATTAATTCTCGAGTATTAGTTGAGATTTTGTTAGCGTGTTTCTATGTTTGTACATTCCCATACATAACTTACAATCATTTTAAGCTTTATTAAACATATATAAGAGTACTCGTTAACAAAGACCCTCTTAATGCTCTAATACCCACCATATAAGGATCGAATTGTGAAGTTCTGAACCAGTTCACACACCCAATGTTGTCATTACCATACTGTACCGGCCGGTACGTACCGTTTTGACATAAAAACGGTACCAAGTACTCCTAATACCGTACCGCCTTCGATACCGGCCGTACCGGCTAATATCGGCCGGCACCGAATTTTTTTTTTTTTAAGAGTTGCGGAAAAAATTAATTTTTTTGGACTTTCTCTCTATAATTTATATATATATTGATAGTGGCGATAAATCCGATACGGTACCTGGTACATGACCGGTACCGGTACGTACCGTACCAGTAGAAAAACCAGTACCCAAACCGATCCGGTATTCAGAACATTGCACATACCCTTTAATGGGCACAATTATTGGAGACGGAGGAAGTAGCTCGTCTCTTAATCAAGAAATCTGCTTCCAGAGGACAGATATTCCATGAACAAAGACTGGGCTCCTTGTGTCCTCACATGCCAAGAAGCAAGGATATTCAAAGCCACACACATACCTAGACCATGATGATCAAATAGTCACCCTTCACATTTCTGGAATATTTTAACACAGATTTAGTCGAGTAATCAGTAATTCGAATTGCGAGGACAGTGTTGCAGAGAAGCGTGATAAGCCTAATTTCGTATAATCGATCACCGCCTTTATTCAGCTGGCATAGAAGTTTCTCATGCGGGCGAAGGACATGCATTTCTGATACTAGTGGTATTGGACCTTAGGATAAAAAATGAATTCAGCTTTATTGTGTGTCTGAATAAAATGAACAAGGTAGTTCCTTGAGAGTAATCTCAGCAAGACTTATCCCAAATACTGGGTGTCTGAAGATACCACGGCTCCTATTTAGCATTTCGTAACAGACCTGAAATTTACATATACGCTCGCATCCGAGGCCTTACGATGGACTGCGCCCCATCAACAAATATTGTGGTTCCAGTCAGGTAACGTGAACCGTCACTTACTAGATAGATAACAGTTGAAGCCAAGTCATTTTTAACATCGAGCCACCTGTGGAGGGGAGCTGCTTCCTTTACCAAACCTTGTGCCCTTTCCTTCCCCACTGACAATGGAAACTCATCATCTAGGTGCAAGCCACGGGCAATCGCATTAACCCTGATTTGGTGTTTCCCAATCTCCATAGCAGATAGCTGAGAATATTGATCCGAAACGTCAATAACAAGAATTTGAACTTGGTAAACACACTGCACACGTTATTAATTGCTTGAATGTTTCAGTAAACACAACACAACCAAATCAGATACTCATCAGTCAAAAACATCTCGAAACCATATGTATCTACTTCAACCAAACAGGACATAGGTGGGTGGGAAGTCCATTTACAGGACAATGCATGCAAAGGAGGTTTTCCAAAGCTACCTAAAATGTACAAAAGAAAGGTGTGTTCCCTAGATGCCATAATCAGACTCTCACTGCACTATATTAAATTTGTGTACAGTAAGTTTTCGGGATCTCCCTATTATAGGGGAAACCTACAGAGGTCTGTCAGAATGCGAAGAGGAAAAGGAAATCCTACGGGTTGGAATGCTTGTGTGTCCACGGGACAAATTCTATTTGAAATGGATTGGTGTACTACCCCTTGACATCAGGGATTGTAGTCTGGAGTGAATGTCGCAATGGATTACAATTCACTGTCTCCATGCATTAGATTCTAACCATTTCTGGACAAAGAGTCTCACGTGATTGACTATTTGTATGACTCCGCCACCAATTCTAATAAACACCGCAAAGCTGGCAACATAATATGAGAACAGAACTGTCTGGAGGGATACATCATAGGTGAATGCTTCCTACTCGGTTTTCTCCACAAAAAAAGCTAGTGGGAAATCTGGAGGAACTGGAACGCTGTAACAGCCAAGTCATAAACCCGATTACACAAGCCCCCAAGCACAAGAAGAAAAAGGTCACTTTTGCCAAATTGAAATCCGATGACACATAAATCTCAACTTCAAAAGAACCATCGTTAATTCATGTGAATTGTCAAGATATGGTCTGTCCTCAGCATCAAGTTCTGGCAAGGATTGTAAAAGCAGGACATGTTTAAGTACGTAAATTGAAAGTTGACTTACTCTAACTAACTGCTGCACTCCTCCTAAACACGAACCATATGCAGCGGCTCCTTGGTATAGCCCTCTCTCGGCGCCAATTAGTGAGTTCAAAAAAACAATGGATCCCCCTGATTTGTGATCACGCATTCTGCGACCAACAGCCTTCAACAAATACCATGCAGCCATAAAATTTATTCTAACGATCTTTTTGAACTCATCTTCAGCAAGCTCCAGATGGTCCTGCATCTTTCCTGTTTCAAATAATCAAAATGAAGAGATGTGCCCATGTCACTCTACAGTATACACTCGGTACAAATCATTTGAACAGTCACCGCTAAAATATGAAACAAAGATATGGCTAAGGGAAGTCGTTTGTGTTTTGTTTCTAAAGAGCATCACAAATTCAAGTAAAATGGTGCCAAATGGGGAAAACAGAACCAGTAAGAGTGGTTCCTATGCATGGTTTATCCTCGTGTCTTTTCCTATTCAACAGGTTCAACAGCAGGATTATATTCATCCCATAGTTCCCCCTTATTGCACCAAATAGCACTGTACATTTTCCACCGCTTTGTTATTCATAAAACGGTGAGTGAAATTGAATATGAAATTGCAATGCCCATGTTCAGAAGAAAATTGCCTTTGTCCATTCCAAGGTGAGTAGAAGAATATGGAATTCCGTAGGTACACTTTCAATGCCGAGTTTACAGATGTGAATTTATGGTTGAACTCAAGCACGTGACTTTTCCGTAGCTAACACCGGCCTCGTAATGGGATCCTTCCCAAACAAACCAATGGAAGCACCATAAGTAGACCCTTTGCTATTGCTAGACAGGCTGCTCACCTTTATAAGGCTTGACTTTGCTATTACTCCCATTTAGTGGTCGACCTAAAAAGTCGTATTCTTGCCATACCAAATTGCCTATTATCTACTGCGTAATTCCTGCCATACCAGAATGCCTATTATCTAGTGTGTTACTTCTGACCTTTTTTTGCTAAACCATTCAAAGGCTCTCTGGCAATCAAGCTCTCCATAGGATCTATGACATTGTATTCTCTTGCTCTTTCAACTCTTCCACCAACCCAAAAGGAGAATACAGGCAAATAAAAAAGTCAAATCCTTGGGGATTCCTATTCGCCAAAATTTGGTGGGTAAAAATTCAATGACCAAGGTTAACACTAACAAGTTGTAGAATTGCCACTGGTGCAAGAGATTAAACAGTTGTGCTAAAATGTTTACATGGCGTGGCATAGAGCCCACTAAACCTGTTTTAATCATACTGCCCATTACCCACTTCTAATTCTCATGAAAGCAATAGGATGGCCCATTTTACCTCACAGTCCAAAACTGTAGAGCCACTATAAAGTCATAGAGCCAGCCAAGAAATTAAACCAACGTAAGTTCCAAATAGTTTAAATACTAGAGGACTAATTAATTAAAGTTGTGCTACTAAAGTTGACTTTGTTTAAGGAATAATCATTGCAGGAAATATCATTGGATAACAACTTTTGACTGCTTTTATACCTGTGAATATCTTTTTCTTAGCTACCTGGAAATGATACATCACAAAAGTACCAGGCAGGGCTATATGAAAATTACCAACATCCGTGGCAAAATCACAAGCATCTCTTTTTGCAACTTTGAAGATCATCGGCAGTTTTTCAATTGCCGAGTGTGAACGTGTAGACTTTTAGATTTTTGTTTCACAATTATTGTCCCTACCGTTTTTCAACTGAACATGCAGTTTTTTAGACTTCGTGGGGTTTCTTGAAAACAGGTAAATATGAGCCGGCTCCAACATAATGTTCGCACCAAAAAAATTTCCCCTTATAATAGTATAGATATGTTCAAATATTAAATAACTGGTGAATAACCCAATGAAACAGCTGAGAAGATAAAAAAAACTAAAATATGCAACAGATCTACAGACACCAATTCCCATACATATATGCTTTTTCCGGTGCCAATATATTTATCATTTCAGAGATCCAGGTGGGGGAATTACTAATTCCGATTACGTAACTATACCTAATTTTCTTGTGGGATTGGTAATTTTCTACCAATTACTGCCTACATGCCTTCAAAATCTGGTAATGCTATGGTTATTAAATAAATTTTTTTGTCTAATCTGACCAAACCAAACAAGCCCTCGAGTATATAATCATACTATCATCGAAATCCTCTTCCACTTGCAAGTAAATTCCAAATCTTTCATAATTTCATGGCGGAATTTCCCAGCTCTTTCTCCGAAATGTTCTCTTCTATTTACGTGATTAAAAAATTCAAAATTCGTCCTGTAAGTGAGAAATTTTTGTTGAATTGCAAGAAACTGTACTGGAACCACTCAGAATGTTACCTTCGTAAGCATAACAATGGACGAGAGCGTCCAAATTCCCCAGAATTTTGCACGCCTTATCCACCGCTTCGTCAAAAACAGCTTCTTTCTCCTCTTCCATATCCAATCCAACTACTTCGACCCCGCCCACACCGTTCATGGAGTCCATAATCTTCTCAGCAGCTCTCCTAATACTGCTCTCGTTTCCCATCAGAACCAACCTAATCGCACGAATATATTTACGTCACCAGCTCTTATTAATCTAAACCCCCCCACACACATATATTAAAATTAATATACATACACACGCATACATCTATATATAAGAAAGAAGTTAACACAGAGTATGTATGTAAGTATGGAGACAGAGACCTGCAACCACGGTTAGCTAAATGGCGGGCAATGTTGAGAGATATCTCATCGCCATTGGAAGTGAGCAAAACCTTTTTTACAGGATTTTCCATGGTCGCAACGCTCAACGATTCTTCCCGAGAGCGAGCGAGAGAGAGAAAGAGAGAGCCACCCGTTAAGAATATCATGTGACCGCAAGCATATATAGATGGATTTGGGGGAAACTCATGGGAAGGGCTTGCACGTTTTTTTTTTTAACTCTTTTGTTCTTTTTTTTTAAATTTGTGAATCTCATGTGTATACAATAATTCTGAACACATCTATCTCTGAATATGTTTAGAATATTTATTTTTAAGACTTTTCCATTAAATAATAAAAGTTGCACCAAACAACCATGTGCTTTATTCAAGTGGGCTTTTATGTTTCAAACAAAATCTTTATTTACTTAATTAGAAAGTGTGTGTATATATGTGTGTATCTATATATATATATATATATATATATATATATATTACATTATTGCATGACAATCTTTTATAAATAAATCTTGGGTGATTTACACTGATCTCCCCTGAGGTTTGTGAAAAATAAAAATACAATGCCCTCTCAAGTTTTCAAAATTACAATAATCTCTCTTACTTTTCATATTATTATGCAGTTACCTCCCTTATTGTTTAAATCAGTTTTATATAATTAAGTAGACCATTTAAACTTCAAGTTTGAGATTTTTTTGATAAAATAAACTGTCACATAATTTTTATCACGTCGAAAATAACCTATATATGTTAATTGAAATTATTTTGAAGTCAAAATTCTGACAGAATTTTAAATTTGTTTGAATTTCAGTTTCAAAAAAATCTAAAAAATTTAAAATAGACTATTTCAAATGTGATATGAATTATGTTAAAGTTTATTTTGTCAAAAAAAATCTTAAACTTGAAGTTTTAATAGTTTAACTTACAACTTTTGACTAATTTTAACAATACTACATAACAGTTAAAAAAAAAAAAAAGGAGGTTATAGTAATTTCAGAAACCTCAATGTACTATATTTGGTAGAAACCTCAAGGGAGGTCAATGTAATTTACCCATAAATTTTAAAACGCCAACTAACACTAATTATGTAAATTATTATTCAAGTAATACGTACAGTCTTACGTCATTAAATATTTTATAACCAATTAATTTATAAATTAGGCCTTAATCACTAAGCCGGTTTTTATAGAGATGGAAACTTAGGAGAAGATTTTCCACTTTTTTTTTGTTTTTTTTTTGCTTACATAACTTTTAGATTAAAAAACAAAAAATGCACCAAACTACCATTGTGCTCTATTCACACTGGGCTTCAATATTCCAACCAAAATCTTTATTTATTAGTTTAGAAAATATCTATTTATGTATAGCCGGATATTATATATATTATTACATGGCAATTTTTTTATAAATAAAATTTAAAAGCGCCAACTAACATAAATAAAGTGTAATATTCTTAAAAATTTTAAGTATGACATATGACGTTACGGCATACATACTTCATGACTAATCAATTTGTAAATTAATCTATATTGTACATCGTGTCGTTTAAAAGTTAAGTACTCAGTTCAAATAATGTTAGTGCATGTTGTCGTCTGACACGAGCTAGTTCAATACTTCCATCAAAATCTTAGAAAGTATCTATCTATATAATCAAATATTATATATTATTACATGATGACCTTTTATGCATAAAATCTGAAAGCGCCAACTAACACGAATTATGTATGTTATTATTTAAAATTTATAGTAATACCCATGGCGTTATGCCATAGATATTTCATAACTAGTCAATTTATAACTTAATCTATATTTCGATATCATGTTGTCTAAAAGTCAAAGTCAAGTATTTAATTCAACGAATTTTAACTCGCGCTACATGACACAAAGAATTATAATTTATTAAATGCTCATAGCAATCTTTTCGCAGTGCCGAACCCATATAGGGGACAAGAAACAATGATTGCCATGATAGATTTACTTTGCGTGCAGGAGTTGGGGATTGAGAGTAGGCACGACTTTGAAAAGATCTCTGATGGGGAATGGAGGTGTCACATGACACCCTTAATTCCATAAAAAGAATATTATAATATTATAACAGTAAGTCGAAACTTATTGTATTAGTATTGTGACACTTTCATACTATTTTTGCTCTGTCAAACTCTCTTCAATATTGGATGATTTTCGAGACTTGAAAAAACGTAAATTTCTATTTTGATAAATTGTATGCCGTTGTGATACTTGGCATCTTAAATTATCCGTAAGTTTGGAGGTGTTCTGACCTCTGCCTTTGTCTATTATATGGATTAGAGGTGCCTCGTTGAAGTTCATGTGTGAATGCTACTATGGAGGCCATAGAACTAAAATCATTCTTAATTGTTTATTTAACAATTAAACGAGTAACATGTGCCGGTATAGAGATTCGTACATAAAAAATAATTAAGAAAATAAATATAATAAATCATAATAATATGTACATATGTACGTAGCACGACATAAAGTAATGGGCTTCCTGTCATTCTTGTAATTGTTACTTGTAATCTTGCAACCACTATTGAAGTGGTTTGGTTTACGCAAACTTATACAAGAATATCATTTCCAACTCAAAAGAACATTTGATGCAGAGTCCTTTTCAGATCACAGTACAAATGTATACTATAGTTTAGTCCCCGAGCTAAGTAGGAGTGGGGCTTTGCGAATGAGAAGAGATTAGCATTTTTCGTAAGAAAAAATATAACACGTTATTTGTGTATAAATTCGGACGCAGATGTGTTCAGAACAGTTAAATACACGTAGAGACTTCTAAAATAATATGGACTGCAAAACAAAAATACAAAATTTATCAATTTGATGCATGAATTGATATGTTCTTGGACTTTTTTGTTACCGCAATGAAGAGAATTTAATAATTAAGCAAAAAGTACAAAACAAAGATAAAAAATTTATATGTTTGCACGTTTTATACTCACCACGTGCTCGCCCATAAACACAAGGAACATATCTATTGAAAAGTAGTTGGTGGGCATGATCCATGGGCACTAATAATTTCTATTTGTGGTCAGTATTAGGTTCTATATGTCAGACATTGAAAATCAAGGGTCCTGAACATCTCTGTTACTTGACGTTCGATTACTTTTATCGATCATCCATCGTTCAGTTACTCAGCAACTATCGGCTCAATTAAATAGACGTTCAGCTACTAGACGCTCAGCATAATATTACCTACGAGCACTCGACTGTTCAGAAGTCATCCTGCTCAATCAAAAGAAACCAATCACGGGCCCCGCTCGTTGAGATCTTGCAAAATAACGCCTCAGAGCGCTCGGAATCCTGAAAATAGAGCCCTAATTCAGTGACCCGCTCTTCCTAATATGAAATGAGGAGCGTGATTGAAAGCCACTATCCCCTTTTAGAATTCATCCATCTTCCACTCCATAAAAGGAATTACAAGACCAAGAACCATTTACATTTTCATAAATACCTTTCATTAACTTTTGCATACATCTCTTTATCTTGATTACTAATTTGATCGTCGGAGAGTTTTTGACCAAAAACTACCCTCCAATCTTAGGATTGGTTAAGTTTGCAAGAGCCACTCATATAGGAATACAAAGATGACCGTCACGTTTCCGACACTGCTAATTAGTAAATTTAGAGGCACTTTTTTAACAAAATTGAATTAAAGAGATGAAATCCCCAGTATATATAACATTAAAATATAGTACTATATGAGTAGACAATAACCTTAAGTCTGAACTAGAATTAGGTGGTTGGTTAAGTCATGTCTCCACACACCAATAATGGCTGTGGGGTACTTCACAAGGCCTCAACAGTCCAAAGTGTGTGGCTTGGCTTCGCCTAGTATTACAAACTCGCATTTTAAAAATCTTTCCACTATTTGCCAGGTGTCAGGATCTTAATGGAGGAGACAGATATAAGTGGATGAGTCCAAGGGGGCACCGTTTTTGTAGGGCAGACAAGGGTAACGATAAGGACAAAGGGGACCATAAGACTTGTATTGTATTGTTAAGGTTAAAGTTATTTGTCTCGTATTAGATAGTACGTATTGTATTGTTTGGTATTAGATAGTACGTATTGTATTAATTTATAATAGTATCCGTTCACTTTTATATTTTTTTAATTATTGTATCGGCCTATGCTATACCGATTTATATAAATTTTTTATTTTTAATTGATGATTTTTAAATTTTTTATTTTACTGGACCCGATTGATTTGAATCCCTTAAGTCCTTGGGTTTCAAATAGAATCCAACTACATCAGAATAGATAGTACAGAGTCCTCCAATTTTTCATATTTTTAGAGAACTTCTAGCTATTAAGTTCTCATCGATCCAAAATTATTTGATGCACGTAAAACTCGTATTATTATGAAGGATTTCACGTACATTAAATGATTCCGAATGAATCTATATTCAAATCCGTGTATGAAAACGTGTGTTCCTAAACTTACTATTTCACCTATCACTAACTAGGTTGTTGGTTAATTAAAAATCAAATAATTAAGTGGGGTACTTTTGATGCATGGTAGAAACGAGTTTTTAATGCCTCATTGATTGCACCGACATAGGCATAGTCTTTTGTGTAGTACTAATGTCTATGTAGTACCGTATAAATTTTTTATTCGGAATTTCAGAAAATAATTCCGTACGTCCATTCATCAGACCAGAAATAAAAAATAAAAATAATAAAATAATAAAACAGTACAAATTCTGGTAATGAAATACATAACACAAAAATAATTTTAATACAATATTGAACCAAGTCCTGTGGAATCACACTTGCATTTGTCTATAGGATAAAACAGTTACTTGGCAGGAGGAATACCGACCGTCGACGACTGCATGTCGAACTTATTACATCTATGTTTCTCTCTCACACAGAGAAAATGAAATTTGAGATTGCAAAAATCTAATGTGACAAAAATTCATTGCCAAAATGTGAGGAAAATGATTTGGTTAAATTGATGTACGTTGAGGGACGTTCCACATCTTAAAATTCAAGAGTCTTTTGATTGATGAACACTAATGACATGTATAAATGAGAAAATCTCTAGTTATTTCAAATTCATTCACTCAAAATTTTTGGAATTTTCAAGACTTCTGAACGGTATGACCCAATTTATTAGCTGTGAAAATTGTAGAAATAATATGATAAACATAATAAGAAGTAGATATATTAGAAATAAAAATTTATTACGGATGGACGAATAGCTATAAAAAGTTTGTTTGAGTAATTTTTGGAAGAAGATAGATATGATAGATACGAGTAAATGAATGGCATCATTGTAATTAATAATGATATTCTCTTAATTAATAATACTGTATTTGTAAATAGAAGAGGAGAAAATATGAATAGTTATAAAATTTATTCCCTTCAGAAAGATAAAATAATGTCACGAATATCATATTCGGGATGTAAAAAAATAAACAAACTCAAAATACAATAAATCCGAATATCTATAATCAGGATGATAGGACTAAATTGTGATGTTTCGTCCCACATCGAAAGTCTACATGGGTGATCCTAGGTATATAAGGAACCATGTAAACTACTACTAATAACTTGGGTTTAAGCATTTTGGGTCACATAGTTGGGTTTCAACAAGTTATTGGGTCAGTAATTTACATGAAACGTTCCATGAACATTTTGTATGACTCCCACCAAACAAGTCTCAAGGGTGGACAAAAAATGACCTACAAAAGGAAAGTTAGTTAGAAATGGTACTTTAGAATTACCTCGTCGGTTTCTTGCAATCATGCACCAAACCATACATTCATGTTTCTAGGTATCAATTCAAACCACAAAGGCCTTATCCACGGAACCGGGGGCCCTGCTGTGCGCTGCGCACAGGGCGTGTTGTGCGTCAAAACGGCGTCGTTTTGGTGCACAAAACACTGCCCGAACAGTAAAAAACTGACCGAACAATTTTCGGTCAGTGTTTTGTGCGCCAAACGACGCCGTTTTGGCGCACAACACGCCCTGCTGTGCGCTGTGCACAGCTGCTGTGCGCTGTGCACAGCAGGGCCCCCAATTTATCCACCATTTGTTAGGTGGTGGTCATGTCAAACGGCTGGCAATACTCACCGACAGCACCTTTAATAATCGTTACCATTCGCAAAGGAGGAACGTGGTCGAAAAAGTAAAGTTACATAATAATTATATACTCTATAATGTTGCCAACTTATTTATATCTAGTATTTTCGCGATAATAAACTCTCAAATATACCCACCCATATTTGAAGAGTCACGGAGTGCACAATGAGATATATTGCGCACTAAAATAAAGATCGTTTTGTCCACTAAAATACTGCTTAAACAGTGAAATGATATTTGAACAGTATTCGGTTAGCCATATTTTAATGATCAAAACATTAATACTGTTTTAGCGTGTAACACATCATTTTGTGCTCTTATGTACAAAAGGATCCCCGATTGTAGTAATATTTAACTCCCAACTAAGAAATATCTTGGATTTGTACTTCATGAAATAGACTGATAATTTTTAATTTTTTAAGCAATAAGAGAGCTGTGCATATGACAAAGATACTTTATCAATCATATGAGATTTTTGCAGTAATTAAAAAAATAAGCCCATTTTCACAAATCTATTTTACATAAATAGAAAATAACATTATATGTGATTGTAAAAACAAATTTAATGTGCTGTCTCTTAATTAATTTTTTTCTGAATCCGTCACTAGATGTAATTATAAGTTCTACACAAATAAATCACTACATAAATCCTCATAGGCGTTACAAAATAATTTTTTTTTAAAAAAAAATTGGGGTTTGACACCAACCACAATTTTTAAAGCATCTTCAATAAAGATGTCAAATTTTAGAGTGCTAAAATTTTTTGACGGTCTAGGTAGCAATTTGATATCTTTAAATTTGACATTCAAATTTTTTGATTTCCAACAAAGATGTCAAATTGAGGCATTTGAGCCAAAATGACATTTGACACCTGATGTCAAATTTAACATTAAGTAGCATTTTTCAATTGTTACGTAGAATTTGATAATACTTTTGATGTTTTATTATAGTTAACTTTGATGTTATTTATGCGAGTTTGAATTGCCACTTTAGATTTGAATTGTCACGTTAGATTTGACATCTTTTTTACAAACTCTTTCATTTTGCTTGAAAATAACTTTCTCGCACTAAAAGAAGCTGTAATATTTTTTTTGATAATATTAATTGTTTAGAATTTTAATTGATGAAATGTTGATAATCAAATAATGAGACCATATTTACTCCAAGAAATCCTTATGATAATTGATTTCTCATTTGTATCAAAGACTATCATCATTAAATCTTGTTTATGCCTTGAACTAATTAATTCCTTTCTTTCATAAGTCTTAGAAGATGAATGTTTTGGATCACGGGCCGGGCTCACTGTGACCCAAATTACTCGCGAACGGTTGTGCCCTCCCTCCCGCCGCCACACGGAGATGGCGAGCACTTCGTTGATCTTATCCTCTATGCTCGGTTCCAGGAAAATCACGCTTCCACCTCTCGTCTCAGCCAAACCAAACTTTAGGCAAGACTTCAACCTTCCTCGTTTCCTCTTTTTCCTTCGTCGTTTATGTTTTTCAATTCGAAAATTTGATGTTTTTTCCTATAAAATTGTTTGACTGAACGACTTTGAATTTTTAAATTTTGTTGAGATTCCAAGAGAACCCATCTTGTGTTTGTTGTTTTGACTGAGCGGCTTTGAATTTTGAAATTTTGTTGAGATTCCTAGAGAACCCATCTCGTGTTTCTTGTTTTGTCTGATTCAACGGAGTTCTTTTGGATTTCAGGAGTAATCGAACATTCAAAGTCTCCTGCAATCAGTCCTGCTTCGAAGTAATTTCCCTCCCAGTTTCTTTCCCCTTTTTTAACTTGTACTGAAATTTCCTCTCGTATTCATACCCGTTGGAACTCTGTATTGCATTCTTTATGATTCTACGCTGATTCACACATGACTTCAAGACGGAAGTTTGCGAATTTTCAGGCCCCGTTTGATAAATCTCTTAGGATATGGGATGGGATTAATAATCCCATGGGTATAAGCAGTGTATGTTTGTTTTGCAAAAAGGAGTGGGATAATCAAAGCTATGGGATTGCTAATCCCCTCACTAGGGGGTATTAGCAATACCATGTTCCACATGGTATTAGCAATCCCATGGAAGTTGCATAAAAATATTGTGTAGAGAGAGACCTTATTGTCCTTCCATTTTAACTTTTATCCATTTGTTGACCTTGTTCAATTTTTGTTCACATTTGTCGTTTTTGTTTTAATTTTTTTTGGATTATTTGTCTATCTTCATGAGAAGAATCTAAAAAGTACAAAATATATTCGAAAGCTAAAAAAAAAAAATTACTAAAAACGACGAAAATAAGTATAAAAAATTCAATTTTTATTAATTATTGTCTTTTTTTGAACGTTTTTAGATTTGGCCCAATATTTATAACTTTTCTAAAACCTCTCGTCGAGACAAACTAATAATCCGTAAAAAGAATGACAAAAAATAAAAAATTACAAAAAAATTTCACATAAGAACGAAAAAATAATTAAATAATCATGACAAACAAGATTACCTATATTCTATTTTTATTTATTTCCAAGGAGATAAATATATAAATAAAATTAAAAGATTGTTCATTTAAATTTTTTTTAACTATGAACTCTATTTTCTAATTCTTTTGGAATGACCAAGATAAATAATTAAACAATTAGGGGAGGGTAATTTTGGAAAATATATAATTTAATCCCATCCTTCCTCTTTGCAAACAAACACCAATTCAGCACTATTAATCCTATCCCGAGTATAACCAAACATACAACACAGTTTTTAATAATCCCTAGGTATTACGAATCCTATCCTAATCCCATCACCTTACAAATCCCAACTTCCTAAGAGGTTTATCAAACGAGGCCTCAGTGTCTAGTCACTGGCAATGGGATCGCAGGTCTAGGAAGTTTCAAAGCAACTGTTTTTAAATCCCTAAGATGGTCAATTAAAGGTCTTGTTTGACAACTACACTTGTTTACATTTACATGGAGAACCTTCAAAGAAATCAAGATATGTTTGTTTAATTGGAATATGAACATTGTCTGGAAATCTCTCTCTCTCTCTCTCTCTCTCCCCTTGGGTTTACTCAGTGGAATTGCGAGGGAGGCTTTCTGTGCTTATTCAAAAAGATGGAAATGTAATATATGGTTAAATGTAACAAAGAATGCTTACGTGTCACTTTGTAATCTCACTCTATCTAAGTTGAGCTAAAAGCAGCTTTTAGCCCAACTCAAATAGATGGAGATTGAGAAAGAACTGTAACCTTACTAAGCTGCTTAATTTAAAAGAGAGCCGCAACAAGAAAGTTGCATCCATGGATAAGGTTTTACTCTGAAGTTTTGTTAAGATATAGTATACTTTTTTTTGAATGCATCTTATTGTGATTTGAGGAAGTTCGTTGGTCTTTACAAAATTGAGTGTGGTGTGTGAGAAGCAACCACATGCTGAAGAGTAAGAATGCACTTACCTGAATATTGACGTACAAACTATGCGGATTATATATGCTATTGATGAATGAGGAGGGGTATCATAGTTCATGATTCTAGATGAGCTTGAGCAGTCTGACAAGAAAATATGAGGATGTGGTGGAGTCTTCCTAGAAACATGAAGCAGTTATATATTTTGATTTATAATAGTTTCGCACGTTTTAAAGGAAGACTAATGATGCAAAATATCTGTCTATCTCTCTGTGCGCGTGCAGAGAGAGAGAGATAGAGATAGAGAGAGAGAGAGAGGAGAGAGAGTAGTACAGTTTTCCCTCCTTCTTGTGCTACTAATGAGAAAATGTCAGTTCAATTTTCATATGCATTATGTCACAAAATATGAATGTTTGGCCTCATTTTCTCTCATCCTGAATACTGGAAGCTCTCTGAGATATCCTGATACACTCTGACTCACTCATGGCATGAGAAACTGCTCTCTGTGATGTTGTTTGCACTGTGTCCCATAACTCTTTTCAAGAGTATTCTAGAATGCCTTGTATCTTTTACTTTACTTTGCTATGTGTGCTGCTTGTAAGTATGCACATCTTTCTGGTTAAAATTGGTAAATAAAGTAGAAGTGCTGGAAGTCTCTGAAACATTTATTGGTTTTTAAGGTGAAGGATGTCAGCTATCGGCCCCCAGGGACCCAGATCAACCTTTTGAATGGAGTCAACATCTCGCTTCCTGAGAAAAGGTACAGCTGCTTGTATTCTGATTTGATTGCAAGTTGAAGTGATTGAAGACACTGAAAATGTACTATATATGGTAAAATAAATTGATTATTAGATCTTATCCGTTAATATCCTCTTGTGGACAATCTTCCATAATGCTTTGATAATTCGTAGGAATCTGGTAGATTTCATGTCTTTATACCAAATCGGGCCAATGTTTGAAAAATGAGGTTGGAGTTGTTAATAGTTTGTCCCACATCGATTAACAAGAGTCATTTAACTTTGTATACTCTCTTGAATCCTTAAATCAATCTCACGTATGATGGTGTGCGACCCTATGTTACATAGACTCTTTGAAATATGTGAGGTACTCGACTCGTACACTTGGATGAGGGTATTGGATTTGTGTCTGAAATATTTAGTTGGGTATTCACCTAGCAAAACATACTATGTCTTTTGTATTTACCATGAATTGTGCATAAAACTCTTTATTAGTCATGACATGCTCTAAAGTACCTTGTAAACACCATTTATGTGAAAAAATAAAAGAATACACTTGGGAGTATGAATATTCTGACACGTCCCCTCTCTCTTTGAGATGAAACCCGCACCCACCACTCGTATTTGAGTCCACTAACATAGGTACTACCAGCTAACACTCCTCGATACTTGACAAGGAGCTTGAATTCATTTTTGAGAGACAGTTTGCATTCATATGATTGTCTGTTGATTTGTCTTGCTTCAGTTTTGGCTTGATTTTTGGAAGGAGTGGAAGCGGGAAAACTACTCTCTTGCAGGTCTACTTCTTTCCTTTCTGGATTTTTTACTTGATAAGGATCTCAAGTCTATTCAATTGCGACCCTTTAGTTTCTTTTATCTTTTATATTTTTGCACCTTATTCCTTATTCCTTATTCCTTACAGCTTATTGCAGGGCTAAGCAAACCAACATCAGGCTCCATTTACATTCAGAGATATGGTAACGATGGCAAGTCAATTCAGTCTTCTGAACAGTTAACTCCAGAAAGAGTTGGTATAGTTTTCCAGTTTCCCGAGAGGTAATTGGGGTGTCGAACAAATTTCATTTTTCTAGTCCTTTTCTAATACTACATGCTTTTGCACCATCTCTCGTTAAAGTACTAGCTATATTGCACGAACTAGTTTTTTGTAGCTTGACTTGTCCTATCTTTTTGTTTTCGGTTGTGATTTTCAAGGTTTGTCTGTATTCATATTCCCGAAGCAATGTTTATGGATTTTTTTCAATTTAACCGTTGCTTTTAGAGTCGTGATGTTTGAGTGACTTCGGAAGAGCAATGTTTGTGCTTTTGGTCTCTGTTTTAAGCCTGTTCATCAGCAGTATATATCTTCTCTATCTCATCTAGATTCCATATCAGATTTTCGATAGCAAAGTAAGTACTACCATTTTTCTGGACTGTTGTGGGTGGTGAACTCCAGTCTTCTTTTACGTCGGGATTTTATTTTGCAACATTCTTTATCCTGCATCTCTTTGGTTATCCACTGTTTCTCCCTTACTTTGGTGTCATTGCATCGTTAAAAAGCTGCAACTTTTGGTAATTTGAAGTTTACTCGTTCTGCTTATTTAAGTCTCTGAGATGGCATGTTGTTGATAGGTATTTTGTGGCAGACAATGTTCTTGAGGAGGTTATATTTGGATGGCCAAGGCAAAAGGGTGGTCTTCAATTGAAAGAGCTTCTTGCTTCAAGACTCCATAAAGCTATTACTTCAGTAAATATGCCCTTCTCATTGATTTCTTAGCATTGTTGCCATATAAGGTGTCTTTCCGAAACTTGAGCAATATCTAATCACATTAATTCCTTAGGTTGGTATGCATGGAATTCCCTTAGATAAAGATCCTCACTCTTTGAGTGGTGGCTACAAACGGCGGCTGGCCCTAGCAATTCAATTGGTACATCTCTCAGTCGCTCCTGCCCCCAGTGATTTTACGTACATTTTCTTGTTGGCACTAAAATGAATGCTCGAGTATTGTTGACTTTGTGCAGGTACAAATTCCTGATTTATTGATATTGGATGAGCCTCTTGCTGGTCTTGGTATGAATGTCTTTGTTTTCTTTAGCCCCCTAGTTCCACATCCTGATAGTTGCCCTGCTCTCTTTCTTTGCACTTAAATTTTGGCTAGAAATCCGAGGAGTTATTGGGAATATTTTCTCTTCCTTTCTCCAATAATGAATTGTGTGTGCAATTATGTACCAGTTTGCGACTTTCTATGGACTAAGATGCCTAGGACAGGATAGTCTTGATCTTTTTATTTTTATTTTCATAAATGAAAAAAGTTGGGGTAAACTGGTCCAATCTTTTCTCATGATTCGACTGTGGCTTCTTGCTTCTGAATTGAATATCCATTGTGCTTGTCTGGCTACTCTTCGACAAAACATCTTAGCAGATTAATTAGGTTAATATGGCTACCAACATTTGCTTGTAAATTCAAAATTGTTGCATTTGTCAGGCTATTTGTCGGCTGTTTTTTTCTTCCATCGAATAGCCAGGAACATGGGGCTCAACCTCCTTTTCCCGTTTTGACAGTTTCCGATATCTCAATCTTTTCTCCTGCTTAATGCTCTGAATTTTGCAATTTAACCACCGATGTACTCTTCTATGCTCTTCTGAAAATCAGACTGGAAGGCACGTGCAGATGTTGTAAAGCTATTGAAGCAGTTAAAGAGAGAGCTAACTTTACTTGTTGTCAGCCATGACCTCAAGTAAGTTTGTTTTTCGTTAGCTTTTCTTATACTTGACCTCTGTTTATTATAATGGTCTATTTGTATCGGACTTTTATCTTGTGATATCAAGGGGGTTTCATACTTTCTACTGCTGCAAAGGACATCGGCATAGGGGAATTTTTTGGTGGAAACTAGATCGGTCAAATGTTGTTTACATTGCCTTTTGACACCGAAATTACATATTTTGAGATGCCTTCATAATCACAATTCACAAATGATTTATGGAAGTTACTATTTAAAATTCACAAGTGCAGTTATTGGTTCATTCATGTCTTAGGAACTCACAGTGCAATGGCTTATAATGCACCAAAATCAAATGAAACTAAGCAGTATGTATATATTTCCTTACATTTTTTGGTCGAAACGAAATTCACCCCATTGTAAAGAAGAGTTGTGGCAATATAGTCTGTCGAGTCTTGCTCTTTTACCCTTAAAGGATGTAAGTATGCAGTATATATTATTCTTATGCTGGAGCTGTTATGTTCCAACAGAGAGCTGGCCCCTCTAGTTGATCGATCATGGAAGATGGAAATGGGTGGAGTGCTGAAAGAAGAACCTCTACCTGCTTGCTAGTCTCAGTCTAGAAATGGGTACCTTGTCAAAACACTAGATGCCATGCATGGGGTAAGTTTCTTTTCAGCCTCATCGTCTTTTCTTTTAGCAAAACCAATTGTCCTGCTTTTGCTGTCAATAGTTCTGGGTGAACCCACTTCGATTTTTACTGAAATCGGAAGGGTGAGCCAAAAAATAGGTTAGGTAGAGTATGTCGCTTCGCTTGCGGTTTCTCCTTCCTCTGCAGTAGGAACTGAAAGAAGTGCTTCCCATTTCTTAGGTTAGGCTGAAAGGAGTAACTGTATGCATGCATTTCACAATGATAGACAATACCTCCCCCCGAACACCGCTTACAACTTTCATCGCTCTCCTAAGAGCAACTCTTCTCAAAATCTAACTCAAGGTGTGCTGAGTTGGAATAAGTCAGGGGACTTGAGAGGCGGTGGTTTATCCTGTAGTGGATGTAAGCGGGTCGACTCATCTTATTTCCAACTCGTGAACTTAGCCTATCATGTAACATTTAGTGACTACTGAACATTTAGACAAATGACATATATATATATTTTTGTTTTTGCAGATGATCATGGCAAATGGCACCGATGGAAGCTTGTATTTAGGGAAACTGTTTTCCCATCGAGGAGCCCTTGCAGATTGTTGTCGGCTTGAAAGAAACGAAGAGTGCCTCCTTGCAGTTTCGACCAAGATTCTTCCAAGGAAATTGAGTCAGGGCACCGTGATTTTAGATTAACACTTGTCTCTGTCTTTCGACAAAAAAGGGGAATAGCTCCTGCCTTGGAGCTCTCTTACTTGCCTGCAAGAGTAAGACCAATCTGATATAAAAGTGGAGCTGAGGAGAAATCCAGTATCAGCTTGTGGAAGACACTTCTGATTTGAATTGACTGATTTTGCAATGTTTTCCGGTGCAACGGCCATTGCTCCATGCTTTATGTGAAATAGCGTAGAGTGAACTTCATTTTTCATTGGGTTGGTCAGCCCCCTTCCCTATCTCTCTCTCTCGCTCGCTCGCTTGCTCTATTTGTACGTAAAGCATTCTTGTATTGTTGCAATCAATATCTTTGCTTTTGAGTTCCAAAATGAGTAATGATAGGGATATAGACTTTCTGGACACATTCGAACACAGATATGTTTGGAACCGTTAGATGTACGGAACCGTATCGTATATCCAACGATTCCGAACACATCTGTATCTGGATGTATACAGAAAATCTGTGTACATAGACTTTTTTTTCCAAAATTTCCAACTTAATTAGCAAACATCATCGTGAATATATTTCTTTAAGTAACTAGTTTATGCACCTATAATTACATATTAGATATTCCAATCTTGGTTTGTCGTTTTCATGGCTCTCCTATCAAATCGATCACGAATAATGCTACTGGCATTTTATTTTGTATCTCATGTTTTATCATATGTTGAGGTGGTAGCTCAGAGATGACTGCTCAAAGAGAGAGAGAGAGTGGGAGGAAGGGGTGTTAATTCAACATGAGGTATAAAATGAAGTGCCAGTAGTATTATTGAATGGATCACTTTGTAATATTATATATAGCACTTAATGTCGGATTATGAAAACATTATAATTTATTGCGCCTTGCAGTTACAAGTTCTAATATTGGTTTTGTCGTTTTGGCTTGTTTTCCAAATATATTAAAGACAAAGACTTTGACAAATGATGTTTTGACACGTTATGTTCAATCAGGTCACTGTATATAATTCTCCGCCAACATAGTTTTAACTTGGAATAATGATGAAATTTAGAAATCTCATTAGAAAATATAGTGCAAACCAAGAAATTGAAGATCGGGTAAAATGAGTAGATTCATCCTAAATAGGAATTTTGATCAAGAATATTATAAAACGACTGTTGCAAAATATGTCAAACAACATCGCAATACAATTAATGAAATAAAAAACAGAAAATTGATTGGGGAAAAAAAAGAATATTAGGAAGAATGTACTCAAAATTACCTTTTAAATGGCGACCGAAAATAAAAGAATCTATGGTTGAATTGAGGAAGTCCTAGATTTTGTTAGGAAATATCTATGGGGTCAGTTGATATATCCGACGAACCAGGTTTTCTTTCCCGCGGAATCCGAGGCTCTCCAAATTGCAAGTTCCTATAAAAGTGGTCCACTGGTAGTAAAAAATTCGTATCCATCACATAAATCGATGAGCGAATTGCATCAGCAAACGCAACTGAAAAACGTTGTTGATACTTTATTACTCGTCCACCTCGCCTATCCATTTCCCTCATCAGTTTGACTTCTAGCTTCCTTCCCCATCTCCCAATCCAACCTCCTTTCCCAATTTCCCGTCGAGATCCAAGAACCCACGAGGGTTCGATCGGTCTAAGAGAAATGGGTACCGAAAATACTACTGCAACCGTGGAAATATCGGAGCCATTGCTTGTTGAACCGGAGAAGATTAGGGAGGTTGAGTTCGAGAGGATTCCGGAATGGAAAGAGCAGATCACCATCAGAGGGTTGGTGGTGAGTGCTGTGTTGGGGGGACTATTCTGTATCATCACACACAAGCTGAATCTGACCGTCGGCATCATTCCGTCCCTCAACGTCGGTGCCGGATTGCTTGGGTTCTTCTTTGTCAAGTCATGGACTTCGCTTTTGTCCAAATTTGGGTTTTCGGTTCAACCATTTACGAGGCAAGAGAACACTGTCATACAGACCTGTGTTGTTGCTTGTTATGGCCTCGCATTCAGTGGTATTTTCTTCTTCTTGTTTCAGATTTTTTTTTCGATCAAACACGTTAATTTAATCGCTTTATGTAGTTTGCATTGCAATAATGGGGAAATTCATAGGGGATGTTGTGCGAAGTTACGTATGCACTCATGTATGTATGTATTAGATATAGCTGAGTGCCAGAAAAGGAAAAAAATTCAATTTTTCTGTCGTTTGTATTCAGAAACTTGCGTGTGTGTAGGCTTATTGTGCGTATGAGTACTAAAACTTAACTTTTTCGTGCGCATGTATCCAGAAAAATTGCTTGTTCGTAACTTAAGTGGTGTGTGTATCCGAGTCATTGGTTGCTTAGTATGTGTCTAAGCACAAAAATTCGACTTTTCTGATTAGTGTCTCCAGAAAGTTGCGTGTTTGTAAGTAACTTACTCGGTGGGTGTATCCGAGTCATGTGTGGCTTAGTATGTGTATCTAAGTACAAAAATTTAACTTGTCCTGTGTATGTATCTAAAAAATTGCGTGTTTGTAACTTACTCGGTGGGTGTATCCGAGTCATTGGTTGCTTTTAGTGTGTGTGTCAAAGCAAAAAAAATCAACTTTTCTGCTTTGTGTCTCCAGAAAGTTGCATGTTTGTGACTTATTCAGTGTGTTTATCCGAGTCATTAGTTGCTTAGTGTGTATCTAAGCGCAAAATTCAACTTTTCTGGTTTGTGTATCCAGAAGGTTGTGTATTTTAACTTTCTCGGTGTGTGAGATTTACATAGTCAACCCTGATTGATTAGGGCACACGGCTTAGTTTTGTTTGGTTTGATTTTGTTTCCTATGTAAATTAGTGAGTTTGTAAAGTATATGCGATTGGCATCGTTGCTGTCATATCACGTAACTATATATGGACTTCTCTTTTGACTTTTTTTAGTGGCATCTTCCTTTGTATGGTCCTTCCCTGTTTTCTGCCAAAGGGAATTGGGAAGGAACACATTCATAATATAACATGCCCGCCATGTTTAATGAAAAAAGGCTTGATTGTCTTGGTTGCCATGATCTTTTTCTTTTAACCTACTTGGTTTAATCAGCCTTAAATGTATTGCCGTAACCTTTCAACATTGTTGATTCATAACTTAGAAGTCTGGAAATGACAAACATTTGCATAAATCCGTTGGTATAATGGTATTGATTCACCAAAGGAGGCACACCGGTTGATGTTGAAGCTCCTGATGAAAGAACATGGTTGGTGAAACTTTAGTAGGTGCAGAGAATAAGCTATGTTTTAAAGGGTTATTTAGATTCCGGGGAGGGGTGGATAGTTTCAGGGACATACAACCAGAAATTCTATCTTTGAGTCATGCATGGAGGTTTTCTTGATAGAAAGAACCAATTCCACCACTATTATTGTTAAGACACACTGTCTTTGTTGGTATCCTTGCAGGTAGGTCTAATCACCAGCCAAACTACCTGAACCCCATAACCTGATTTATCCTTTATGGGAATACCTTTAACTTGATTTTCATTTCTGCTAGCTCGTGCTCTTTATTTGTCCTAAATTTGGTGGAATTCTTAGCATTCAATCATTGGCAGGGGGGTTTGGTTCATATTTGATTGCAATGGATGATAGAACGTACAAACTGATTGGTGCGGATTATCCTGGCAATCGGGCGGAGGATGTAAAGAACCCTGGCTTATGGTGGATGATGGGGTTTTTATTTGTTGTCAGCTTTCTTGGGCTGTTTAGTCTTGTTCCACTTCGCAAGGTATGTCTTGACATTCTTTCATTCAATATAAGATATCAGAACACATACATTGATATCACGCATTTGCATATTCAAGTATGATATTCACCTTATTTTGACGACATAGGATGACAAAACATTGTGATTAACTTATTATATGATAGTCACAACAGTTTCACAAACTTATAACTTCAAAAGGTAGTGTGTGATATTGACCATAGAGTTAACGGGTAACAGAATTGAAGTAGGTTTGCAAGCTTTGCATTGCCTACTTCCGTTGGAATTTTAATTTGATATGGTTAATCATCTTTGTACTTTTCATTTTTTCTCTTAGTACATTCAGTCAGCCGCACACTTAAAACACATTTAATTTGCTGTATTTTGACCTGAATCAATCTAAAGTTAACACAAGAAAATATTTCCCAACAGCCTATAATTTGCTATATGTATTCATCTTTTTCTGTATGCTTTGTAGATTATGAATGATTGTAATCTGTACTTTCGTGTGTCTGATGTATTGGTCTAATTTTATTCCTTCTTGATTTACTATTAACTCAAAAGTTGCCATTGTTAGTTTTAGTGTTGTTAGTCTTATTGGCTTATGATAATACACAAATAGTTGCGCATGCACAAGCCAAGTTTGGGCATGAGTTGAACTTATGCTTTAACTATCTCCTTCATTGGTTCTTCTTCTATATTTCGTTTAGACTGTCATACGTAGAAGGTAAATCATTTCGTGTAATAGAATGGGAGTTTTGTACACCACGTGCTAAAAAAGACCTGTGTGATAGGTATGATTTGTATAGATATGGTGCCTATATTACATGGACTCTTCTAAAGATGTAAAGTACTTGTGGCCACCTAACATTAGGCTATGAGATTCGTGTTTGTCATGTCTAGTTGGACATGTCTCATGAAATTCGCCTTAGGCAGAGTTTACTGTAAAACTATGAATAACTCTTACCTTCTAAGCTATGAAGCTTTATGTTACTTAGGGCCCGTTTGGTTTGCACATCTTGTTTTGCTTACTTCCTTATCTTGGGTCTTATTTTGTGTCCAGATTTAGACCCCAAAAAAGACAATAAAACACGCCAACCAAACAGGCCCTTAGCAAATACCATTGCAACCTAAGTAAATGTAAGAAATAAGAAATGTAGCCGTGTTCCAGTGTCCTTTGATATGAATATTAGATGAACTCAGCACTTGGGCACATTCAAACTCCACCTGTACAGGTGCATGGGTCAATATAACATAGGACGTTGCAAATGGAATGTGCAAGATACTTGTAACTTTGCCGAAGTGCTTTTCTATTAGTACTTGGTATTTAGCGAAATGGAAACTAAAAAAAATGCATTTCTAGCTTTGAAGTTTCATGTTGACTTGTTGATGCAGTATTTTTTTGATGATCTTCCGTTGAATACTCCTTGTTACGTTTTCAGGTTATGGTCATGGATTATAAGCTTACATACCCCAGTGGAACAGCCACAGCGATGTTGATAAACAGCTTCCACACAGCAAGTGGAGCCGAGCTTGCTGGGTACGGGACTATGCATCATTTTCATGGTTTTGTTGCTCTTGGGGTATTCTTCAAGTTGCATGGTGTTTGGAAAAACTACATGGTTAATATATGGATGATAGGACGTATAAGAAAAAAATCGTAAAGATGCATCAACGAATGTTTTTGGTCAATCAAGCTCTTGAAAACAAGGTGTCTCAATAATTTTCGGGCAGTAGTCTTGAAATTATCAGGGACTTATCTATGTCTTTTATCCACTTCATACCCCATTTCAAGGCCTTTGCTCTTATCTGGGTTCATTTTTCAGTCTTAATTAACCATTAAATGATATTGACTGCAAAAAAAATTCATTAAGTTCACCATTCCAAGTCTTCTAAAGTGTGTTCTTTTTGCTATATCAGTCTTTCCCCTATTTACAGCATAAATCCAAAAAATAGGCTGCCTTCAATAATTTGGAAGACCTAGTGAGCATTTTGTTTGGCGTTTCCTGTGTTACACGTGTTAAGAACTTTTCCTACATTGGTCTACTAGAATCTCCAAATCTAGTATGGGAGCCTTGGTGGCCTCCCCACATATGGTGAATTAGTTTTGAGTTGATGCTTTGACATGGTATCATATCGTACAAAAGCCTCCAAAAGCCTAGATAGTTCCCTTTTGTTTGTGCCCGAGGTGCACTTTATTTTGTTGTAGTCCCTGTACATCGGATCAGTGGTTTACCTCTCCCTGTGCGAATGGGGATCATATTTGCAGTGCATTAGAGTTTGTCCTACAATAGTTAGTTACCACCTCAAAAACTATTATATGAGACTAGATAGTCTTTCCACTCATGGTCAATGGGTTTTGATTTGGAAGCTTAAACATGGTGTGAGAGCTAGACTTTTGAAAGCTTTTGGGAAAAACCTATACTTCGTTAGAAAATGCTTTTACACAAACTTAATCGTATCATCACAAACTAGTAATGGAGACCGTGGGATATATTTAAAACAAAGTCCCTCGCTCAGTTATTTAAAATTTTTTTGAGGGTTATCAAAATATTCATGTTGCTAGGTCAAAAGATCCTTATGATTTTTTTTATTCATGAAATGGGAGTTCTATGCATAATTTCATGGTAAACACTACTACTTAGCATATTTCCAGGGTGCATCTCTATACAGACCAATCTATCGCATATCACATACACTATGTCACTAACTTAATTGTCAAGATGTTTGTTCGATGCTCTTTTTTAAATTATGTTCTTGTGGCAGCTGTCACTTAGTTCAAATTAATTCCCAATTGCGTATTTTTTTAATAACAGGAATCAAGTCAAATGTCTTGGGAAGTATTTGAGCATAAGCCTATGCTGGAGCTGCTTTAAATGGTTCTTCAGTGGTGTCGGGGATTCTTGTGGATTTGACAATTTCCCTACGCTTGGATTGGCACTATTTAAGAATACGTAAGGTTCTGCTGCTTTCAGTTTCCCTTCCTTCAAGAGCATGTAGCTTTTAGGTTAAGTTACGGATTGTCCCGAAAGCTTAATAATGTGTATGAAGCTATGAGGAAATGGGCCCAGTAATGTATATGAAGGAGAGAAGCATAATGCAAACGAGGAACAAATGCAAAGGAAGAGACTTGAACCCAAGACCTCTTCCAACTTGAGCTCTGAATGCTTGAGTTACCGATTGTCCAATAGCTTAACTTATTAGGATATGGGCCCGACAATGTATATCAAGCTATTCAAGAATTAGTATTATGTTTTTCCTAAGCATATCTGTTTCCCTCCTTAAACCAAAGGAAAAAGGGGTAAAAAAGGCATCTAGGAATGCTTAGCTCTGTCCCGTCCAGTTTTATGGAGGGAGGGAAATACCCTTAGAAGACAAAATATTGCTGATAGTCTAACTTGACTTCTTAATTGCAGGTTTTATTTTGACTTTAGTCCAACTTATGTCGGATGTGGTCTTATCTGCCCTCACATAGTGAACTGCTCAGTTCTTTTTGGTGCGATCATATCATGGGGTGTTCTCTGGCCCTTCATATCTCAACATGCAGGAGACTGGTATCCAGCTGATCTTGGTGGTAGTGATTTCAAAGGTCTTTATGGGTACAAGGTATTGTAAGTCCCTGCTTTTAGTGAGCATTTCGATGGTATGCTGTATCACTTCATTTGTTTAAGGTTCACCATGGACAATTCTGAAGGCTTTTTTGCTTCTCTAACATGGAAGCCTCACTGATGTAGCCAGATCCTTGCCACCCTAGGGTTGATATTCTTGGGTGAAGTCACTGACATGCTTCTGCCATTCGAGAAAGAAAGTTATGAGTAATTCAACCAACTCCGAAGCACATCTGGAAGCCTTGTTGGCTCTTTGATGGATTAGGAAACCTAACTTGATTGAAATTATAGCCATGGATGAGGGTTCTTTTATAAGGTGATTCAGTAAAGTGCTAAAAAGGCATCAAACTTGCTCTTTCCCTCTTATATCATAGGGCTTTTTTGATGTGAAAGTGGTCAGATAGGCTCCAAAAGCCTCACTTAGTATCTCGGACCACGGAGTGGTCAGAGCAGTAGTCAAGGAAAGTCAAAGGAGGCACCGATCTTGCTGGCTTTATCTTGTACGTCTGAGTCTTTTTTCCTTTCTCCGTTCATCCCCTTGTGATAGCAGTTGGATGGTAGTGCATAACAACAGATACATTAGGCCAATGGGGGTGGTCGTTTTTTTTTTGTTTGTTTCTTTTGGATTTGAAGGTCAGTGGACAAGAACTTCATTTTCTGGTTTTTTTCTATTTTTCTATTTTGCGATGGTTCAGAATTTCTGTTGTTGCTGGTGTCTTCGAATCGGTATAGAAATATCATATTTGCTCGAAGTGAGAGAATTTCTTGCTGGATCTTTATTGGGGAATTAGTAAAATAAGCCCCTTTGTGTCTAGAAAATGGGAGATTCGTAGTTTTCTCTCTCTTTTCTTCCTCTCGATTCTAAGTTTGGCTTTTATGCTATTATCTGTCCTCTAACAGATTCTTCTACCTTTACTTTTTGCAGGTTTTCATAGCCATCTCCCTCATCCTCGGCGATGGCCTCTACAATTTAATTAAAATAATAGCAATAACCATTAGAGAATTGTGCAAAACTAGCACCAAAGAGAAGAATCTTCCTATCGTTAATGACGTTTCAGGTGAGGAGCATAAGGTCCCGTAACTCAAATGCAAATACAATGTCTTATATGGTAGACATCAGGGTCTTTTTAACTGCTCCATTTGGAATATATATATTTTTACTACCCAATCGCTCATTCTATAAAGTTGAATATGTTTATAGAGAAAGATGAACCAAAAGCATCATTCTTGCTATCATGCAGTATGGGTAAAAGCAATTTTCATTTAGTATTTTTATTATTTAACTAGAAAAGAAAAGTTCTGATGTGATCCAATTTTTATGAAGTCAAAATGTTTAAACTGGTTTTGACCGTTGTCAACTGGTTATTACGAGGCAGCCTGCTGTCAATATGTGTTACGCCTACATAGACTTTTCATTTTTAGTAATAGCACTCATTTCTTTGAAGGATTCTGAGATTCTTGATGTTGTAGTGATTATTTGTACGTCTGCTCCTTTAGACCCGTGCTATATCTGAATTAGCTGGCCCGGACGTGAGCCTCACCCAAGAGGAAACTCCATTTTGTGGTCGCTCTCTTCTTTCATGCAATACGTGTGTCCAAATTATATGGTTCTTATTTTCCTTGTGTGTCATGATTCATGGATATGCATTCTGTGTTGTTCACAAAAATGTGCTTTTGCAGACGACGAGTCTTCTAAACTACTAGTGGAGCAAAGAAAACGAGACGAGGTGTTTTTGAAAGACAGGATACCGTCCTGGGTAGCGTTTTCTGGTTACGTGGGCCTGGCTGCAATATCCACAGCTACAATACCGGCCATATTCCCACCCCTCAAGTGGTATCTTGTTCTTTGCTCCTATATTTTTGCCCCTGCCCTTGCCTTCTGCAACTCCTATGGAACTGGTCTCACAGACTGGAGTTTAGCCTCCACTTATGGAAAAATTGGTCTTTTCGTCATCGCTTCCTTGGTTGGACAGGATGGCGGTGTGATAGCCGGTTTAACTGCCTGTGGGGTCATGATGTCCATTGTATCAACTGCAGCTGATCTCATGCAAGATTTCAAGACGGGCTACCTTACTTTATCATCCGCGAAATCCATGTTTGTAAGCCAGTTAATCGGAACAGCCATGGGATGTGTCATTGCCCCGCTAACGTTTTGGTTGTTT
Source organism: Arctostaphylos glauca (assembly GCA_019985065.2). Taxonomy (NCBI): domain Eukaryota; kingdom Viridiplantae; phylum Streptophyta; class Magnoliopsida; order Ericales; family Ericaceae; genus Arctostaphylos; species Arctostaphylos glauca. Next base: position 30,834,471 of record JAHSPW020000008.1, read on the forward strand.
TGGACGGCTTTTGATGTGGGGTCTCCCGATGGTCCTTATAAAGCACCTTATGCCGTCATATTTAGAGAAATGGCCATTCTTGGAATTGAGGGGTTCTCTGAGCTTCCCAAACATTGTCTAGCCTTGTGTTATGGGTTCTTTGTGGCTGCTGTGGTTGTAAACCTTCTGAGGGATGTGACCCCGACCAAGGTATCTCAGTTCATTCCCATCCCAATGGCTATGGCAGTACCGTTTTACATCGGGGCATACTTTGCCATTGATATGTTTGTTGGCACTGTGATACTGTTTATCTGGGAGCGGATAAATAGGAAGCATTCGGAAGATTATGCAGGGGCTGTTGCTTCTGGTTTGATATGCGGTGATGGGATTTGGACTATTCCATCGGCAGTTCTCTCCATTTTCAGGGTTAATCCACCCATCTGCATGAACTTTGGGCCTTCTGTGAGTAACTGAGCAGCAGCAGGTAAAGCCCCTTCTACGGCTTTATAATTGTTGTTGTGAACTCTAAATGGTTGTTGGGGATGTAAATAACGTGTTTTGTGTATTATTATGTATCCATATGATTATCATATCTCAAGTAAGCATTTCAGAAGCCTCTTTCTTATTGGAATCCGGGGCTGTTGTGCAGCCCGCATGTCTTTTTGCCCGGACTATAGTCTCTGAATCCTCTCTTATTGCGTGTTTCACGTGCATCTCGTCTTTTTATCCATTGTTAACTAATGAGCTTAGCATCAAAGAAAAAAAGCACATGCCTTCCTAATTGCAACCCTAAGCATTAGGCATGAAAATGTGTAAAAATGCTGGTTTAGTACTGTTACCCCTACTTTAGGAAGAAATCCAGACAAACAGGCTTTTGGAAATTCATTTGCGTACTCTCTCGAACTAGTAAATCTGTTTCCGTATTCACTTTAATGAGCCAAATCAAATAAGACTTTGGGCCCTCTAAATTAATAGGAATAAGACGAAGCGGAAGCATAATTCTCTTATATTGCATCATGAAAGGCCGGACTTAAACTTTCACTCTTCTTTCTTTCTTCCTTCCTCTCACCAACTCGATTAGGGCGAGTGGCTTATTGTCAATCGCTCTCATAGTGTGAAAGTTTACACTCCCATCAGAAAATTTCTGCAAACCTAGTTCTTCTCACTTCAATTGCTCATCGGGGGACTCTCGCACAACCATATGATGCTAGCTTTCGCTCCTCTTTCTTTCTTGCTTCCTCTCCTTACCAACTCGATTAAGACGAGTGGCTCATTTTCAACCTTACACCTCTTTCTTTCCCCTACTCAAATAGTGCTTTCGAGCTAAAGACTAGAACACTTTACTGTCTTTAGATAGTTCTAGTCTTTCTCCGTTATGTTAATTGAATAAGCTATACCCTTCTCTTAGAGAGCTTTCAAGAAAAATCTTGTAAGCATGAGTAATGTCCTAAATCGTTGATGAGTTAATTCATGCCCGAGTCAATCGGGTCTGGGTCAAGAGATAGAGCTTCATTGTGGGTTGTTATGGTATTCTTCTTTCTATGCTTTATCTTTAAAGCATAATCAAACACAATGATTTGCTTTAGTACACTTGTAGACAAGCTAAAGCAATCTTAAGCTGATTTTGATGAGTTTCCCAATTTCTGCCAAAGGGTTCTTCCGGTGGGACCGACCAATTGAGTAGTTGGTTTGTTAATGATTGATCCGTAGGTCCCTCAAAAGTTTAGGATACCCCTGTTCCTTTGGTTGGATCGGAGATCTTGTTATACACGGTGCACAATATGGTAAGTAATGTAAGTAATGTGTCAAAATAATATTATTTTGGCGTTCAAAATGTATTAGGTGTTCGGACACGATGTTTTGGGCGCCGTCCAAATGCGTGTCCAAATAGCGTTATTTTAGCGGGTTGTGTAGCTGATTTAGTAAGAGATTTGTGGAAAAGAGATATGATAGAAAAGTCAAAAGGAAGCAAGTTTAGCTTTTTTGATTTTGTTTTTTTCCTTTTCATATTTATTTCCACGTGTGATTCGTTTAAGAATTCATGATCCAAACGTAATTATGAAAACAGATTTGTCATAAGATTCCAAGGCTTATCTTTTGCTAGGTGGGAAAAAGATAAAAATCATGAAAGATCAGAAACTGATAACATGCAAAAGAAAGGGATTGATATATATATATATATATATATATATATATAAAAGAGATGTGACTTGATGATAATGGTTGAGGTCCATTAAGGACTCGTTTGGATAGGATTTCTTGTTTTATTGGAGCTCAAATAATTGGTTCTCTGCAAAATATGATTTAGGGACAGTGAACCATTTAAATTTATTTGATCTAATCATTTTATAGTTGAATTTTTGAAGATTATATATAAGAAAAATATGAGCATGATCTGGTGATCATAATCATTAATTTAGTATTTGGACAAACAGACACTATGAAGCTTTACTATTCTTTGGGATTGGCTTTAGGTCTTTCCTGTGGAGGTTAGATGGAGGGTAAAGAAGGCTTCCTTTTGGGGTGTTCGAGCCCGAGCCATCAACGAGATATCAGTCTAGAAGTGTTAGAACTTTAATCTTGCGCTAGGATCTATGGGTCAAGAGACTGTTTTAGGTATACAGTTTCTATGGGGCCAAGAACTAAGAGCCAATGGATAGTCTCAAGTAGGCAGTTTTTATGGGGCGGAGCTAGACTTCTCCAAAGCTAACGGAGGTGTGCAAAGATTTTCTCTGGCCGGGCTAAGATTTGCCTTCGAGTGTAAAGGCAAAAAGGAGCTTGATTGCAAGACTCTCCCATCGAGCAGGAAATAAAGTCGGCCTTAGAGATTTAACGGTGCTAAGTGAAAGGGTTGTCGCTCAATGGATAAATATTACTCTACGGATAACAAGTAGATTTTTTCCAAGAACTCATATCGATGGGAAAATTTGGCACCTCGATGTTGGCTCTCTATCAAGGGTTGAGCTGTTTGTCGATTAAAATAGTATGTGAATTGGGTTCAGAACTAGATAGTTGGGTTCTCATTCGGTGTGGACATTAAAATCTGAGAGGACCTTTTCCTAATAAAATGACTTAGTGAAGCTTGATTCCCTTACACACATGCCCCCTGGCGCATTGAAGTTGGCATATGATATGACTTTTGAAAAAGATTGGAGGGTGGAAAATAAAATGATTTAAGGACAAATATAGATACAAAGCTTATCTCTTATAGAAATATGTGGGAATATATATATATACATACATATATACATAAGTAGTAAAAGCAAGACTTTTTTCTTCTTCAAGCTTTGAAATAATGGGAATATTGGAATGATAATTCAACAGCTAGCTTTTAAAGAGGGCCCTCTGTTGTTGTCTTCAAGATGGGAAGCACAACTGATAATTCAAATGTAATCACCAACAATACACATGGCTTCTCCCACATTTTCCATCATAACTATACAATTCTTTCTTTTTCCCTCTAATCACCCATTTCCAACTAGCTCGTCCGATCAATCTTGTAAGGACGAATCGTTTGTTTTATAGAACAAGATTTTATTAAGGGGTCTTAGTTGGCCCTCTATTTTGAACCATTACAATTGGTGTCGATGTAGAAAGCAAGTAGGTTGTTACGAGATAAAATGAAGATGGGTTTCATGCTAGTTAGAGCAAGTATCCTTTTTCATTGTAAGAATGAACCACTACTCATCTTAAGCTTATTTCAATGGTGGGTGGTGGGTGGGGGAAGAAATAGAATATGTCGAAAGTAAAGGGACTATTGTCGGAGCGACCAATCTCAACTTAAAATCCAAGTTAGGTCCATAAGGGTTTTGAAAAAGAATCAAAATAGAAGTTCAGATCATCGCTACACATAATGTAGACTACAAGTGTAGGTTGAAAATCAATAAGTAGAGGGAAGGTGGAAAGGAAAACCCTCACTTAGCCCCAAGCCTCGGTTAAAGGAAAAAGTTAGAATCTCGCTTAATCGACGAGTGTTTATTTTTTGTTCACCTTAAAACTAGTTTTGAGATTCTAAAGTTAACAATTAGACAAATTCTTAGAAGTTTTGTGAGCTCAAAATGATAAACTATTTTCTTCTTGTCCCATTTAAAGAACCTCTTGCTCTCAACCCTTGTGTGATGTTTTTTTTGCAAGAGAACCCTAAAGTTGCTAACTAGATAGAGATAGAATGCTTACAGTAGTGTTATAAGTACTAAAACAAAAAATGCCAAAAAATAATTATCTATATATGATAGGTGTCAACATTTATATATATAATTATGGTGAGACCCATATCTATTTAATTCAGATTGGTGTGTGATGATTGCTATAATGTGAAAGCAACAAATATTTGTCAGAAAAAAGTAGTGCGATAGATTCGCAAAGCACACGGGAATTTCACATAATATATACATCTATTCCATTAATCATTGAAACCAAAAAATACATTACATGAAAATAATGAACAAAAATGAAAATTTAATCGAAAAACGAACCAAACAAAGTCATGTGTTTTACACAGTCTCCTTAATACAAAATTGCCGCTTCATCGTGGGTGTTGGAGGTTTGTTTCTGCGTCTATCTCTTAAGATAAAACAGCTCATGTGAACAGAGTAACACCTAACTTTATTCGTTTGTCAAACTTTTTTGTGTCTGTCTTTTTCCCACGTCAGAAAAAAATTTGTGTAACCAACAATCAAGAATCATATTGATATAAAAAGAACCATGAGAGACTTTTGGAATGTTGAAATCGAAAATCTTTTGGTTGCATATATCATGACTAATAGATAGTGGAGTCATTATGGAGACACGTAACGGACGGAAGTCTCCGGTTACCGTGAGATTTTTCGGTGTCCAATTCATTCACAACAAACTTTTCAAATTTCCAACACAATTTAACCTGAAGGGGTCCAAAGAAGAAGAAGAAAACATTACTTGTTTCTTGCGTGAGAGGTCACTATTCGAGGAAATTAAGGAAGCAGTCTTCTGATGAAAAAAAGAAAGAAGAAGCATTCTCTCTCTGGTACTGGTGAAGTCTTTCTCTTTGGTGCTCATCAATCTTATATGAATATTAAATATCTAAACAAATTGAACAAAAGTTAAAAAAAAATTAAAAAAAATTGTGAATATCAACGCATATAAATGTTATATTTGACAATAATTTCTTAGTTTCTAGTGTGTCAAGCTAATTAAAATACACATTCAATTATGATACATATTTTTTTAACCTATCTTTATTATGCACGATAGTTAAAATAATAAAAAATACTTGTGGACATTAATGCGTATACACATTTGATTTTTGACCGAATAATTTGAGGCCAGAAAACCTAAGTGATTATTGACAAGCAATATTTGATAATAATATATTTTTTTTTGTTTCTTGTGTATCAAGACATTAAATATTTATCCAATCCTGTGATTGTGTTAATTATAAAATTTATGCTCAGGAATTTTAAAAATAACTGATACTTAAAAAAAACTCAATTAGCAATTTTTTTAAATCAAATTTAATTTCTTGTATCTCAAATCATTTAAAATACATACCCAATTATCATACAATTTTTACCATAAACCACACACTCTTGAATATATATATAAAAATTAAAGATTGATATTCAAAAATCAATTTTTGAATATATATATATATATATATATATATATATATATATATATATATATATATCAAAACATAAAAAAATTGATTTTTGAATATCAATCTTTAATTTTTTTTTTATATCTGCTATCGTTATCATTCTCGAAAATAGTTTAATATAGCTAAAGACATTTATTAATTGGAAATATATATTCAAAATATTTAAAGACATAGTCAAGACTAAAATTACTGTTAAATATTATAACCAGATATACAAACATGTTCACACATTATTGCTCATAATATTTTCATTTATTATTTTTTAAACTCTATGCATGGTTCGAGTTTAGTGCTAGTTAAATATAAGATAATACACTTACGCCACAAACCATGACTTTATCTTTTTTGTTATCCTTTCTTGACCGTCGTTAAATAAAAATTGATCATTAGAGTCTGAACTTGTCGGATCTCCTCCAGTACAAAAGAAAACGACACATGTTGTTCTAAGAAACCTTCACCCAAAATGTGTTTTTGCGTTGTCATATAACGTATAACATATACATTACATAAAATACGCCAACTGATAGACTAGGTATACAAACGTGTACGTACCTACATTATTGTTCACAAATATTTTTACTCATTATTTTTTAAACAACGTGCATTATCCGAGTTTAGTGCTAGTTGAATATATATAACTTGAGAAATAATACGCTTACACCGCATTTCTCTAAGAAAACTTCTCACGAAACGTGCCTTTGCGTTACAATATAAGTTATATAACATATAATATATTATAATACATACATATAATGATATAATATGAGAATATAGAAACCACCGAAAGATTGAAAATAGGTAAAGAAATAAGGGGGGAGGCATCTTTGTCATCGGAGTGATTGAAGGAACTTCATGAATATCTGTCCTTTTCTCTTCAGCCGTTTATCCATTCATTGTCCACTCACTAACCCTATACCCCCTTTTCTTTCACTTGTTTATTTTCTTGATGACAATTGCACGTTTGTGGTTGTTTTCTTGATCTCATCAACAAATCTTCTCTCTCTCAATCTCTATCTTTCTCGGGTTTTGGTTCATTTTGCTATTGGAATTCGTATTTATATGATGAATGAATAAACTTGGAACACCGAAATTTTACACGAGGCAACCAAAAGAACCCTTTAGTTTGTTGCAATTATTAATAGTGTGTAGCTCAAAGGATTTTGCTAGTAACCATTGATGGTCTGGCGCTCAAAAATTTTAGCAGTTTAAGATTTTTTGGATTAGAATTTCGTGCTCACTCTGCGTATTCCAAATTTTGAATTTTTGAATGAGAGAGAGACAAACAAAAACTCAATTCGACAGATAATTGATGATTAGTATTCCATCGACTGAATTAGTTGTTTTACTATGTTTGAAGTTTTAGTGCATGACCCAAGAACTATGAGAAACTGGTATTGTGAGTCCCTAAGGACCCACTGAGTATCTCCAAACACAAGAAAATAATGAACAATTTTCTGATAATATACCATATTCATTATTTTCCAAACTGTAGGTCCATCACTACTTGCTTAATTAAATCTTTTGAATATTATCTTATAAGAATGGGCCTAGAGTGGGTTAGAAGCAAACCCCACTACCCCCTTTCATTGGTTGCCAGGTGTCTCCACTACAAACTCCTATTTGCACACTTGAGTCCCTTGCAAGATAATATGGCATCATATTGTTGTTGTTGTTAATGCAGGGGGCAGAAAAATAATCACAAATAGCGAGGGAGAGGGAGAAAGAAACCCAATTAAATGAAAATGGAGATTTTATTGTGTACAACACACAGTAAAGTCTATTTTGCGTTAAAATGATAGTATTTTAGTTAGTATTTTGACGGTTAAAATAATACTATTTTATCGCGTAATACAATTTATCTTGTGCTGAGCTCAAAAGAATTTTATTTTCCTAGTAGAATGGAGGAATAAATAGAGGTTGTTTCCTCTCCTACCTTCTCTTCATTTTAGTCTTTTGGTTGGCGAGTGACTTGACGATCGTTAGGGGCGGAGCTGTGTGTGTGTGGGGGGGGGGGGGGGGGGGGGGTCACGGGCCCCACCCCAATTCAAAAAAGTGACTAAATTTTTTTTTTTTTTTTTTAATTTTGTAAGGCCAGGACCCACCCAACCCAGTCCATGACCCACCCCACCCATCCACCTGTCCCAGACCCAATGGCAACCAAAAGTCAAAACCCTCTCCCTCCCGCTCCCTCTCCCGCTCGTGAGTATAGAGAGGAATGGATTTGGCAAAGAAAAGAATGATTTGGGTTTCTGTTTTTAATTTCTTTTGATCAAACAAATACAATCTTAAAGGAAAAATGATCTAACGGTTGTAGAGGTTATTTTCATTGTAACTCATTGGAAATTTAAAAAGTCACCACTTTTCCATTATATAGATGTTCTTGATTTATAAACTTTTTCGACAGTAAATTTTGTACTTCGATTATTATTGAATATTTGTTTTAGAAGTAGTTCCATTAATAATATAATTGACAAATGCTTGAAATTTTGATAATGAGTGAATTATTCGAGAAACGGAGATAGAATTATGTTGGAGTTTAATTGAATTCTCTAGTAACAATCTCTAAATGTACTTTTTGATAAATGTAATGGTCCAAAATGAAGATTTGGGTTGTAGATAAATTTTGCTATGGCCCGCCGCCTGTCGCTCCCTCTCCGCCCTGGCCGCTCGTCCTGCCGAATGGTGCCCCCCCCGTTACGAAATCCTGGCTCCGCCCCTGACGATCGTAATAACCTAATTGGGATCATCTCATCTCGTTATGATGCCTATATGTTGGTTGCCCTTGTTACCTTTGTAAATTCTATTTCTTCACTATATTTATTCTTTTTTGCCTTAAAAAAAATGAATGAAGGAATGAATGTCATATGTGAGAAGCAATTTTGCTATCAGCAATGAATCGTAGCTCAAATTATCTACCGATCACCTTTAAAAAGTTAAACTATTCGTGAGAATAATTTAATTTCTCAAAGGTAATCGGTGACAAGTTGAGACAACGTTTCATTGTTGATAGTATTTTTAATGTGAGAAATGAGACGATGAAATTGGAAAGTTAATGTACCCAAAAAGAAATTGGAAATTTAAAAGGAGATGTCCTGTCAAAATCCACCACTATGAGCCTATGACCAAGAGATAGATTTAGATTAGATGTTGAAATAGACCAGACAATTTTATTTTTCCTTTGGATTCCACCACTATGAGTCTAGACCATTGAACTCCAGACTGAATATTTTTTTTTTTTTCCTTTGGATTCCAATATTATTTATTCCTCACATTCCTTAGAAATAGTGAAAATCTACGAAAGTGTAAACACGTGCTTATTCGCATTTGTATTGTACAATATTATCTTTTTTATTCATTCAATTATCCTTTTGTCTCGCTATAGGATGAATACGTTTAATTGTAAAATTTTATTAAGTTTGACGCCTCACAGTTGACCTATTATAAACATTACTAAATTTTGCATCTGTCAAATGATGTGGAACTCTTAAATACCCATCTCGATGTCTATGTGTCTGGATGAGATGTCACAAAATAATAGACTCTGATTGGGTTTGCAGAAACAATTTTGATGCATTTATTTGGTAATTACTTGTAAATATGAGATAGACTTCTAATTTTTAGATCTTGTAGATTTATTACAAGATTAGAAAAATATCCTTTTTAATGTCTTTTCTCAACATGTATCATGGGTATTGTTGTTTATATTTCACATAAATTTTGTACAACAAATGTCTCTAGAATTATCTTGCACATAAATTTATTTACAATTTCCATATCTTTCAACAGCTAAACAGAAAATGTTTTCTAAAAGTGATTTTCTTTTTCTTAGGAAACGGATCCTCTCCGGTAACTCTCTCAGACAGTTGCTGAAGCTATTTCTCAAGCTTAAATTCTATAAGAAACTCTTACTCATAAAAAAGTCTATTGTACTGTGAGAAAATTATTAAATTATTCGGCACAATTATCAGAGAATATCTAAACATAATTGTTGTCGCAAGAAACCTTTCGCTCTCTCTCTCTCGGGGTTTACCTAGTGAGTAAGATTTGAGAGTTATGAACTTGTTCCTTTTTAAGATCTCAGTTTTGAAACTTTCGGTGTTGTAAACTCTTACAGGTCTAGTTCATAAAAGGTTGTGCTCTGATTTTAATCGGATTCCATGCTAATAGATGGTTTGATCATTTTTCAAAAAATTAATCGAGACATGTATAAACTATCTAAAAATAAACTTAGAAGTTACAACAGGGTTGTTCCTTTTTCAATAAAGGAGACAGATTCCCCTTGGTACAGTTTTATAATAGTTTGTGCCCGCGCACAACCCTGTTTCATGGATCCCAAGGGCTCAAAACAGGGGATGATGCCTGATTTCTTGAGCCACCCAAATCCAAACTCCAAAACGAACAACAACATGGTTGAGACCAACAACTCCTCCCCAGCTGAAATCAAGGATTTCCAAATCGTTATCTCCGAAAAACAAGATTCCGATGCCACCAAGAAGCAGCTGGCCCCCAAACGAACATCCACCAAAGATAGGCACACAAAGGTCGAAGGTAGAGGAAGAAGGATACGGATGCCCGCACTCTGTGCCGCCAGAATTTTCCAGTTGACCAGAGAATTGGGTCATAAGTCGGACGGAGAGACCATCTTGTGGCTTTTACAGCAGGCGGAGCCGTCGATTATCGCCGCCACCGGAACCGGGACAATTCCGGCTTCGGCTCTCGCAGCGGCGGGTGGCTCTATTTCACAGCCTGGGACCTCGATTTCGGCGGGATTGCATCAAAGAATTGAGGAATTAGGTGGGCATAGTAGTAGGCACAATTGGTCAATGGTTGGACCCCATTTGGCAACCGGAGGGCTATGGCCCCCTCCTCCTGCTGCTGTCAGTGGTTTTGGGTTTCAGTCATCATCTGGTCCATCAACTGGTAATTTGGGAAGTGAGGGATTAAATTATTTGCAAAAAGTTGGGGTTTCAGGGTTTGAATTGCCAGTAACTAACATGGGTCCTATGAGTTTCACCTCGATGTTAGGGAGTAGTGGCCAGCAAATACCTGGGTTGGAGCTTGGGCTATCACAGGAGGGTCATATTGGGGTTCTGAACCCTCATGCTTTTAGCCAGTTTTACCACCAGATGGGTCAGGCCAGAATGCAGCAACTACAGCAACATCAGCAGCAGCAGCAGCACCAGGAACCATCTTCCAAGGATGATTCTCAAGGGTCAGGACAGTAAATTTCCAGATGTGATAGTGATTCAATTTGGAAGTAAAACCTGAAAGAAAGTAGCAGATTTGAGAAGATGAAGAAGGGACTTTTATTTGGTGTATGGTTTGATAGCTGAGAATTCATGGGGGAATGGATTTGGTTCACCCCGTAGCTTCACCCAAGTCTCCAACTACAGGTGCTCCTGGGTCTTCTCTTTTATATCTATATGTATATACACATACATATACATGGCTATTTTTGTTTAAATGATAGATTTTTTGGTAGTATTGAGACCATTGGAGTGTTGCTTGTGATCTGGAATGTGCAGGTGGATCTGTGCAGGGCCAAATAGCTTGGATTTGAGCTTAAACTTCTTGTTTGTTTTATGAAGGTGTGTTTATGATGATAGTGTAAGTTACCTTTTTCATCATCTTGTTCCTTATGAGTCCGAGATGCTGTGCTGAGCAGCTTGTTTGTGAAAAAACTGAAAAAGAAAATACAGTATTATATAGTCCTATTACTTCAATTTCATGAATCCGTCTTTGTGTGGGCGGCGTACGTATAAGACTGTTCGGATCCCCTCCCTATTGTATGAGGTGCGTTGCGATCGCCTCTTTCTCCTTTACCAGGTTAACGGCCGGATCTTGGGATGCATCCTTATATTTTTTTTCTAGGGAAGGAAGTACTCTTTTAAATTTATTGATGCTTTTGCATCAATCAAGCATAGTCTTGTACCACATTTTCAGCCATTTGTTTCTTCCTTGAGTTTGAACCCTAAAACCCTAGACTTTTTCAGATTGTGTAGCCCCTTGCTTTTTTCATCTCTTTAAGGCTGGAAGTTAATTATCTCAAGGTTCTTGGAAAAAAGTGCTTCATATTTTACTAGTTACTTCAATACTAATAGAGGCATGTTGTTTTGGTATCCTATAATAGGCCAAGAAGCTCTTCTAGTGAGGTCATCTTTTCTTTCCGTCACGAATATTCTTATCCTATAGTAAAAGTGATCAATATCAATTAAGGCTGTTTCGACTAGACATCAGTCCTATCCCTGGCTGTGCTTAGGCCGGTTTGGCTTCATCCTGGGGGCCTACTTTCATTATTACCTTACCCCGCTACGCTCCCACTCCAAGCTACGCCATTTGAGCAAGATGCATTGCTATTTTCTCTTCCCAACACCAACACCAACTTGGCTCCTACCATCAGAGATCACCATTATCTATCTGATCGCTCAACATAAAAATCTAACCTTCTGTGTTAGAATTCTCATTAATATAAACAGGCAGTTGGATTTCTTACCTATTTGTTTTGAAACAACATAATTTTCGTAGATACTGGACCACATGTTTATGAAAATGCTTTGGCGGAATCTTAAATCTCAAACATACTGGTTGGATCGCTTTGGCGACCTCGTGTCTTAGGGATTAAGGCTCACCTTTGTGCTTGGTCTTGAAATGTAGCTAAAGAAATGATAAAGTAATTCTTGAGGCAGTTAGTCACCTCATGTACCAGATTTTGGTATAAGAAGAATTATGAAGTTCCCTATGGACAGACAGAATCCAACTGGCCATCAATATTTGCTGGAGCTTTACGTGGTAATTACTTTAATAGCCATTGATTGCATTCGTAACCGACGTTTAGTTCACCCCGTCCACTCAGGGAGTCCGAGCTTATAATTATAAGATGGAAATTCAGATGATTGTCGAGATTTTGGATGTCGAGTGAAGTATTACTCTACGTAGACTGTAGACATCTACTCTCTTCCCTTATATTTCTCAACAGTCTCCTTCAGCTCCTACCTACTCTCTTGTGGTGGTTTGATTGCGAAATGGTTCAATAGTCCAAACCGATATGTGTTCGTGTTTGATCTCGTTTTCTTTAGGAATGGATCAGTCATAGGTTGCATAATTGTTAAAACTGTGAGTCTCGTCTCCTCATTCCTGAGCTTATCCAGCAGGAACCTAGTTTTCAGAAAACAAACTGATGAGCTAAGCATTGAATAATACGTTGTTGATTCTTTTCCATGACGGAGGCGCTTGAGTTATGCTTCTTCTTGGTTAACAAACCCACGTAGGAAGTAATGATGCTACTTCCGTTTGGAAAGACATGGGTAGATCTTCGTAGTTCCGGTGATCTCTTTCACGATCAACTATTGTGGGGTTTGAAGGCGGGACATGGGCCCCATCCTTGGAATTTATATATCTTCTAAATTTATATATTCTCTTTGTCATCATTTACAGTATTTTTTTATCGGACTCAAAATTTTCCAATTACTTCTACCATGTCAGTACTTTTAGTTATTTTCCTTAAAGGGTGAAGTGTGGTGGTGAAAGAAGTCACTTTCCTAGTTGTTTCCCTTTCACTATCCGACATAATCATATGATTTGGATTCTTTCCCACCTTATTTGACTAACTAATGTGAAACTTAAAGTCCTTTGTAACATTCCAATCAGGTTGTGGTGTGAGTTGTACGTAAACTTAGGTATTCGAAAGAAAATCCCGATGAACGTATGAATGGATGTTCAAATGTCTGCATGGGTTTTCAAATGCTGATCAATATTGCTTGGTGGATAGAAAAAACGAGTGATACATATAATATATTGATTAAGAACACATTTAAAAGCCACGAGGGCGCTACTTCGCAGTTAATTAAGCGTGCTCATCTTGTAGTAGATGAATGATCTATTGAAAAGTTTATAAAATTTAGGCGGCCAAAACGAATAATATTATACAAGACGGAAGTGAATTGTTACTAATAATATGAGAGCTTGCACCAGCAAAAAATGTGATATAAGTCTCGACCCTACACATCATGAGGACGTGTGTTCCTTCGTAGGGAGATTCTAACATCCCAATTAGGCCATGGTGCCAACAATGAGACCGGACATTCGGATGAGAGTTTCGATGAACATTTGAATGAGTCGGTCAAGAGTCTCATATTGCTTGGAAGATTCAAAAAGTATAGTGTTATATTTAATAAATCACGATCCTACCTCGTCTAAGAAATTTTAAAAGTTATACGAGAATCAAAACCTAATAAAATTTTAGAGTTAAACGTGTTCATCCTGTATGAGTGACCTAATACAAAGTCAATAAAATTTAAATATCCAAAGCAAACAATATAGTACAAAACAAGAATTTAAGTTTGTCCTGCTTTCCGTCCAAGTTGATAAATGGACGGCTGTTTGTCTTAAATCATACGAATTATTTATAAATTCTTTCTTATCCAATAATCTATCTCAGATAGGACCAAAAGAGTAGGTATCTAATGCTGCAATCACCACTTTAATTAGCTTATGCTTCTTAATTATTATTTTGATTATTTATTGATTGAAGCATCGTGGATTTGGGGAAGGGTAACATGGGGGCGGATCCACCAATAGGTTTTTTTTGACATACGTCATATTCAATTTAAAAAAAATAAGTTTATTTTAAAATTGACTTATATACACGGTATAATCATACTCTCCTACACACGCGTGTGCGTGCACACACACACATATATATGAAAAATGATTTCCTCTTGGACACTGCTTATATACATAGAAATTCATGAAGTTGACTAGAAAACAATTTGTTTTAGAACTTATGAGTCGATCTCTCAGCATACGGATCAACACTCGGTCTTTTAACGCATGATCGCTCAAATTTAGGCACCCGGTAACACATACACTCGATCATTCGGACCATAGGTCACCCGGCAAATAAAACTATTTACGAGAGTTTCTCGGTACCCGGCAAATTAAGTCCAAGGATGCTCCGAATCACTTAAATGGAGTCCTCAGTAAACAAACTGATCCTCCCCCAAAGAAAATAAGGGATGAGCATGTGATTCATGTCCCATAATATCATTCATCGTTCACCTATAAAAATGACTGTTGGAGCAAGGCGAATGTACATTCTGAGGCTATCAGCTAAGCGTTATTTACACATACTCCCATATATACTCGATATAGATCTTACTCGATCGTTAAATGGTTCATGGGTAGAAAATACTATCGGCGGGCTTTAAACTTGTATATATATGCTGGAAGCAACTCCAAAAATATTTTTGTCGGTCGGTCTACAATTTTTGACACTATGAAGAAACAATAGTGTGCTGGTTTGTATATAGCCTTGTTGTTGGTATCTTCCCAAAAGAAAAAACAGAAAATGGATAGAGAAAAGGGTCCAACAGAAGACTAATAGTAACCTTCTTGTTGGTATCTTCTCAAAAGCATGCAGTGGAAGCACAAAATGGAAAGAAACAAGTTATGTAAACAGAGTACTACAAAATGGTACCAACAGAGGCTATGAAATGTCCAATCTCAAGGTGATGTAATGGGGGAAAATAATTGAATAGCAGATGCAACAGAGTAATACTGCAGAGTGTACAAGTTTGTCATTTAGGAATGGAGACATGAATTGGGTGAGCTCATTGAAGGGCAGTGGCCCTTGGGAGACTGTATGATTCACCAAATGGGAGGGAACTGGCTGATGGGTCAATTCTTATCTTTTTTCTGTCTGCTGGTAATGTTGCATGTGTACTCTACGTGCATGAGAGAGAGCATGAGAGAGAGAGAGAGAAAGGGGGGTGCTGGTCCATGTCAAATTAAATGCGTGGTGCTAGAACTATTTATCACGCCGTTGAAGTAATAGATGTCTTTTTTTGGTTGTTGGCGCTATCTTTGGAGCTTTGTTTTATATCTCAGAGTGTCGGGACTAGCTTACGCGTACTCGACTAATTTGTGAGAGAACAATTTTACAATCCACTAGTGAAGAATCCAGTTAAAATTAGAACAAAACTATATATGGACAATTTTTTGCGTGTAAAAGTTGATAGAATTAGGAAATTTCGAAGCCGAGACCTTGGAACTTAGAAGAGAACAAACTCTTACGTTTCGAGCTTTTTCTGTTGTTGCGTGGTGTGCCTTCCACCGGTTCCTGGATCCTGAATCTTATCACCTGAGAACAAAGAAAAAAATTCTGGCCGATGGATATATAAATGGGCTGGACTTTGGCCCATCTTGTAGTTGGATCAAGTTTTAGTTACCCAAAAGGCCCAATACAAGTTAGTAGTCTCTAACCAGCCAAACCTAAGCTGGATTTCCTAAATGACTGAGCTGTGGTAGAGAGTTTTAGTGGGCTATATTGGGGCTATATCGGCACCAGATTAAGCAGTTAACTGAAAAAGATTCAACGATCAAGCAAATTTAATGGGCAAGATCGAAGTCCAATATGGTTTGCTCGGTCTTGCGAAATCAGTCCATTTGCGCTTGAGCGGGCACATGCCATGTGGATCGGGCCGAAGCAATACTCAACCGGCTTGGCAATGCACATCTTCCACATGCTCACCTTGACACGTGGCGTCCAACCTAACGTCTGGTGCATCATGCATGATATCGAGAGTAGCGATGTTTATTTCAGACGTCATGAAGAGCGTGCTCCACACATACTAGTTTTGAGCCCATATTAGATCCGACTATATAATTTAATTGTATGTGAAAAGTACGATATACGCTCATTTTTCTCTCTAAAAGTACTTTTAAATGATCCTTTCTCCTTCACTGACCGACACAGCTGAACAATACTAATTAGTTTTGGCTTTTGCAATCTAAGAGAAATCACAAAGAAACTCATGAATCGAGTTCGATCAAACGAACAGACTGATGAAAGACTCCACAAAAGCAAAGGGCATAGATTCTTCTGGCTAACACATGTTGATAGGAGTGTACTAGTCTCAATTCAAACCATTTTGTTGTGCATCAAACCAACTACGACAGGTGCCAAACTAACATTTGACTACCCAATTGAACTTCGTATGTATCTTCGTCAAGCTTTTTTCTTTCGGTTTTGTGGTCGAATCTTTTCTTTTATCAACGTCAATAGAATGCTATGAAGAGAGGGAAAAAAAAAAAACCTCGTGTACATTGTACTTGTGCAAAAAATAATTTAAAAAGAATGAAGTTTGAAGTGTCAATCGCCCTTATCAACTCGGATTCCTCGTGTACCGGTGTAGTAGGCGGAGTCGGCACAAGATTGGGTCGTAAATTGGGGCGAGATCCAACGACCAAGCAAGCCCAATGGATCGGACTGAAAGCCTAAAGTGGTCTACAAAGTCTTGTGCAACCAGCCTTCTTGTTAGACAGGCACTCTGTGGGCCGGATTGAAGTGGTACCCGACTCGATCAACCTGTTTACGCCCGTCTTTCACATGTCTTCCGGGTGACTTGGTCTTGACATGTGGTGTCTGACCTGGTATTCGGTGCGTCAAGCATGACATACGTTAATGGTACAATGGTTATTTATGACGTAAAATCAAAACCGACCATGTTTCGCACATGTTAGCATTGAGTTCAAGCTAGGTCCGACTATATAAAATAATTGAAGGTAAAAAGTGCAGTACGCACAATTTATCTCTTAAAAAATATTTTCAGTTTATTTCTTCTCTTTTACGAACTAACTAAATCTTGGTTTTGTAATACAACAGAAATCTCAAAAAAACCTTATCGAAACAAGAAACGAATCAGACAATTAACCAGATAAAAGACTCCACAATCACTATACACTTAGGACGTTGCATTTTAGCAGAATGATAAACAGGTAAATGATGATGTTCAGAAATGTGAGTGATATATTGTTTTACCAATATAAGAAGAGGGACCCAAATAAAGAGAATGGAACATGCAAAAGAGAATGGATGGTAGTGGTAGGTTCTCCTCCACAAGAATTTGATGATCACCCAATAGAAAATTTACTCATTTACAAACTTCAACTCTCTGTTGTTTCCTCCCTAATTATAACAAGGCTTGGACCTCGGAACCTGTGCACAATAAGGTATGTTGCAAGTTAAAATAGTGTTCGTTTTTATCACCGGAATATTGTGTAGACAGTTAGACAGTAATTTGACAGTCAAAATCGGACCGTTTTGACGGATAACATATTCTGTTGTGCACTGTGTATAGCAAAATCCAGTGTCGAGAAGGCTTTTTGTATTCAATTGTATAATGGCTGGACAATTAATCGTGGGCCCCCACAATGACTAGCCCATTGGCTCTCTCGATCCACCCCTACAGCTGTTAAACATCAACGCACCTTAAAAACTTGTGGGCCAAGTCAATGGTTGAAGTATACAACCAGCCTTCTATAGTGCTGTTTGGTTGGAAGTTGGCACCTTCCCATCCTACCTTTGTCCACTTCTGTCCTTTTTTATTTTTATTTTTTTGGATTTATTGGGTTTCTCGAGCATTCTCTGTAATTCATACCTACTTGGTGCCATTTTTTAGTCGAAGCGGTATTAAACAAGAACCGTATTTGTTAGGTCATTGGTGCAATCTCCAATCCCCTAGGTAGTCTCGAGGCCAAGACTGAGAAAATTCACTACCCGAAAAGAGAAATCTTGATTTTTTAAAATATTATTCATTAGTATTATCTAACGAGTTTCAATTCAAACTATGCCGATCTTTTGTTCTTGTTAACGAAGTTTTGGTCATGTGAACAGGTAGAAAATGTCATTACCAAGATAGTTAATGTTTTATGTAGGCATAAATGATATTCGCTGATGTAGCTAACAGCTAATGTCGGTCCCGACATTTAAATTGTCCAAGTCCAATTTCAGTTTGGTTGTTCACTTAGTATTAATAATAATTTGTTCGGTAGATTTGTATTATTTCTCTCTCTCAATATATAGGGTTGCCCGAGCCCGGGGCTTATCCCAAGGGCGGCCTTACTAATACTCACCTTCATAGTCAATTCATTATGGGCGTCACCTTCTACCCAATTAGTGAAAGTATCCACCGGTTTTTTTTCCCTCTTAGGCCTCACAGCTACAGGACTTCCTAAAGAAAACTGTAATTGAAGTTTATCAACCACTCATAAGACCTGAGATTTTTAGAACGTACAACCATCAAACCAGAGACCAAAATAGGACTTAACAAAAGAGAAAGTCATCCTTTCCTGAAATGAAACTTTCATGCTAGTTCTTGCTCCAGCATGATTCAATATTGATCAACGAACTACTTATTTTACTTGGATAAAAGATTGAATGAGTTTAAGAAAATTCTGTCATGCATTGTCATCATCCAATTGTTTGTCCTTAAAAAGAAGATAAGACTAGCCTTGAAGAGAACCAATGGATGCATGTATCTCCTTTATATGATTTGTCAAATTATAACCTCCGAAATATTGAAAAAGATCCATCGAGAAAGAAATAAATGAAGGTCTTTCTTATTTTTTCAATGAGTGCAGCCTTTTAAAATCTACCTTGAACAGTAGAGCCATTTGGCCATCAAAGTTGATGCATGATAATCACGTCCTTTTTTCAAAAATAATGGAGGTTTCAATCTAACAAATCAACCGTAATTAGCAAGTAAATCGAGGCCTTGAAGTAGACGATGAATGAAAACTCTTACTCTAACTATAGGTGTAGTCCCTAAGCGGGATTTTTAGTTATTTATTCTTTTTCTTTCATTGAGAACTGAAGAACGAGTTGATGTTTTGAAAGGATATTGGCGAGTAAAGTGCCTATATATATATATATATATATATGATTATATAAGCTATATAGCTATGATGTCACCATGCATCTTTTCACACTTGGGTGTTTTTTGATGCATAGAATATGATTGATAGGGGCATTAAGGCCAAGTGTGCGATGAAGGGATACTTCCTTAGAGATATACTCAAATCTTTTCTCCAAATTAAAATATCTCCCTCTTAATTTAAAGCGCACACACAGTATCCATCAAGGGTTGCATCACTTTCCACACCACCCTCCCTTGTCAACTTGGGCCGCCCCTGTGTACGAATATTAATATATGGACCCCACTTTTTGCTCCATTAGCCCACCTAAATATATCAAAGCGAGGATCTTTATACGCGTTCACACGTTCATTTTTTTTTTTTATAGTCGAGGTATCTGGTCGTATTTTAAAATTATCTTCAACTTAATATCGACTAGTCTTTAATACCATGAAATTAACGATCGAATAAATTTTCAATTGCCCTTAAAGATTGATTATATATGATGAGATTCGACCTTGTAACTTTAGAGAGACAATTTCTCGGCTGTGTTTGGTTAGGTTTTTCTCAAAAAAAAATTAGAAATTTTTTGTAAATTATGTTTGGGAATTTTTTTCCCAAACATTGTTTGTTTTCTTCCCAAACAATATTCATTTCCTTATAAAAGAAGAGAGAGAGCACACCTCGAAAGTGCTGAAAAAAATTTAACTCTTAAATTTTTTCTGAAACACTTACACTAAACAACATCTCTCAGAGTCTTTTTTTTTCAAAAGTTATTTTAGAAATATTCGACTGAACACACCCCTAAATTATTTTCTCTTCTTCCACTAAACCAATTGAAGGTGTTATCTTTCCAAGTATCCTAAGAGACACACCTTTCTTTCTTTATTCCTCAGAATCTAAAGGCCCCTTTTTTGTGGACATTTCACATATATTGACATACACGTATGTGTTTAATTTACAGCTCATGTAACACATTTTATAATCCTATATCTTCCTTGCTGTAGTAGGTCCAACCTAGAGGATGTCGGGTTTACAATATAAATAGGTTCGGATAGAATTTGGTATTAGACGAAGTGAAAAATGACCGAAGACTCGTCCTATTTTCTTATCATGGTGTGGGTTTTCTCGGTCCAGTTTGCTCTAGTACTGAGTTAGACTGAAAGCTCCACGAAGCTCGCATTCTATGCAACTAATCCATCTATAGGTGCACGATCAAGCAACTTTAGGGTCGGGCGAACAAAAAGTAATCGTAATGACCACAATACATTCCAACTTCCATAATGGTCATTTGGAGTATGACCTAGAACTTAATGAGTCGTCCATGACATCAAACATGTAAAGACGGCTATTTATCACGTCGTTGTGCATGTACCTAGCACATTGTGACTCTGGCACAAGTACAGTAGTATTCTACTCCAGGGAAAGAACTACATGGAGACTACAGAGGGTTTTCTCTCCCCCCCCCCCCCCCCCCCCAAACAAAAACAAAAACAAAAACAAAATTTCAAAAAAATTTAGTACTTAAGTATAAATTTTTTAAAATTTAAAAAAAAATTATTTTGGCCCCCCTCAAATTACATTCGATCACCTCCCTTTCTAAAAAAAATATATCGACCCTCCCAAACCTCAAATATTGGTTCTGCCCCTATCTCTACGCAAGGTAACTAAGGCATTTGGCTCTAAGTACACCATATCAGACCACTCTGATCAAGTGCTTTTTAGGTAGAACCCACTTTTTCTAGAAACTAATTTAAGTATTGAAGTGCCCTCCAACTGTTTTTGGCCGGACGCCACTAACTTGCTGTCCCTCCTACAATTTGTCACGTTGTGCACAGTAAGATTCTGGACCTAACAGACGAATTCCTATTCATCTAAACAATAACTGTATCCGAGGAGAATCAATTCGATTCGGTTTTCTCACAAACCAAATTATAACATGATGGTTAATATTCCGAATCGGAATCAAAATTACCAAACTACTAGAACAGCTAAGCATCTGATAAAACAACTCACAATGTGTTGACATTCATCATCCTTAATCTGGAATGTGAGTGCTTTATATATGCCAAAGATTTATTCGTATTCCTTTTTCGGAGAGGCATAATAATCTGGCAAAAGGAACTCACAAGTACATCTAGAAGAGGCATTAAGGCATTTGACTTTATAACATTCTCTTGGTTTGCTGAACTGTTTTTGCTGGTGTCATCAGCAGTGCCTAATTTGGACACAAACTCATGATCAAGTCCCCAGCTTGTGCCTGTAGCTGCTCTTTGGCTTACCAACTTTAGCATTTACAATTGCGAAAAAAGGGAGAGAAACAATATGGAGTTTACCTCCTTTGTAGCTTAATTGTCTACCCTGATCTGAACTTGATCTGAAAGCTTTTCTTAATCTCTTTAAAATTGCAAAAGTAAGAATTAGTTAGTTTCGTCCAGCCGATGTCAATCTGAAAGCACTTTGATATTTAAGTCAATCCGCAAACGAAGATAGATACATTGGCAGACCCAGCAAGGGGGAAAGGTGTCACGTGACTCCCCCATGGTCCATAATTTTGTTTTGTAGGTTTAGCAATAAGCCAAGACTTACCACGTAGCACTGTGACACTGGCCTCTATACCTTTTTTGCTTTATCTAACGCTCTTCAATTTGTCAATCTGATTCTTTCTTTTTAACAATTTTTTTGGTTATTAAATACAAATTTTACTTTTACATGTTCATTTATTTTGATGATGACACTCCCAAGTATAAATTCTGGGTTCGCCACTGGATGGATAATCTGAAAATACTGTTTGAGAGAGAAAGAGCATGCACTATATTTTTGCCTCCATTTACCTTATATAGTCGGACCTAACTTAGACTCCAATCTAACATACGCAGAATACGCTCCTTGTGACGTCAAAAATAACCATTGCTACCCAAGTCATGATCTGATGCCACATCACAGGGTCAAGCCACCTGGAGGACATGTGAAAAAGAACATAACTACGTCAACCGGGTCATTCGGGTTGGGAACCGCTTTGGCCTGGTCCACACGTCACGCGTCCGCAAAGTGGGTTGGTTGCACAAGACCATGCGAACCATGTCGAGCTTCAATATGGCTCATATTGAACTTGCTCGGTCCAAATACGGTGCCGTGACTCAGACCACTAGGTCTAATGGTTCAAATACAATATCCGGATACTTTGAATTAATTATCAAAGAAATCTTATCGATATTTATAACAAAATTAAGGACCACCAGTACTATCTTGGGGGAAAATATTGCAGATTGTTAGATGACCATGTGCATGCATATGTAGAGTGGGAGTCTCCACGTTTATGGATTACTTATCACTCTTCTACCAATCAATCAGTAAATGGATAATGGATAAGGTAAAGACCCCCCTCTCTACATCTCTTGCTACGGCCCTTTCAGGAAGGGGTGGTAATGATATACTCAAGCAGATTTCGTTTTGGATCAAAACTGAGACTTTACCCACTTGCATTTTGATTCACTACAGACCCTATAGAGCGGGTAGTAACAATTTGCAGACAAAACGATGTTGTTTTGTTCGTATAATAGGAGTTATGCGGACTGTATTACAGTTCCGATCTCATTTTGATATGTTGAAATTTTTGGCTCATATGGAGAGGTTCTGAAGAAGTCTAGGCAAAGGCCAGAAGCCGAGCGTAGCGGAGTAGAACGAGAAAAAACGTCACGTCTTTCAATTTCACTATCAAGGAAATGATGAGATATAAACTCAGTTGGACTGGCATGGACATAGCACGAGCACATCAAACTTAGAAATCAGCATGGTACGTCCAGGGATCGATATTGTAATGACCTGAGTTTTTAATATATTGTTTGAGCATTTTACAAATTCCTCTGCGTATATAGTTTAATTACGTGTGTGCTTACCCAAAAAAATGGATATATTTTTTATGTATATTATTATATGTATTTATACGTTATATAAATTTAATATCCTTTTATATTTTATTTAAAGTATTATACAAGAATTATACTTTAAAAACTTTTTAACTTATATATACACACGCGCGGCAGCCAACCGCCCCCCCCCCCCCCCCCCCCCCCCCCCAACACACACACAAACTACTGTATGGGTGTGTATATATATAGCTTTATCTCTGTCTCTCTCCTTGATATAATGTTAAGGAGAGTATATTGATTGAAAACATGACGATCGGGAGTAGGGCGGTTGGGACACGTTGTGGTTGGGAAGCATCGGTTGAGATCGTTATCATCGCCATACTCAATATATATATATATATATATATATATATATATATATATATATATATATATATTAAATTAGAAATATTGACAAGGTCATTGATTTAGAAAAGTTTATTCGAATAAATGACGAGGTCATTCTTGGAACAACTGATATGGAATTATATGACGAAGTTATACTTCAGAATACACTAATTCAAATCGAGAACTCATGGAATATTTGAGACTGATAGTCACTATAATAAATTACTCGGATGATTTCAATTACACTATTTTAATTTAAAGCATGCATTTATTGTTTATGCACTTATTTTATCGCATGATTTTATTTATCTCATACTCTGTACATTGCACATCATGTTATTATGCGAAAATATTTAAAAGAGAACTTAAGGGTAGGGTAACTTATTGAGTGTCAAAACTCATGCCGCAACTTCATCCTGACCCCAGTATTTCATAACCAGGTATTGACGACGATGGAGCCAAACTGGATTGTACATTGTACGATGAAACTTATCCTGCAGAAGACACGATGAAGCCGTAGATCACTTAGACTAGTTTAGACTGCTCTGACTTACTTTTAAAGTCTTTTTGATGTAAACAATCTCTTTTAACGTGTCCAAAATTCAGAGCATTACAGATATGGTTTGGGGCATGGCATGACAAAAATAGTTAAATGATGAGTCGGGTTGGGCTATCATTTTGTAACATGTAGCACCAGCATACTAAAAAATGAATATGGATGTATCATTTCTATCTCTATATAAATGAGAAATGTTCTTCCTAGAACTAATAGAATAAGAAGGATTTTGATCCATTGATTTTTTTACTTCTTTATTATCAAACGGTGTATGATTCAAATTGCACAATTTAAAAATTGGTAAAATTAAAGTACAGAATCATGGTAATATAAATAAATAAAAAATGCACATTTGATATGTTATGTTATGTTATTTTAGTTATAGCTATTACATGATTTTTTGTTTCAACTATCAAAAAGCATAATTACAATTTGTATTCAGATTTTTCTATTTTTATTCTTATACAAGACCTGATAAGGTACGCATACGACACTAGCACGAATTATGGTGTCACCACGGGTCAGACTAGTTTTAAAATATTTTAACATGACACGATATTATACAACATGTACAACGGAGTTGTAGCTGTCAAATAGGACATGTTAAGCAAAATACAAGGTCCACTAGGTACAATACTAAAATTGGCCGAACTAACATGATAGGTGCGTTTGACTCTTGTAGATATGTTGAATTTGTTATTGATTGGTTATTTATTTTAGGCGTGTATATCATTATATTTGTTCGAACTATGAAAACCTCTAAGGAAATGTTTTGTATACTAAATTATTGAATTACATTAATTTAAAACAATATCTAGCTCAACTCAATATATAATTAAGGTGATAACAACTTTTATAAATTCACATTGTTTTGTATATTAAAAAACTCAATTATTGCATTCCATTAATTTAACAAAAGTCATTGTTTTGACTCGAATTTTTTATTTTCTAATTAACTAGGAAAAAAATCAAACTTAAGAAGCAAGGAAGCTGGAAAGCTTTTGTCAATACAAGTAGACCTTACACGCTTGCATGTTGATCCAAAACCAATTTCCCCAATTTCCTTAGGTAACTCTCCCAAATTATAAAGGGTACATCCCGACACGACACGACACGACACGAATACTTAAGTGAGCCGAGTTGGGCTATATATCATTGTACGACATGTAACACCAGAATAAGAAGAATTTTGATACATTCATTGTTTTATTTCTTTATTTTCACCACAGGCTAGGCTGGTTTTAGATATGTGAACATGACATGGCACGATACCATCCGACATAATTGTTAAATAGGGCATGTTAAGCAAAATATAAGATACTATAGGTATGAAAATAAATCGGTCGGATGGGTATGCATGACAGATGCATTTGACTCTTGTAGATACATGAAATCTAGCGTTGATTGGTTATTTATTTCGAGCTGTTGGCGTGTATATTATTATATATGTTCGAACTATGAAAAGATCTAAGGAAATGATTTTGTATACTAAGGTGCTAAATTATTGCATTACATTAACTTAACAGAAGTCAATGTTAAAGGAGGTATTTTGGCTGCGCGTGCAGATAAGAAGGCCGACTACTGCATAAACTACAGGCCAAGTTGAAAGCGACTTGCTTCTATATATTCGTTGAACAAAATCAAACTTATCAAGGTATTTGTCAAATAAGGAAGCTAGAAAATATACTAATATCTCCTATAGTTTGAAAAATTACTTTGACCTCCATTGTTTTTGAAGCTATTATGCAGTTACGTCATTTGTCTTTAAACTATGTCAAACGTTGTTGGTCAAACTATTAAAACTTTAAATTTGTGATTTTTTTTGACAAGACAAACTTACGGTGCAATTTATTTTGTTAAAAAATCTTGATTTTAAAATTTTAATAATTAGACTAACAATGTTTAACTGATTTATATTAGCTTTAAGCGTAAAGGAGGTCAGTCAACATATTTATTAGAAATGTATGAGAGATAAGTGTAATTTACCATTTCTATTTCTCCCACACCATAAATATTTTTCCAAAAGTTAATTTACTCACCGAAAGTGTATAAATACACCTTTAATACAAATCGGAATACAAATTGATTCGGAATCATCTGATGTACGTGAAATTTATATTATTTAAAAAAAATATTCACCACCACCCAATAGACGATGGGTAATATTTCAAAAAGTGTATCGATATTCGTAAACGATATATTAATATCTATGAATATACTTTAATATCCGTAAAATATATATTGATATTAATATTTATTTGACATATATTTTGTTCATCTTCTAATGAGAATTACTATTTATATGCATCAAATAATTTGAAACACGCATCAATATTTGAAATAACGTGGGCATGAACCAAAAAACAGGTCGGTCACGCTGGAATTGCCGCCCAAAATACCGGCAAAAGCCCCGACCAAGTTGCTGACAACACAGACCTTCTCAGCCTCCAACGTCACCGCCACCTCCCTCCTTGCTAATCTTCACGTGCTCCTTTAAAATTCAGGGAAAAAAAGTTAGCAATAATACTCTGAAAAACAGCCCAGAAGACCCACTACCCCAATCCAATCCCTCTCCCCACCACCCCCGGGCAGCTTTCGAATCGGTTCGGGTAGCCAAAGCTGCCAATCATACATTGCCACGTCAAACTTCAACTTCTTACGTAGCCTTTTCGGGCAAATTAACCGGCTGTATTAATAGTCGATACCAATGTTGCATAATTCGAAAGCAAAGGTTCTTACTTTACTTTTTTATAGTCTTCTCGCTCATACCCACTCTCTCTCTAACCTTGAAATATTCTCTCTTCTTCTTCTTCTTCCTTAGATATTGGAGGTTTGTCGAGTATTCACTGAGTGAATTCTGATATTTCTATCTATATAAATTCTGGGTTTCTTGAGAAATTATCCAGAAATGGATGACGAGTATGCTAAGCTTATCAGGAGGATGAACCCACCCAGGTACCATCTTCACCTCTTTTCTCATTATTTTTTTCCCAATTCGATCTGTTTCTTGACTCTGAATTTGTCTCTTGGAGATCTTAGGGAGCTTGTATTGTGTTTATGCTCTTATAATTTGAATCTAAATCCTAGTGGAAGCAATTTCTCTTTTGAAATTCTATCCAAGTTTTTCATATCCAGCTTGTCAGCCAAATTTTGTTTAGATTTTGATTCTCTGGTTGTATTTAGTGAGAATGAAATATTGTTGTTAAGACTTTTAAGGGTGTTTCTGTTGATTATTTTGTTTTTAAGATTCTTATGCTGTGGATCATCTGCATATGTTTTTGGAGTGAAAAATAACAAAATTAATCCCCATTAGCGCAAAATCTTTAATTTCATTTTTACCTTCCCCTTCCTATTTTCAATCATCTGGGTGATGCAAAGTTGTGATTTGAGACTGATCTGTGCTTCAAAATACATTAAAGCTTGACCTTTTTCTTGATGAACCTTACTTAATTTTACTATCTGATTTTCCTTCTCGGTGGGTTTAGGTGAAAAGAGTATGTTCTTAAACTGATTTTTGCCGCTTGTTGTTGCAGAGTTGTAATTGATAACGTTACTTGCAAGAAGGCAACTGTTATCCAGGTATGCCATAGGCCTTCAGCTTTGCAAAAATATGGCTAGAATTTTTGACTAGTTGAATTGGCTTGAATCTTACTATCTGGGTCGAACTAAATTCATATAAAAAGAAAGATGTGGGGCTGTCGGGTTTGGATCGAAATGGAATCTCTGAAAACAGTATTAGACTTGTTCTGTTGTGATAGAGACCGGAGGTGGTCTATCTTTTTGTCTACTACGTCATCAATGGATACTGTATGTGTTTTAGGTCGATAGCGTCAACAAGCAGGGGATTCTCCTGGAAGTTGTACAAGTTCTTACTGATTTGAACCTTGTTATCACAAAGGCATATATCTCATCTGATGGGGGTTGGTTCATGGATGGTATGGTTTATTCTTCTGTCCTCTTTAATTTGGGAAAAGAATTTACAGGTTTTGGCGCCCCCCCCCCCCCCCCCCCCCCCCCCCCCCCCCCCCCGCACACCAAACCAAAACATACACACAAAACAACCCATCCTATTGTTTCTTATATATTCTCTGCAAAATTTGATTTTTCAGTGTTTAACGTGGTTGATCGAGATGGGAATAAAATCAGAGATGAAGGGGTTATTGCTTATATTCAGAAGGTATCTGGCTTGTTTTTGTAGTTCTTTCTTGATTCAGCTCACAAATTTAAACAGCATATATACAGTAATTTGCTAACGGTATCAGATACCATGGCCTGATTTCACGTAGTTTCTTGTATTGATTCTGACGAGTGAATTTCATCAGTTGACTGAGAAAGGATAGAAACCCACCCATGAGAAGAGGTTTTAAATAGAATACGAACAAGATAAGAGGGTGCCCTAATCTATTAGAGATATATGTTTGGCGAAATTAGTCATAGTAATAGAAGGGCATGTCATCGTTTTCAGATTTAGTCTTTTGTGTTGCACACCCAAATGATGAGAGTTGTAGGACGGTTGATTTAGTAATGGTAGGAAGGAGGACCAACCCGACTAAGTTGAATAAAGAAGGGTTCCTCTATAGAATAACACATGTTCCTCTATCTGTAGGGAAACCCCTTCTAACCCCAGCATAAGCAATAGAATCCTAGGCAACTTGCGACCCGTGAACCCCCTGTTCTAAGGGAATCGTAGAGATCCAAAGCATATACGAGGCATTTAACTTGGAGAACTTTGGAGACGGGCACTTATGTTCCAATCTAAATTTCTGCAGTTGCACAGAATTTGTTCTCTTGAGATGTCACGAAAAACTCATTACCCATGTTACCTTTCGTTTTGCAGACACTTGAAAATGATTCCTTCTTTCTTTCCCCATTGAGAGGGTCTGTTGGGGTGATGCCTTCTGAAGAGCATACCTCTATTGAACTGGCTGGTACTGATAGGCCCGGTTTGCTGTCTGAAGTTTGCGCGGTTCTTGCTAACCTTCGTTGCAACGTGGTAAACGCGGAGATATGGACGCACAATTCTAGAGCTGCAGCTGTAGTTCATGTCACGGATGATTCCACTGGATGCGCGATAAAAGACCCAAACCGGCTCTCAACAATAAAAGAATTGCTCCGCAATGTTCTTAAGGGGAATAATGACTTAAAGACAGCAAAAATGACACTTTCACCGCCAGGGGTCATGCATAGGGAGAGGAGATTACATCAGATGATGTTTGATGATCGAGACTACGAAAGGAACGAAAGAGCAGAACCCGGTAGAGTTGTGGATAAGAGTTTAAGACCAAATGTGTCCGTGATCGATTGTATTGAGAAGGATTACACGGTGATTACTATGCGGTCCAAGGATCGGCCGAAACTCCTATTTGATACTGTGTGCACTCTGACTGACATGCAATATGTTGTCTTTCATGGTGTAGTTAGCACTGGGAGAATGGAAGCCTTTCAGGTATGGATCTTTCTTACCTTTTTTTTTGTTTGTAACCACTGTTTGAAGGATGTGTTTGGATGAAGGATTTGTGGAGGGATCTACAAAGGAACAAAAAAGTTATAGGGAAACCAAAGAAAAAGAAATTTAGCTCCATCACTTCATTACTTCTTTTCTTTAACCAGTTTATCCATGTATCATCTTCAAATGTAGCTTTATCGTTAGATGTTGTGATTCTTCTATAGCCTTAGTGAATACAGGGACCAAAGGGGGCGAGGACCTTCTGCTCTCTCTCCTTTTACCCTTCACTCCATAAATCTTTACAAAACCATGATCCAAGACAACTACTAACTCAAGGCGGTCAAGGGGTTCAGCAATTCCAAAAAATTAGCAACTGGGTAACTGTTGTTAACCTCGAGGGGTGTCCTGGTGTTTAGGAGTCTTATACTAGGTGCACCCCGTATAGGCCATTTGGCATGAAGTATAGCTGCGGAGACTGTTTGCATCAGGTTGTAAGTGGAACGTAACCTCCCTGCTTCTCTGCCTAAAAGGAGGATAATCGCACAGCTCCCTTGTTCCGCTACTATGGAAGAAAACTTCATCCTTCTTTCTTGATAAAAAGGAAAAACTTCGTCTTGATTTGTATTGTACACTGGTCTTAACTATTACTACTTTCATCATCTAATTTGACAAAGCTTATATTTTTGGGTTGAAGGAATACTATATCAGACACGTTGATGGACTCCCTATAAGCTCAGAGGCTGAGCGTGAACGCGTTATCCAATGTCTTGAAGCAGCCATCGAGAGACGAGCCTCTGAGGTATAGTACTAACTTCTCTTGAGGCAAAACATAATTTTAACCCAATAGGTGCACGGTTAAATGGGTGTTCTTCATTGAGCAGGGACTTGAGCTTGAACTATGCACAGAAGACCGCGTTGGACTCCTCTCTGACATCACAAAGATATTCAGGGAGAACAGTTTGTGCATTAAAAGAGCAGAAATTTCCACGAAAGACGGAAAAGCCGAAGACACTTTCTATGTCACAGATGTGACAGGGAACCCGGTCGACACCAAAACCATTGATACGATTCGACAAGAAGTCGGACAATCAGCGTTGCGTGTTAAAAGGAATTCGTGTCCTTCACCAAATCCTCCTCAAGAGACAGCAATGAGTTTCCTTTTCAGTAACTTATTCAAAGCTCGAACTTTCCAAAACTTCAAATTGATCAGATCCTACTCTTGAGCTACTCTCCCGGATGTATAGTTTCCAGAAGTAGAACATGTGCAGCAGATATGTCAGCTATTTAGACAACATGAAGAAAACTGTAGAAGATACTATTACATAATACTGTAGTCTGTAAATAGGGACCCCTCCCTTCAGCTTGTGAATGGAAGAAACAAGAAGCCTCCCTCGTACTGTAGATATTACTGAGGGGTCTAATTTATGTACATCTTAATGTGCTGTAAGTATTCTGTGTGTAGAGTTATTACAATATTCAGATTTTGCAGATAGTTGATATCTATGAAAAATAGTAAATTTTGTTTGTAAGAAGGTAACCTTTGTATATATATACGTGTTCGGGCAATTTTAGAAGGATTGTAAATTTTTTTGTAGTGCTATACTCTTCCATATTCTTGCCATTTGCTTCTGCTCCGGCCACCCCTTGAAAGCTCACCCCGCACCACCTACCCCTTGTGTTTTCATTGAGAAAAGCCTCTCAACTGGTTTTAACAGGTCAAAGGTTCCATCCATCGGTATATCCATCAGCCAATCATGTACTGACCTAAGAGCGCCTCTTTCACTCTTTGTGGACATTTCAGGTTTTTCTCCCAGATTGTGATCACATAGGTCAGCGATGTTTATGAATTCTCACCATGGAGAAGTTAAGTGAAATGCACTGGACAAACACAGCCATCGAAAAGGAAGATATAGGAAACCCATTCAAATTGGATGGCCAAGGTTTTGAGCTGGTAATGTGAGAACAGTTAAAACACTGGATTGTTGGTTTTTCTGAACTGATATATAGATTGATTCATCCAAGTTTAGATTCAGTCAAGAAGACGAGAATGGTCCAATATTTTTCCAAGAATGTGCAAGGGGAATTGAAAGAGGTTCGATTGCAGCTTCGTTTCGAAGCCAGTTCCTTCATCAAACAGGGACCGAATCAACTATAGCGCAACAATCTAACACTGAGTCATGAATTCCTCATCGGAGAAGTTACGTCTCAGAGCGATAAGATTCAATAGGGTATCACGTACCATCTAGGAGCATCTTGTTTACCTCGACAATCTCTTACTCCGTGGCTTCTTCCTTTCTAGCTGAACTCGACTTACTTACCAAACCCTCACACACTCTTAAAACTCCTATATTTTTACTTGCAAAGCTCTACGCTCCACTTCACTAAAAGACTAACTATACGCTTATACTATACTCATGAAAAAACCAAGCAAAAAGATGAATCTCAACAAGCTGGGAGATCGATTCAAACTTATTAAAGCACTAAGTCAACTGTACCATTTATCCAATGGATTTTGAAGTAACTAAATTAACCATTTGTGACACCCAAGATTAGCTATGGGTTCTTGCACGTGAATAACGGCAAATGCTTCAAAAGGTGATGGGCGAACAATAGAAATTTAACTCACTCAAGATGAATTTATAATCTAGTGTCTTGAATCTTGATCCACTTAGCTACATTCATCCCTACCCCGCACATGTTTATAGAAAACATATTGCTCTATTGTTCTAATGGATTGTTGCGACATTTTCTAATACTAATATTGCATCTTCTACAAAACAACACTTTTTTATTTTTTAGAAGTTTTGTGCACATTGATTTAAGTGTAAAGATCAGAACAAATATATTATGAATTTTACAATGCAAGTAGAGCCTACAAAGTAATAAGTATTCGACGATTGTTGATATATCTATATTCGAATTGAAATATGTGAATGTAGCACTTTTTGTTTTTATGTGCTGAGCAATACTAAAATGCCCCTTTATATAATCTGGCCTATCATAAGATGGCGGGAGATATAACTACCTCTCTCTCTCTCTTTGTTTCTCCCGATGATACAGGTAGCGAATCAAATAAGCCGAGCTCTCATCTCCGCATCAAAACGTTCACTCCCGGCCCGGAAATGGTCTCCTTCGCTCGAGCAAACCCTCCACCAACTCGGTTGCCGCAACTCACTAACACCCTCACTCGTCGCCCGAGTCATCGACCCTTTCCTCCTCAAGCACCATTCTTTGGCTCTGGGTTTCTTCCACTGGGTCTCTCAACAACCCGGATTTTGTCACACCTCCATTACCTACCACGCCATTTTCAAATCTCTCTCTATCTCCCGCCATTTTAACGATATGGACAAGCTCTTGAAGCAAGTCCGAGCCCAAAAGATCAATCTTGATCCTTCCGTGTATGGTTCGATTATCACTTCACAGATTTTAGGGAAGAGGACCCTTGAGGCGTTTACAATTTTCAATGAGGTTAGTTCCCTGAACTGGGTTTTGGGATCTGATATTTGTAATTCGCTTCTAGCTGCTCTGTCTTCTGATGAGTACATCGGTTATGCACGCAAAGTTTTTGATGAAATGATTCTAAGAGGTGTTAGCATGACTACACTTGGGTTTGGTGTGTTTGTATGGAGGTTTTGTAGAAATGCTGAAGTACATGAGACTTTGTGTTTGTTAGACGATGTTAGGAAAGATGTTTCGGGGCTTAATGGGTCGATAGTTGCGGTTCTGATTGTTCATGGACTTTGTTTGGAGTCTAGGGTGGCAGATGCTTTCTGGGTAATGGATGAACTGAGGAAAAGGGACTGCAAGCCTGATTTCATAGCTTATAGGATTGTTGCAGAAGCATTTCGGTTGATGGGAAGTATTGTTGAGGTGGAGGTGGTCTTGAAGAAGAAGAGAAAATTTGGGGTAGCACCAAGGGCTAATGATTATCGTGAGTTTATTTTTGCTTTGATTTCTGAAAGACGGATTTGGGAAGCTAAAGAACTGGGTGAAGTTATTGTGAGTGGAAATTTCCCAATTGAGGAGGACATGCTCAATGCTTTGATGGTATCAGTGTCGACTATCTATCCCTGTTCTGCAATGTTGTTTTTTAAGTTCATTGTGGGAAAGGAGAGAGTTCCTAATCTTCTTACACTGAGCAATTTGAGTCGGAATCTCTTAAGGCACGGCAAAATTGAAGAACTCTTGGAGGTTTTCCAGATTTTGTCCACCAAAGAGTACTTCTCGGATATGGCAAGTTACAGTGTGATGGTTTCATTTTTTTGCAAGGCTGGGAGGGTAAAAGAAGCTTATGAGGTTCTTCAGGAGATGAAGAAGAAAGGGTTGTGTCCAGATGTATCTTTGTACAATTATCTTATGGAGGCATGCTGCAGAGAAGACCTACTTCGTCCCGCTAAAAGGCTGTGGGATGAGATGTTTGCGAGTGGGTGTGGTGGAAATTTGAAGACTTACAACATCCTCATCAGCAAGTTTTCCAACAGAGGTCAGGTTGAAGAGGCTCAAAGGCTCTTTTGTCACATGTTGGAGAAAGGGTTAGTACCTGATGCTATGATTTACACATCCCTCCTTGAAGGGCTTTGTAAGGAAAAAAAGATTGAAGGTGCTCTTGAAGTCTTTGACAAGTCTGTCGAACAGGATGCCATGTTAGCACGATGCATATTGAATACATTTGTCCTCTATCTTAGTAAAGAAGGTATGTTTTGGGTTCAAGTACAGAGGTTATTTACTGTATGTTTCTTATATGTCTCGTATACTTGGGCAGTTTGTTACCAAATATCCTGCTAACCTATTTGCTTCATTATGATCTTTGCAGGTCATTTCCATGCCGCTTCTAGGTTACTCTGTGGTCGCGCTTCTGATGTTGGACAATCAGGCTCTCATGTCATCTTGCTGAAATGCCTACTTGAGGCTGCAGAGATCCCCATTGCAATTGAACACATAAAATCAGTTGGAAAGATTTCAGCTTCAATGTGGCAAGCAATATACAATGAACTTTTAGCATCACTTTCATCTTTGTCAAAGGCAGAGCCCCTTTTACTGTTGCTTCAAGCAATGCAGGAGAGGTGTCCAACTCTAAGTTATGATTCTTCGTCATTGACTTCTGAGAAAGTGTGATCAGCATTCGAAGATTTGAAGGTCTTTTCACTGTTAATGCTGTGATGGTCACTTATTATTTGTTACCAATGAAGCTTCTGAGCAGGTACTTCTCCTTCCATACTAGGAGATTCCTTAATAATGCCTGGATGGGATCAATACCATATCGTGTAAATGTGTTCTCTAGGACATAACTTTCTTCCTGTGTGGAATATGGGAACACGTGATGCATTATAGTCTTCGTTGTATGTGCATTGTGCGCTCTGTTAGACACTCTGGAGAACCGACACACCTAGGAGGTTTCCGTATTCATGTCGGATATACGGGAACACGAAACACGCCAGGGACATGCCAAAAGACATATGGGACACACCATGTGATGTGTTCATTATTTGTCTTTTTTATGGTGAGACATGCTAGGGCCACGGCGGGGCCACACGTGGTAAACATCGGGTTGACTTTTCGAACTTCTAAAAACTTTTTTGGAGTAGGTAAATAACTTCAAAACTAGTGGACCAAAGTATAATATAAAACATATGTATGTATATAAGCATACATTGCCGGTTGATAACACATTTGATAGGAGCCCTAGTCTAAATAACACATTCTAACCTAAATATTTAGTGTTTACAAAAAATTGCCATGTCCCCTGCCTTGTTTGTGTCCCTATTTTTTGAAAAGCTACAGTTCAGTATCTGTGTCCGTATTTGTATTTGTGTTTGTGTTTGTGTCCATATCCCTATCCATGCTGCACAGGTTAGACATAACATCATATAGTCCTTCCATGGTTATGATCACAAAGTAGTACACAACCCTCTGTATTGGTGCCTCTGTTGAGTTGCCTACTTTTGTCATAGTGAATATACATTTACCTTCACTTTCTTCCGTTGTCGCATTTTACAAAATTAATTGTGTTTCAAATGGTACTGTGTTCGTTTGAGTGTTTCTGAAATGATTTTTGGGAAAAAAACTCTGAAATGCTGTTTGGTGTAAATGTTTCAGAAAAAATTTAACTCTTGAGAGTTAAATTTTTTCGGCGTTTTCGAGGTGCTCTCTTTCTTTCTCTTCTTTTATAGAGAGATGAAATTGTTTAGGAAAGAAAGAGAAGTGTTTGGAAAAAGATTCCCAAACAAGTTTCCAAAACATTTTCAGAAAATTTTCAGAAAATATTTTGGAAACTTCTAAACGAACACAGATAAAAGAGGCTGTGGTATCATGCTTGCCCTGATTGTTTAGCGTAAATTCATCTGATTCTGTCTCTTTGATGGCATTTGACAGGATCAAATTAACAGAAATTTTTATACAATTCTTGTTGCTGTTTTCATCTACAAGCTCAAAAAACAGCTACCGCCTACCAAACCTCTCATATTTTGTATTTGTGGGCATTATGCAGCTGCCCTGTATATTGGAAGGCGCTCTGCTTCATCCTCTATTTCCGGAGACATGTCTACTGTGAAGTCTTTTGCATCCCAAACAATAGCGTGCTGTTGCACCACCAATATGCTGGTTTTGCTATGGAAATCTTCTGAAGCCAATATGTTGCCTAGTGCTCCCAATTCCTTCTCCTCATCCCAACCTGTGAGACCGAATACGAGTGGGGACTGTGCATCATGGCGTCTTCCTACAATGATAAGTTCATAATTGTTTTCCATGGATTGCAGCACTGCAACAGTCCCTGGTCCATCCTTTGCCACCTCTTCTATGTACTTGACCCGATAATTACCAGCCATATTGAGTCTAAACTCACTCACCACATCATTGTCCAACTTTCTCGCAGTGCAATTGTCACTGGTAACACTCCCATTCTCAAGAAGACGAACCACCGTTATGTTAATGTTTGGGTGTCTGACCATTCGTGCCCCTAAAGTCAATGCCTCCCTATCATCTGCTCCACCCAAGAAGAGGATAGCTACACGATAAGAAGACCAAGTTGCCAATATGGGCCTTGAGCTGTGAAGTAGCCCACGGTTAATGATAATTGCGACAGAGCAAGGTGCCATATCTAGGATGTTATCATTCATAATCTTAATCCCTTTCTTGAACTTCTCCCAAACGTCTGTAATGGTGTACCTTTTGTGGAACGGAAGTACTATAAGGGAAGCTTTTTTGTCAAGTGCCGTTATGCAAATTTCGTCATGCATGGTTGCATAAGGCGATATTGCAGTAAATGAACGCACTGTGACAACACCGTTGTAGCTTTGCTCAAAGAGTTTGAATGCATTGACAATGCTTTTCGACAAGTAGTCCTTTGAAGAGGGCCTCTTGGAGAGTTTGTGGGGGATTAGGAGGGGGTTGGATAGGCCGACAAGCTCAACCAGATGGAGGGCATAAACAGCAAGTGGGCTTCTTGCCGAGGGATTGATGGCTTCTAGAAGGCAGATCGTGGTGGGAACATCCTCTTGGTCGTGTATGCAGGCTACTACTCGGAGCTCAGAGTTGTCTCTTAAGTGCATCACAGTCCTGTTCTCGTAGACTGCATATCTCCTTGAAGGATTATATAGATATCTTATGACTTGTGTTGTAATTGCAAGTAGCATTGCCATGGATGTGCACATGACCACGAATGATTTATGGTCTACTGCCTACAAGCATTTCACACGGGTCGATAACTCTGCATGTAAAGCATAAACTGCAGAGACCGAATGTGTGTGTGTCTGTGTGCATGGTGCATGATGAATTTCAGACATACCTTTGCTTTCTTCATCATCTTAAACATCCCGAGCTCAAGAACACCCTGGACGTTCATGACAAGGCCAAGTAAGACGGCATCCTTGGAGGGTATATTGCAGTAGAGTGAAGATACAAGGGCTCCTACGAACTTCCCCACCCAAGCAATGAAGATGATGTATTGAACAACCAGGTAGCTTTTGTAGTCAACCGAGAAAATATCCGTCACCAACCCAGTTTCGACGAAGTAAATTGGCATAAATAACCAAGAGTTGACGAGTCCAAGCTTCTCTACCAAAGCTGACCCCAAAGGCGGTCCCGAGGGTATTGCCAAGCCATAAAGAAGAGGTCCATAGCAGATGTTTAGACCACTGGCTTGACTGGCAAACGCAGCCACCAAGACTCCCACGGATACGACGTATATGAACTCCTCGGGTAATGACTCTCCCCTTGTTTTCCTTTTTAGTATCGACATGATCATAGGCCTAACGACTGCAAAAATGACCAATGCCATGGCAAAACCGATGGATGAGGTCTTTAACATCGCGAACTTCTCTCTAGATTGTTGATTCATTAGAATGGTCAATGTGATCAAGCAAAAGCCAAAAAGGTTACTTGCTATTGAGCAAGACAGTGCCAATCGCCCAAACTCCGAGTTGACCATCTTTTGTTCGGTGAGGTATTGAGCCATAGTTGGGAACGAGAGCACAGACTCTGAGGTTGCCACGACGTGAAGAGAGCTTGCGGTTTCTGGCTCTAAGGTGATTTTACCCGTTACTAGGAACGAGCAAGAGATGCTAAGTACCAAAGCTAGTGCAACTGTCGAACCTCCGAT
The DNA here is from genome assembly GCA_019985065.2 of Arctostaphylos glauca. NCBI lineage: Eukaryota > Viridiplantae > Streptophyta > Magnoliopsida > Ericales > Ericaceae > Arctostaphylos > Arctostaphylos glauca. The sequence goes on from JAHSPW020000008.1 coordinate 30,872,634, forward strand.
GATGACTTCCCTTTTCTTGATTTTCTTCAGTATCCACGGATCTGTTTGTACTCCGATCAAGAAGAAGTAGAAGATGAAGCCAAATGTTGCAAATGCGTCAAGAACTATGAATCCTCTCAAGGGAAAGAATTGCTCTGTAAATCCACCTATTCGACCCAGGATTGAGGGACCTAAAATTAACCCACCCTGATAAAGATCATACGCAAATGCAGATATTGTCAATACCAGTACCCACTTCCCTGTGTTTCCTGAAAAGCAAAAAGAAGAAACATGTGTGGAAAATTGAATCAAGACGAGCGTACTAAAATCTGTGGAACCATGCTGGGTTCGCCGAGAGGCTTGAGAAGGCGGGAAAGGAAGAGGATGACGAGAGAAGCAAGAGAGAGCTGCACCAGGAGGAGAGAGAAAGAGTAATTGAGAGGCGCGTAGCCATAAAAAATGCCTCTGGAATCAACCTTTCCAATGGACATGCAGATGGTTGAGAAATTGTCCTCCGGAGGATGATGATGGAGTGCAGCATAAGATGCTATGTCTTCGGGTTCCATTACCATGGAACCCATTTCTGGCTTCTCTCCCTGCCCTCTCAGGCCTTCTCCCTCCGCCAAGAGAGAGAGAGAGAGAGCCAGAGAGGAAGGAAAAGGGGGTTGTTTTGAGTTTGGACCACAGGTAGGAAAAATGACAAGCGTAATGAAATGCATACACATCTCAGGGTATGACGATGGCCAACTACTTTATCTTCTTGCCACCATATTCTTTATTTGGCTGTATGACCCCAGGATTTGTGGAGGGACTTTACTTTTGATGATTTTAGCCATTTCATTGATCATAGCATATGCTCCTACATATGCGTCTTATATCTAAACGCTATATAATAAGAATCAGTTGGACTTCAAATTGGTGTCAGATTTGTTCCAATTTTAACGAATTTACCCCAACAATAATATCTTACTTCATTTACAAAATGTGGGTAAACATGCAATTTCGAAAAAAATACTTACCCTCTGTCTTTTACGTGTATTAGATGTGTAGATAGATTTTAGGTACATAGTTTCCCAGTACGCATGAAAAGGCAAAACAAACTAAACTAAAAGAGACAAAACTTCGGTGGCTTATCTATGAAGCAATTCCAAAACTTGTGTTATTCGTTAGTGAGAAGCACCATAAGACATAAATATGATTGCCAATGGATAGGATATAGCACAAAAAAAGATCAAGAATGCTATTCATTGACATACGGAAAACATAGTTTATCAATAACTCTTAACGCAAGCAAATTATTTATAAGCTGACACATATGTATGAAGATACATTTCAACATTTACTTGTTGAAGTAACCAGTGGTATGTACATTGATTTAAGTTTAAATACAACATCGTTTCTTGTTTAGTCATTATTCATATAAAATAATTTTTCCTGTAGGTTCACAATGCCTTCAAGAATGCTATTCATTGATGATATAAATCTAGAAACTAGAAATTGGGCAATTGAAGTAATGGTGATTGAAAAAAGTTACCCAAAAAGTGGTATAAATCGCCGCAAGATCTATCTAAGGTTGGCATTGCTGGATGCTAACGTGTAAATGGGTTAAAATATTGTAAAAATAGGCATGTTGTAAATGCTTGTAAATAAGCTATGTTTTTAAGTATGTTGGAACTGCTTATAATGTAAGAGACGTTGACAGTGAGTTGTAGTATAACGTCTTCAATTTTGGCAAAGTATTCTTTCTTCTACATTCTACTAAACTGATGTTTTTTGGAGCCTTATTACAGGCCTTTTCTTTAGTTTCCACTTGCTTTTGGTGGTTTTTTCTCATGTTTTCCTTTTTACCCTTTCCTTTGGCTACTTGCTTTCAATTGGTTTTTTGTCCATTTAATCTCCTTTAATATATTCTTCTTTGCTAATTAAAAAAACAAAATTATACTTACTATAATGAGCATGAAATGGCGTGCAGCGCACATATATTTCTACACTAGTCATAGTATAACATCGGCTTCAAGTTCAATCTTTGGAGATGGGAAATTGTTGATTATACATTGATCATATACTTTTTAAATAATCATATTGTAATTTGAGAAAGTAGATATCAAACCACCAAATGGATAAAATAACGGTCCTATGTTCAAGCTAATGATTAAATGATTAAACGGGATCTAAATTTATCTGCATATGATATTGATGATGATGTCCACTCCTAGCTCGATGCATCCTTTAAGTGAGTTAGGGGGCAATTTTGTATAGTATAGGAGAGGTGCGGCTGGTAGCCGGTGAATAATAAGAACTATCCAGGCAAAGTTAATGAGCCGTGTAATAGGAGATTATTTTGCACGTTTCAGGAGGCACTTTAATCCGCAGTCGACACCCGACAACCATCGTCAAACTAATACATATTATATTTAGTACTTTAGGTGCTTTTGTTGCATATAATGTAAATCTCGTACCTCATCAATTCCAACGAGCCAATCACTTTAAAACATTGAATATTATTTGATATTTTATATAATATTTTATCAAATTTTCTTGTATTTTCTTACTTATTTCAGCAAGCATGACCAAACAACTACAAATATCTGAATCAATATATTAAAAAAATAAAACTACTCAAGGCGATAAGAAACTGTCTTTTTTAAAATTAAAAAAAAAAAGACACCTTTAATGAACTTTTTAAAAATTTTGGTCATGAATTTTTACTACTAATTTCTTTTATCAAGATAAATAAGATCACAAAACTTTAACACAAATTTTATAAAAATTCCAAAAAAGATAAAATAAATAATGACAATAATAACCGCAAAATTCAACCCGAAAAGAGCCCAACATGAAATTGATCGAATTTTCTCCCGTTAACTTACTACAAACAGAGAACATTATGCAACGACAATACTTTCAAGAGATATAGCCAGATAACCCTAAACTCATACATTCAGCATCCCATTGAATTGAACATGACTATCCTCAATAAAAATCAAAAATCAAAAACAAAAACTAGGCAGTTATAATGTGGATAATAAAGAACCAAAAATGAGGATAGAAGCAAGTCCTTGAATGGCTTCATCCTATAGGAAGCAGGACCCCTGTACGATTAGCTCTCTCAGCCCATCCTTTGAGCAACTTCCTTGGCAAGAAGCCTCTCTTTGGCCTTGGTTTTGGCTTGGGATTTGGAACCCATGATACCACCACCCCACTTTTTCCTATACTCGTCGTACTTGTCGTTGAAGTTGGCCTAAAACCACAAAAGGACACCAATACAATTGGATTACTATAAGCACTAACAGCACAAGATATAAGCCAATCAATTTATGAGAGATTAAATCTTGCACCACCTTGATAGCCTCCAAGATTCTGCTGAACTCCAACTTGTCTTCGTTCTTGACAGTGGTCAAACACAGAACTGCTGCAGTTTTCTGGTGGACAATCTGTCGGGAAAGCTTATATAAGTTAGAAACAGATATGGTGACTTACAAACAAACAAGATTGCATCCTACTTACAGTTCCCAATCGAGCTTTTCCTTTTACAATGCAGTATGGGATCTCCATCTTCCTGCACAATGCAGGAAGCCAGACGACCAACTCTATTGGGTCCACGTCATGAGCAATAACAACCAATTGTGCTTTGTTCTGCAAGAAATGTAATTTTGATAGCTGTTACTCAGCACAGAAGCCAAAGGCAGGGTACCATAGTCTTCAAGAGAGGATGTTTAACAAAAGTAACACCGAACCTGCTCAATGAGGTAGGTGACATGGTTGAGACCATATTTCACCACAATAGGCTTTTTAGCCTCGATAGGTTTTCCTTCAGTCTCAGCCTGAGCCCTTTTCAGAAGGCGCTCCTTTTTTGCTGCTTTATCCTCGGGCCTGTACTTGAGAAGCATCTTGAAGAGATTCGTTGCTGAAATTTCGAGAGAGAGAAGCGTGAGTTGCACTCAACACAAAAGAAATTGAACTTATTGGAAGAAAAAAATATCACACATTTAAGAATAGTTTCATAAAATGGTCTTGCGGTATAAATACATGGTTACATGCATCAACTGGGACATTAGGCCACAAGCCAAACCCGATAACCTTGTTTACTGAGGACATTTAATGATTCAGCATTATTTTTTGTGGATACAAGGAAAAAAAAAGGAAAACCTAACCCGAGAATGTAGTCCTTTACAAGGTTAAAACTTTAACATAGTTTACAAAACTCAAAACTCAAAACTCAAAACTCAATACAGCTATTTTAACAAAGATAATGCCCACACAATGAAAATTTAGAAGATAAAATAATTATGACACGTCCCTCAAAATCCAGATTTGTGATAAGCATAATTTGTGGAAATTCAGATTAGTATTGAGAGTATAGGATCAATAGCTATAGATAGGCATTTTTGTTGAGAATGCCTTTTCCGGTTTAAAGGTCCCATCTTCCCTTTCAAGAAATAGTAGCCGAGCCTAAGGAGCTCTCACAAATAGAATTGGAGTACCACGGAGAAAAGATAGTTGGATAAACAACACAGGGATCGCTCGCTCAGCAATGCTCAAACTCAATCCAGTAAAGAACCACAATAAACCACCAGACTGTTGAAAGGAGCAGCCAATTGCACAAAGGCACACCACTCCATATTCTCTTTGACGAAATGAACATATCAAAGCAAACGATCCATTCCGACAACTTCAGACCGGATTAATCCCTTTGAATTAGTCGACTTACAAGATCGATCAGGCGGGCTGGTTGGGAAGGGGTGATTAGCAGAGAAAAGAATCGCTGAGAGATAGATTCTACTATTTGGTCAGGATGAATGAGTGGCTGTGAAGCATGCTCCGGAGGAGATTGACCCTTCCCCAAGTCAGTCCAGTCAGAAAGGGGAGGGCATTAATTCTAATTCCCCATACATATTGTCCCAAATCACAAGCAGAAAACCTCATCTCTTACCAAAGAGAACCTCTTCACTCAAGTACTAAATATAGGCAACCTCTTAATTAATCCAACGTAGGATAGAAGTACAGAACCTAACTGAGAAAAAGCAATAGCTTAAAAAATAAAAACTTCACTGACAATTCTATGCAGAGCAGAGTTTATTGAGGTTTGAAATTCTAACCAAGGTTTTTGTCGAGGGTCTTGGTAAATTGATTCAAAGGTGGTGGGACCTTCAACCGCTGGTTGAGGATCCTTCTCTTCCTCTGAATCTGGACAACCTTCGGCCACTTCACGAACCTGTGCAGATCTCTCTTCGGAGGCAATGCCCCTCCTATCCCAAACTGCTTCGGACGCTTCTCAAATACCGGGTTCACTACCTTCTCCTACAAATTTGCTAAATAATCATAAAAAACGAACTTTTACGCCTACAAGTGTACTTTATATATCGCATGAATCCATACCGGTTTCTTCTTAGCTGCCGCAGCTGGTTTGACACCTCTCTTTGGAGCCTTCAATGTAGATAAAACGAAACGAACAACATATTAGAACAAAAATCGACGATCGATTTAGACAAGTTTTCGAAGAAGCATGTAGCAAAGATCATGTTGCAATACAAGTTCGAGAAATGCTATCAACAATTAAGATACTTAACTGATACACAAACCAGTTCACAGCAACAACACAGATATATGCATACATATACAAACTATGTAAAAATATCTAGAGAGAGAAAGGCCCACCATTTCTAAGAAATTTGGTATCTTTCCTCCGCTCTGCTAATAGTGTTTGCGGACGGCCACGCGAAAACCCTAACTACCGCAACGACCCCTCTTCGAGCAAGAAGAAGTGTACTGGATTATATATAAGGTATGGTGAAGTGCCCAAAAGCGACGTCGTCTTTTAACTGGGCCTCGTAGGCCACAGGCCGTAGGCCCAATCATCTTGGCGAACGGCAGCGTGAAGGCCCAGAGACTAACAACATTTAAGTGGAGAGAATATGGCCCATGTGGTATTCTTGATAAAGCTAAATACTTCTTTATGTGATTATTGGGTTAGGACAAAATATAGCACGAGAGTCGTATGATGCGAAAGTCTCATGTACGTACGGTCTTTTTGAGGAGAGTGTGATACCACCACCTATAAGGTTCGACAAACGGTCCACTGGGCTACATTCTTACTCATTTAGTCTCACACAAAGTGTGATACCACCACCTAACAGACTTGATGAGCGGTCTACGAAATTACATCTTTACTCACCTAGTCAAGGGCGGAATTAGAAAATTATTTTACCCCGGGCTAAAGATAAATCAAACTAAAAAATACACTCGACTGCAAATAATAGGACGAGCTAAAATTATTTTACATGTAAAAAAATTAAAAAAAAATCTTTTCACCTGGGCTATACCCCTAGTATAGCTCGTGTGTAGTTCCACTAGTGCACCTAGTCCATTCACATTTCTCAATTTGATCAAAAAATAAAATGCAAGTGTAGGTCGCTGATTCCACTAAATGCTCTTAGTAAAGATTGTACGATTATGTAGTAATGCCTCATATGTTTCGTCATAAAATAAATCCATCCAGTTTCTATTATTTTCAGTTGCACTCACTTTATGTATTTGATAGACCAAGGAAGGGTGTTGTGGGAAGGAAGGACCCCTAGTATTTGTTCGCCCGAATTTCTTGTCTAGCAGAAATTAATCAAGCTTCGTTTGATCTCCAATGAATCAGTTGGAGCCTATAACATAGAATATGTGTGTGATGCCATCCTTAATAGTTCAATGTTAGGGGAAGAAAAAAGACTCCAATGTCTTTTTGTCCAATAAGTAAGAGGGGGTTGCAATTAAAATACTAAGTGTGGAGAATAGGTTGGGAAGGTCGTTGATTTTCTTTAGCTTATTGGTCAACTAAAATTGCCTTATCGTGATGGAGTACCGTTTTTAGCAAACTTGGGATCTGAAACTCAATATCGATCTAGAGATAGAACTAAATATGAATTTATATCTTACTTGCAAATTGAAAGGCCACTTACATTAGCTCTTCGGTGGTTCTCGATATCAATTTACACCTTTTGTTCTATCAATTCAAGCTCAACTGTATAGGCTCTCACTTCGCATCAAAATATCAATCAACCAAATCAATCTAATCAATTGGTTCAAGGTAAATAACATAGAAAGAGGAAAGTAATGATCAAAGAAGATTTACAGGAAAGTAATGATCAAATATCTTCTTTGATTGCATGACTCCCCGTGCATGCTTTGATTCATTATTTAGATTTTGATCCGAGAGCACTACCAAAGTGTTTCAAAAAAGGAACGTGATGGATCCAATCCGACTTAGTTTGCTCTTGGCCAGAGGCAGACCTGCATGAAGATAATGCTTCCAAAATCCTGAACAAGATGATGAATGTGAAATACTTGTTCATACACCTATATTGTCACATACATCGAAATATTTATCGGTTGGCATTGGCCTGGGGGCACTAACAAGTCAGGCAATATGTTATATTCGGCAAAAAATCAGATCAAATTGACGAATATAACAATCTCATGGTTACATACGTAATTCACAAATACATACTTTGGCAAATAAAAAAAAGTTCAAAGGCAAGAAAATGAAGGAACAGCATAATGAGGAGAAGAGACAAATAATCCTAGTTTTGACACAAGGTAAGATCTATCCTGGGTGGTCTATAATTGAGTGCAGTTAAACTGTAAATGCAGAGATTAGCTCGTCTTGATTTCACAGTTATCTCCCCAGATGTGGTTCTGTAACCAGGAACATTGCAGGAAGAAGACGTGCTCCACATTAAGCTTGCCCTGCAGGAAGACTGGATTGCCTTATCTCTTGCACATTCAATCCCATCTACAGATGGTATTTCCAACCTATAAACTCCATACTTGTCTGTAGTTCTATTCGCCGAGAACTCAATCTCTTCTGTGGTTCTTGGAGATATTGCTTTGAATTTGCAGTCTATTCTAACTTCTGCACCTGCTTATACAAAAGGGAAAAACATGAGGCTCTATTGTCCAACTATATAGGACACGGGGACCTGCGTAGCATATTGAATGCCAAAACGATGCTGTTTCGATACACAGGTTCCCGGTTCCAACTATGTAAGAAAAAGATGAGGGAAAAGAAGTTAGAAGGAGGAGTTTTGGGTATTTGAGATTGAAACCTGGTAAGAAGTAGCTGTTCCTGGAGAAGGAGTTGTTGGAGCAGGTGTCACAATAAACAATACCCATAACAGTGATTTGGGGGTTGGTTTTTGTTGGTTCAACTTCAGAGAAGAGTGACAGAGCTAGAAAGGAAGAAAGTATAAAGAGAAATATTGCTGAATCCATAACAACTAAAATAAATAAACTATTTGAAAATATTCTTGTGAACCAATAGCTAGTTCTTGATTTGCAGGTGAAAAGTCATGGGCATGTGTGGTGTGGGTAGTGAGTTGTAGTTTGTGGAGTACTAGCAACTTGAAGCAGAAGGGTGGAGAAGCTTTTTAACTTTTTTTGTTATGATCAGAACAAAACAAAGACATGTGAGTGTCCTTTGGCAGATAGTGGGTAGGTGTGTTATATGAGCAGAGGGTGATGGAGAAAGACTAGCTGCTTTTGCCATATTTATAGTGGGGTGGGGGAGTTTTTAATTAAGAGCCTTGAGCCTCCTTGGTATGTAGCTTTTACCCAAAAATACTTGGGTAGTTTTAAACCTCTTAATTGTTTGGGTGCATATATATTTTGCTCACTTTGAGAAGAAATAAAAGATTGTAGATTTTAACTAAGCTCACAAAGATAGACTCGACGAATTAAGCAGATCGGGATATCAACGCTTATCTCATTAATGAATGGCACATGAGTTACACTTAACCTTTACTCTCTCGATTGCATGATCACAGAAAATTGATCTAACCAAGTCCCCCCTCAATAAGAGTGCAAAAACTTGTTTACAGTTGAACCAAGAAGGGATGGTTTATCAAAACAAAAAATAGAGGACCAGGCAACTTAATGAAAGTGGGCCTGGCCTATTCTATTTTAGCTCCGTTAGGTTTATATAGGAGATTGACGAGGACTGAAGTAGGCTACTATGAGACACAAAAAAATCTTCTTTCTAATAAGATTTGATTCATAACTATTACATGTTCAAGGCCTAATATTGAAATTATTTCAGATGGCTGTATTTAGGAGGGGTTGCTCTTACTTGAAACAATGGGGGTAATTGAGTGTTAGCGAAGTTTCACATCGCATAGGTGGCTCCATTGTTCATTGTTTATAAGCCTTAGACAATTCTCTTCTCTCAAGGCATCTTTCGAGATGAGCTAGGCTCATGGATTCTTAACATCGTGTCAGAGCCAAATTTAGGCCTTTCATGTGGGGTCTTCTCTATGCTGACTCTTCGCCCTCTCTTCTTCCAAGCTTCGCGTGAAGTAAGGTTTTAGCGAAGTTTCACATCACATGGGTGGCTCCTTCTTCCGCTGCTTAGGCAACCCTCTTCTTTCAAGACATCTTATCAAAAGCCATGAGGATCAAAATGATGTAATTTTGAGGACATAGCAGAGAAAATTACGTCGTTTTGTCTACACTACAGAAAAGTGCACTACAACTCTCCCAAATTTTTTTTGAAGTATGTGTATCTCTAGTTTTAGAAGTCATCTTAGTCTCTTAAATTTTCCTTAAATCAGTTTCTCTTTTTAGATTCTTCATTATGTAAAGCGGCGAGATTTCCATTTTATTGTTACAATGCCAATTTAGGAAGCTCGAATCACACCCTTTGAATTCAAAAGACAGATCTTGAAAAGTCTGATCCTTTTGATTGAACTATTTATGAGTGGAACCAATCTTTAAGTGAAAAAGACGGACTTTCCTCGACGTGTCAATATGACTGGAACTCAGGGATGGTGCCATTAAAACCAATCTTTTCTCAACCACCGCACCATCAATCCATTTCCTGTTGTCACAGTTCTATCAGAGTTCATGCGTTGCATGGCGCAGGAGGTTGATTAATCTTATCTCCTTTGTATTTATGTACCTCATTCCATGCCTGTGGATGTAGCAGTTTGCAAAACTCTGGCTGGGAATGAATTGATGAGGAAAATGACTTGTCACAAGCAGGATAGAAAGGAAGTAAATGAGATCACGCTGAAGAAGTTGTCTACACTTCAATTTCCAAATGGAAGGTGATAGATACTGCGAGTTAGAATCTGGACAACTTCAAGCCTATATAGATTATATTAAATTTCGAGTTGAGGCCAAATGGCATTTGACATGTATAATATGCCCAGTTGCTTCTCGTGGACTTTCGTAACCTTGCTATGCGAAAACGAGATATGCACTTGAAATATATATCCGAGTTAAGATATATATCATGAGTGATATGAAAATAGATAGAGAAATCTGTTCCTTTATTCAAGAAACAGTATTTCTAGTTTGCATGGTCTAGCCATGGAGGCAACTTATTAATAGCTAACCAAAAATTTGATAGAGTGAATGTCATCCCCTGAGAGTTAAGCACTTTGAAATGGTATTTGATAGAGAGGGTGTGGTAACTGGGAGATGTCAATTGTCTCAAAATTACTCTTATTCTAGAAATGGAATAAGTTCTAAATGTAATATAAACATTATGCTCCAACATAAGCTCTTATATGAACCTTATGTAAGTTGTCCAAACCTTATGTCAATTTCGCATTATTAACTATGCTATTAGCTTTATTTTTTGTCCTTGGTCAAACCATCAAGCGTAATGAGCAGCACTGACTGCTCTGCTTTTTTTTTATTATTATTATTTATTGGTCAAAACCCTCGAAATCTTACTCTAAAGTCCGTTTCTATAGCTCGGCTCATCACTGCATATTACAAACGACCTTAAACTATAAACGACGACTTGCGACAAAACAGTCTGTTTTCCTACCCGGTGACTACTAGTATTCAAGATTAGGCAAGATTGGCTCAAAACTTTCAAGCCGTCATAGGGACCTTGTGGGCGATTACTCTTCTAATGCAAATCACGCATGAATTGGCTATTCTCAAATAATTTCCCTAGGCAATAAGTGCGGAAATGTTGATTTTTTTCCAATAAATATGCATGTGTTTATTCAATCTGTCGGGTCTTTCTCTTTCTCCAAAAACTTTGACCCTTCGACCCCATGACAGCTAAAAAAGGCGATCTTGTGCAAACGCTAAATTTGTAATTACTTAACTCATTAAAGTCCAATCATTTAAATATAAAAGACCCATAATGCAAAGTCAAGTTTCGGAAAGGGCATTGCCATATCATTTTTAGGACTTCCATTTTTGTAACAATATATTTGAGTAATAACATTTGAAAAACTGCAACTGTAAATGTATACATACTCGAGCTTATGAAAAAAACAGATACATCATAAGTAACAAACATGTAAAAACCCAGGTGGTATGGTACTGTCTACAACTTATTGTCGTCTCCAATTATAACCCAATTCCACAAACACAAGCTGAACTCCGATTACCTCCACGGTTTTAATTCTGAAATCAAACTTCACTTCTCACAATATTGAACATCTACAGATGTGTTTCCTTGCAGCCTCATCAACCTTCTTTTCTGTGAGGACAAACAAAATATATAGCTCTCAGCAACGATACATTAGATAGGATCGAAAAATAAAATGAAACTTTAGATCATAGGTTTATCTGGGAAATTGATGTTTAATGAAAAAACCCAGGTTTATAGAATCTGGCAGAGAATAGACTTTGGGAAGGTAAAGACAACCATATCAAAGCCAGCCACTGAGTTAGAGAAAGGGTCGCCCCCAGTTTACTATCCAAGATATATTCAATAATGTGCATTTCCTAGTTCACAGCGTAGAGGTACTTAGAAGATGTAAATACTCCACTTGATACTAAGGAGACTACAATTATGAGAGGGCAAGGAAACTTAACAGCTCAAAAGGCATAAATATATGCATCGGCCAGGCATAATGAAGATGGAGCAGGCTGTTCAATTAGATTTGACAATATGCTTTCATGCAATATGAAGCCAGGAAAGTGTTAGCAATACTTCAAGAGAAATGGCAAAGCCAATTCAAGGACCAACATTGTTCCTTGGCAAGATTCATTTCGAACTTGCCAAACAGTACTTAATTAGCATCTCATTCTACAAGAGAAATGGCTAAGCCAATTCAAGGGCCAACATTGTTCCTTCGCAACATTCATCTCAATCAAATATCTAGTCATTGTTTGGCCTCTAATTCAAACTCCTCTTGGTATCAATTGAAACAAGGTACTGAGTTACTTTTGTGTATGGAATCAGATATCTCAAAAGCCTCTACGTTCAAATATCTGATGCACATCGACTGAGGTGTGAGTTCCTAAGAACCTACGTGATACAGCTTGGTGTTCGTCTTTTCTCCTCACTTTATTCTAACCCACCATCTTTAAGCCTTCTGTTCGCTGTTTGAGGTTCTAAGGTCAAAGATCCAACATAATGTTCACAAAAGCTTATACTGTACAAAAACAATATCTTCAAGTCGTACAAGCAATCATGCAACAGAGCAACCAAATACCAGAAAGAGTGCATAGGGGCTTGCATTTAGTACAAGGGAAAGGATGCATGCAACTAGACTATCCTATCTAACAGAAATAGGTGGCATCTTTCTTGCAGGTACAAAACAGAGTAAGAAGTTATCTACAACAAGATGTAGAGGTATATTCTTCTCCCCTGGAAGAAAATGCTGAATGAACTCAACAAACGTATAGCAGAAAAGAAAGCCTTGAGAGAAAGCCTTGAGAGACTGAAGCAGGGCAAGTTGAGTTTATAGTGAAGAAATCAGACATTCTACTTTGGAAGGGGTAAATTACCAGCACTATAACGGCCTGTTTGTTAGAGGTTAAAATTTTAGAAGGGATAAGGAGGATATAATAAGAGGGGGGTTATAATAAGAGGGGAGATTAATTTATAAGGGGAGATTAATATTTACTTGGTTTGTTTACTTTTCATATAAGGGGAGATATAGATATGATTGGTTTGTTTTGTAGTTGATGTGAGTGGATATGAAGGGTGGATAATGTAAAATTGTGATAATTCTCTATTTTGCCCTTATAAACTCTTTTGTTGTTACTAGTAATTTTCTTGACTTTTTTTTATCCATTTGATTTGTTTGAATGAATCTAATGTAATCCTCTATAAGAAGTATGAAAAGTACAAAATGAATATAAAAAAATTAAAAAAGTCAAATTACTGAATCAAAGTTGGTTGCCACTTTCATATTAAATGAATTTTTTATAATTTTTTTCACTTTTCAAGTGTATATAGAGTACATGTACTGAATAAACAAACAAGATTAATAATATTTTTTTAACAAATCGAATAAAGACGAAAAAGATAAAATGAATTTAATTGTTTTTACTAGTCAAGTACAACATTTTAAATGGCAATTAAATACAACTCAAACGACCACACATTTTTTCCCTTCATTTTTTCCCTCTTTTCCTTATCCATTCATTCTCAGGGGTATGATTGTAATATGCCAACCCGGATAAAATTTGGACACCAAAAGAGTTGCCCATATTTAATCCACCCATGCCCTTATATGCTTATCCCTGGATAGTTTATCCGGGGTCTAAAAAAACAAAACAAAGCCCGGATTTGTTTTAGCCCGGATTATCTTATCCGGCACTGTACATATCCGGGAGATATGACCGGTAACAAAACAGTTTTCAAAGGATAAGTTATCAGAAGCAAGAAACCCTAAATCCAAGCAAATGACATGGAAAGAAGGTCAAAGTTATGCAATGCTGATGGATCGGTGAATTACATCCAAACTCTACTAGGAAGATTGGAACTACCTGTTTTCACTTTTGCTAAAGATGGCTGCACAACAACATGCATGGTGATGACCCCATTTGGAAGCTCACCAAAAGGTGTTCTACATTGACCAACAGTCTTGCTGTTCTCCAGAATTTTCCCAGCATTTATCAATTTGACATCATTTGCTGCAGTTGGTGCAAGCTTCTTATCTAAGAGAAAACAATACATGGCACTCTCTGTTATTAGAAGACAATTGCAACAACAAACAACTTCAGAGGGCAGATATTAGTAACATAAGCAGAAAGAAAGATCCAAGTGACATAGCACTTCATAGAGCTCTACTTATGAAGAAATGTTGAAATCATTAACTAAAAAAGTAGAATGAACATAGGCTCTAATATCCACGAACAGATTTACTAATAAGCTGTCATAATTCACAAATGAAAGTCAAACAAGCAACCTCAATTAGAGTAATTTTATTTCTACACACTTTTATGTAATTGAGTGTGCCAATACACAGATTAACAGCAGCAACCTTTTTCAACAAAGCTGTTAAAACACCAAACTGCCATAAGAGTATCTGCAACCTTTCAAGAAACATAAGAACGCGTCATAATAATGCACTGCCATTTAATCATGAATTTATTCATCTCTGTCTGCTCATATTTGGTCCTCTTTCATATTATGTATGGTCAAAACATTAATACACCTCTGGTTCCATCATATCATTGCCCCACTAGGAGAAAGTAGGATAACTTTTTCTTATTGGTTAACACGGGACATAATTACTTGTTTCTCTGTATCAACTTGAAATTTCCACCCCCCCCCCCCCCCCCCCCCCCCCCCCCCCGCGGACCCTCCACTACCAACGACCTCTTCCTCGTCATCACCATCGCGGATCACACTAGCCACTACCACCCATTACCGTCTCATATCTCTCTGAACTACATCCTTGAAGAGCTCCACCATTTTTGTTCCTTGAGCATCATACACTTGTATAAGACTCCATCAAAAACCTCTAGCTGGAATATGCCACCAGAGATTTTCACGAGGCAAGGCTAACAACAGACTTTTGGTTTAAATGAGTTTACTTAGGCTCTGTGTTGGTAGATGTGGATTTCAAATGGGACATTTGGACATTATATCCAGTTAGAATAGATCAAATTTGGATGTGATGGTCTACATACGGATTCTGACATTGACTTTGAGAGCTTTATCAAGAGGGATTTGAGACAACAACTCGACACAAGTTATGGAGAACCCTCAAGCAATGTACTTAGACAAAGATACCAATAAAATGGATATCATTTTTCTCTTGCTCTCTTACTTCACGAATCACGTATATGTAGGTAGAACTTGCAGATTAAGTCCCTTCATTTGAAATCCAGATCTATCCAGAGGTAGCTTTAGTGAAATCCACATTGTTCACAGTTCCAGAAGTTCAATTCTGATTTTTTCTCATATGACCCCTTTCTTTAGATCTATTCGAAATTTGACTAAATCAAGATTACCTTTTTAATCTTAATTGCAAACAAGAATGTTACAGATACCATCCAAAAACCAACTTCACTTGAAGCAACACACGCTAGCAAGTTCATGGACTACAGATAAGTGAACATCCAACACTTTGGGCCACTTAGTGACGATTCTCTCCTCAATTCGACGAAATCAAAATTACATTTTTGATCTGAATTACAAACAAGAATGTTACGAATACCATCCAAAAACCAACTTCAATTTGAAGCAACACACACTAGCAAATTCATGGATTACAGATAAGAAAAAATCTAACCTTTGGGCCACTCAGCGACGATTCTCTCCTTGAGCATCGCTACGGTGGAAGTAGTGGAATACCGAAAAGGACCGATGTCTGTTCCATCATATAAACGGAACTTGAGCTCTACCAAGTCCTCTTCCGGCATTTGCTAACCCCAAAATCTCAGATTACGGAGCTCCACCGATCAACCGAACAAATCAACCTCGACCCTTAATCCCCACTTCACCACCTAATAAAACACCGAAAGCACAAATAACGCCTCAAATCGGATGCAAAATGGATGGCACATACAAGAATCAAACTTGAATCGTGGGAAAAACCCGATTTGTGTACCTGAGAAGTAGATGATGATGAAGAAGAAGAAGCAATTGTAACATGTACAGATTTCAAAGGTGGATAGGAAAGGTGTTGAATTTGAGGAACCCTAAACCCGATCTTGGCGCCTAGTTTGTTTAATAGGCAAAATTTTTACTGGGAGTTTTAAAAATCGTTCGTATTGCAGTGTTTCGTTTTCTTGCCGACTGGGGAAAGAGAAAGGGAAAGGGAAAGGTTGATAAAAATCGAATCTTGTCAGTGAATCCGAGAGAACTTTTGTCTTGAGCTATAGTATGTCAGTAAAACAGTGTAAATCGGTTCATATTTGATCGGTTTGTTCGTATTTTTAATCTCAAAATTGATCGAACAGGAGTAGAAATTTTTCGTACCGATCAAATTTGTGAAAGATTTGGGTAGAATGAAAACAGTTGGAATAGTCAAGTTGATCGAAAATAAATTTATTTCAACCATGACCGACTTGATAGTTCACAACATACAATCCATCGAAATGATTTCATACAAAATTGAGTACTAATCGGGCAAGTAGAAATTTTTCGTATCGATATCGATCAAATTTGTGAAAGATTCGGGTGATGGATACAGTTGGAATAAGTCGAATTGACTGAAAATAAATCTATTTCAGACATAACCCACTTGATAATCCACAACTTACAATTCACTGAAATAACTTCATACCAAATTGAGTTGTCTCCTATATTTTGGACATTTACAAATTAGTTCATCTCTAAATGGCTCAAATTTATTCTATTCTATAAACTTAATTTCTTATGATGCTTATTATAAATTTGATTTGATTCGGTTCGATCGCTTAGAACAAAAAAAAAAAAAAGGAGAACTCAAATTTGGATAGAAAAATCAAAAAATTATGTACGATTAAATCAAAACCGACTTACCTCTAGTCTAGACCAACAAAGTGAATCGCAATTTTATTGATTTTTCCGAGAATACTTTTACTCGTAACCTCTCTTGTTACACAACATATATAAATACCAAAAATTCTCTCTTTTGTAATGGGGAGCACTAATGTAGAAATAAATATCAATTTTACGCACACAAACATTCGAAAATATTTCAGATATAAATGTGTTTAAAAATGTTTGGCATGTGTGACTTTTCATAATGTGCGTAAAATTTAAATGCATTAAATAATTGCGAACACATTTATATGAGAACATATTTTGAGAAGTAGATGAAACTTTTTTATTCTATACAGGTGTCCAAGCCAAATGGCGACATATTTAAAAGGCCGACATGGGTTTGTTGTTTCTTAGGTTTCTTTTACCAATCTTTTTGGTACCAAACTAATAATGAGGTAGGCATTTAAACAAAAATATCAAAAAAGCACAAGATAGGTCCCACAGTAGTTTTGAGATTTTAAAGATTAAACCCGTCGTAGTTACGATATTTGTCTTTTAAGTTTAGTCATTTTTTAAGACGGTGCCTCTATTGTAACTGTAACACCCCAGTTCGGTCGTGGTGTCAACTATGAGGTCGGCATCCATGAGATAGAGTTTCAGTGGGACGTCCAGATGGGTGGTCAAGCATCCCACATCGCTTGGTGGATGTAAGTTCGGTAGTATTTATAAGATTATGAACCTTCCTTGTACAAGGCCTTTTAAAGTCGTGATGACACCAACACCAAATGAAACTTCATAGTTAAGCGTGTTCACCCTGGAGCAATTCAGGGATGGGTGATCTACTAGGAAGTCTATGGGGTTTGGACGGCAAAAGCGGATAATATTGTACAAGGTGGGAGCGAGTCGTTACAAATGGTATCAGAGCCTGCACCGACCGAAAATGTGAGAAATCTCGGCCCAACACGAGGACGTGTGTTCCTAAGAGTCAGGCCGTGGTGCCAGCTGTGAGGCCGGCGTCCGTGAGATGGAGTCTCAATGGGACGTCCGGATGAGTGGTCAAGTGTCTCACATCGCTTGGTGAATGTAAGTTTGGTGGTATTTATAAAATTATGAACTTTCCTTGTACAAAGCCTTTTAAAGCCGTGATGACGCCAACACCAAATGGAACTTCACAGTTAAGCGTGTTGTCCTGGAGCAATTCAAGAATGGGTGACCTACTGGAAAGTCCATGGGGTTTGGGCGACAAAAGCAAATAATATTATACGAGACAGGAGCAGGTTGTTACAACAACTCTATGAGTTTGCTCAGAACTGATTAATTTCTGAGCCATTCATTCTCTCCTTTTAGTTGACATTTGCTAGCCCAAAAAAGTATAAGGTAAGTACTAGGGTAGTTTTGAAAACCGGCCCATAAATTCCAAGCCATGCTCAGCTTGTACAGGCCGATGGGGCGGCTGACTAGAAGTGCCCGAACGAGAGGAACTTCTCCGGTTAATAGAACCATATAACGGAGCTTGTGAGAAAGCGTTGCGCAACAAAAATGCTTTAGTCCTTTCTAGCCATCATTCATTAGAAGTTTCTATCAATCCTAATCTATTGTGAAGTTAGTGACTAAGGCTTGCTACTAAGAAAGATGGGCTCTTGCATGTTGTCCTTATCTTTATTTAGAACAGTGTGCGGTATCATTTCAGGGAGAATATCGTATAAAATTATCTATAACGAAAGAGCTTGCTATGGTTAATTTGAAAAGAGGTGATCTACATTGCATAATACCTGCTTATCAAACTGAAATGATTCATCAATATGGTAGCAATGCGAGCAGAGTGGTGAAGTGTTACTTATCGTGCTTTTTTGTTGGTGAAGACGTAAATTGAAACTCAGTCTCAATATGAACATTATAAGAGGAGAGGAAAACAAAGACAGAGAAGAGACTAGAGAGTGTCTCATCCCTTATCTTTGGCCTTTTTGATGATTATCATACCTTCGAGAATAAGAAGCTTGTTTTCTCCCCTCAAAAAAGATAAGAGTAGAATGTCCTAAGAACAAGACCCGAGCAAACAACGTAGAAAATTAAAAAAAAACTAGAACCATTTGAACATTAAAAAAAAAAACATTTGGTTAGCTTCAAACTAGTCAAAATTAGGAATAAGAAGGGACAAGTAATAGAAGATCTTTGGTCATCTTTTTATCGGCATCCGATGCAATTTTGGATGGAGAGAATCAAAATCACAAAATAAAACCACCAATAAAATGAAGATAATATATAATGAGAACATAAGAAGTAATCTCACTTTTTTGTTTCCTTTTGTAGAGGAGGGAGCAAAATTACATTGTTTGCGACAAAAACAAAAAGAAAAGTCTGTGCACACGGATTTGTGTGTGCAAATTCAGACACATATGTTTATACTCGTCCGATACGGATGGACTTTCTAAAATATTGAGAGTCCCATTTGTATCGGACATTTTCGAATACAGATACACACGTATCTAAGAACACACACATCTATGTGTGTAAAGAAAGAGGCAAAGCAACAAAAGCCCCAACTGAAATAGAAAACAGCAAAACAGGGGAGAATCAACCAAAAATGGCAGATTCAGAAAAAACCCAACTCCTCTTCCTCTTCTTCTATAACTTATTCCTCTGTACTTCTAGTAATAACTCGTAGTACTTAGTATTAGTAAGCTAGTAAGTTCTCTCTCCTCTCTCTCTCTCTCTCTCTCTGTGAGAGATGATGATGATCAAAGCCAGATAGCACCAGCCTCCCTGAGAAGTGGGACGAGAGTGCCACTGATATGACAAGCCATGACTCTGTCAGTACCACCCACCAATTTGCCACCAATGAACACCACAGGGATTGCCCCAGTAAGCCCAATCAGAACCCTTTCAATCTCTTTGCCATATCTGGTTGGGTCCTCGTCGAGCTCATAAACCGTAGGACTAACACCCATGTTTCGAAACAGCTTCTTGACGGAGTGACACATGGAACATGAGCTTAGGCTGAATATCACCACCGCATTCGCCGCCGCCAACTTCCCTATCCGCTCCACCACTACTGGGTCATTGACACCTGCACCACTGCTCCTGCTGGTAGTTGGAAATTGAGAACCGCATGATCTGGTTTGGAAATTCATTGTATTCATTTCAAGTAATTTCTTGAAGAGAGAAATGAAGGGAATGAAATGTGTGAAGATTTGGGACTATTAAGTTGAGTTGGTTTGGGAGAGAGTGAGAAGCCATGGATAGAGATATGGTGGTTCTTATAGGGCTGACAAATTGCATGCATACGTTTGTGGGTATCTGACAGAAAGGGAGAGATTTCCTAATCTGATATATACATATATATTCGTGCATATCAAGTTGGATATATGATGAATATCAACTTGGTATCATAGAAGGTGGTAATCTGGAATATTTTGTAAGGGCCTACTTTGATATGAATTCATTTCCTGGGATCCTAGTCCTCATTAATTGTTAGGTTTATCGATAATTATCTTCCTTCCATGTTTAATGGTTGTGAAAGATCATGTCAAAAAAGTTTAAATTGAATATTGTGTTGATTTAAAAGGGTTTTAAACCTCGTAGTAATATTATTGTTGGAGAAGAATTAACCTTGATTTCAAATATTACATGCTTGGACTTCCTACATTGTAGATTTTTGTAGAGTCGTGAACCTGATAGATCCACTTTTGAATTGCTCGTACCGAATTCTCTTATTTTGAACTGCAACAACATCAATCAGATAGTGTAGTTCAGACCAAGGCACCCAAAGAGCTAGCACTCTGACGCTTAAGTTTGTTCCTGAAAAAAGAGTTCTAACTGAAAAACACTTGAGAGTGGTGTGAAGTGACTTGTCTAGCACAAAGTGCATCAGTTACCTTATATGGACATGTGCATTTACCCCTTGAGTTAGCATGTGTGCTAAGTGCACATGCACAATAACATCAAAATAAACATTTATAGCTCTGACATCATGCATGACGCATTAAGAGCCAAGTAGTACTCTATGTGACCATGCCGAGGTACGTGACACCTATGTGGAGGTATGGAAGCTGAGTTGCACTATGGCCATGCTAAGCAGTACTCTCTGTTCAACCTAACCCACACGATGATCGTGTGCCTGTAGAAGGGTTGGTTACACGACATACGAGACTTGTGGAGCCTTCAGTCTCACCCAGCTCTGGAGCAAAAACTAGGCCGAAAAGACCCAGCATGATAAGGGATACCAATTTTCAATCATCCTTCAATCCGGTTGATGCCCAATCTAACCCTATCCCTATTTGCACCGTGGCCTAATGTCCTCTCTATTTGGCCTATTGAAATTTCATTTTGTTTATAAAACTCATGTACCGTAATTGTACACTCGACAATGAATAATGAAAGACAAGACATGTCCTATCGACGTGCGATTCTATATTAATTGGTGATGAAATAATGCTTTTATGATCTGGACCATCCGGTCATTTACAAGTATGTCTCATCTGTTGCTCACTATTTCATTCGTCATTTTTACCTTACCGGACAAGAGAGAAGCGTCGGCCAAATAACGCATCGATCAATGTCGATAAAAAAAAAAAAAAAGACCCTAATAAATTCGGGAGCAATTCTTATTTTCAATATGAGAGATTAGTAGTGACAACATAAAATCGTATTCTCTTTATACTCGTATTCAATGTGTATTTATTGTGAGATTTGACTAGATGCCTATGCCACCAAATAATTTAGATTGGACGGCATAACCATGATTTGGAGCATTAATTGAGATAATTTATAAAAATAAACAAAAGAATAAAGTTTTGACTTTTTTATAGCTAGGGGTATTAATAACTAAATGATGATGAGATGCTGATTGACTCAAAAGTGGATGAGGTTCCTCCAACTTTCACATATGGGCTTATGGGCTATATATGCTTTGCTTTGAGTACGAAAATTCTTGATTTTGCTTTGATTCTGTAAGCACCCTTCTTCTTTTCATTAGAAATTTGGAAGGTTTTCTTTCACTATTGAAGAGGAATGTAATGAATTGCAAAGAATATCGTTAGATTCTTTTAGAACTAATATTCGTTATCGAATTAAATCACCGCGAACCTTCACCGCTCTTCTTCTTTTCATTATAATTTGGACGCGTTTTTTTTTCATTGTTGAAGAGGAATGTAATGAATGTGCAAAGGATGTTGTCAGATTCCTTTAGAACTAATATTTGTTATCAAATTAAATCATATGCTCCACCGTTTATGCGAACCTCCACCACCCTTCTTCTTTTTTCATTAGAATTTGGATGATTTTTTTTTCAATTATTGAAGAGGAATGTAATGAAAATGTGCAAAGAATGTCATCAAATTCCTTTAGAACTAATATTTGTTATCGAATTAAACCACATATTTCACTGCTTGTGCAAACCTGGAGTAGTTTTTCCTTTGAGTTTCATTCTTGTGAACATACTCCCCAAGCGACATACTTAACACAGTAGCTATAGTGCTGCACGGGTAATTATGTAGAGCCCCTTTACATATGAGAAAGTCTAAGAACACAACTTTAACACACATATCCAGATACAGATACAGATACAGATACGTCCAGAATCATTTGATGCACACGAGCTCGTATTATTTTAGAAAACCCCACACATATCAATCAGTTCCAGACAAATTTGTATCTGAATCTCTGTGTTAAAAGTGTGTGTAATCTCTCCCTTTACATATGGGCTTGGGGGCTATATATGCTTGCTAGGTATGAAGATTCTTGATTTGCTTTGATTCTTAAGGTCTTTTTTCACACTAATGAAGAGGAATGAAATGAATGTGCAAAGAATGTCGGTAAACTCCTTTGGAATTGATATTCCTTATCCACAAAGCATCAAATCAGATGTGTCAATTAAATTGTGGTTATCTGTTTTGGGGTCCACTTTTTTTCACCTAAGAGATGCCTATTTATGGTTAGATACCCCCATAAAGAAACCATGAAAAATGTTCTCCTCCTAGGGCCTAACATTTTAAGAAAAGAAACTTCGAGTTATTTACACTATTTTTTTTTTTTAACTTTGTCATCAAATGTTCAGCAAAGTAAAGGACAAAGCGTAAATAAACTCCAACTTAGTTCTTAGTGCATTTTTGAGAAAGGGAGGCCACCTCACAGTCTTTTTTGTGAGTATCGGTAAAGAAAGATAAGATACTCTACTTTTTCAATGAGCTCAATCAAAACTAGTTGAACTTGTTTGAAATTTGTGTGGTGTCAAATAAGAAAGGATGGTACTACAGTTTGTCACCGAAGGGACCTGAGACGGGGGTGCTTGGGGGGGCGGGTTTGAACAGCTGATAGCGACTGCCAAACATTCAGTTCTATTCCTCTATTTTATTTGACAGGAGCATTGATGCTCTTTGTATAGGTTGAGTTGGCAGATACGGGATTTTTGTATTAGACTAGATTAACATTCAGTCGTTTCGAATGCGCTCGTTTTATATCTCCGACTGCTAGAGCTCGTCTCCCAGTGAAGATTGTTGAAAGAAGATCAACATAACATTTCATCCACAAAAACAAACGTGCTATTGACTCGGCTTCTCCCTTACCCTAGAACAGAGAATACAAACTCGATATTGTCACCAACAATCTTTCTATTTTCTTCTCTTTTCCTTCACCCTTGTCCATAGAAAAAGTCTTTATCTTCAGATCCAATAGGACCAAAACTGTTGCTGTTGCCAGTGTGTAACTTGCTTTTACTAGAGCTTAGCACAGCTGTTCAATCACTTCACCTATGCTTTGAACCGCAGCACCTTTTCCTTTCAGAATCCTGTATTCCCTGGCAGTACTCACATACGAGTACACGAGGCTCCCGCTACTAGAAATAAAAAGGGAATCAGGAATACTGGAGAAGGAGTTTCGAAACTCTTACGCAACACACTGTTATGAGGAATAAGTGGCCAAGACCAACATGGTTAAACTTACCATCTTCAAATTCAACTGATCTTCTACAACTGAATTAAATTATTATTTCTCTTATGAATTTAGAAGACATCGGTATAATGTATACAAACATTTACCTACCATGTGCAAACTCTATCTATATGGGTGATCAATCAGAAAGCACCCAAAACTACCACCTAAGATGTTTTCGCTGCAATCACCACAGAAGACGGGCAATTCTACTGCCTCGAGATTGGTGCCATCGGCATGGATGCTGGCTGGCTATAGAAACCACCTTCTGATCCTTGAAAACTCTGGTAGGCATTAGACGGAGGAGGAGCTATAAAGGGTGACCCACCACCATTGATCGGAGCCCATACAGTGTGATAACTGGGCATTGGTGGTGGATAGCCATATGGTATGCTGACTGATCCATACTGAGGCACCGGATACGGATTCATAGGCGGCAGTGGCGGCATTGGAGGTGGTGATGATGGTGGAGGGGGTTGTTCATCTGGTGGAATTGGTGGTTGAGGATTCTGAAGTGGAATGTAAGACGAGGGGTGGTCATGCTCGAGCTTAGTTCTCTTTTCAGAAGGATAATTATCACCGGAAGATTCTTTCACAGGATTGCCGATTACGCCCTCCGACGCAAGAGAAGAGAGAACATAAGTTAGCATCTGAGCTGAGGATGTTGATGCGGTAAGTTTTGCCGCCACTGCAGCTGCTGCAGCTTTGGAGTCTTCCCCTCCAGATTTCTCAGCAAAAGGAAACTGTCGAGTATACATTACCGGAGCCGATTGCTCTCCATTTCCCGATATGTAATTGTGAGGAGCTTTGGATGTATGAGTTTCCTTCATACTCTGCTCGGCCAGCAACTGTGGATTGGTGTTTAGTAACTGTCTGCATAAATTATCCGCCTGTTCGGACCGGGACTGAGCTGCCTGTAACAACACATACGGAAGGGAATGGATATTTAGACCAGGCATGAATGAGTGGGAGTCTAAGTCGAAGCGAATCAAAAACAATAAAAAAATAAGCCATGAAAAAAACGAGACTTAAAAAGGGGAGCATAGTTAGCACTCTAGCTATGAAGCACGGATATTTCTAGATGGAAGTCATACTTGTGTCGTATTCGTATTGGATACCGGTACTCGCCCAATACTCGCATATAGATATCGTAAAAGCATCCACAATATAAAAATTATTGTTTTGCATTTTTCACGTACTGGATACTTTTCAGATACTTATATCAAGTATCCAAAAAAAAAATTAGTGAAAATAAGATTGCGGCACTTCTTGCATAACATTATAGCAAAGCAAAGTTATTTAAAATAAAGAAAAATACAAAATTTTAACATTTTACTTACTCTTTAGAGAGAAAGATGTAGTAAAATGAAATAATATCATCATTTTTGTGATATATTGAATATCCTTATTGTGTATTTGGTTGATACGTATTTTTTTATATCTTTGGAAACGATTAAACAAGTAACTAAGTAAACTTAAAAACACTATAATAAAAGTACCCTTGTAAAATTAATTTGATGTATCCTAACCGTGCCCCTATACTATTTTTTTAGATTTTCTCGTAGCCATATCCGTATCATATTGCATTTGCATCTCATATCAGTATCCATACTTCATAGTACTCTAGTTATTGGGTGCCTCCTAAAAAAAAGGCAATGGCACATCAATAAGGAGTGACGCTCCATGTCCCTTACCCTCGAGACTTTTAACAGTGTTGTTTCTTTTGGGCTGATGAGGGTGTTTGAGTTTCAATTGTATTATTGCAACAGTTAGAAAGAAGATGACAACCACCACCCGCGCATAAAATGCAGAATGAACACAAACCAAGAACACGATGTCTACAAACTGCATTACACCAGACCAATAGAATCAAACCAAGAGGAAATGGAATTACCTGAAGTTGATTGCGGACTTGATCTAGTTTGAATTCCTGGTAATAGAATCATGACAGCTTTCCATCACAAAATGATAATATAAAGAAGAAAAGGTAGATCGGAAGGAACAAGAAGTTAAGAACATTTTGTTTCAAATACAAGATAATACTTGGTGGCCAACCTGATCCTGAAGAGCCTCTCTCAGATGAGACACAAGATTTGCTCTTGATGATTCAATTGTTGTGAGCTGTTCAATACTCTCTCTCAACAAAGCATGGTGCCCTTGAAGCTCTTCCACAGTTCCAGAACCATTGAGTTTACCTGACCAAATGACAATAGCAACAACAGACTGTTGAGAGAGAGAGAGAAGTAACATTTAGCAACCCATCATGAGGGGCATGCTACAATGGGGAACAAAATTATGAAAACAAGCACACATAACACTGGACTTGCCCAGAAACCAAAGCCTCCTGCCAAACTTCAACACCGCTCCAAGCAACCAAGAATCCAAATTTTGTTTTCTTGTTGTTTTGATTAACTCGAAAACAAACGTCGTTTAGAAATGTTTCGGATTCATTGCACCGGAAACAGAAAATAGATTATAAACAAAAGTCATTCAGAAATGTCACATTTGTGTAAACCAGATCAATGTTATCAAACTAAATTGCAAATGATTTTAGGTTTCCAACCAAATGAAATTTACAAAAATATTGAAAAAAAATTGTACTTCAAGGTAAACAAAAGTCAAGTTGTGACATACCCAAGTCACCCCCAATTTCCTTGTCCACTTTCTCAATGCAGCTAATAGCATTCCTACATTTGCTCAATATGGCATCTTCATCATGTTGGCCGCTATAGACAACTTGATAACCTGAAACAATTTGATCCAACCCATTTCCAGTAGAATGTCTCTGTTCAAAAGAAAGATAAAAATGGTGTCAAGCTTCAAATTGCACGAAAGATAATGTATGCATATCGAGCACTTTCAGCCTAGGAATGAAATGACACACCAGTTTGAATCCTGAGTCCTTGCCATTTCTAGAGTTACTATTTTCAAGGTTCTTTCCCACAAGCTCCTCCTTAAGCATCTGCCCACGAGAGCCGAAAACTTTCCTTTCCTCCCAAATGCTGGTCTGCAAGGGGAAGCCACAGGAATGCAATGTAACCAACAATTCACTTTAATTCACAGACAACCGCTGGAAATGTTTGATATCCAAGTCATATAGGGGGGAAGAAAATAAAGAGAAAATTCACTAGACGGGCAGATGTTCATATTCATGAAAAAGAGGCATGCCAAATCTCATGGTAATGCAGAACCAACATGGATCGTGTCAGTGTTCAGATTCATAATAATAAGATCATACAAGACGTCAGCTAATTAATGTTTGTGTTGGAACCTATGGCCCATATAGAGAGGGCCAGAAGCCGAACGAGCCGCTACGTTCGGCTTCTGGCCCAATGGGCTCGACTAGTGTAATTGGGCTCAACTGGTGTAATTGGGCCTTCGGCCCAATGGATTGGGGGATGCGGGCCCGCAAGGCCCCGCGGTACGGTACAACCTAATTAGAGTTGGATTACCTAATCAGAGTTGGACTGTACGACCTAATTAGAGTTGTATTCTAATTAAAGTCAGTTTACCTAATCAGAATCGGATTAGGATTGGAATAAAGTATATCTATAAATACTCTCTATTGTAAAATTCTAGACATGAGCTCAAATATCAAAATCTCGCTCCGCTCCCGTAGATGTACCCGGTTTTGGGGAACCACGTAAATCTTGTAATGATCTCTTTACTGTTTTGTATTCTGTATTGTGTGTGTGATTGATAGATTGCATTAACAAGTGGTATCAGAGCTCAAGTTAATTCAATCACACGAAGAACAATGGTGAGGAATACATCTGTGTCGAAGTTCGATGGAACTGAAAATTTCGGACTGTGGCAACAGAGGGTAAAGGATTCGCTAGTGCAACAAGGTTTCTTGAAGGGGCTGGGCGGGAGGTCCAAGAAACTAGAGCAGATGACCGACGATGTTTGGGAAGATCTACAAGCGAAAGCCGTGAGTACGATTTGTCTGGGTCTTGCAGATGAAGTTATGTATCACGTGATCGGGGATGATTCACCGACTGGGGTTTGGACAAAGTTGGAGAGAAGGTATATGTTGACAAAGACTGCGACTGCGGACAAGTTCGAGCATTACTTGAACTTGGTAAATGTCTCTAGGTGATAGAGATGAGGCATCCCCCAAGCCAATTGGATCAAGATAAGTTGTCTTCTGAATGGCGAGGATATTCGCCAAGGTGGATATTGTTGGAACTTATGGCTCATATAGAGAGGGTTAGAAGCCGACCGTAGCCGAGCGGCACGGAGCGAGGAAAGCGAAGCAACCGAAGCGGAGGGGAGTGAGGCTTCTGGCCCAATGTGTTCAACTGTTGTAATTGGGCCTTCGGCCCAATGGATTGGGGGGTGCAGGGGCAAAGGCCTCGCAGTACGGTACAACCTAATTAGAGTTGGATTGTATGACCTAATTAGAGTTTGATTCTAATTAGAGTTGTATTCTAATTAGAGTTAGTTTACTTAATTAGAATTGGATTAGGATTGTAATAGAGTATATCTATAAATACTCTCTATTGTAAAATCCTAGATATGAGCTCAAATATCAAAATCTCACTCCGCTCCCATGGATGTACCCGGTTTTGGAGAACCGCGTAAATTTTGTGTTGATCTCTTTACTGTTTTGTATTATGTATTGTGTATGTGGTTGATAGATTGCGCTAACAGTTTGTGACTACAACAACCAGGCAAGCAAGAAGTGTCCCCGCTCAATCTCATTAACAACAGCGATTTGAGAGGAAATTATGTGCAGATGTCCTATCAAATCAGATAACTGTAAGTTTAGAATAGTAGGGCTAAATAACATCCAGGGCTCTTGACATCCTAAACACGTTCATGAAAGCTTTTGTTCACTTTTCCTTGGTCATATACCTCTCTCAAAACGAGGTTTCCCCATAATAAGCCTTTGGATCTGAAAACCTTCAATGTATTTACTTACAAGGCAAAGGCTTTGGAATCGAAGAAAACTTACATCTCCTTCAACAATAGATTACTAAAACCAAAGATAAGTGCAAATGCTAAATCAATAAGCACAGTGAGCAAGATGCAAATACCAGCCGCAGTGCAGCATTTCTGCCAGACTCATCCCCATTCTGAATCACATCATGGAGTGCATCGGGAAGAACCTTCCAAAACTCACCAACAAACTCTGACCCCTTTCGTCTACTATTCTGCAGAATATCATTCGCGAGATACAGGAAAGCCAGTCGCCTCTCACGTGGGGACTGATGGTATTGTCTGTCCCAAGTTTCAACAACTTGTTTTGCCTTGTGCATGTGGAAGATACACCAATGTGATAAAGCTTAGTCACATTAAGGATAAAACTGTAACAAAGGTGACAAGAATGGATAATAAAATGCTTCAACAATATTCCAAGCAACGTCTACTGGAGAAGTTGTTGCAGAAATTACAGAATAAATCAGTAGCTGGAGGCAAATTTACAGGATAAGGGCAAAAAAGAGTTGCATTTAACTTGCTTTCCAGACAATCAAAACCAAAGCTTTTAGAAGCATCACGATAGTCTAAAACATTGATTCGATATAATTGTAACAAAAATAAAGAAGAATTCCATCAATGAAGCTGAAAAACAAAAAATCAGGTGCCAATTCAAAGCAGAGGACATAAAACTACAACATTACTTCTGGTCTAAAAGATATAGGCAGAATCGAATGACAAAGCTGGCCCTCATCAAGTCAATAGCTGTGAAGTCAACCCATCCAATGAATATCATGAACGAAAGAAAGGCCCAAATTGCAGAAATAAGAGGATACTCTCGATGCTCTGCTGCGAACTGTTGAGCTTGGTCAACTTCTCCATGAGAATCTGCGGGTTAAATGTACCACCCATTGTCTGCAACAAGAGTCTGCCCACGTATGGTACAAGACGTGGACTTCTGAACAAGAAGCAACCTTTTGACACGAAAAGGTCCGCACAACAAAACCCAGATAGATTAGATGGCACCCTCAAGCTGTATGTTTTTTCCTATACATTCTCAGCTGACGAAACAAGCTCAAATGGCATAGGCTACTACTCTACTACGATAAATTAACAAACTTTGATACTCAAAAACCCTAATTCGAATTGGTGAAACAGATGTTATGGAAAGTAATTCGAGCAGAACCCACCAATCGAAACCTAAACACCAGAGATTAGAGAAAGAACGAACCTTGTTCAAGAAAAATATAGCGGAGGCAGGGTCGATTGCTTTATGAGTTAGAAAGGGATTTAGGAGGGAAATTGGATATTCCTAGACAGAATTACGAGGAACAGTGATTGGAATTGGAATTGTGGTTGATGATGAGTGGGTTGGAATTGGAGACGGGTTGGACTTCGAGTTGTGAGAATCGGAGTGATTGGGGATTGGGAGTGTGGGAGTCCCTGCCGTTGAGCGAAGTGGGATAGCGTTTTGCCCCAGAAAACGTCTGCCGTTCTGAAGTTTGAAAATTACGGGATTGCCCTCTCTTTACGTCATGTACTAGGAAAGGCTTTACGTCATTTATTTCCATGTAGTGGCCAAAGCAACCCTCTTGTTTCTCATAAAGTATTCATGGTTACGAAGTAATGTCACTTTCAGATAGTTTTCCAGAATATTATTAACCCGCGACAGACATGTATGAGATTGTTTTGGTTACTAATTAGAAATAGAACATATGTATCTAGACGAGATAATAGTATTCTCACATGATTGTTTTGTTTTATCTTGAAAGGATTTTATTGTGGCCTAATTTGTTCACGATCACCCATTAAAGGCATAGAACAATACCTTGTTCCAAATCTACACTTTCCTTTACCCCGCAAAAGTTCAAAAGGTATATATAACAAGTAGAGGCATAGAACAATACCTTGTTCCATATTAAATAGCATATCATATATAGCTACAGTTGTTTTAGCAGCTGCCTAATACCTATTGTGACTCGACGAAAACATCATTTATAATAATCCCCTTACTTTAGTAACTACTAGCAAAAATCTCGTGCTATGCACGGGATGCATAGAAGCATGTTTTATTCATACAAATAAAAAACTAAACGTAAGTTCAGTGCGTTAAACAATAAAAATATGTATATTTTTCACACCATCAACAAAATACAGTAGTAAATTAAACCTAATAAATTGTCTGAAAGTTATGATAAGAAATTTAAGCTCGTAATTATGACGTCAATTATTGGGCTGCATTGCATTGCATTCCTGCAAATATAAGATGAAATAATAAATAAAATTATCTTTTCTAATATATCAATAAACAATAAATAAATTTATATGAAAGTATACAATGTTACCTTGTAAAAGGTACATACATTCTTCCGAAAGAAAGAAAGAAAGAAAATAAATTCAATCCTTTTAATTAGACATATAAGTATGATTAAAAGTAACACTTAAGTTTATGTAAAAAAATTAAATTAAATAAAAAGATCCAAAAGAAAGTAAGTAAAAAAATACATTTATTTTTAATAATTTTTCTCTTCAATTAATGAATTCTTTGGGAGTTTGGGTAATTTTTATTTTTTTTACTTTTTGATTGCGTTCGTCAGAACGATGCCTTCATCTTTTGTTTCAAACCCTTATCCCAAAATTCATATCTAGAATGGAATCTAGTTTCCCAAAATTTGTTTCACTGAATTTGGTACAACCAAACGAAAGATGGTGAGGGTTGAGGAGAATACATTACGTAAAAAAAATAGCCGTATAAAAAATTCTCACACCAAATTCAATAAATTATGTGGAAAGTGAGAGACCAGATGAACTCAAGATATAACCAATATACGACCAAATGAGCGCAGTTAAGCAAATCCTTGGTTCAAGAGCTGTGGAGGCATTTCGAGTGTTGAAAAGTAGACAGATTTGTAGAAAAATTGTATGCTTTTGTTATTGACCTTATAACTAATGTTCTGACTTGTATTTATATTTCAGCACTTTAAACTATTAGAATAAAAAAGAACAATCATACGAAAAAAGGGGTAGGTTTAATATCATCTCAATGGCAACTCACAAGCTCGCAATAATTATCAAAAATTAGAAAATCACTTCAAAGAATCAAAAAAAAGGGTTACCTTCAATCGATGATGTGATTGATCCAAACTTGGATGAAAGGTTCTTAGAATATGTTGAACCAAATTACCTGCAAAAATGTTAGGCGTGAGAACAAATTCATTGAACAATATTAAAAATGTAAAAACATTAAAATAAAGGTAAGATTCACCTAGCAGATTATAAAGATAGCATGCACTGATAAGAAAAATATGTACCGATTGATCTCCAAATCTCTGTTAATTGAAGGAGTGAAAATAGATAGTTAGTCTAATGTATAAACATATTTTATGTTTTAAGATCGAATCACTAACACCTTCTCTGTTCATTCTTGAACCTCTGGGCCGACTTGTCGAAGCATGAAAATATGATGCAAAATCAACAACCTATGTAATCGGAGAAATTTGATTCTTTGAATTAAGCGAGATCAGTATATACCTAACATTCAATATATTATCCAATACTTTGTAACCCAAAATAGAAACTTCATCAACATATGCGCATTTTCCTATGTGATAAAAAAACCTTTTTGACGGTATGCTCAATCTACGGTTACAAATTTGGCTATGTGATGGAAAAAAAAAATTCTATGTGCTAAAAATAAATTTGCGCCATGAACTGAATATCCACCCTAATTTAATTGAATCAATAGTTTCTCCTTAATTTATTTTCTTTATTAAATTAAGGAGAAAATATTGATTTAATTTCTTTAAATAGGAAATATTGACGTAAACCTTTTTGACTATATGTCAATCACGGTTACAAATTTAGCTATGTGATGAAAAAAAAAGTTCTATGTGCTAAAAATAAATTTGCACCATGAATGAATATTCACCCCTAATTTAATTGAATCAATAGTATATCCTTAATTTATTTTCTTTATTAAATTAAGGAGAAAATATTGATTTAATTTCTTTAAATAGAAATTATTGACGTAAAGAAAAATATTGATATAGATGTGCAAATCAATATTTTCTCTTTACTGAAAATAGCCCGGGTTTAATTCCTTTACGGAATAGCCCGGGTTTACTTCCTTTACGTCAAGGTCACTTATTCACTTTCTCTTTTGGAAGTTCATTCTTAATTTATTCAATTTTCTCCTTAATTTAGTATATATAGAAAAGAAGTTATATAGGAACAAAAGAATATCAAATCCCCACATTAGATTTTACTTTGATTATAAGTTTTCTTTACACCACTTTTATTCTTAAATCCCTGATTTTCTCCCCAAAAGGATACTAAATCCCTCCAAGAAAGGAAAGGATATCTTGATCGTGTATATTTTTTATTTTAGAAATAATACTATAACAATTACATTTACTTCCAATTACAAATTTAATTTGATTTGATATTAATTTTTTATTAATACATTTTTGTGGTGGTGACACGTGTCGCGCTCAGAGTGACTCTCACGAAAAGTCTCTGTGCAATAATATATAGTATAGATATGTAACAACTAAAAGGAGTGATTTTTTCTCTCTCTTTTCTTAAGTTCATTGCCCAGTATTTGTTGTTTATAGATTGATGGTGAGCCATCTGTAGGCATTCGAGGTTAGTCAAGAGTGTCTTCTCCAAATTCAAGTTGGGAAGTTGGAAGGAAGAAACCCTGCACTCTGATTCAAACTAGAAAAAAAAATATACAATTATTCTGGCCACCCAATTGCCTTTGAACGAGTGTGCAGGTTAAGAGAGAGAGAGAGAGAGAGAGAGAGAGAGAGAGCACCTAAATAGCCTATTAAAACTGTATAACAGAAGGGTGCATGGTGGGACGTGGATACGTAAACTATATGAATCATAATCCCCCAAAAGTTCAATGGTCAAAACTTCTCCTAAACAAGATACAACAACGTATTCCTCTCCCCTCCATGAAACACAAACCTCCACTTTTCCACTCTCTCTCCAACAACTGTGAAACCACAAAGGACCATTTCAATCTATCAAAACAACCTTCTCCTTCACTTTCGCGCTCTTATTTTCCTCTTCCCTCTCCCCCCCCCCCCCCCCCCCCCCTCTCTCTCCAACAACTGTGAAACAACAATGGACCATTTCAATCTATCAAAACAACCTTCTCCTTCACTTTCGTGCTCTTATTTTCCTCTTTCCTCTCTCTCTCTCCCCCCCTCTCTTTCTCTAACCTCTACTACAAACCCTTTGCTTTTCATTCTTTTCCTGAACAAAATTCTCTTCAATGGAGACAGAGACAGAGAAAGACAAACACCACCCAGAAAAATCCCCCAGCTTTACTACAAGAGACGCGGGCCAGGAAAATCATGATCACGAAAACCACCACCACAACATATCTGATCCCAATGCCGATCTTCATCCTGAACAAGACCCCAACCATGACAATGGCGCTAACAGTGAATCACCGAGAGAAGGTAAATCGAAACCAGAAGATACAGATGAGGAGAAAAAAGAAGAGGAGGAAACTGCATTAATTACCGAAGAATCTCACCCTCCTCCCGATTTTGATCAAGTATGCCAAGAAATAGATCGATTTATCTTGGCTTTATCAAGCGCAAAAGGTGATGAATCTGACGCACCACCGGAACTTCCTGAAGCAATGGAGCATTTTTCGTTTCTGGTTGAGGCAAAGATTGCAAATTATGATTCAAACGAGAGTCCTATGAAATGGAATCAACTTTCGGAGGAGGAATCTTCCTCATTTCTTGAAGTTCTAGACCGAATCTCGAAATTGACAACCTGGCTCACTGCATTCTCATCGGAATCAAACTACACTCCCTCGATCAATCGAATTGGCGGTATTCTCCAACGAGCAATGTCGTATTTAGAGGATGAATTCAGATCACTTCTCGAAGATCCAAAAGTTCCTGATTTCGATTTGAATAATAATGAATGTAAGGCAAAGCAGTCGCCATCATCGAGGAATTCTAATCAAGAAGGGGATAATTCTCAATCGGAGGAGGTTAATACCACCGGAGACGACAATTTCCCGGGATATTCAGATGAGGTTGTCTCGAGTATGAACAAATTAGCAAAGGCGATGATAACGGGAGGTTATGAAACAGAGTGTTATCAAGTTTACATTGTGGCGAGAAGGACTATTTTAGAAGAGATCTTACATAAGCTAGGGTTTGAGAAATTCAGCATCGACGATATTCAGAAGATGCAATGGGAAGCATTGGAGAGGGAAGTAGATTCTTGGAACAAAACGTTCAAGCAATGCGTCGCCATTCTTTTCGCCGGTGAACGGAAGCTCTCGGCGGCTGTATTTTCCGACAACGGCGATGGAGAAGCCCTCTTCAGCTGCCTCACTAATGGAATTATGATTCAGCTTCTGAATTTCGCCCAAGCTGTTGGAATGACGAAGCGTTCGTCGGAGAAGCTCTTCAAGTTCCTCGACATATACGAGACGCTACGTGACGTCATTCCCACCATGGACGATTTATTCCCTGAAGGAACAGTGAACGAGCTAAAATCGGAAGCCTCTTTGACTCGGACCCGACTCGGCGAGGCCGTGGTTTGCATTTTCTGCGAGCTCGAAAACTCCATCAAGGCCGACACGGCGAAGACACCGGTTCCCGGCGGTGCAGTTCATCCCTTGACTCGTTACACCATGAATTATCTGAAATACGCATGCGAGTACAAGGAAACCCTTGAACAAATCTTCAGGGAGCACCAGAAGATCGAGCGAGCCGATTCGGCCACCGGATCGGACTACGATTATAATTCACAAAGTGGCAGCCAAAATCAAAATAATCAAATAGCCGTAAGACAGTCGCCATTTTCGATACAGATCAACAAGGTGATGGATTTACTGGATACAAATCTGCAGTCAAAATCAAAGCTTTACAGGGACACGTCGTTGAGCTCGATCTTCATGATGAACAACGAGAGATACATATTGCAGAAGATCAAGGGATCATCAGAGATCAATGAATTGATGGGAGACGTGGGGTCGAGGAAGCGATCGTCGGATATCAGGAACTACCACAAGAAGTACAGGGAATCGTGGGGGAGGCTTCTGCATTGCTTGAGCCATGAGGGGTTAAGCGTGAACGGGAAGGTGGTGAAGCCGGTGTTGAAGGAGAGGTTCAAGAGCTTCAACGCCATGTTCGACGAGATACACAAGACGCAGAGCACGTGGGTGGTGAGCGACGAGCAGCTTCAGTCGGAGCTGAGGGTGTCGATATCATCGGTGGTGATTCCGGCTTACCGGGCATTCATGGCGAGGTTCAGTCAGAATTTTACGCCTGGGAGACAGACGGAGAAGTACATTAAGTATCAGGCGGATGATATCGAGACTTATATTGATGAGCTGTTTGATGGGAATGCAGCAGCTGCATGGAAGAGGAAACCATAGAAACATATATCTCAATATGTTTGACAGAAAGACTAGTGTGTTTTGTGATCTAATTAATTTGTTGGGGTTGAAATTGAAGAGGGTGATCAGAAGCAGGCTCTGAGGGATATGAGGGCTTTGGTTTGTGTTCCTTGTTTTTGTGTTTTTAGGGCCCGATTGGATGCCGCCTTAATTTTTGGCGTGTTAAATAAAGAGGGTGTGTTAGATAATCGGGTATGTTAAATAAGATGGGGTGACCCACATTGATGTGATTTTTAAGGAGGGTGTGTTAAATAATATAGTGATTGGATGGGGTATGTTAGAGAAGGAGAATGTGTATTAAACTATCAAAAGACATTTTTGCCCCTCGCCATGAATTTAATGTATTATTTCAAAAATAATATATGTATGTATGTATGTATGTTATAAGTACATAACCACACACACACTTACATATAGTTATATTTATATATATGTAGCCCTCATAATGTATACTTATAATATAAGTATAATATATACATATATACTTAATACACACACACAAACACACATTATATATACTTAAAA
This sequence comes from Arctostaphylos glauca, assembly GCA_019985065.2. Lineage (NCBI taxonomy): Eukaryota > Viridiplantae > Streptophyta > Magnoliopsida > Ericales > Ericaceae > Arctostaphylos > Arctostaphylos glauca. The sequence continues at coordinate 30,909,086 of JAHSPW020000008.1, forward strand.
AATATATGTAAATATATACTTTAGTTATATACACTTATATATATATATATATATTATATATATATATATATATATATATAGACACACACACACAAAAATATATATATATATTATACGTATATATGAATGTATACTGATACACATATATATTATATGTATATACGAATGTATATTCTATAATATATATGAATGTATATTGATACACATATATATTATATGTATATACGAATGTATATTCACACACACATTATATATGTACGTACACACACACATTATACACACACACATATACATATATACATACGTATAATATATATATATATGTATATATATATACACATATTCGTATATATGTATTCATATATATATATATATATATATATATATATATATATTCGTGTGTGTGTGTGTGTGTGTGTATATATGTATATGTACATATATTCCCAAAAATATATGAATATTATTCCACTCTTGGTTTTTTGGTAATTTTCACAACCCAACACTCCCTCTTATTTAGCCTTAGGGGGGGAGGTGAGGCAAATCAACCCACCCTTTGTTGCCTTATGTAACACAAGAGTTAGTCAACACGTGTGTTTTTTTAATTGCCAATCACTATGTTAAGGTGGGCTCAGTTTTATTTAACACAGTCCTTAATTAATACACTTTATAACACATCATCCAATCGGGCCCTTAGGTGTCTAAATTAAGCACCCATGAGTAGCAAGCACAAGTGAACTGCATGTGGTGCTGCATTGTTTTACTTGTATTTTGTTCATTAACCTTTGTTATATGATGGGAATGTCCAACATTGATTTATGAGCACATGTGAATTTGATTTATAAATTCTTGTCAAGCAATTGATAGGACTCGGATCGATCATAAATTCTCAGCTCTGTCGTTTGACTTTCACTTCAGCTAAAATCTCATGTTTTCATCCCCCAATGAGAAGGTAGAGAAAAAAACTAACCCAATAACCACGGCTTTATACTTATTGTTCTTACATAATTTTTAGATTTCAAGGTTGTTTTTATTGAGATTGTCTCTTGTTTTTTTTGAAAGGCGAGATTGTCTCTTGTTAGTTCTTAAAAAAGGCTCTAACGGATTAATAGCACTTGAGAGTTGGGTAATAGATTTACCTTGTGCAAAGTATCACAGTTATCTTATAGCTAGGGAGGACTATACTTACGCTTTTAAGTCAGCATGTACTAGGCGCATGCACCATCGACGTCAGAACTAACCGTCTTTACCTCTGACGTCATGCACGACACACCAAACTTTGGGTTGTACTCTACGTGGTCGTGCTGAGTCACCTGTCGACTACATAGAGTTACAGAACTGAATGGTATTGTGCTTATACCGATCACTCCCTTTTGGCCTGACACGTACGTTGATCATGTACTTGAAGACGGACTGATAACAAGACATGCAAGTCTTGTAGAGTTTTCGGTCCGATATTAAATCAAACTGAACAAAGAAAACACACCATAACAAAAAGATGATTCGAGTCTTCTGTTATCTCTCAATTCGATCGAACCCAGCTCATTACTAGCCTAATGAAAATACGGCTCATGAATTGTGCAACCTTGAACCTCAAAACATTTTCTTTTTCTTAATGGGAAACCTCAAAACACCCCCAAGAATATATGATGAGGCCCAATGTTTAGTGGGAAAAAGCAAAAAAGATAAAATATTGATGTTAAAAGTGAAATATTTGGTCAATGGTGTTTTGCAAAATATATGTGCTATGATAATTAAGAAAATAATGCTCTACTAAGATTGTTACATAAAAATACCTATGTGAATGTATTGTAAGACTCAAAATGAAACTAAGAATTAGGAATATAATATGAATTTATGGAAAAAATTTGATGGGAATTAAATTGAGAGATAAAAATGTAAAGAGAATTTGTGACGTACAACAAAACAAACAATGGTCAAATTATTGTTACAAAACTTCATTTGGTTTGATTTTTATAAAAATACATACACTACGAAGTTCTAAGATGGAAGCAAAATAAATACATGAGTTGTGCAAGAGTATATGTGAGGTTCATTAATCAAATGTTTCTCATTCGTATTTGATTCGTGAGCTCTTCCTAACATTGCAAAAGTAAAAATTATTTAGTGTTGCTCAGTCGGGAAGTACTCATGTATTGTATTTTTTCGCCTGGAGTTGTTCTTTATCGACGGATCTAGCTTAAGCTCAAAGCTAGCACATGTATGTAGCATGCTTCCTGTGGCGCTAGAAATAATTGTCGTCACCCTAACTTCATGCATGATGTACCAGCCGCCAAGTAGAATAAACGTGATAGGGCCGATCATGTCACTTGGAGTTGGTGGCCATGTAGAAATGGGCGTAGCCATGTCGGTTGGCCCTTCCAGGATGGGTGCTATTTTGGTCCGGTCCACACAACACGTACCTGCCAGGCTGGTTGGATTTTGCAACGCCATGTAAA